>OY856186.1:309364782-309534782 GCA_963693315.1 Diogma glabrata
TATATATATATATATATATATATATATATATATATATATATATATATATATATATATATATATATATATATATATATATATATATATATATATATATATATATATATATATATATATATATATATATATATATATATATATATATATATATATATATATATATATATATATATATATATATATATATATATATATATATATATATATATATATATATATATATATATATATATATATATAAATATATATATATATATATATATATATATATATATATATATATATATATATATATATATATATATATATATATATATATATATATATATATATATATATATATATATATATGTATGTTAATTACACTAATTTTTAAACTAATTAACATTTTTTAAATAATTAAATTATAAGTTGAAGATAATTTTAATATAAATTTTAATTATTCTCCTTGGTTTATATCAGCAGTAAATACATAATTAACTACCAACAAATGAGGAATATAAAGGATTGTTCGTAAAGCAGCTTGATGTTTTTTTTTTGGATTATGAACAATTTGGATTACATGCAGAAGTAGGCAATTTACACTTGAATAGACCAGTAATTCTGTTTGCTTTGTTCATAATACTCATCAACAAGAGGAACGCCAAATTAGATTGCCGTTATATGTTGGAATAAATTCTGTCGAGGAAAGCTATGTCTTGGTGTGTAAAACCTCAACACAATTGAGGACAGCACGTAATTTAAAATAATTTAAAGTTAGATTTTCTTTTTTTTATTTTTATAATACTTTATTATTAATATTACAATCAAAATGATAGGCTAAATTTATAAAAAAAGAGATTTCCAAACTAAAAATTCGTCTGGTGTTAATTTCAGCTATCCGGTGTAAATTAAAAATTTTATAGGAAGATAATTACGACAGTATGTTTGTTATGCTGGTTCATCTTTTGATTTTGTTCTTTGGTGTAATTAATACAGTGCATTGCAATCTACAAAGCGTCTATGGATGACGCTTTGTAGATTATAATATAAGTGATAAAATATAAGTGATTTTTGGAATGAATTTGTGAAAGCCTACAATCCACAATTTGTTCCACAGGACTGGTTTGGGAAAAAGACAAATATTAATGTAAACCTTTTGATTTAATTTATATAATTTTTGTTAATTTATTTTTGTTTTGTTAAATATTTTCGTCATGTATTCAGTAACTAGTTTTTTATATAAATTTTATGACTTATAAATAAGAGATTTCTCAAGTCATAATTCAATCTATTTTTTGTATTTTTTTTCATTTTTATATAATTTTTTCTATTTTTTCAATTCAATAGCAGCAGAGCAGCAAACAAAAATAAAACATCTGCAATACATCATACACTACTCACCGGCCATAGTTTTGACTTTGATCATCCAAAAATTTTATGCAAAGAAGGTTCGCTAGGTAGACGAGTAACAAAAGAAATGGCGCTCATCAAAAAAGATGAAAAAAGTGTAGTCAATTTAAAAACTGAGCTAACAGGATTACATGACAGTTTAGAGTTCTTGTGTAGCAAAATATAAAAAAGAAGTTCACTGTGTTTACAATTCATCTATCTGGCAACACTGTCTTGGATGCACCATACGTTTAGTTTCAACTGTATCACTCAACAAACATATTCAGCATACAATTTTGCGTATAAGTATCTAAACCTCAACTTCATAAATATCATTTTAATCTTATATATATATATATATATATATATATATATATATATATATATATATATATATATATATATATATATATATATATATATATATATATATATATATATATATATATATATATATATATATATATATATATATATATATATATATATATATATATATATATATATATATATATATATATATATATATATATATATATATATATATATATATATATATATATATATATATATATATATATATATATATATCTTATATATTAATACGCTAGATTAAATATATATTAATACGCTAGATTAAATATATATTAATACGCTAGATTAAAACTTTGTGGAGCATTAGGCTTTTTTATTCGCAGATGGATTCATTTGAAATTTTCACAGCTAACTGATATTAGTGTAACCTATAGTCGGATCCGGATTCAAACAAATCGGATCATAAATAAAAAAGTTATTATATACGGAAAACTTTTTCTATACATATGCATTATAAGTTTACATACATCTTTCTTTTTGCTTTAAAACAATGCTTTAAAATTTTTCTTTTTTATATATTAGCTATCGAACCGAACAACGAATAACAAAAACGAAAATTTTTATATTTATTTTATATTCATTTCAGTCGTCGTATTTATTTTATATTTTAGTCGTCTTTTATCTTTCAAGAAGGACGGTTTTCGATATTTTTCGATTATTTTGTTTTTTATTGATATAAAGATTTTTGAGATATTTTGATATTTGAGTTATTTCATATTTTTGATATATTGATATATTTATTTATTTCGATGCCAAGACTACGTCGTAAACGTCGTTTGGATGTGAGTGGTACATCGAGTCGTCGGAATAAAAGAGATTATATGCGTAATATGCGTAATAATGTTGATTTTATGAATGATGAAATGAATGGTAATAATGATGGAATGAATGCTGAAGCTGATGTTGTTGTGAATGATGAAGTGAATGTTGATGATATGAATGGTGTCATGAACGGTGTCATGAATGGTGTCATGAATGTTGCGAATGATTTAGAATTGAATGTGGTGAATGATGAAATTCCCTTTGTAATTTTGAGAGATTCGTTCAAGTGTGCTTTGAATGTGATTCCAGGTAACTTTGATTCGTATGTTTGTGGTGCTTTGGATATGAGTTGTCATTTTTGTCATGCCAAACATTTTGCAAGAGAAGTTACTTCAAATAATAATGAAGCGTTTTCTTTGTGTTGCCATAAAGGCAAAGCAAGGTTGGCAAATATCATGATATTTATATAAATATCAAAATATCCGATATATATCAGATATATATCCGATATATATCAAGTTCTGATATTTATTTTTGAATCAGTTGTTTATCTTAAATATAATACAATATGTGGCCTTTTCCACATCCCTTCGTTTCTTACCTCTTCACCTATAAACTAAATTCAAATATGGCAACTTCAATTTAGTTTTTATAGGCAATTTATCAAGCCGTCTATATATTCGATTGCACAAGTCCGAGAATACGATCGCTCACTTTGTCTTATTTATTTTGTCAAGTTGCATTATCAATACCCATACAAGTTTGTACAACTACTCCATTAATGGTCCATTACCGGCGACCAGTAATGCAACAATGGTCGAGTACTGGCAACCATAACTGGACCATTAACATAATGTTACTGGATGATAACTTCGAACAATAAATGACTGCCGTTCAAGGGCCAGAGAAAAAAGCCAGCAATGGCCGATACAAGGAAATAGAATTGGTCCAGTAGTGGTCAATTTTTATCGACCAAGCATTTCAACAATGACTCGGTACTGGCAACCACGACTCATAGTACTGGTAACTATGTTTTGGTCACTAACATAATTTTATTTGTTGATAATTTCGGCATTTATTATTATTGTTATTGTTCAAAACTGCCGTTTATTTTCCAGGGAAAAAAACAATATTGAGCCATACAAGGTTGTACACTGTATAGCTGACCCAGTAACGGACAAATAATGATGACAAGTATTGCAGCAATGGCCGAGTACTGGCAACCATGACTGGGCCATTATAAAATATCATACGTTTCAATTTAAATAAATTTAATACAAAATAATTCAAATAACATAAAAATGCCTTAAGAAAAAAATTTAAAACTTATACCAACCTGGACAACTATAGATGAAATTTTGCAAAATATATATTTTTAAAATGGATATTACTCTAGTGAATTTTAGCCAAATGACAAGATCGGCCAATTCATGGTTCAGTACTGTCCCAATAACATTAGCCAATTAATGTTATCTATTGGCGTGCATTACTTGGCCATTTAAAGTAAAATAAACAGGCTATTTTTTATAAACCGTAGATCGCGTGATTCATGGTTCTATAGTTATGGCTCAATAACAATAGCCAATTCTGTTTACCATTCATGTGTCAGTGCTTGGCCGTTCAAAGTTAACTAAATACTGGCTATTTTCTGTCAACCATAGATCGGCCAAGTGGTTCTAGTACTGGCATAATAATAAAAGTCGAATACTGTTAAGCATTAATAGACCAGTGTTTGCCCGTATTTCAAATTCTGGAAAACCCTGCTTAAGTAGTAATTCCATTCTACCACACCATTGGTGGAGTTTCTAAACTGAGATTGAAATGTATATTTTGAAAATGGTGTTTTTTCAGCTAAAAGCGCCATTACAAACGGAATGAAGACTGAAAAAATTATATTTAGGTAAGGAAGTATATGCTTCTTCTCTTTGGTGGTTCTTCAAACGATTACCTAAAAATCAATGGCCAAGCATACATTAGCTAGGTAATCTAAAGACATCGCTAGCATCTAAAGACATGTTTCTCTAAGAAATGTCTCCTTCGATAAAAAAGTTTCTTAACTTCTACAGGTTAATCTAGTTTTAGATCGACTTCCAGTTTATGCCAAATTTCCTCAACAACGGCAATAGTCGTTTTATATTTTTGAGTTCAGTCTAAAGCGACTGCTTTGGTCTTTAGATAATAAAGCATATGTTTAGCATGCATTACAATATTTATGTCATAAGTTTAGTTATGTCAGGATCTATGTAAGCTTTATGGCCATACTCTTTGCATAACTGAACCAGATTACTACGATTTGGCACGCGTTTTGCGGGCAGTGCTGTAACAGTTTTTCAAATTTTAGATAGGAATGGTTAATAATTTCTTTTTTATAAATATCATGATATATATCAGGGAATAAATATCGTGATATATATCAATGATATATATCGGATATATATCATTGATATATTTCATGCCAACCTTGAGGCAAAGTCAATTTACCTCCTCTTTCTGAAAATGCATTTTTCTCTAATATTTTCGAAGGATTGAATTCAAATGATAATGCTATAAAAAACGTTCTAAAAGTTTTCTTTCAAATATTTGTTCCTATAATTCGGCATTTGCAATGATCAGTTCTGAATGTAATATAGCGGATTCTACTGCACGTGGTATTTATCATTTTAAAATTCATAATATTTTTTATCATCGTACTGGTGCTTTAATTCCTGCTTATGGTCGACCTCCAATGTATGCACAATTATATTTTTATGATGTTGATACTGCTGCTAATATGAGAATGAATAGAAATACCAATGTATGTGAAATTTTTCTTATGCGTGAGATAGGTTTTGAGTTAGATCGTGTGAATCCTTTTGTTCGTTCTTTCAAATCAATGCATGAATTTTGTGAAAGACCTGAGAATGTTACTGCTGATGTGTCAATGGTTATAAAAGTTAACAGAGAATGTGATATTCGTCGTTTTAATGATGCTGTTCAAACTGATGTGGCTGCTATTTTTAAAAATGATGATGGTGAACCACCTTTTGAAAGAAATATGATTGTTTTTTCAAAAAATGCAAATGAAATTCGTTCTGTTTCTGTCCTTGATTCTTCTTTGGATCCTTTAGCTTATCCTTTGTTGTTTCCAAATGGTGATACTGGGTGGCACGTTAATATTCCACATAATTTAGTTTCAACTTCACGTGCTAATGTGTCACGTACAAAAGTTACAATGTTGCAATATGCATCTTATCGCCTTGCTATACGTGATGGTTTTAGTCTTTTGCATCGTTCTCAAAAATTATTTCTTCAATGGATTGTTGATATGTATGTTCGTATCGAAGGTACACGGCTTCATTACATTCGTTCAAATCAATCTGCTCTTCGTGCTGATTTGTACAATAATTTAACAGATTTCTTGCATCAAAATCGCAATGGCGATGATAATATGCAAGTAGTTGGTCGTAAAGTAATTTTGCCATCTTCTTTCACCGGTTCACCACGTAACATGTATCAAAATTACTTGGATGCAATGTCTATTGTACAACATTTCGGTAAACCTTCTTTATTTATAACAATGACATGTAATCCTCAATGGCCAGAAATTGTTGATAATTTGAGTAATTATGAGTCTTCGAATTTTCGTCCTGATATTGTTGTGCGTGTGTTTAAAGTGAAACTTAAAGAGCTCATAGATTGTTTAATGAAAAAAAGATTTTCGGTTCTGTCAAAGCACTTATATATACCATTGAATTTCAAAAACGTGGTCTTCCGCATGCCCATATTTTGTTAAATTTATCAGATGAAGATAGAATTGATGGAAATGAAATGATTAATAAATTTGTATGTACTGAAATCCCTGATCCCATTCTTTTTCCTAAATTACATGAATATGTGAAACGTCATATGATGCATGGACCATGTGGTGCTCTAAATCCCAATTCTGTTTGTATGAGAGATGGTAAATGTAGTAAGAATTTTCCAAAACCTTTTTCTGAAAATACTAAAGAATCTGTGAATGGTTATCCTTTGTATCGTCGACGTGATAATGGTATGAGTGTTGATGTACGTGGTGCATCTCTTGATAATAGATATGTTGTTCCATATAATCCTTATCTTCTTGCAAAATTCAATTGTCATATTAACGTTGAAATATGTACGACTGTTAAAAGTGTGAAATATGTTTACAAGTATGTATATAAAGGGTATGATTCTGCCAATGTTGAATTGAGAGTGAATGGAGAGAATGCAGTGAATAATGATGATGCGATTGTGGGAAATGAAATTCAAGATTTTTTGAATGGACGGTATGTTGGTTCGACTGAAGCTGCTTGGCGCATATTTGAATTTCCAATGCATTTTCAATCTCATACAATTATTCGACTTGATTGTCATTTGCCTAATAGACAAAATGTTTATATCAGGAATGGTAATGTGGCTGGTGCAGTCGCAAATGTATCAAGAACAAAATTGTTAGCATTTTTCCATTTGAATTCCATTGATAATTTAGCTAATGAGTTTTTGTATACAGAATTACCATTACATTATGTTTGGCATGATCAAAGTAAATCGTGGAAAAGAAGACAACGTGGGGCTGATAAAGTTGTTGCTCGATTATATATGGTTTCTCCAAAAGATATAGAATTGTTTCATATGCGTTTACTTCTGTTGCATGTTCGTGGTCCAAAATCTTTTTCTGATCTACGTATGTATGAAGGTGTTGAGTACCCTACTTTTGTTGCAGCATGTGAAGCTCGAGGTATTGCAACAAATGATAATGAATGGCGTGAATGTTTACTTGAAGCTTCAGAAATTCAATCACCAAAACAGTTTCGTCAATTATTTGCATTTATCTGTGGTTTGAATGTTCCTCCGAATGCTTTAGCTTTATGGATTGAATTTAGAAATAGTATGATTGAAGACTTTTTACGAAATTACGATGAAGATGTGTCAATTAATCGAGCCTTGATTGAAATTAATGAAATTCTTCTTACACATAATACTTCATGTGGTGATCTTGGTCTTCCGATTCCACAATATAACTTACAGATTGGCGATGTAGGTCATTTTGATATTGAAGAAGAAGCTATAGTTTTCGATAGAATGTATGAAAATGCAAATAATGAGCAACGTAGTGTGATTGATATTGTTTTGCGTGAAGCTCAATTCCATGATACTGGAAGTAATGTTTTTTTCTTGACAGCTCATGCAGGTTGTGGCAAAACTTTTGTTCAAACGGCAATCATTCATAAATTTAATTCATTAAATCTTTCGTGTATTGTAACTGCCTTCAGTGGTATTGCATCAACTCTTTTGATTGGGGGGCGAACTTTGCATAATGTTTTCAAATTACCAATTCCATTATTAGAGAATTCAATGCCAAATATAACTCCAAACAGTGTACATGGCACATATATTAATAATGCATCAATCATTATTATAGATGAAATTTCAATGTGTTCTATTCATGCTTTAAAATTAATTGATCGTTTGTTAAGAGATTTGACTCCAAACGAAGAAAATAAAAATAAACTGTTTGCAGGTAAAACTCTTTTACTGAGCGGTGACTTTCGCCAAATTCTTCCAGTTATACCGCATGGCTCACGTTCTATTTTAATTGAAAATTGTATTACATCTTGGCAAGAATTTATTAACTTTAAAATTTTGAAATTAAATCAAAACATGAGAGCTCTCCCTCATGAAATTGAATTTGTAGAATTTCTTAGAAGACTCGGTAATGGTGATATGCAAAGTTTTCCACAGTTTGGTTCAGATATCATTGAAATTCCTCATAATTTGATTGGCAATCCAGACAATATTATTGAAGACATTTTTGGAAATATTTCTGATACAATTTTATCTGATGACATTTTGAGTTCCGTCATTTTAGCCCCCAAAAACAATGATTGCAATGAAATCAATTCTAAAATCTTGAGTATTATGCCAGGAGAGGAGAAAGCATATTTTAGTTTTGATAAAGTTGTTTGTGATGACATTCGTGAGCAGAACAATTTTCCAATAGAATTTTTAAATAAATTGAGTGTAGGAGGTTTGCCGCCTCATAAATTAAATTTGAAAGTGAATTGCATTGTTCTCCTCATACGTAATTTAAATACAGGTCAAGCATTAGTAAATGGAACACGAATGCGTGTAAAAGTTATGCACCGAAATTCAATAGATTGTGAAGTTTTGACTGGTGTCATGCGAGGTGTACGCATTCTAATTCCACGCATTCATTTGACTTATTCTGGAACTCTTCTTCCATTTAAATTTCAAAGAACTCAATTCCCTATTATTCCTGCTTTTGCTATGACTATTAATAAATCTCAAGGTCAGACATTCAACAGAGTTGCCATTTTACTTAAAGAACCTGTATTCACACATGGTCAATTGTATGTTGCTGCAAGTAGAGTGCGTGCGTTTGAATGTTTGAAATTTTATATTTATGATACATCTGACCAAGGTCATTTGTTCAAAGATGATAGAGTTTTCACAAAAAATATCGTCTTCCCAGAAGTCATTGTTACCTGATTTCCTCTCACTTTTCTCAAAAACCTTTTCCTCTTTTATGAGTACTAGGAGGGCCCGGCGTGCTTCGCTACGCTTATAAATAAAGTTTTTGCGTAGACATTTTGTTGACGTAGAAGTAGAGATGTTAAAATACGGTATTTTATTTTTTTTGTATAATACAGCGTATTATACATTGTATAATACAAAATAAAATACCGTTTATTCTGTAGAAAAGTGCAATAGCCGACATACAGTGTTAGTGGTATAACAACAAAAAATTACTTCCATCACCATTTTCAATCACAACTAATTCATTTTCTTCTAAATAACTGCCCCGACATTTGGATTTCTTATCGTTATCTTTATTTATATTTCTTAAGCCAATGCTAATAAGATCTATTTATTCATCTGGAATCTGATTCTGCTTGGTTTCAATATTAATCACTTTCATTCCCGCCGAGCTATTGTATTTATGTTTTTATTTAAATTGAAGACTAATCATTTCCCATCGATAAACTGTTGAAGATTTAAATTATGATTTTTCACATAAACAAGCTTACGCCTCGTTGATTTGTAAGACAAATACTTCTTGCAGTATGAGTTAGGCTGCAGATTCAAAAAGATTTTTCTGTTACAGTGGAACATGCGGAACGATGCAACATTCCGAAGAGCCACAAACTCTTTGCCACTAAGTTAAACAATCAATATAGCTGCCATCGGTTTCAGAATGTTTTGAGTTTTGAGATTTGGGTGTTTTAGTTAATTAATTTGAATGTATAGAAAGTGGACTACTCAAAGATGTAAAATTGAGTGATAGTCCATGAGTCCATAGCTCATAATGAGTGAAACGGAATGAGTTCGTGGCTCATAAATTTGATTTGCTGCATAAAAAGAAATCCCTATAACGGTGAATAGTAATGATGCAGCATTCGATGTTTGAAATTTATGTTCTGTTGATATTACAACAATTTTGTTGCCATAGAAATTTGCGAATCACTAGGAATGCGTTTCTAACTGTTAGTAAAAAGGGGCAATAACTCATTAATTTCTTCTGTGTCATTCATATATTCAAGAACCAAGTAGTATATATTTTTGCAGTTATAAATTCTTCAAGTAATCCACGCGATATCTCAATAAAATGGCAGATTACTGATTCGCGCCCCACCACAATAGAAAAAAAATTTATAATAAAATACCTTGTATTTTACTACGTTTTGGACAATACGCTATTTTACGTATAATACCGCGTATTATACAATAGTATTAAACACTTTTACATCACTACGTAGAAGCAATGATTTCAAAAAGTGGTAATGAGAAATGCTACCATATAATTTTTAATTTTTCTTTTTAAATATATGAATGAAAAATAATCAGAACTCTAGCTGATCAGTTCGGATATATGAAAAATTAGCGATCAAATAAGTTTTCAAGTAAGCTTCGTATGAAAAATTAGCATATGAAAAATTAGCGATCAAATAAGTTTTCAAGTAAGCTTCGCTAATTTTTCATATATCCGAACTGATGAGCTAGAGTTCTGATTATTTTTCATTCATATATTTAAAAAGAAAAATTAAAAATTATATGGTAGCATTTCTCATTACCACTTTTTGAAATCATTGCTTCTACGTCAACAAAATGTCTACGCAAAAACTTTATTTATAAGCGTAGCGAAGCACGCCGGGCCCTCCTAGTTCATATAAATGTGTTTTGTTTTAATAACTGTTTCAATTTAATACGTAAGTCAGTTTTACCCATTATAATGTTTTCTAATTTTTAAACTAATTTTTAACCTAATTGTTTTACATGTAAATGACAGCAGCAAATTATTGTAAGTTTTTGACTTTTACTTGTACATAAAAATTCAAATTATACTTAAGTTCACCAAAATTACTTGTATTGTGAATTGCATTAATAATAATAAATATTCCTTTCTATTTGCAGTGCTTCCAGTTGAAGCCTGTAAAGAGCAGGCGAAATATTGAAAAGAAATCGTATTATTTTCATTCACGGTCGACCCCGGGCAATTGTTGCCAAAACAAAGGATTATCATAATCACACGACCGGTATCCAGAGGATACACCAACAATTTATAATTTTTTCTGTGATAAATAAAAGATTTCCAGGATCAGGGTTTCCGAATTATTTTATAAAGTCCAATTCTCTACATAATTTACAAGTGAAAAGATTTAATAATTTGATATACGTTCAGTTTTTCCAAAGCAAATAATTGTTTGAAAAGCATATGTAAGATTGAGTTTGATAAGTCTTTTATTTAAAAAAACAATGATGTAGAGTACAACAGCAATTGGAACTGCATGGATCCGTACAAGTAAGTGATATATTTAAGGACCAATAATTCATAGGTGGGAAACTGACACCGGAACAGCCGGAATACCACATATTGGTACAGACGGATTACCACATATTGGCGCAGCCGGTACTCCTGAGTGAAATTTTTCTGATTTATAGATCTCAGCCACTCTTTGAGTGGAAACGAACAGTAAAAATAAATACAGTGAATAAAGTGATAAAAGTGATTGGACAATTATCAAATAAATATTGTTATTTCTTGTTTATTAAAACTCAATATACAACATAAAACTTATAAAAAATACAAAACATTGTCTCAATTCAGAGAAAATAATTGAAAATTGTCCTTCAAAAAGTATTTTTTGATTTAAGGGATGTATCCACATTTTTCATTTTTTATCTTTAAGTTGTTTCACTATACTCGCGATTTCAATTAATTGTAACCAATTCATTTTTAACAATGCAGATTATAGTTTACAAAGAATTTTCCCAAAAGAAGGACTCTAGAGTTTAAAAATATTTGGAATGACGAAATTGTTCTTTATTCAATTTCAATATCACTTTAACTATTTAACTATGAAAACAAGAATATTTTCTCTATTATTGTTAACTTTAACTGGTTCACTTCACACAACAAATTAAAATACATATGAAAACATGCGATTCAAATGAACACAAAACGAAAGTGATTTTTATTCGTCCGTGCATGAACGTCTAAAATTTTTAGCGTTTTAAATCAGTCGACATTTTATTTTCCACCAGCTAAACTAAAAACGTTCGTGTGAACAAGGCCTTATAGTTTTGCTAGTTAATTATTTCTTTTTATATAAAACATATATTATTTAAAACTGTTGAAAAAAAATTAATTTAATTAGATTTGAATTTTTTTTTATTTTTCGAATAAAATTGGAAAACTAGGACCCATATATCCTGAAACAAAAAGAGATTTTATTTGTATCCATGGTGTCAATTTCCAGATCCTTAGGAACATATACTTCTTTGAGTATCCAAAGACCAAACCTTTAACCAAACAACTATAAATAAATAGTGTAATGTGATATGAAATGATAACCATCCATAGCCACACTACTTCTGCTCGATTTAAGCAAGGCATTTAGCAGATTGAATGTTTACCAAATAAACAAATAAAATATAATAAATCGAAATCTCGTAACCGATTTACGGTTCAATTTTGATTTGTTAACAACTTAACCAAATAAATAATCGAAATCATTATCCTTAAAGTACCCACTAACCTTTATTGACTGAGTCATCAGTCAATGTTTATCCATAATAAAAATTGAACTTCACTTTAAATTTATTATTAACTTGGAAACTAATAGTTAATTTAAAGTCTAGCGTTTCACTTTGTTAGCACTTTAATTAATTTTATCATATTAAAGATACTATTTTAACAACACCTATAATTAAAATATAATTAACACTATTTTAAAAACACTTATAAAATGATTTTTTTTCATTTTAAAAAAAAACTAATAAAAAACTAATAAAAAACTAGTAAAAAACTAATAAAACCTCACAAATGGATCACTTCAAGTTTGTTCATCTTTATCCTTTACTAAAACTATAAACATTTTGTGTCTTGCTTTGCTTAATTTGACGTTTTTATCCAAAATCCATTTGGTTGTTTTCACTTTTTGATTTATAATTTTGACAACTACATATCCCGGAATATGAAAAACAGTTAGATTCAACATAACTGTTTTATTGACACTAAGTGCGGCAACGGTTTATTATTGTTTCCTATTACGTTCAATAAAATAACATCCTTTGCTGAATATTCCATCCAAGATATCGTTTAATGTAAGCTAAAAAAAATTTAGAGCAAACATTGAGGAGTTATAATTTAATTGATAACAGTTAGGGATGGCAAACAGGTTTGGTAATTTTGGAAAAATTTAACTATTCGAATAACCGGGTAATCAACTCAAATAGGTTTAGTTTTAATAATCATTATATTATAGATTCATTTTAAAAAGATATTGTTTTACTATCAGGCCTCTCTCTATATGTTATATAATTTGGTAGGTAAGCTGATAATCATGTCTAAATGGATGTTACAGCTGTTCTACAGTCTACTATTAACTAAAGAAGTAAAAAATATTGAGGGGCTGAAATCTCACAGCTCTGAGATATCAAGACTTCGGTCTGGGTTAAGGATTTTGATATAGTTTTCGGCAAAAAACTTTTATGAGGACATGGTTTTTAGTTTTGGCCAGCGATGTATGTCAAACATAATTCTTTGTTAAAGTACAAGTATTTTTATCTCTGTTTAGAAATTTATTACAAAACTAACACGGAACATCAATACCATGCCGGAAAATTATAACAGATCATAAATTAATATAATTTAGTGAAAAAATGATACACTCAGCAAACTACTCAAAAACCTCTCCATTTAGCGTTTCGAGAAAATATTACAAAATCACAAATTCATATTTCTTTCAAAATTCCAAAAAAATTTTAAAAATTAAATAAAATCAAACTTTTTCCAAAATTCTAAAAATATTCCAAAAATTATTACAAAATCAAAGATATATTGCAAAACTTATACATATTCAAAAATTGAAACTTTTTTCAAAATTCCAAATATTCCAAAAAAAATTCCAAAAATTAGAATATAATCAAATAATTAAACTTTTTCTGAATTCTAATAATAATCCAAGATTCTTAAAAATTCAAAAATTCAAACTTTTTCCATAACTCAAAAAGTATTGCAAAAATTATAACAATATCAAAAATTGAAACTTTTTCCAAAATTATAAAAATTATAATAAAATCAAAAATTTAAAATTTTTCAAAATTCTAAAAATATTCCAAAAATTCTTACAAAATCAAAAATTGAAACTTTTTCAAAATTCCAAAAATATTCAAAAACTATAACAAATTCAAAAATGTCCATGTCCAATTTCATTTTCATTTTCAGCAAACTATTCAATAACCTTCAATTTGACGATTCGAGAAAATATTACAAAATCAAAAATTCATATTTCTTTCAAAATTCTAAAAATATTGTAAAAATTATTACAAAATCAAACTTTTTTCAATATTCTAAAAATATCCCAAAAATTATTACAAAATCAAAAATTGAAACTTTTTTCAAAATTCCAAAAATTATAATAAAATCAAAAATTTTAAATTTTTCAAAATTCCAAAAATATTCCAAAAATTCTTAAAAATTCAAAAATTCAAACTTTTTCCAAAATTCTGAAAATATTGCAAAAATTAATACAAAATCAAAAATACAAACTTTTTTCAAAATTCCAAAAATATTTCAAAAACTATAACAAATTCAAAAATTTCCATGTCCAATTTCATTTTCAATTACATTTACGTCATAAAAACAGCTACATTTTTTTTTCCAAAAAATTGACTAAAAAAATAAATGAAAATGTTTCTTTTGACACACTTGACAACATTTTTTTGACAAACTTATATTGCCATAATTCTCTATAATAATAATAAAATTTCATTTCAAACAAATAATTAATTTTACTTTTAATAAAGTTAATGTTGTCTATAGATAAAATTTTGTGGAAATTCATATTATATAAAATAAAGAGAAACACAAACTTTGTCGTTTTCCACGTCACAATATTTAATTAGTCAACCGGTTTCGCTTACAACAGCATTATCAAGACTAAAATTATAATTACAAAATTTGCAAAACAATCAATAAATAAATTACAAAAATAAATTAACAAACATACGAACTTAAAACTTAAAAAATAATAAAATAAGTATGACGGATATGTGTTTTTTAAAAATTTTTATTTAATTTTTATAAAATTTTTTTATTTTTATTTTTATTTTTTATTTTATTTGTTACATTTTTTGTATTATATGCATATGTGATATTTTTATTTAATGTTTCCCATTTTTACTAATGTATTAGTGATAAAAAAAATTTTTCTCTCCTCAATCAATTACCGCTCACTCTTATACACATATCCATGTCATACTTATTTTATTATTTTTTAAGTTTTAAGTTCGTATGTTTGTTAATTTATTTTTGTAATTTATTTATTGATTGTTTTGCAAATTTTGTAATTATAATTTTAGTCTTGATAATGCTGTTGTAAGCGAAACCGGTTGATTAATTAAATATTGTGCGGTGGAAAACGACAAAGTTTGTGTTTCTCTTTATTTTATATAATTTTACTTTTCTTTCAATTACATTTGCGTCATAAAAACAGCTCCATTTTTTTCCCAAAAACTGTTTGGCTAAAAAAATCAATGAGATCATTTTTTGACAAGCTTGACATTATTTTTTTGACAAACTTATAATGCTATAATTCTCTATAATAATAATATATTTTCATGTCATACAAACTATTAATTTTATTTTCCAAAAAATTGGGTAAAAAAATAAAGAAAAATCTTTCTTTTGACACACTTGACAACATTCTTTTGACAAACTTATAATGCAATAATCTAGATTTTGGTCTCACATACCAATCCCGATCATCAAGATTTCTCAAAATTTAATGTTCCTACTCGTAATCACTTAAAATGAACGTTTTTTAAGCATAAAATATGCAAATTTTCTTGTTTTGACACACTTGACGATTTTTTTGACACTCCCGGTACAGTTATCGAACACATCGTCCTTTCGGCTCTTCCCATTGAGTAAACCTATTTTTAGAAAAAAAAATTCAAATCCGTCTAGCGTTTTTCTAGATTTCGTCTGTTGTGACGGGCGGCCGGCAGACAGACATACATTTTTTTGCTTTTTTAGAATCAGTAGGTCCTAAAACATCGAGAAATGCCAAAAAAAGTGGGGGTAAGAATTTCACTTTGAGCTCATGAATGTAATTCTTTCAGACCGAAGTAAAAGTAAAATTGGACATGGACATTTTTGAATTTGTTATAGTTTTTGAAATATTTTTGAAATTTTGAAAAAAGTTTGTATTTTTGATTTTGTAATAATTTTTGCAATATTTTTAGAATTTTGAAAAAGGTTTTAATTTTTGATTTTGTAAGAATTTTTGGAATATTTTTAGAATTTTGAAAAATTTAAAATTTTTGATTTTATTATAATTTTTGGAATTTTGAAAAAAGTTTGATTTTATTTAATTTTTACAATATTTTTGGAATTTTGAAAGAAATATGAATTTGTGATTTTGTAATATTTTCTCGAAACGCTAAATGGAGAGGTTTTTGAGTAGTTTGCTGAGTGTATCATCTTTTCACTAAATTATATTAATTTATGATCTGTTATAATTTTCAGGCATCGTACTGATGTTCCGTGTTAGTTTTGTAATAAATTTCTAAACAGAGATAAAAAATACTTGTGCTTTAACAAAGAGTTATGTTTGATATACATCGCTGCCCAAAACTAAAAACCATGTCCTCATAATAGTTTTTGCCGAAAACTATATCAAAATCCTTAACCCAGATTGAAGTCTTGATATCTCAGAGCTGTGAGATTTCAGCTCCTCCATATTTTATTAATAAAAATGTAAGTATGTAATATATACTTATAATAAGTATAAGTATAAGTAACGCACAGTTGAAAAAGTAACTGCAATATTTAAAGCAAGTCTTGCAATAGGAGCTATGCGTTGCAGATTATTATTGAATTGTAAAGTAAATGTTGCAGTAAACCTAATTTCAATGCATTTCTATAAAATTTAAAACAACTCTTGCATCATAATTTATTTCTATAGAACAGCTAGAAGTTTTAATGCACCTTGCTACAATTTAATACATTAAAGAAATTTTAAAATTCACTAGAGTATTATCCATTTTAGAAATATATAGTTAAAATCGATTCATGTATGTTTTAGTTATCGCTTCTCAGCTGTGAGCTGAAAGTCTATAATAATACTGAATAAGGTGGCATGTATGTTTTAATTTTTTCCGTTGTAATTTTTTTATTTTAATTTGATTAATTTAGGCAGGTGCGTAATAATCAAAGATCTCGATATTATGATGCAATTTGCATTAAAATGCCATACTAAAAAAATGTTGCGCTTACTTTATTTAATGCAAATAACAGACATTTTTAAACAACAAGCTTTTTTATTTTACTTCAAGTACTCTGTTAAATATTGATGCAAAGAGCATTAGTTTAACTTTATATAGCAAGCTTTGTATTGTTTTGTAATGGAAACTTCCGTAGGACCTATATGTGTAGCAATTTGCATTACATACTCAATTTTTTTTTAACTGTGCGTAAGTATATTAACACGCAGGACTATCAAATTATAACAATAATAAAAAATTAAATAAAAAAGGTTAGGTTAGGTGGATGAAAGGCTGGGTGCGGGGGAAGAGGGGGCAGTGCTGGGGGGAGTGCTAGTGATCGAAGGTCTGCAGGGTCACAGAAGCGAGTGAAAGATTAGATTAGATTAGATTAGAAATGGTTGGGCAAGTTGCACGAGGCAAAACTTGTCCTGGCACGCAGACTCTACGGTCCATAGCGCCGTGTCCGAGTTCGGTCTCATAACAACTATTCCACAAACCTTTCTGTAAGTTTAATGAAATCTAGAACCAACTGTATTGGCGACAGTTTGATTGTGCCAGCCTCTACAGTTTCAGCGCCAAAAATTCTAGCTCTGATCCTAGAAAAGGCTGGACATACACACAAAAAGTGCTCCGAGTCCTCCTCCTCTTCAAGACAACACCCACATACAGGACTTTCACTAAGTCCCATGGTTAAAAGGTGTTTGTTTAGATGTCCGTGTCCTGTAAGGACACCGACCACAGTGCTGAGAGTTTTCCTCTTCAGACTTAAAAGAAAATTAACATTTTTATCTGAAATGCTAAAAAACTTACTTTGTCTGCCTGTCGATGACGCATTCCACAAGGCCTTCATCTTGAGGTCGGCATCCACCTTTAATAATGACAAGGCAAACGTTTTGGATAACCCTAAGGCGGGTTCTGGACCTGAATATTTCATGCCCGCTCCAGCCCTTGCAAGTTCATCCGCTTTTATGTTTCCCGGAATGCCACTATGACCTGGAACCCACCGCAAAGTGATATTGTTGTGTTGCGCTATCTTACAAAGATTTTCCCTACACTCATTGAAGAGTTTGGAAGTAGTCTCCGGGTTTACCAGTGCTTTGATAGCTGTTTGGCTATCCGAACAGATGCAGATTTCCTTTCCTTGCAGACACAGAAGAGTTATTATATGCGTGCATTCATTGATAGCATACACCTCGGCTTGAAGAACAGTGCAAAACCGTCCAAGCGGAAATTTGTTGCTGCTTATGACATTATCTGCTTCCAGGTACACGCCAGCTTTAGCATTTCCATTCAACAGTGAGCCGTCTGTATAGAAAACATAAATCTCGCTGGAGGACCATTCGGACCGAATTCCCTCACATACTTCTCTAGAAGAGATGACCATTTCAGCGGGCTTCTCAAAGTTATATACTTTGGTCATGACGTCACTATGCATATCTATTTCGGGACAATCTGTCCGTAGTCTATCAAGTATGTGACCATGACCGCATGTTTTCCCTCTGTTTACCCACGTCCCTGCCACATGCAGTCTGTAGACGGCCCTTTTAGCCATGTACTCTACATGTAGATGTAAAGGAGCCAGACCCAACATGGCTTCCAACGACAGTGTTGGCGTGGTACGCATTGAGCC
The DNA here is from genome assembly GCA_963693315.1 of Diogma glabrata. Lineage (NCBI taxonomy): Eukaryota > Metazoa > Arthropoda > Insecta > Diptera > Cylindrotomidae > Diogma > Diogma glabrata. The sequence continues at coordinate 309,383,714 of OY856186.1, forward strand.
ACTAATACCTACACATGCCATTCTCTGTATTTTATTTAATCTAGCACGGACGTATTGTTTCTCCGTCTTTGGCCACCAGACAACGCATGCAAAAACAAGTGTTGGTCTGATTATTGTTGTGTATATCCATAGGATAATTTTGGGACTAAGGCCCCAGTAACGCCCGAAGGACCGACGACATTGCCAAAAAGAAATGACAGCCTTATCAATTTTTTTTGTTAGATGTGTGTTCCAATTTAACCTTTTGTCGAGAATAATGCCTAGAAACTTAACCTCATCCGAGTAGCTCAACTGCGTACTGAAAAGATACAGACTTGGTGTTGCAGGCACTTTTCTCTTGTTGGTAAATAAGACTACCTGTGATTTGGAAGGATGGACTGCAAGTCCTTGCTCCCCACACCACTCTTCAACCACCTTCAATGAATTTTGCATAAGATCCACAAGAGTGCGAAGGTCTTTCCCAATTGCCAGTATGGCAATATCATCAGCGCAACCCTGAGAATAGGGTCCCGATTGATTCAGTCTCTTAAGAAGACTATCAACTACCAAAGTCCACAGAAGAGGTGAGAGAACACCACCCTGTGGACAACCCCGTTTGACGGAAACTGAAACAGTAGTATTACCCATTTCAACAAAGGCTATGCGGCAGCTCAACATAGACACGATCCAATTTGAGATCGTGCTACTAATTCCATGTAGTGATGCCGCAGTCCTGATTGATTCGAAGGTGGTATTATCAAAAGCACCTTCTATATCTAAAAAAACACCCAAAGCGAATTCTTTGGCATCTAGTGCTCTTTCAATTTTCGTCACCAAATGATGCGCAGCTGTTTCCACCGATTTCCCAATCTGGTATGCATGCTGATTGGTACTCAGTGGAAACTGTAGTAAGGCGGTGTCCCTTATATAACGGTCAACCAGTCTTTCCAGAGTTTTGAGGACAAAGGAGTTCAGACTTATTGGTCGAAATGACTTGGCTTCACTATAGTTGTTTTTACCTGGTTTTGGTATGAAAACAACTCTAGCTTTCCGCCACGCTTCTGGGACATAGCCATATGCTAGACATGCCCTATATAAATTTAACAGTGATTCAATGAGGCAATGCACATTGTTCTGTAGCATGCATGGATAGATTCCATCAGGACCAGGCGACTTAAATGGGTTGAAGGAGTCTATGGCCCATCTCAGAGATCTTCTGTTCACCACATTCTCAGCCAAGATCCAACTATCTTTGTTTGGAGTTACAGTTAGTTGTTCTTTCATCTCAGTAGTGGTGCTGCTACCCGGAAAATGTGTACAAAGCAGATGTTGTGCTGTTTCTTTCACAGATTCCGTATACCTGCCATTTGGCATAAGCAGTAAGCCCGGTTGGTATTTGGGTTCTTTTGAGAGTGCTTTGTGAAGTCTAGCTGCCACAGGATAACTTTCTATGGATTCACAAAATTTCTTCCATGCACTCTCTCTAGCACTCCTAATGCTGTATTTATATTCCCTCCGACTATCACGATAAGTGATCCAGTCATCGGTATTATTTGTTTGCTTAGCTTTCTTTAAGAGTTTCCTGACTGTAGATCTCAGCTTTTTTAGTTTTCTATTCCACCAAGGTGAATTTTCTTCACGATGAAGCACCCTATGTGGACAAGATTCTTCAAAAGCCTTGACCATACACTCTTGAATCCGATTCGCAACGTTTTCAATGTCTTGTGTACACTTGATTGACGGATCAAAGTCAAGTAACAATTGGTCAAGAAGTAGTTTGTACATATCCCAATCAGTAGATTTGGGATTTCTAAAACTGTCTTTTACCACCATGTCGACTTTAAAGTCAAAATTTATGCAATTATGGTCTGACGTGAGAATATCTTGCGATACTCTCCAATTTCCAACCCGTTTAACCAAAACTAGGCTAGTGAGGGTAATGTCAATTACTTCCTCTCTAATTGCATTTGAAAAAGTGGGAGCGTTCCCCTTATTTAGAATTTCTAGATCTGTACCATGAAGAAATTCTACGAGGTCTGTTCCTCGTCTGTTGTTATCTGAACTGCCCCAAATTCCATGATGCGCATTTGCATCGCACCCCAGGATCAAGGGCAGGTTCTTGTTACTGCAGAACTCCACCACCTTGACAAGATCCTGGGTTGGAGTGGTGCCATCATACGGTAGATACATGGATGCGAAGACTACGTCAGTATCAACACCCTCGATCTTTACCGTAACTTTAACAGCCACGGCATCTTTACCACTACATTGAGGTATAAGTATGCCAAAGATGTCATTCGACAAATACACACACGAACGAGGGTTTTCGGTAACAGTACCGACAAACACCCTGCCCTGTTTACAATTCAGACCAAGTATTTGATTTTTGTTTACCCATGGTTCCTGAATCAAAACTATATTTATATGCTGCATAACAATCGCTTGACATAATTCAGCAGAAGCAGATTTGTTATGCTGCAAGTTTATTTGAGCTATCCTTAAGCTATCCATTAGATAATCTTAAGGAAGACACAACAAAAATAAAAAAGAAAAAAAAAAGAAAAGGAAAACCAAACCAAAACCAGCGCTTCAGCTTAGTCGTTAGACTTTGCCGTCGTGCTGGTTACCGGGGAAGGACCTCCACATACGGCTGGTACCGCTTCAGCTTCGACTTTGCGAAAAGACGTCACCGTCGTGGCACAATTAAGTTACAAGCAAAGGAACGATCAACTTAAAATTAAGTGATCTTAATTCTTCACTGTATTCATAATTATATCATAAATTTGTTGTTATTAGTATAAATTCTTTTTTGTATTTTTTATATAAAAAATTGTAAATCACTCACTCAAAACAAAACAAGATTTGTTATTGTTTATTAATATTAGGAAAAAAAAAATCAGGTTTGAAAAAGTATATAAATAAAACTGAAAATTGATCACTATTAAGATTTAAATTCGTAGATTCATTCATGTATTCACCCAAATTATTTCTGTAACGTTATTTGTTTCCATTCAAAAAGATCTTTTTTTTCTATTTTAATTCCGTACATTTATTGCAGAGGATTTAGTTAGCAATCATATTAAATATTACCTTTGATAAGGACGTTTATTATGATAATCAAAAATGTTGAATTAATAAGTTTAGTATTATCTTTATGTATCCCGTTATTATTTATTTGAGAAGAGAGTTTATCAGTGATTATAAATACCTCTATTGTTTAGTATTTTATTAGATAAACTACTAATTTATCATTGTTTGTTGTTGTACCTCTTGTTTTGATGAAAAAACAAAGTCGAGCACAAATTAAATCAACACTATCACTATACACTATCTATCACTGCCACTGTTAATTGTTGTAGAATGGTATTTAAAACAGGCTATTAGACACAATTGCACTATTTAAAAAAAAAAACTGAAATTCACTCCACTTCACTGTTATTGATAATTAGAGAAAAATTAGCAAAACAAAAATTATATAAAAAAAAACAAGATTATTGTGAATTTATTGTAATTATAATAATTGCAGAATGATAATAATAAAAAAGAAACGAAAGTCGACCGCATCGGTTGACAATCAAAACCAAAATTGGTGAAGATAAAATAGTGAAAGATAAACAAGTGAAAGATAAAATAATATATCTTAAAATATTTCATTTCAAATAACCTAAACCCCACCCCTACGGCCTAAGATGCCTACATATATATAACCCCCACCACCTAAGCTTCCCAACGAACCCACCCCCACCCCCAGGGGCGGCCCCCATATAACGAACCGTAGCCTTTATTTCAAAAATAGTGCGCTCAAGATTGATTTCCTTATAAGAATTTCGGTATTTTTATATTACTGAACTACATATAGAAATTTTGTGAGAAACTGCAGAGGAAAGGCAACATGTAACATATACTCAGGACAGATCACGTGGGAAAGGATTGTACGTCCAAACCTCACTGCCACAGAGTTAACGACATAAAATGCGAAGAACAGATTAAGCAAAACAAAATCAAAACTCTGATGACTACAAGCAAAATATCATTTCATAATTTTTAGGTTCCTGTAAGGTCAATGAATCAACAGATCAACAGGTAAGGTGAATGAATTTACAGATAATATTTATTTGAAGTAGGAGTTATTTTTGAAACTTATAGTTTTGTCTGCCTGAATAACCCAAAATGCAGCACCCGGATGTCATTTGATGGCTAAACGAGATTACCTGCACAAGGAATGTAACATATGCTGATCCGTGAACATAAAAATGCTTACCAAACAATATCTATGACCTGTAACAACGAGCAACATCCCTGCAATGACACCTTAATCACGACTACACAACCTTTCTTAACTGATGGTAGAAATAATTTAGTTACCGGTAACATCGACAAACTTATATAAAAAACGGGATTAAACAATTTTTCACTGGACATGAAGCCGGAAGATTCGCACCGCACCCGTCACTACAACAATATCAACTTATATATAAATAGAAATTCAAAATTAGGACACTCACTATACTAAATTTTGTTTTTGTTAATTAAATTTTTGTTCAACCTCGGTAATCAAGTGGCTCATGAACAGTTGATAGTACATGGATCTTTACAGAACTAACAAATTTAATTCGAAGTGAGCACTTCTTATATTCTCTTCGTTTTATTAGTTTTAAAATATTATTACATACCCAAATTTCTTTCGATGAATTCACTCTTTTCTTGGCACCAATCTTGTATTCAAAGCAACAACTATAATGTTTGTATATTTCTTGATTTAAAAAAAAAAAATCAGCGCATTATGCGAACCGGTGTTTTCGGTTGATAATAAATATCGTTTACATACATTTGGTTTAGGTTATGCATTTTGACTTCTCATTTTCACACAATTTAACCTTTCACAGTTAACATAATGTTGTGGAAACTAATACAACGAACTTAAAGTCACAGAAATTTTATTGTAAAAATTTTAAATAACGTTTCTGAGTTAATTTACTCTATCTAAACGCATGTTTCAACTACGCGTGTTTATGAACTGTTTGTACACAAACTAAAAACTTATGAAAATTGAAATCTGACGTTTGCTGAATAGTTTTTAACAAATCTAACGCTGCTACTGCCATCTAGTAGAAATTACAAAATAAAATTTTGTATTGCATAGAGCAAAATAAATTGCTTTATACCTTTTATAGCTGATAGTATTGCTTTTATAGTAACTTCGATAAATGTAGCAGGGTATAATAGTTCATCCATTGATTTGAATAATATATCTGAGATAATACTTTATTTTCTGAATATGCCGGGATATGAATTATCAATTTAGAATCGATTGTATGAACACCGATAGATAAAAAAGCCGTTATAACTTCAACCGAGAATATTTATATTATTCCTAGTGTTCGGTACATACATTCTGATAAAAAAAATCATGATTTTTCTGTACTAAAAATAGTATAAACGCGGCCATTTCTCACGAAAAACATCAATTTTTTTCTTGCGTTTAAATGTCAAAATATTTTAAATTTAGGTGTCAATAAAACTATTTAATTTGGTTCTTTACGCTTTTGGTTTTGTTTTATTTATGGAGCGTGTTCGGTACAGGTATATGATACAAAAAATCACGTTATTAAACGTCAAAGTTGCTTGCTACTAATTTCACTTCGTTGAATATTACGTCAAACAGGACCGAACAGCCAAAAAAACAAAATTTATTTATAAGTCAAACTTTAGACGTTACTTTTATTACAATTAATTTGATCACAAACGATAAATTTATCCCGAAAACACAAAACCAAATTTATCAAGAATAGTTATCACAAAAATGTAAGCATAAATAAAACAAAACCAAAAGCGTAAAGAACCAAATTAAATAGTTTTATTGACACCTAAATTCAAAATATTTTGACATTTAAACGCAAGAAAAAAATTGATGTTTTTCGTGAGAAATGGCCGCGTTTATACTATTTTTAGTACAGAAAAATCATGATTTTTTTTATCAGAATGTATGTACCGAACACTAGGAATCTTACATTTTTGTGATAACTATTCTTGATAAATTTGGTTTTGTATTTTCGGGATAAATTTATCGTTTGTGACCAAATTAATTGTAATAAAAGTAACGTCTAAAGTTTGACTTATAAATAAATTTTGTTTTTTGGCTGTTCGGTCCTGTTTGACGTAATATTCAACGAAGTGAAATTAGTAGCAAGCAACTTTGACGTTTAATAACGTGATTTTTTGTATCATATACCTGTACCGAACACGCTCATTGGTGAAAAACACGTGAAATCAGCAAGGTCTGGAAATGAGTTTTCAATTTTGTATATTTAGGTATTGGAATTCGTTGACATCAATAAAAAAAATTTTCTGCGTTTTTAGCTTATTTTTTAACCCTGTCTTAAGATACAGGGCGTTGAAAAATCAGGAAAGAAAGAAATGGCTCTACAGTCAAAACTACTAGACTGATTTTAATGTTATATAGCTCAAAATGTAGGTATTGTACATATTTATTTATTTATTTATTTATTTTATTTTACCAAACATATATATACAATAATACATTTAATCTTAATCAATACAGTTTTACATAAAAATCATAATAGTTAATACAAAAAAAAAAAAAAAAAAAAAGTTAATTAAAATGTAGAACAATAACTATAAGACACTAAAAATGCAAAAATATGATATAAGATGGTAAAATACTAGGAACATTTAGAAGTGCGTAAAGCGCTTATTGCAAATGCTCCAACATTAGAGAAGTTGAATAAATTATAGCTACCAACTTGCGTGAGGTGCATTATTGGTTATAAAACTAACAAAAATGGTTAATAGATATAGATATAAAATAATTGAAAAAAGAAGAGTTGATGAAATAATATAAAAGAAAACAAGAGAGAAACGAAGTATTGATGTATGCAGAAAAGCAAAGTTATAAATGCAATTTTAAGCCTATGTAAAACTTATTACTAAAAATAGATTTCAATATTAGTCTTTGTAAAAAGCCACTTTTTTAGATTTTTCAGGAACAAGAAAATAGGGCGAGAATCGCTTACAGACTCAGGTAAAATATTGTAGAGGAAAGGGGCCATAAAAGAATAAAAGCGACGACAGTTTTCTTTTCTGGTAAATTCGATCAAACATCTAGTGTTCGTTCTAAGATTGTACTGCTCAATTGTTTTAACTATATTATAGCCACCTCTCAAGAAAAAAACTCTCAAAACTTTGTAAACGTAAAGATGTCTTAGGGGCAATATATTCGCTTTCATGAAAAGTGGAAACGACGGTTCTCTAGATTGTTACTAACATATGTATAATACATATGTTACCAACATATGTTACTAACATTTTATAAAAAATTCAGGAGGGGAAAATTTTTTGTTTTTTTTATTAATTTTATTGCAACACGCCTTAAAATTTTTCATCATAAAAAAAAGTGGAATTAAAAAATAAACAGTTTTTTTTGGATTTACATATATGTTTTTATAATAAATTTTTAATTTTAACTCAAAATAAATATTTTACACAATTTTTATCTTTATTTAATTTTACATTACTAAATTCCGTAGAGTTAGAATAACGTCTAGCTAAGATTGATCCATCATTTGTAGGAATGTATGAGTGATATCCTCGTGTTCCAGGAATTATTTTTAAATTGGCGTATCTATCAGCTAGTTGTTTCGTTTTGCAATGTTACCTGCCTCCGTTACATAGAAAAACTCACGTTATCTTGAAAATTGCCTGGAGCTTGTGCGCAGTTATGTAACTCCAGAGGTGTTGATATAACTTTGTCGTATTCTTTCTTAAGACTCGCTCTAATTGATTTTCTTTTTACTGTTCCTCCAATTCCATCACATCAGAACTGATCTAACCAGGTAACGAGGAGGTACATTTCACCAAGGAGTAGTTAGTTGAAGACGTACAAACGATTTTTTTGATCGCAGTACTGTAGCAACACTATATTCTGATCTAAGCTATGATCTTATCTGGTAATTGAAGTACACATAATATATATTTTTGTGTTAAATATAATATTTGCTGTGATAAAATATACTATATCGAATATTAAGTAATCTCTCTGGACTAAAATGGCCCAGCTTTATTTTTTGAGAGTCAACAAAATATATATTGTGATTAAAAATGAACTAAAAGTCAATTTTTCTCCATAAAACAAAAACTATACTTCCGGAAAATTTTTTTTATTGATGTCCATGAATTCTAATACCTAAATATACAAAATTAAAACCTCATTTCCAAAATTATATGTTTTTTGCTGATTTCACGTGTTTTTCACCTATTACAACATATAAGTAGAACTTCGTACCACCTACAATTTATTTATAGAGCGATTTTTCTGTTCCGGTGTTTATCGCAATGGCGCTGCAAAAGAGGGATAAGAGAATAAATTCAAACATTTTTCTATGGGATTTCATACAAAACACAATTTGAATAATTTTAAAAGTTATCTATAAAATTTCTCAATTTACCACAATTAAACAATTTTAATTTGCTAATGAAATATTATTGACTATATATTAAGCGTAATATCAAAACCCCCGATATACGAATTAAGAGACTAAGGAAATGAAACTACTGTATATATAGCTTTTCCAGGTTAAATTAAACCTTTTCCAAGTTAACTGCAACTTTTTCCAATCTAATAGCATTTTCGATTGAGAACCAGTTCATAACTAGTTCTTTTTTTTCAATACAAAAAAACTATTTCCCGTCCAAATCATGTTCGATTGAAGCAAAATAAAAAAACTAGTTCTGAACTGGTTGTGCATTTTTTCCCCTTTTGAAGAACTAGTTTTATTTTCAGTTATTTTTGAGTTTTACTCATACTATGACAAAAAGTACACACAACAAACGTTAAATCAAAACGTTATCATTATAACGCAGCATCATATAAATAATTTAATTTAATTTTTAGTTATTTAACATATATATTATGAAATTAGTTTTTTTTATAAAATGTATTGTTTTTTTATTGCTTTTCAAACATTCCAAAATAAAAGAATTAATAAAATAACCAATTCAATTTACTCATACAATAATACTGAATGTTTGCATGTTCGATTGAAAAAAAGAACTTGTTATAAGAACTAGTTATTAACAAGTTCTTCAATCGAAAACGACATAAATGAAACTATTTCCAAATTGAACGCAACCTTTTCCAATCTAAATGAAACTATCTCCAAATTGAACGCAACCTTTTCCATTACAAATTAAACTTTTTCCAAATGAAATTAAACTTTATTGAAATCGCAGTTTTCAATCTGCCGAGACTTGTCGAGCATTATATTACATAATCTGGTTTATATTAAATAATTCTAACAAGATTGCATTTATGCTATTGCCTTTATGAGACAAAATAAATAATTTATCATTAGTATTTTGGCTTTTCGTACAATTGGACTGGATACAAATTTTATTATATACATAACAAGTGAAATGACTTTAGAACAGGGTGGTGGAAGTCAGTGGCGTTTCCTGAATATTTCTTTAAGGTGTTCGTTTTTGTTGAATGTAGTTATGTAGTTATAATATGTATGTATTTATAGTATGTATATTGTATATAGTTATAATGTTTCGTGCCTTCGTCATGGCCTCTAAATGCGAGTTTACACAATGAACAAACAATATTTATAAACATCTTTAACAAATTTCTGTTGCGTCTGATCAGTTCATTGTAATTTTGTCTTGATATTTGACTTTGCTCATCTAAAATTAAATCTAATCTTATAGTCCACAATGTTTTAAATGCGTACATATTCGTAATCTAAGTTCTACTTTTTCCATGCTTTTGTATCCCAATGTTAAATGAAATTCGAAAACACGTCAAAATTCCAAACAGACTTTTCTGACTGTTTTGTAAAACAATACATAAGGCCAGTAAAACAGTTTATTCAAAAGTAAGCTGCCTGTCAACCATTCAGGTGACATAACTGGAAATTATTAAACGCCGAGTGAATGTTTGTCGCTTTGAAGTGCATTTGGTTTCCATATTTGGTAATTCCGGTACAGGCTTTCCATTTCGTAATATACATTTCTTTTCATCTATAGTTCGCCCAGCAAAAGATATTGCCTTCAAATCGTTAATGATGCAAAACGTCTCTTCCATGTCTTTGTATTAAAATAATTTTTAAGTCCTCTTACAAATTTAAGAAAATTACCCCCCTGCAATTTAAATTATTGATATTTGGCTAAACAACACAATTTATTACTGTTCTGAGGTAGTGGTTTCGCATTGTTGAAAAATTATATTACGTTGATCGTTTTCAAAATAAAATAAAAAGTCTTAAAAAAAAAATAGAACCGACTTCAGAAAAAAAACACAAGAAAGTGAAAAATAACTCAATTGTGGCTTACAGACAAAAATTTAGTTATATCTATAATCTAACAACAGCGAAAAATTAAGCCTTTAAACAAAATTATTATATTATAGAAGTTATTTGTTATTATAATTATTACAATTATTATAGTTGTTATTATATTATAAAAGTTATTGTAAAAATTATTATAACAAATAACTTCTATAATATGATAATTTTGTTTAAAGGCTTAATTTTTTATTTTTATCTCTAAGCCACAATTGAGTTATTTTTCACTTTTTGTGTTTTTTTTTTTCTGAAATCGGTTCTATTTTTTTTTTAAAAAGGTTTTTTATTTTTCAATTTTTAGTGTATAAAAGCAAATGTCTGTTAGCAAGCATGTCAGAAAGCGTTTTTGATGCAATAACTTAAAATCCCGGAAAGTATTCATCGATGAAAATCTAGTAATCATGGTTTTCCGATTTTTATAAAAAAACGGAATATTTTCTATCAAGAAAAATTATTTAGGACTACCTTGGCATCTATAGCAATATAACGCAGGTCAAACCAAAAAAATAAAATAAGCTTTTTCGAAGGAATTGGCAAAAATACATAAAAAATATAGTTTTTTCCACGTCATGGAAAAAAATATGGGACAACCTCTGAATGTACCTTAATAGAACACAATGAGCCGTTTTCGAGAAATCGGGGAATATACATAAAAATATACAGTTTTTCTCGCTTTTCTGAAAAACGATATTTTTCACGATATAGAAAAAAATATGGGACCACCTCGAAACTTACCTCAATAGAATAAAATTTAAATCATTCAAATCGAACAAACCGTTTTTGAAAAATCGGTGAACATACATAAAAAAAACTCAAAATTAAACATAAACCTCCTTCTCTTTTGAAGTCGGTTAGAAAAAAATTTTAAATGTGTCCTTTAGGTTCAAAAACGATCAATTCCAATTTTTAAAATTTTTGAATTATGTATTAATTGATTTCGTTTCTTTCCATTAAACTGAACATATCAGTAAAATAAAAATTTAAAAATGTTTATCTATTTCTGAGAAAATTGGGTGACAAATTCCAGTTACGTTTCAAAAGCAATCTATTACGTCATAGCTTTTGAAACAAAACAAAGCTATTCCATTTCAATTGTTTTGCAATCAAAAACAATCTATTCCAATAAGAATCATGTCTTTAAAAAACATAACATGCCTATTCCAAAACATGCGTTTGGCACCGAAATCCTTTATTTCAAAATATTCGTATTCAAATATCAGTCGATCGTGATATTTGTTTTAAAGTGGTAGATTTTTTATTGCAGCTTGCATCAGTTTTTATATCCATTATCCAGTAAGTAAATGCTAATCAGTTTGTCAGCGAACAGCCGCGGTGTGTGATTGAATCCGATTGAATTCAATCTGGCAAAGTTCAAGCGGTGGGATATCCGCAAGAAATAGGTAGATTTCGTTGTCAGACAGATTTTTGTAGAATCGGATTAATCAGATTAGTTTACGTAAACACACTAACTACAAACAGAATTAAATAAAATTAATTATGAGCAAACGTACAACTGTGCAACTTAGGAACGTTTTCTTCTTTCAGCTTCTTTCAGCTTCTTTCAGTTTCTTTCAGAACGTCAGCTTCTTAAAATCAACAAAGACATATCATATTATTCATTGTTTCAGGAAAAAGCCAATTTTTGTGTTCATTCATTTGCAATAATTAAAAATTTTTCATTTTTCCGTCATTTGAGATTTTTCGACCATTTCCAAGTTATTACGTGAAGAAAAACTGATGAAAACTTTTGGTGGTGTTGGTTTTTGTTGGAACCGATTACTTTGGAGCCCTTCACTGCAGATGTTTAGCATTTTCAAAAAAGAATAGAAGTATACTCAAATATTTAATATCCAGCAATTTTGTTTCAAAATTTTGTCCCAAACAGGCGTTATAATGCTTTGATTTATACAGCTTTAAAGCTCGAGCCCCTTAACTGGTAACCGGATTTGGCCAGTTGTAAGGCCAGTAAGAGATTATTTGCCCCAACATTTCCAGAAAATGTTTTTGGTGTAGGTTAAAAAATACGACAGTGAAAGTACTGCAAAATTTCGTTGTACCTGTACATTGTTGATTGCAGATAGCTAAAAAGCTTTTTATTTCAGTTATCTGGTTTTTTGAAAAATGATAGAAATTTACGTCCTAAACAGCCGTTATAACACTTTGATTTGAACAGTGTTAAGGCTCTAGCCTCTTAACCGATACCCGTTTATAGCCAGTTGTCGAAGTTATCCAAGAGATTGCTTGCCACAACATTTCAAGAAAATATTTTTGGGTCAAACAAGGTCCAAAAATGCCACCATGAGAGTGCCGCTAAATGCCTTCCGTTTATCATATATAGTCATATATAGTTTTTTATTAATATTTATTTTAAAAAAGATATAACATCTATAATATAGATATATCAAAAATCAATATTTTGTTTTATTGCATTATCTAAAATCAACCAACGTTGTAAAATATTCTTGGTTTCGAAATTAGAAAAGTCGGCGGTTTGGCAGAAAACCAAATTATCAATCAATACGATAGTATTTCAAAATGTAAGTTTGAAAAAATATATTTTCCAATAGTGATAAGTTTCAAAACGAACTTATTCCATTGTGTAAGTTTCAAAACGTCTCTATTCCAAAATGTTTTCTAAAATACCAGCTTAACTTGACTACCTACTTTATTTTACACTTCAAACAAATTAATGGAAAATCCCTAAAGAAACCAATTAAACAATAAAATCACCGAGTTTGTAAATTATTTCAAAATAAAAAGTTTTTTTTTATTTATCTTGAAAACTCGTAAAGTGGAATAGATCGTTTTTGAACCTAAAGTACACAAATATCCATTTATTTTTCTTCTGCCTTTATTTGACTGAAACAACTGAATAGCACACAACAATTGCATTCAATTTTTCAGTTGTATCAATTGCTTCAGTCAAATCGAACACAGTTAAAATCAATGTAAAACGTATTACGTACCATGTTCTGATTTTTAAACGAACATAAAACGATTATTTTAAAACAAATACATCTTTAGTATTTACTTCATTCCATTTGTTTTCTTGCTATTGTGTATTGTAAGTGAATATTTAATGCGTATGTAGTGTTAAATATAAAATATAAAAACATGTAAACATTGAATATTATTGGGTTCTGTAAAAATTACGAACATTTTGAATGCATTTATTCTATATAAAAAAGTTATTCTCCTTTTTGCTTCATTTAAGCTGCGTATATGAATTATATATGCGAGACAAGGAATTGGGTTCGGTTGCTTTTCTGTTCATATATCTAATGAACATGAATTTGAGGGGAAATTCTCTTTGTTGTGTATTATGCAGTGTAGATTAAATATGTTATGGCTTACACAAACAATTGTATTTTTTTTCTATTTGCTTATTAAAATATGTATGTACATTTGTTTCATTTATTGCAAGAAAAGTATTTCTTTCTTTTTTAATATTAAAAGCTGAATTTATTTTAGTTAGCCATTTTGAATATTTTATGGATATTTCTCAAGTCGTTCGGCGAACGACTAGAACACCCAGAGAAAACGCCACTGGTGGAAGTCAAAGTAATGACACTGAGTCAAGCGAATCCGTGCCAGCGCAATCTCGCTTAAGTCGAGGAGTATATAAAAAAATTTCGAAAGAACAAAAAGAAATTTTTATTCGATTTTACAAACAAGGTATTTATATATTACATATATTTTATTAGGTATATCGATGGCTTAACTATATGCCAAAGGGCCTAATCCACATTTGTATAATTTGTGGAAAAACGCAAAACAAATATCGTTTCATTAATACAATTAAAATTGGCTTGAAAAATTAAAATTGCGATTGAAGTGTCATGTTCTATTATTTTTTTACAGGGTATTCTATTGGTGAAGCGTCTTCAATGGTCAATATGAATGAAAATGCAGGAAAAAGTATTTTGCGTAGGCTTAAATTAAACGAAGAAACCTTAGTTGAGCGCCCAGGTGGTGGAACTGGTTTACGAAAATTGACTCCCGAATTCATGGATTTTATCGAGTGATGCGTGGAAGGCAACTCCGGTTGTACGTTAAAATCTATAAGAGAATCACTGGCAACAGAAAATAATGTAGTGATATCAAAATCGACTGTTGAAAGTGCTCTTCGACAGTTAAAAATAACTTTAAAAATGGCTTCAATTGAAAGCATTAATTTTAATTCACCGACCACAATTCAATTGCAAAAGGTGTATGCAATAGAGTTTTCTCGGTTTGCTCAACAAAACCGAGAAAAAATTATTTTCATTGACGAATGCGGCTATAATTTGCATCTACGACGGAGCTACGCCAGATCAAAACTCGGAACGAAAGCTGTGGTAACAGTTCCCTCTGTTAGAGGCCGAAATATCACTATTATATCTGCCATTAACGAAAATAGAGTTGTACATTACAAAATTATTGCTGACAGCACGTGCAATTCTAGTAAATTTTGTTTATTTTTACAAGAATTAAACGAGAAACTAGTGGCAGAACCTCCAAATATGAATGCGTATCTTATAATGGATAACGCAGCTATCCATGCATCAAGGCAGGTTTGGGAGCTGGTCGAGTCGCTTAATTTAAATTTGAAATTTCTTCCTCCATATTCTCCTATGCTCAACCCTCCTATTGAAAAGAGTTTTTCTAAAATGAAATTGTTCGCGAGGCAAGTGTTGGCGAATATGTCGGTTCAGCATGATATTGTTGAGGTTATCGAATAATCTGTAAACCAAATTACACCAACCGACTGTTCCATTATATTTTGGACATGATGATGCAACTCCCTGCAGCTGCTGCTGGCGAACCACTTCATAAGTTAATATTTACGCACTAAAAATATTTTAATATTAATATATGTTATATATACTATATATAATATATTGAATTGACAAAAGAATTAATAAAATAAAAATATTTTATATTCGCCTACATATTAAAGTGTTACTTTATTACTGTGATTTGCGGCTTTAAAGTATCACTTTTCAACTATTTATTTTGTTGTCATAGCTACGTCCAAAAAAGTAAAAAGCATTTGTATTTGTTTAAATTCTATGAAAAATAAAAATTTTTATCAAAGCAACCCTCAAATTCTAAATTTCATTATCCAATTAAAATAGTTGTTATCATTTGTTGTCATAGCTACACAATAATTTGGAAAAAATAATAAATATTTTGTCAAAGGTTACTTGTTCCACATATTTTTATTTTAAAATTTATGAAAATTTATAATTTTAATTTAGAATAAACAACTTTTCTTAAAATATTTTGCTTGCGGCGAATAAAAAATAGTATATGATGCACGGACGTAAGCTATTTTGGACTTAATGTGGGTGCAAATCTCGGCTGGTGCCTCGATTTGCAAACTCCACATCCTTCCAAAATCTTTAGCTTTACGTCCTAGCATCATAATGTATTATTATATACTTCAAATAAATGAATTAACAGTATTCTGAACAAGCGTTCTGATTAAAAACAAACAATTAAAAAAAGTTTAAATTCATTTGGAAAAAGGTTAATTTGTAATGGAAAAGGTTGCGTTCAATTTGGAAATAGTTTCACTTAGATTGGAAAAGGTTGCGTTCAATTTGGAAATAGTTTCATTTAGATTGGAAAAAGTTGCAGTCAACTTGGAAAAGGTTTAATTTAACCTGGAAAACTATATACACAAAAATATTTGAAGTCGTTTTTCTCTCTTCTCCTCTCGTATTTGGCCATTTTAAGTTGTCAAAAAAACATTGTTTTGTTTGGTTATAATTTGGTTTTAATAAAACTGTTTTTATTATTTATCGTGGTGATATTTTGACGAATTTATAATAAATATAAAAAATGCTAGTGATTTTATTATAATTTTAAAATAATTTTAAAGAAAAATTAATATATTTAAGTAAAAATTTTGAATAAAACATTAAATATGAAGCCGTGTGATAATGACGTGTAAAAATTACCGAAAACATATACAGGATGGGATTTCTTATCATAGATAACTAATATTGATATTATAATTTATTTTTCGATTAATAAGTTTTAAGTTTTTTAAATATTTTCGAGAAAAAAATATAATCTAAAATCAATGTAAACAATAATAGAATGCTTCGCTTTTAAATTGTCAAATTTTTTTATGTTGCATTGTCAAATTTTTTTATGTTGTTTTTCTATGTAATGGCGTCTCTTTTTTTTATATTAATTTTGGGGGCAAAAATACGCTTAAATTTGGAATTCAATGCAATAATAGAAATATTTACGGCGCCTCTACTAAAACGCAAGTGTGTTAGTAACAATTTATTGGTGTGCAAAAATTGCTTCAATTTTTACCATCAATTTCACTTCCTCTATTCTCTTAACTCTTTAGACTTGTAGAACATCGGAGGTTTTGGTAATATATAAAATATTATCCTTAAGACGCTCAAAAAAGAAACATAAAAATTGCCAAAATTTCCCATACAAAGTTGTATGAAAAATTTAACCTATTTTCGTATTTGTTTTACGGACAGAAAAAAATAAAATATTTTATATATTATGCTTAATATATAGTCACTAATAGTTCATAAACAAATTTAAATTATTTAATTGTAGTAAAATAAGAAATTTCATAGATAGTTTTTAAAATTATACAAGTTGTGTTTTGTATGAAATCCCATATAAAATTTTTGGAATTTATTCTCTTATCCCCTTTTTGCAGCGCCATTCCGGTAAACATCGGAACAGGAAAATCGCCCTATAATAACTTACAATGCATGCACAATGAAAATACTTTTACTATATCAGATCCAAGTTTGTATGAAAATTTATTTTGAGAAAAAAAAAATTATTTTTGATTCACTTTTTCCTCAATGAAAAAAATAAAAATTTCTTAACTTTTAATTTCTTAACTAATTGAGCTCTACCTACATTTTAAAGCATTGTATTTCGTCGCTTTAATAATGAAATAACGTATTCCATTTATACGTTGTTATCATACAATGGGTGCGCTGCATTCCTCATAAGGATGTCTATAGAGTGACGTTTTAACATTTTCCAATTATTTTATAACTGGGCGTGAAAATTAATATATTGATAATTCACGTACATTCAAATTTGAATTTGGTTAAATATTGAAACAGCGTAAATGCATGTACGATATTCCAACTCCTACAGAATAATAACTTAGGTAAAATCAGTGTCGTATATTTTACATACATTACGATTGCCACACGAAATTGTAAATATAAAATATTGTATAAGCATCATTCATGACTACATGATATGCCGGTTCATATAAATTAAAAATTGTAAGAATATCATGCGTTATTTCAATAATAATTAGTTATAGGCTTAATCGTACTGTCAAACGTACATGTCAAATGAAATAACGTATATGAAATATGAAATAACGTATAAGGTACCTGATTCACTTTTCACCTCTTTTTAGGTAGAAAAACCAGCAGGTACCAATGTGAAATTTTAATATGCTGTAAGGAAATTAGTAAATAGTGATTGGTAGAGATTTTTTTTCCAATATCTTTATTCATTTTATAGTTGCCAAGTTTACGAAAATCAGAAAATCGAAAAATCTTTAAACCCAATTATCTCGAAACTACAAGAAAGAAAAGTGCATACGATTTAAATTCAAAAGATGATTCAAATATTGACGAAAAAACTAAAGAATAGAACGAGGAATATGACCAGTGGAAATAGAGACTGATGTGAATGTGCATGAAGTAGTTCATCGAGATCGACCATGTGGACATTGCAAAGGCTATGCACAAATCTAGGACATATTACCATCATTTAGTGGCATTGATCCTGAAATATTAGGATAGTTTAGGTTGGTTGAGATACTAAATCTCAACCATTCCTTAAGAGCTTGCACTCCTAGTATATGCACTAGCCTAGCTCAGCCTGCATGTTCGAGCTGCTCTCATTCACCATTACAAAAAAATTTTGAGCGCAAAAATAAAAAAATTATATTTACAAAATAAAATAAGATTTAATTTACATTAGTTGAACTCAGCTGACCGTAGGGCCACGCGAGTAAAAATTAAATAATATAAAACAAAAACAAAAAACTCACGCCATACTAATGATGACCACAATCATCTTTCCTTCTTCTAATAATAAAACTAAATTAATTAACTAAATATAAACCTATGACATGTAAAATTAGTATGCCTTTAATTTTTATAATAAAAATTTGTTGATTGAATAAAAGTTTATTTTTCCATCCGTAAGAGCAAATAGAAATCTCCACAATCACGTACTTATTCTAATGTTCAATCAATAACCAAATTGTCATATCTTTGATCTTAGGTATGGTAACATTTTACACTATTCATGAAATTGTCGATAGGGCAATACTTTTATACTTATAGAACCAACCTATGACAGTTCTGACAGAAAATTGGATTACAACCTCTAAAAAAGTAACATGTGTTTTTAACATAAATGTATGATTATAATTCAATGTGTTACAAATAAAAACTTAATAAGTTGTTTCAAATACGAGTTTTTATTAATATCATTACTAAATATACAAAAATTGGCGACGAGGATAAAAGAGCGTGGATTAAAACAAAAAAAAATTTATTTATACTTATATTGCATTACAGATTACAAATTTTACTTGAAATGGCTGCCGCACCTGCATTTGTTATCGAACATTTCGGTTAAGAATAAAACAAAGTGAAGCAGATGGGTAGAACGTTTGGAAGGTGCATTTACAATTTTCAAAGTAGAAGATGCCAACATAAAAAAATATTTGCTATTGCATTACATGGATCAGGATGCATATGATGTGGTATGTGATAAACTCACACCAGAGAAGCCATATGAGAAAACGTTCCAAAATATTGTAGAAATCATTGAATCTACATGTAATCCAAAACCACTTGAACTGGTTGAAAACTTCAGATTTCATTCCCACAAGCAATTGGATGGGGAAAACACTCAAGAATTTATACTAAATTTTAAAAAACTATCTACAAATTGCAATTTTGGCAATTATTTAAATACAGCTTTAAGAAACCAATTTGTTTTTGGTATGAAGAACATAAGAATCCAAAACAGGAACTGGAATCCAACGATCTTACTTTTGATAAAGCAGTCGAAATAGCTTCGGCTATAAAACTAATCAAAAAGGAGGAGCAGAAATACAACAACAAATACAACAAAGTGAAAGGTTTGTTAATTACACATTAAAAAATTGTACTGCTTGTAGAAAAATGCAATCAAATCCAACAGATTCGCCATTTCAGCGAGTGCACTCCGATTTTGCCGGCCCTTATAAGAATATTTATTTTTTTATAATGGTTGACGCTTTTACTAAGTGGCCGGAAGTGCATATCATTCCAAATATTACAACAGACACTACCATAAAAGTCTGTCGTCACATTTTTAGCCAATTTGGCATACCGTCGGTATTAGCGACAGATGTGGGAACACAATTTACATCATATCAATTTCCAAAGTTTTTAAAATTAAATGGTATAAAACACAGGATGATCGCAACACTATTTCATATTACTAACAAGCAACTTGCTGGAGCACGAGCAAACATTATAGGGAAGCAGAAAAACAGCTATAAAGTGCATTCAAAATTACGAACATATATTTAATATTGAACATTTATCAAATACATCAATTTTTTTACTACACAGATTATAAAAAAAATTTGTTTATTAAAATAAGCACCTTAATTATATTAACATATTATCCAAAATTATTTTATTTAAAAAAAACTGATTTTATCAACATTTTAACAAATTTAAGAAAATTTTTTTTGGTTTCATCCTATCTCGATCATTTTTAAAAACCGTCTTCAAATTCATTTCTTTTTCTCAATTTTGTTTTCGTATTTTCTTTGAAAAAAAATTCCTCGCCTATCTATTTTTTAGTTTTTCATTGCAAAACCAGGCAACTTGTTTATGAAAACTTTTTTCAATTTTTATAGAGTTCAGGTTGCAAACTGAATCATTACAATCCAGTACAGAGTGGAGATGAGTGGATTGAACGAATTGAAGAGTTTGGTTGTATGTACGATTGGGAGGATGTACCTGTAACAGTACCTAAAAAAAGAACAAAATATAAAAATTTTAAAGTTAACAAAGTTTTTAGTAAAATATAAATTATTTCAATATGACCAAGTTCCTTAAAAATTATTGTGACAAACTGGATATGGGAAAGAACATAATTGCTTACTTGGAGACAGTAGTTCTAAAGAGGACGGCAGAAAGTATAATGATCGACTATAAAGGGAGTTGTAACGTCTGCGAAATTTTAACATTCAATAGTGAAACCAATTTCGATCTTCGTCAGTTTATCCAAAATATTTCAACCATCATAAATAGTTTAATTTTTCTCAATCAATAAACAACTTAAAAATTTAAACAAAACGAACAAACCTTAATTTCAAAAAAATAACGAAAGATTAAATTACTAAACTCACTGATAATAAGAAAAGAATTTGAACGAAAAAATGTATTTTTTCAAGGTTGCACACCTTGATTTTTTTTAAACAGTCGATGATTGTCAAAAATCACATTTTTTTCAAAGGCATTCCATGTTTTGTTCTCAATATGAGAAACACATATACATTAAAATTGTGAATAATAGACATAATCTATTTAAAATTATCAAAAACAAGTAATCAGGTTATTTTTATCCAAGGAAAGTTTATTTTATTAAATAATATTACGATGTAATACACCATAAGTTTAACGTAGATATATACAAGTTAAATAGAAGAAAATAAATAAATGAAATCTTATGTGTTTTGGTGTTTCTTGATTATCAAATAAAAAAAAGATACTTTTAAAAAAATTTTAAGCATTCAATAACTGGATTAAGTCCATGTTAAAAGATACCGTGGGTGTGGTTTACTACAAGCTTAGAACAGACGCTTGTGATTATCATTAGTCCTGTGCGAATATCGTGCAGTGTACAGAGGAAGCAAGATTTAGCCGGAGAAAAGAATTATAATTTAAATTCTCAATTGTTCGAGAAATGCACCACATTTTGTTTTTGATGTTTGGTCATACAATTTAAGTGACGGCGTGAAGGAAAAGATTCGGTGAGAAAAATATTAGTTGCAGGATAAGCTAGTACGGATAAAGGGATACGTGGATTTGTATATAAGCCAGACTAGAATCACTTCAGACAATCGAACTTTCTTTTCAAATAAACCTCTTCTTGGATCACCATGTGTAACTAACACCAAATTCAAGTTATACTTATACATGACATTGATTAGACCGGTGGTGATGAATGATCACAAAAGGAGGGATATTTATCTGTATTTGAACGTAGAGATCCAGTGCTTTACTTCTCCAGACTGTGATCAACGGAACAAGAAAATTAACACAAAAATTTTAAAACGATAATAATTAATAATTTATAAAAAGAACGACCTCATAATTTCACTTTAGTAAAACTTATATTATTCATTGCAAAATCAAATCACTCAATTAAATTATTAAAAGTCTTCTTAACTAACAACAGCTGCGTTTTTTTCATTTGGGTCAGGGTCAAGGTCCTAGATCAACCCTATTTTTTACATGTAAAAACAACAACAACATAACCCAGATATTTACCTGGGTCTAGATCAATGATCTAAAATATTTTGGTTACATAAAATTGCAAGAGATGGCGAAACGTAGGTTTTGATTTTGTAAGGTTGGTATGGTCATTTTAAAACTTATAAATCTCAAAGAAAATTTATTCAAAATAAAAAAACTGTCACAGATACTTTGTTAAATTTGTTTAAAATCTATTTTAATATCATTTGTTTTCAACATAATTTCAATAAATTTGCTTAAAATTAATTTTAAAGCAATATCTACGATATAAAATCCATATTTTTTAAGGAATAGATGTTTACAATTTTTATTAATTATCAATTATTTTATTTCACGCCATATGCAATAATCAATGAACATTGCCATATGTAAAAAATGAATTAGTGTTTCTGATTAAATTTTTTTGAATTTTTTTTATATGAAGTTTTATTTTTCAAGAGACGTTAAATATTTTTTGAATTTTTTTAATATTGAGTTTTAATTTTAAAATGGCGCTACAAGTTAACAATTTTTTTCTTCTCAGCTCAGTGTTGCCAACAGTTTAAAATACAATATTTTTTTTCTTTACGTGACCCACATCGTTTTTTTCAAACCTTGACCCTGACCCAAATGAAAAAAACGCAGCTAATATATTGAAAGAAAAACAAATTTCATTTTTATTTTAAGAGAAATATTTTTTGTTTGTACATCAAAACAAAGCTGATAATATAGGAAGTAACTCTAAAAATATTCGTACAGAACGAATGTATTCTTTTTTTTCTTTTCTTTGTTATTCTTATGAAGGAAACTATCAAATTTAAAAAAAAAGATTGAAATGTATGTGAATTTGTATTGTATTTGAAAGAAAATATTAATTTTAATTTAGGAGCAAGAAAGAAATTTTTATTTTTTCGCTCCTGTGATTTGATATGATATATTTTTTTATTATCACTCGCTCCGAAAGTATGGAATGAAGGAGTGATATTAGGAGCGTTTTAAACACTGATATTTTTGCAAGTAAAAAGGAAAATAATTGAATAATTGAAATAAGTACGTTTAAAATTAATAACTTTTCTCTTTTCCGCTAGGCGGCGCGTAAAAGCATGGTTTACTTACAAATTATAAAGTAAACATATGCAGCTATGAAATTGAGAAATAACAAGTCTGTAACGTCGACTATATTCTCTATAATAATATTAGAACCAATTTCTATTCGTTTTTCAATTCAATTAGAATATATTTCCATCATTTTTACAATCATAACAATTTTAAAAAAGTTTTCAAATTATAACGAGCAATCAAGTTCAAATATCACAGCTCATAGATAAAAGAACCCATCATTCATATTTTCGTTTTACGAACAGATTTTGTGCTCAATTTTGCTTCATTTTTTTTGTTTTTGCTGAAAAAATTAGAAACGTCAAAAATCACATTTTTGGTTTTTTTCAATTCGTGTTTGATTTTACAAGCTAAAACATTTTTTCTCATGTTTAACATTAGCACAAAATAAAACATTAAGTTTTACAACAAAAAATGGCTGAATGTCTATAGGAAAAATTTGTGTTGAATCAAGAAAAATGAAGATTTTTTAAAAACTAATGAAGGCCTTGGTTATATATTAATACATGTATTATTTGGAAATTGTTTTGGAGATATTGTTGGAGGCAGAGGTCAGATATATATATATTATTTGGAAATTGTTTTGGATATATCACTGAAGGCGCTGATTATATGTACATTATTTGGAATTTGTCTGGAAATACTGCTGAAGGAAGGACTAGACAAGAAATCACTATCATTGGCTGTAGACGTAAGTCAACATAAATTTTTTTTATATAATCCTTTTGTGTAATAACTATTATTTAAATAAGTTGAATTAAATTCGTGCTCCTTTCTTTTTATGTACCTTGATATGTTAGGATAAAATTTAAATAGGGTAATAGGAGATTTTCAAGTCCGGATTGGACAGGGGACATTCTGTCTGCGAATCACCGGCACATTGAACACATCCATATAGATATATGGTTAACCATTTATACCTTAATATAGCCCAAGTCCAGTGTAACAAGTCAGCAATTCAACATGGATTTTTTCTTACGATTTTTTAAAGTTTGGTACATATATGAAAAATTCACATGTGTTTTTTTATTAAGTTAATAATCCTGTACTAAATGTGGATCTAATAAATTATCATTTTATATTTTAATACCTGCAATAAATTTGAACCATTTTCTGTGCGGTTAAATGGTTAAAAACTTATTAAAAAAATTTAAGTTAAGTGGTAAAATAAAGGAATTTAAATTATTAAAAGGGTCTGTAAAATGTTTATTCATTTTAAAAAATGTCTGTTCAGCCCCTTTTTACTAAATAAAATCTCATTAGAGACTTATAATTTTAACATTTAAAATTTCTAATGACGCCCACAAACGTTTTTTGGAACAAATTATGCTTGCATCCAATCAAAATATATTAAATTGTACCTACCTAATTTTACCTGATTAGTTAATAATTAACAAATTATTCTAATCAATTGAGAATTGATTTAAAATTAAGTTATTCAATAATTGTGCATATAATTTATTTAAACTGTGTTACTATGTAATAAATAAGATTTTATTGTTTAAAAATATATGTTAATCTTGTTACATATCTTCTACTTAAACTGTTGAAATTAATTTAGTAGATAATTATCATTGAATAGATCCATGCACTATCATATCATATTAAGAGAGAAATGCTGAGAACTGGCGATAGAATACCGTATTTGATAAGGCAGTTTATATTAATTTATAATTCAATATTATTGTTAGAAGAAGAAAATATAAATTGTTTAGAATCAGTTAGGGAAAGTTCATTGAAGAAGTTGAAAAATTCATCACTACTTAGGATGAATAAAATATAAACTTAATATAGCGCGAATGACTAGCTAAAATTAATGGTATTATATAGCGCGAATCACAAGCTATATTTGAATTGCTAATTTTTAATTTGGATCTATATATTCTGTTAACGCTGGACATTTTTTGTTCACCTGCAAATATAAACCAAATATTAATTTATTTCAAACTTACAATGTCTGCGATCCGTCGTGGACATATTTCGGCTGTTAACATCTTCATCAATTGGAATCATGCACTGTAAGAAAAAAGAAAACTATTAATCATTTTTATTATTTGTTATTTGATCAAGTATTTTGACCTTGTTTTTGAAATAATGTTATTGTTAAGAAATGTCATTTTGACATTGAACATTTGTTTTTGTTATTCAGCTCCGTTCACGTTTTCACCACCTTATTAAAAACTGGCGTATCGTTGATCGATATGCAGTTTAGTTCAGCAATACTTGTTGCGGTGTTGAAAATGTGTGGCTCTGTTGAGAGAAAAAGGGTTCCACGTATTCATTTAGATTTTTATTTATATCTGTGTATTTCTATAATTTGGTCTCTTATTATTTGAGACTTCGAATTGAAGTCTAGATTACTCTGGTTTTTATACAATTAAATCGTGTTTGTTACATAGAAAATGTTTGTTTTGTTAAAACCTAAAAAATAAATAAATAATCAAATAAAATTAAGAATAAAAGTCAACGCTATCAATAAATGAAGTTTTGGTTTTCATATATCAAAATTAATGTGTTTTCACAAGCAATATACTCAGGGTTTGCCATTTAATTGAAACTTGTGCTTACTGAATCTTTTTCTCATTGCTGTACATAAGATATACTTAATTATCAAGATTCATCGTTACAGCTACCATGTTATGCGGATACGCCTAATTATTCAAGATTCAACGGTGTAATTGTCTTGCTAGGCACTGTGTTATATATTAATGATCAAGATTTATCGACAATCTACCATGTTAGGCAGATATATTTAATAAGCAAAATTCATCGATCAGCTGCCATGTTGGCAGTTATACTTAATTTACAAAATTCATCGATCAGCTGCTATGTTATAGGCAGATATATTTAATTAACAAAATTCATCGATCAGCTGCTATGTTATAGCAGATATATTTAATTAACAAATTCATCGATCAGCCGCCATGTTAGGCAGATATATTTAATAAGCAAAATTCATCGATCAGCTGCCATGTTAGGCAGATATACTTAATTATCAAGATTCATCAATCAGCTGCCATGTTAGGCAGATATACCTAATATATGAAGATTCTTCATTTATATGAAGATTCATTTACATGTTAATTTATATGAAGATTCATCATTTAGTTGCCTTGTTCGGCATAGTGTAACACATCAATAATAAAGCTACATCGATATTATGCTATCTTAAGCAGATATACTTCAGCAATCAAGAATCATCTATAGAATTATACAGCCCATTTTACCATATTCTGAATCGAAGCTATTAATTATTGGAATATTGCTTCAAGTCTACAACGGTAGATGTTCTACGAAAAATTAAATCCGAGGCTATAATGGATCAAGATAACCATATCGATGATGTAGAAGATATGTTTATCGAAATTCAAAATACTAAAGGCTTTGCTGATCAAAATATACAGCAACTGTCTAAATTCTATGTTATTTTTTTCAGTAAAATTCAAACAGATAAGCTTAAGTTAATAACAAATAAATACTCTGAAAAAAATCTTGTTGTATATATGGATGCCACTGGCGGACTTGTTCGACAACCAAAACCAGAAATGTGGCCCGTTTTATATTATACACTTGTGATTGCAGTTAAAAAAAATGAACATGACCTAAATGATCCTTTTTCTATACATGTCTTTGTCAGTGCAAGTCACAGCCAACAGCCAAAGTATTGGTACTTGGCTTAGAGCATTTAAAACCTTTGTTTTAAATCAGACTCATAAATGGCCCATTTTTGAATCTGTAGTCACAGATTTTAGTGTTACTGAAATTAATGCTGTTCTAGAAAGTTTTAATAATTTAACCATTATAGATTATTTGAGCATATGTCATAAATATCTTCTTAAATTGGAACACGCTAAAAATATAAACAAGTATGTCAAAATACATCTTTGTTGTTCACATCTAATTAAAAATGTAATGGATGATGTTAATAAATATATTAGAGCTTCATCAAAAGTTTCAACTTATGTTAAAACTGTGGCATTGTTTTTTATGTGTGATAATTATGAGACTATGAAATTAATTTTCCACCACTTTGCATTGCTATTAAAATCTAAATTGTGGCATTGTTTTTTATGTGTGATAATTATGAGACTATGAAATTAATTTTCCACCACTTTGCATTGCTATTAAAATCTAAATTTACATCTATTCAGACCGTTTCTTCTTTACATCACATCAAATAATCAACTCTATGATAGACATTAAAAGCGTAAATTTAGAGGAAGATTGCAAGACAAGCAAATATGAAATGTGAATTGTTTTATAAAACAATTTACGAACAAAGTCCGTTCTATCAGGACTTTGTGAAGATATAACGAATGTAAAATAATTAAAAACAGCAGTAGACATCAGGCAGTTAATAATTTTTACAATCCCGGGTTTGCTGAAAAATTCATCAAAAAGTATATGACGTACATACCATTGTGGTCTCAATTAATTTATAACCAAGGGAGACTAAGCAATAGCCACGTTCAAAATTATTTTTCAGTTATGAAAAGACGTTGTCGTGAATCATCAAATTTAGGGAAGTTACCCACCAAGTGTCTTAGATCTATAAAGGAAGTCGAAAAACGCAATAAATTCATTTATGAAAGATATAAAACAGCTATCCCAAAAAGGTCTTTAAAAAATTTTTCGTTTAAATTTAAAAGGAAAAGAAGTGACTTTATTAGATTCATTAAATAAAACCTTTACTTTATTATATTCATTAAATAAAAGAAAAATATCACTAAAAAATCTATAAAACATAATTATTTCAGCTTGAAAAATTTGAAGGCATTTAACAACAAATCTAAAGACGAACAGATGGAAATAGCAACAAAAATTCAAATAAATAATATCCCTGAATTAAAAGCAAAACCGTCCGATAAAAAGAAAAATGATCTAACAAAACTTGGCTTTTACGAAATGGTAACAATATTAAAAACGATTTTTATAAAAACACGTGTGCTTTCGATGCAGCCGTACAATGTATTGTAAATTTAAAATTTAAATCAAATTTCTTATTTGAAGAATCATGTCCCATTTCAAGAGTAGTAAATAGTAATACATTAAGTAGTAGAGGTAGTAGAGTAGTAAATAGTAATACATACAACGGAAACAGTGAACTAGCGCAACAATTAAGAAACGATGCCCTTTTCTTCATAAGAAACGATTTGAATAATGATTTCGGTATGATAAGTAATTGCAATTGTAACATCACATTGATACCGAATTCCTTTTTTAAAATCTATCCCGCTTGCACATCAGAATTTGTTTGCGATGTCTGTATGAAATCATCAATAGAAAAGCCATATATTGCAATAGACACCTGTTTGCTAGAACAATATGGGATTCAACAATTGCAAAAAAGTTGCATTTCTATTCCACCAAAAAGATGTTGTGGTTTGATCTTATTGCCGAAATATACGGTTTATAATGAATATGCAGTAATTAATACAGAATATCGTAACTCTGCAAAGCAACCCCCTATAGCGCTAGATGATGTTGAATAACATATAAAAATTGAAAACGTTGACTACGAAATTATTTCTTTAGTGGACTATAAAGAAAATCATTATAAAGCATATTGTAGGAAGGGCAATTTTTGGGAAGAATTCGATGACCCATAGGAAAATATTGTAAAAATACGTAATTCCTCAAAACTAGTAGTGTCACACTTAGTATTATATTCAAAAAACCAAAATTGTGTAATTTAATCTATATTATTCAAGTCAAATTTATATGTATTCATATATAACGGGCAATGTAAAGAAAAATTGCAATGTCAATAAAATTATATGCTCTTTCAAAGACAACCACTTGGTTCAGATGCAATTTTTTCTACCGGACTACCTGTGTGCCACTACTTACTCCATAAAAAATATAGTTATTAATGTTTTACCCATCCCTATATTATCTCTTCGTTTAAAATTGACTAAAGTTTCTATCAGTATGAATGTTTTTAAGTTATTTCTTTATCAAGATCGAAACTATCTATCTATATGAACATTTATCGTTCTGCGCAACTATGCAGTGTAGCAGATTAAAATGTTAAACAAAATTGTTGAGATCGCATTGAAATTGACTAAAAACGCATAATATTAATAAACCACAAATTAACAAATTAACAAGTTTATATAACAATCAGAATTGATTATATTATAAAATGGGAGGGCAAATTGCTTTGGTTTGGTAACAAAGAAAAGGAGGCAAGCTAAGGCTGACTTCCTTGGCTCCTAACCACAAACAGTAATGTAGAGCACAGCTCTAAGAGCACTGCTCTAAGAGCAGGTTAATACCTACAGCGATCTCTTTACAACAACATCTCTCTTGGTCATGAGGGTTGAGATAATCGGCATGAGGAACTAGATGAACAGACATGCTACAATTGTCCCAATTTACAGCCGGCTACTAGTTTTTGCTTTACAAGAGTCTGTATCGCTACATAAAAAAAATCCTCAAAGGCGACAAATTACTCTAAAGTTCTGAGAATTTTATCTCGAAATCTACTCATACGTTTGCTGATGGAAAAATCATATAACATATTACTGAACCTTTAACTATTTTAAACAATTATTACAATTTCCGGCCAGCTACTAGATTTTGATTAACACGCCTCACAGTGGGATTTTTCGAGCAATAAGTCATTTTTTCGACACATAAAATTTAAAAATGTAATGATGCAGTTTTGTAGAAAATTGATTCAGTATGAAGAATCCATAAATTGTATCCCAAAAAAACGTTTATTTGTCTTTGAAATAATGAAGTAAAGTCACATGTAAATTTTGGTCCAAAATATTGAAAATTGTTTACGCACTTCTATAGTGTTTGTACGTAAGATAACTTTATTGCTCTAATTTAAATAGTGATTTTTTTTGAAATATAGCCTTTTCTGCGTATTTAAAAAAAAAATTATAAAGTTCGCTCTTATGGTTTAAAAGATATGATAGAATAAAATTTGTTCTAGAATGTGCCGTGATTGCAAACTTCCTTGGAAGAAAAAAAAGGTTGCTCGGTCGTGCTAGGTGCTCCCGCTATAATAAAATGAAAGGTAAGACTCCATACTATCAATTAAAAAAAAAAAAGTTTAAATAATTAATAAGCTTTTATAAAATCATAAAATTTATAAAATCATAAAATCATGAAATTTTGGGTTCTATGGGCGGTGGGTAGTGGGCGTGACCAATTTTGATGAAACTTTATTTTATTCTTAATTGAGGTAATAAAAGGCTCTGTGCCAAATTTCAAAAACTGTGGGCCAAAAATAAATTTTGGGTTCTATGGGCGGTGGGGTAGTGGGCGTGGCCAATTTTGATGAAGCTTTATATTTTTCTTAATTGAGCTAACCAAAGGCTCAGAGCAAAATTTCAATATTCTACGAGCACTCCTTATATTTTTTGCCAAACATTGTATGAACAAATCCCACTGTGCGCCTCTGTGTCAGTACATTAGAAAATATTCTTTTAAACATTGTTAAAAATGACAATTTACTCAAATTTCCGAATGATTTAACCTTGCTTATCTAAATGTTAACAATTTATTTTCATTTCATAATTTATTGTCATTTCATTTTCTTTATATAATTTCAATAACTGAACCAAAAACAAACCCAAATTGTATATGGTTGTTTGTTTCTATTTATGATTAACGATGGTAAGATGAAATGGAATGTGTTTGCTAAACATGCTTTGTATGACAATTTGCGAGACGGTATGATAGTGATCATGATTGATTTTTTTGAAAACGGATAATGCAATGTCAACAGAGAGAAATATACAAATTTTTGAATAGTCATCTCCTTCACTCCCTTTCGTTTAAAAATTATTTATAGAATGATTTTGCACATTCTCGTTCAGTACGATTTTAATATAAAATCAATTAGTTCAATTTGGATTTTGAAATTGAAAATCATAAATTTTAATTAATTCAAGTTCGCTTAGTAATTTTGGAATATATAAAAAAATGTTTATCCACGACTACTAAAGAATATATACTTTCCATGCGTTGTAGCTTCCATGCTTTCATTGTAGTTGTATTCATTCCTTTCTATATATCAAATTCTTTTTTATTTATTTCATTCCATTTTATTTATTCAAAATTCCCCTAACAAATTAAAAACTTGATTTGTTGGTATAGTAATATAAACAGATAAAACAAGAACAATACATATAAAATAAACAAACATGTTTTGTTTTGTTTTATATTTAATAGATTTATTTCAATATGGCGATATAAACTTTTACAGGAAAACCTGAATGAAATTATTTGAAATATTTGTAGTCGTGGATAAAATAGTATCTTAATAGTATCTTTAAAACAGAAGCTGAATTAGTGTTTTTTATAAAAACTACTTCAAAGAAAAAAAAAAAAAAAATAGTATCTTGTATTCGCTTGTAACAATTCTGTTACAATTTCGATTAACGCTAGTTTTACGACAGTTTTGTCGAAAAATTTCCGATAAGGATTTCATCTGAATGTTATATTGGGATCCTGCCTGACTAGTTGCACTGTTTTTTGATTCTCTGATATGTTTTCATTTAATTTTAAGAGAGTTTTTTAATCATACTCTCGAAATGTTGTTATATAAATTCAGGTTTTTATTTGGAGATGAGTTTAGAGTTGTTTGTATAATATTATCACCAACTGGGTGAAGTTCTTTTCTTTTTGTGACTATTTTTTATTCTAATTGAAATATAATTAAATATGGCAGGTCAAAAATGCCAGTGGTTGTGATATGGATGTAACCTGGTGTAAATTCCATTCAATATGAATTTAAAAGAAAAATAATTATAATAAAACATTTTAGTTGTGCTAATTTAATATAAAATTAAAAACCATTGTAGTACTGAAAATGAGACCTTTTTTTTGAATAATTAAGAAAAATAAAATCAAAATCAAATTTGTGTTCTAGACGTTTCGCTTCTGAAAGTAAATGGCGTTTCGTTTCTGAAAGACCAATAAGAAAATGTATATATTTGGAAAATGCTGAAATATCCATAAGGAAATGTTGTTGTATTTACATGAAGAATGCGGAAAGATCAATAAGAAAATTTTGTTGTATATATATATGGAGAATGCTGAAAGATCAATAAGAAAATTTTGTTGTATTTATATTAAAAACGCTGGAAGATCCATTTCAACGCCATAAAAGGCCAGGGTATTTAGTATTATTTTTATTATAATTTTTCTTATTATTTTAGTGTCAATCATAGTTATTTGTAATGACCGTGTAATGTATCGTTGGTATGTGTGAGTGAAACTAGAGAAGTGACGGTAGTGTGTAATGTGTCATCAAGCAAGCGGACTGAGGTGGTTGCCTATATAAAATAACTCACGCTCGAGTTAGGGGTCCAAGATGACACTAAATTAAGATAGTTCAAGTCAATCAACCTAGTCTGAATTTTGTTTTTTTTCTATGTGTGATAGCGCTTGATTAAGCGTTGCATATAGGTTAGTTTTTCTTATATGTGACAACGCTTATTTAAGCGTCACACGCTTAGGATGAAGGCAATTCTTCACCCGGATGATTCCCTCCACTCGCTACGCTCGTTCCGGGAAACTTCATCCTCGTGAAGAATTGCCTTCATTCTAAGCTCATGCAAGAATCTACTATTATTATTAA
The DNA here is from genome assembly GCA_963693315.1 of Diogma glabrata. Lineage (NCBI taxonomy): Eukaryota > Metazoa > Arthropoda > Insecta > Diptera > Cylindrotomidae > Diogma > Diogma glabrata. The sequence continues at coordinate 309,416,302 of OY856186.1, forward strand.
TCTGTCGCACTTGTGATTTTGTGTTAAATAAAAAGGCAGATTATAATTTTGTATCGAAGGTTTGTTGAAATTAGAAAAATTTTTGTTATATTCAACATCAAATTAACCTAAAATAAAAAAAATATTACTATGTTAATTATAAAAAAAAAAAGTAAAAGGAATAAAATTTAAAGAAATTAAAATTACAAAAAAGAATATCTAACTGTTAGTGGTGTTATTTCATTTTCGGTGTGTTGTGAAGGTTGGGTAGTATATTCCACTGTGGTTACGCGTTGGAAATATTTACAAACAGAAATTGTAGGCTGAAAGAATTTTTGGATATGCACTTAAACATGCGTGCTATGCAAGCGTACGTTGTACGTGTGAACACATCGGTGATGTAGTTATTTAGTTCAGGACTATCAATGAAAACAACACCATATTTAGTCATAAACATAATTTAAAAGTTGAAAACAGTTGTGAAACCGATGAAAACAATTTCATCGATGAATCCACGGATCTGGACAATTTTGGGAAACATGAAAATAAAAGAATTGGAAGTCAACAATCTACATAAACTTAAGGTTAGATTTATATTATATAATTTTACTAAATCATTGAATTTATTTTTTTTGCATTGTATTTAGACCAAATGGTCTTATAAAATAGTTTTTTTATAATTAGAGATTTTCCTGTGTAGAGTCCACACCTGTACAATTCGCGTATCATTCTTAAATATGTATAATAACCCTTGGATAAATAGATGCCTAAGCATCTATTTTGAATTTGTAAAGTCCAGGCTTTACAAAAGTTTTCTAAATTACACCATCCAGAACAATTCTGGAATAGTAGATTCTTGTATGAGCTTAGAATGAAGGAAATTCTTCACGAGGATGAAATTTCCCGAAATAAGCGTAGCGAGTGGAGGGAATCATCCGAGTGAAGAATTGCCATCATCCTAAGCGAATACAAGATGCTATTTTATCCACGACTATAATATATTTCGTTTAATTTCCAGTTTTTATCCAAAAATTTGTATCGCCATATTGAAATAAAAACATCAAAGATAGCGAAAAACAAAACAAGTTTGTTGTTTAATTTGTTAGGGAAATATTTAATAAACTATAGAGTTGTTAAAGAATTTTAATCAAATTCACTAGTTGTGGAATGAATACAATTACAATGGAAGACATACGCATGGAAAGCATATATTCTTTTGTAGTCGTGGATAAAAAATATTTCTTTTTCAACAATTAGTAGGTTCGTTATTGGAATTAACAAAATTTATATTTGCTTTAATAATACATAAAGAGATAGAGTTTAACTGTCGTGACAAGAAAATTTAGGCTGAGAGTCGCATATAGTAAAAAGCGATGGTTATTTTGAAGGGTATAAAAGATAATATGTATATGTTATTGATGATATGCTTGATGTTTTTCTGTGAATATTTTAAAGCACTTTTATTTCAAAGTTGTAGATTCTATAAGTTCGTGTTAGAATAAATTTTAAATATAATATCATGATAGTAGCAAGTTTTGCGATATTATTACCATATGAAACTATCCTTATTTTCGGAGATAGAATTCTGGACTAACTTCACATAGGTGATACACATGTGCATGTATATATATAGTTTTATCAACAAATGCTTGCGTAGGCACATCATCATATGTGCAGACTGCAGACACCAACCAGAATCAAATTAAAAAAAAAACATTCATCGAACTTTAAGGCTATTTTATTGTGATGCTCATCCAGGGATATCAAGTTTTCGGTCAAATAATTTTCGCAAAATAATACAGTCCAGTACAATCTACTGGAAGCTGCCTCAGCAGTCATCAAGAGTTTGGAACTCTAAATTTACAAATTTTTTAAAGAAATGTAGCCTGATACAATCTTTGGCAGATTCTTGTGTTTTCATTGGTAAAATAGAAGAAGATAAAGTCATTCTTCTATTATATGTGGATGTTGGTTTAATTTTGTCGTCAAATAAATAGGGTATAAAATTCATAATTCAACAATTGAATGAAAATTTTGAAATTACATACGGTGAAGAAAACTATTATGTTGGAATGGAAATTAACCGAAATAGAAAAAATAAAATAATAGAAATAACACAACAGTCAATATACAAAACTTATTACAAAAATTTAATATGACTGAGGCAAAAGTTATATCAACTCCGGCAGATATAAACGTAATTTTAACCATTAAGGCAAAATGTTTCTCAAATTAACAGCTTTTAATATTATTATATTTAGGGAATACTCATTGTATTTTGCAGCATCAAAATAAGTATATAACAAATAATTGTTCTAATTAATTTTAAGCTAACGTCGAGATTTTATATTGGCTATTTTATTTTGTTTTTGTTTTATTAAATTTTGTTAGTGTAATATCAAAATTATTTTTGTATATAAACAAGTCATTATTAAATAAAAAATCAGTTTTAAGTTTTACTTTTAAATATAATTGTTTTACTTGATTCTCCTTGAATCAAAGTTCAAGTTAAATCGTCCAAGGGAAGGTGCCTTCATCATCATGCAACTGATTTAGTATAGCTTAGGCTGCTGGAGATCTTGCCATCTAATACAAATAAGTATAGTAGCTGGACAATATTTTCCTCTGAAAGATATTGCCTATATTTCTTCATCAGCCGAGTGTACTACCCTTTCAGCCTATGGCAAAGAGGGTGCACAAAGCTCTAGGGTAAATTCACAGCGATAGCAGCTATGCTATATTCACAAATAGAAAAAGAAGCATTTGGAATTAGATATGCTTTCAAAAAAATTAATTAATATATCTACGGAAAAAGGATAAAAGTGGAAACAGACCATAAACTTCTTGAATCTATTTTCAAGAAGAATATACAGGCAGCTCCACCGAGATTGCTGAGATAATTGTTTGATATTAGTTCGTATGCACCAGAAATTAGTATAAAAAGTCCAAGCGGCACGTATATCCGCTAGAAATAGGTAGATTTCGAGATCAGACAGTTTTGTGTACCAGTAGAATCTGATGTATCAGATTAGTTTAAACAAAACAAACTAATTTCAAACAGATATCGAACAAATTTTAAAAAGAAAATTAGCTACCTATAAGCAAAATTGTATCTATCCAATTTTGCAACAAACAAATATCAAATCTACCACAGAACATGTGTGTGACAATTTATGACACAAACCTACTCTATATCATATGTCGTGCAATTACTGCAAAATATCAAAATAGTTTATTTCTAAGAAAAAAAATTAATTTCTTCTATTCAAATCTTTTATTTTTTTGACTGTTATAAGGTTGACATTGACTGTTATAAGGTTTTTGGAAATTGTAGTTGGGGATTGTTGCAAACCTTTTTGTTGAAGCCAACAAGTCAAAAATCTCTAACTGCAGAGGTTTATATTTATAAGAAACGGATTGAAATGTTTTTACAGATGCTAAATTTATGAAGATTTTAACAATATTAGTATCCAAACGGCCGTTATAACGGATTAAAAAAACCACTTTTTTTTCTAGTATAAAGCCTCTAGTTCCTTAACCATGTGTCAGATTTTTTTGATTTACGAACTTGTCCAAGATATTAATAAAACACACATTTTTAAGAAAGGTTTTTTGATCTGGCTCCACAAATGCAACCGTGAGAGCGCCGGTTGATTTAAACGCATTTTGTGTTTTACAAGCTTTTTTGTTGGAGCCGCTCACTCAGAAACCTCCGACTGCAGAGGTCTTTTTTTTGGAAGAAACTGATTAAAAAGGTTTTAAAGATTCTAAATTTATGAAGTTTTTAAAAATATTAGAATCCAAACGGCCGTTATAACGGATCTAAAAAACAGAGTTTTTTTCTAGTATAAAGCTTCTAGTTTCTTAACCATGTGTTGGATGGGGCTGATTTACGAACTTGTCCAAGATATTAATAAAACGCACATTTTTAAAGAAGGTTTTTTGATCTGGCTTTATAAATGCGACCGTGAGAGTGCCAGTTGTTTAAAAAAAAATTTTTTTTTGCAAACTTTTTTGTTGGAGCCGCTCACTCAGGAACCTCTAACTTCAGAGGTCTATTTTTAAAACAAATTGATAAAAAAGATATCAAAGATTTTAAATTTATAAAATTTTTTGAAATATTAGTATTCAAACGGCCTTTATAACGGTTTTAAAAAATCAATTTTTTTCAGAAAAAAGCCTCTAGTTTCTTAACCACGTGTCGGATTTTGCTGATTCACGAACTTGTCCAAGATATTAATAGAACACACAAGTACAGAAAATTTTTTTGATCTACCTCAACAAATGCGACCGTGAGAGTGCCGGTCGTTTTCGTTATATCTCATATCGTTTATATATATATATATATATATATATATATATATATATATATATATATATATATATATAATATATATATATATATATATATATATATATATATATATATATATATATATATATATATATATATATATATATATATATATATATATATATATAAATTTTTTTTTTTTTTTGTTTTTTCGTCTCCGCTTTTCATATATAGTCGTTTGGCACAAAAATTTTTCCGAAATTCCGAGATGAAGCCCATTGCAATAGGTAGATTTTTATATGAAATCTACCTAAAAATGTTCTGAATTGTATATTGCTGATACACTAAGTCGAGATTGCATTCCAAAAGATGAAGATAATGAAGAAACACAAAAAAATGAAGTACAAGTAATATTATGTGCCTCAAAGGATGCAATGGAAATAATAAAAAAACCAACAACTAATGATGAAAATCTACAACTTATAAAATGTATAATGTTAGGATGGCCAGAAAGAATACGAGAAGTTCCAAATCAATACAAAATTATTTCACATTTCGTGTCGAACTTGCGTACTATAAAGGAATAATATTTAAAGGAGAAACGTTGATCATTCCTGAAGAAATTAAAATTGATACATTAAGACAACTTCATCTGTGTAACTTAGGAATGATTAGTTGTTATAATCGAGCGAGAAATCGGTATTTAGGTTGAACATGTCAAAAAATATTAATAATAATGTTTCAAATTGGCAAGAAGAAGCATAGCAGTTGATTTGTTTCATTTTCAGAATAATGAACATATATTGATTGTAGACAATTATTCAAATTTTTATAATTTTAGAAAGTTAATGTCTACCTCTACGAAATCAGTAGTATCAAAATTAAAATATGGTTTTCTGTATTTGGAATTCCAAATAATTTGTTATCAGACAATGGTCCACAATTTTCGTCAATAGAGCTTAAAGAATTTATAAACGACTGGCAAATAAAACATATAACATCAAGTCTACATGGTTTAGTAGAAAGATATGTACAGACAGCAAAAAATTTAATAAAAAAATGTGTTAAAGATGAAAGTGATATTCTATGGCATTAATAAATTCACGCAACACACCTAGAGAAAAAATAGGTACACCAAATTAACGACTATTAGGTCATAACACAAAAACAATCAACTACACTGAAAATACGTTAAGAAATAAAACAATAACAAACACGGATAAAACATTAAAATTAATAAGAAAAAAAAGTTATGCAGATGTACATTCAAAGAGATCCGAAATATTTCAAACAAATCATTGATTCAACAACAGAACAAGCAATGGATGTCAGGCAAAATAATTAGACCTGATGAATTAAAGTCCAAGATCATATTGGGTTCAAGGACCATCAGGAAAAGATTGCAGAAGAAATTCAATTCATTTAAGAAGTAATGTAAACATAAATGAACCATCAACATCGTATGTAACTGATATACTTCCAACTAATCAAGAGATTAGTATTAGTGAAGCTACCAATATTGAATATAGTCAAAATGAGGTGAACAATGAACAACCAACTATACAGACAACTATATTCAACCAACTATAGAAAAATAACCAAAAATTGATGTGGAGGTTCAAGTAGCAAAACAAGAGGATGGTTATAAGACTAGACCTGGAAGAATAGTTGAACCACCTATTAAATTAAATTTATAGAATAATTTGAATTAAAATATTTTGTTTAAACTAAAATTATTATAAAAAGGTAGATATAACGTAACGTAGCACGACGTAGTATTGTAACGTCGGTCATATGTCGAAGTAAAAAGTTTCATACTTTTCAAATCACTTCAAAAAAGGAAATTCTATTTCAATCAAAATAAAATTCCAAAAATTTAAATTCGAATTTATAATTCCTAACGAATAATTAAAAAACTAAACGAAAACACAAAGAAAACAAAAATCACCTCTGGTAACTTTTCGTTAAAAAGATAAAATCAAAAATGCTTGTCATAAATTTTCTTTCATTCATTCCGTTTTTCGTGATCATAAAAATATGTTTGAATATAAAACAAATTACGCATTAATTTCAAAAATAGAAAAAAAAATTTTTTATCTCGATGTAGATAGGTTAAGCAATATTGTTATTAATAATAATAAAACCATCGAATTAAAAGAAAAAGAAAATAAAAGTGTTGTAATGAAACGCTTTCTTCGTTGACGAATCAACGAATAGGCATAGCAGGTCGCGTAACTGATGAAGTTATTTATTTACTCCTGACTAGCGACAGCATTGGGATCGAGTCGTAATTCCTGCTACTCCAGCACAAATACGGAAATGTACGCCAAACACATGATTTATACGGAAATGAGAGAAAACGAGTGAAAAAAATGAGACTCTGGCGACCCCTTTGGCGAAAGAACCGCGATCAGCACGTCCAACCTCACACCCACTCACCTACTTTCACACTCTCACACCTTACACACTCTCACACACATGCACACTATCACCCATATCTACATCCAGACCCACATTCATGCACACGTGAAGCAATCCAATATCATTGAACAACGTTCGTATATTTCAGTGAGAAATTGTTTGGTTTACCTACAATATCATCTTGATTGTCTGCAGTTTGAAGATGTAAATTGTTCAACACAGATATTCCACCATCATTAACTTCATTCTCTTTCTTTACTACACTATTACTTTCAATTTTATTATTTAAATCAATTTCCGTTAGCAATAGATTGATCTCATTACCTTCGATATAATTTTAGTTTGTCAAAATTTATTTTAAGTTATTTTTATCATCGGTTTGTACTTCAAGTTATAAAAAAAACATTCTACGTGGTTTTGTTATTAAATTATATGATTCGTTATAATTATTATTATTGCAACAATAAAGGTGTAATAATTCAGTCCACGGAATCAGATTCATTGAATATACTCTATAAATTATTGTTAATATAATTAATAAGTTATTATCTGCAATAATTATATTTTGAATATCTTTAAATTGATTATTCCATAAATTTATTAATGAGGTAGCTGAATTGAAATTGATTATAAAATTATCGGTAACAGCTAGAACGAATGTGTCGTTATAAGAAAAAAAAACAATTTTGGAAATTGCGCAGCGTTTATATGAGAATTAGGTCGGACGACTTTATTAAATGATTTAAATCATTGGTATTATTGCAACTACTATTATAGCTACTATCGCTACAATTATTTGCTGTATTATTAATAGTTGGTGTAGGAGATGATGTAGTTTCAGTCCTATTCGAAGTCATTACATTCAACACTACTTTGGGTGGTTTTAGAATTAACAGAATATTCATTACTTGATGAGTTTGAAAAGCATTACCAACTAAATCAACTTCCCATAATCTCATTCCAGGACGAGCGCAGTGTGTAAAATGGTACGCCCTAATAAATATGATAAAACCATCAACGTTACATGGCCCTTTTTATCACCATAAAATAAATTTTATCATCGTCCATCCAATAAAAAAAACATGTTACAGTTGTATCATCCTTTGGCGTTGTTATGATTTGTGGTCCTAATGAATTCAACACATCAATCGTAACCACACATATAACCTCTTTTATGGTTGAAAACGATATACATTTTTCATGGTTTGATATTGCAATTTGATCGATAGGACCATATTTGTTCGGTATTATTTGAAAAAAAAAATTTACAAGGATCGCGTTCGAATACATACACGCTATCCGATAAAGCACCAAATACGATGTATTTTTGGGATACATCATAACATGTATACTTTATTCGTTGTGTTTGTTTTTAGAGGTGAACCAATTATGTCAGCTCAATCTTTTAAATTCAATAATACAAAACTTCCACACATGTTCCCTTCTATATAAAAAAAATCTATGAATAAATTAATTCAATGAAAGGGTACATAGTAGAAAATTTAGTTATTTTTCTTTCATAGAAATGTATCTTACAACCCTGACACTCTAATAACGATTGTTATAATACCGCTTTGACCTTCGTCTACATTGTAAAACAAATGAAGTATAATATTGACATTGACTCAAAAACATGCATCACATGAACCCTCTCACACCATCATACTCATACACACACGTATTCATACTCCTTCATACCTCTAATTTAAAATAAAAATAAAATAAAACTCACCACATATTTTTAACCAATCCTGTTACTTTCTCCTGGTTCTACTCAAAATCTAATAAAACGTAAGTCCATTATGCTCACAGGTATCTATAATTGAAAAATTTTTGGTTTCTTTTGATTTTCTTACTGATTTAAAACAAATTTATTTAAATTTTATTCAATTTTTTTTTTTTTTTTTAGTAAAATGTGTTGTGTAGTAGGAATTACAATATGTGTCACAATAACACATAAATACCTTTTAAGACCAAGGTCCCACAACAACATACGTTCAAAGGTGTTGATGGACGTAAATCTTTCTTTTTTTGTTTTTTTATATTTTTTGGTAAAGAATGGATAACTAAAAAACAATCCTATCACTGACAAAATATGACATAGGCCAATATTTTATGATAGAATAGAGTAAATAAAAGTAAATTAAAAAGTAAATAGCAAATTTTACAAAAATTTGCTAAAACAAAACAAAAATGTAGTTGCCAATAATCCAGCCGGTTGCATATTCCTAGATCCTGCGACGCACCGTCTTTCTTAAAGATCAAAGCCCACACATAGTTATATGAAGGGTCGTTTCTTCAAGGAAACAATAGCGTCCCGTCATCAAGGATTATTTCACAGCTAAGATTGAGGGTGCTACCGTTGACTGAATACAGTTCATCCGCCACCACCCCTAAAATGTCACCTTGGCTAGTGATATCTCACTGCTATTGCCAGTGGTATGTGATATCTAACGTTAACTCGTATGCCAATAGCAGGGACTGGAGTACGCGGGGTTGTCACACCCGTAGATCAAAAATAAAAAAATTTTCAAAACAATGAAAACTGATCCCTCCATGCGGACAGCGTTTAACGATTAACTATCGAACTATCGGCACGATTAACTATCACAGAACAGTTCAACATCTACTTATTTTAATCATACTCTTAAAGTTATCCAAACACGGAAAGAAAACTTTTCTTTTGATGACAAACTGTTTTGTTAGATTGTCGTACATCACAAATAAATAATAATTATACTATAAAAGATTGTTGAATTGAATTAACACAACACAAACAGATAGATTTGTCTTCTTTTATAAATTACACTATAATTGAAACTAGTTAAAACCAATTGTTCTACTTAAACTAATGAAAATTAGTTAGTCATTTAGTTTTATTTAATCTAATGCCGATAGAAGTGAATACCATAATGCAACACGTTTACTATTTTAGAATAATGACACAAGACATAAGAGTCACATTAGACTAAAGGTCATTCTCCATTATTCTTTTTTTCTCGTCTTTTTTATTTTGTGAAATAGAAGATATGAAAATCATATAAGTGCGAAAGGAAAAAAGATGAAGACTTTTTATTTATTCCATGTCTTTTTTTTACTTTCCATGGCTTTTTTTTTAAAAAACAAGTTATATACTATAAAAAACTGTTCTACTATAAAAAAAGTTTATAGAGCAAGACTTTTTTATGGAAAAAGACGACTTTTACACTGAAAAAAAATATTTAAAATTATCTAGCAGTCTATGTTGGATACGACATTGTTAAAAATATATAATAAAATTAGATGTTTATTAAAAATAATGGTGAAATGTCACAATTCCAATCCTATAAAATATTTTTTCCATGAAAAATTGTGATATTCGTCTTACTCTCTCTTTAGAAAATTAATCATGGTTTCTCGTTCTATTTTGGCTAGAAAAAAAGATGAAAAAGACTAATGGAGAGTCAGCTTAATCGAATACAAATAAGAGCAAAGAGTTTACACGCGTAGCAAATTATCTTTTTTATGTTGTTGACGCTGGACAAGGTGATCCTACAAATAATAAAACTTTTGTTATTAACAACGGTATACTTACCAAGTGGTTGCCTTCTCCATCGTCAATTCACATCTCATAGTATTTAGAAATGTAATACTTGTCTTTAAAATTATCTAAAAGTAAAAGAAAACTAATTATAGTCAATCAAAATAAAAATTAACTATGATTAAGAATTTTCAAAATCGTAGACATTTAAGATACTTACATTAGTTAAACTTAATTTATGATTTATCGTCATTTTGTTCACATAAGTACATATCGTCCGTGACATTTTCTGAAAAGCAAAGCAGTTTGTTGTTATATTAAATCACATATAAATATAATTTGCTAAACTTACTTGATTTGTTTACTTTTTCAAAACTGACATTTCATTCTGATTAACCATCAGGCTAATCAACATCATAAAAATAAAAAATATAAAAACCCAGGATGGTCATTTTGTAGCGTTTCTCACTAGTGAGATTTCCAGTTGGAGACATTTTTTCTCATGTGTAGACAAATAAAAAAAGTCTACATACCCTCACTTAAATTTTCCCTCTATATGAATTCATCGGAACTAAAATGAATTTTTAAGGAGAAATGGTAATAAATGTCAAAAAAAAATACAAATGTCATTTCAAATTATTATTCGTGATTGATAGTTGTTTGAAATATTTAAGCTTTTTTATGAATAATTATGATTTTTTTTTCATGAATAAATCAAAAGATGGCATTATCCTAGTTTATCCCCCCAAATAGATTTGCGTTTTTTTTCAGATAAATAGAAAGATTAGGTCCTCTGCATCCTCATTATGAAAAAAAAAATTTGCGGAAATGAGGGGGTCAAAAGTTATAAAGGATCAAACTTTCAATTTTACCTTGGTTCCCCCTTTGGTGACTTTGAATTCAATTTTTAAATTTTTTTTGACTCAACTCTGCGATCTAGCACAATTTCGATCAGAGATAGCACCGACCCCCCCCAAAAAATAACACTAAACATATCACTCACTAATGTTATTGTTTTTCTTTGTTTTTTTTGGTTTTTTTACATAAATTAAATGTTTTTAAAGTAATTTTATAGTTTTTAAACAATGAAATAAAAATGAAACAACTAAAATTAAATAAATGTCATATGTAAAAATTGACAATTGACAAACAATATTTTTTCAACGAGTGAAAGCAAGACAAAATATATTGCGCCTTTGTTCACAGGAGAAAATTTAATGGAATAGTTCATTCACAACAAAAACTAATCAATCATGGACAAACGTCGTATCTCACGGTGAAATTCAACTGGAAATCTCACTAAGGAGAAACGCAACAAAATGACTATCCAGTATTAACTCATTAGAACTATACTCAACCAAAAATTTATAGTTCTTTTTCTCAAAAACTCATGACTCTGCTGACGGTTCAGAAAATGTCATCGTGGCTATATATGAAAAATATTTTGGAAAACTGTCTCTTATTGTTTTAAATAACTTGTATCATTCTAGAAGTCTAGTTCTGTTTTGTTTTCGATTTAGTCGTGTAATCCAATGTGTATATTAAATTTAAAATGATTTAGTGTCAATAAATTAACAAAAAAAAAATAAAGAAAAAAGGTTTTTGTTAGTTTTGGATTCACTTTTTTCATCATATCAAAAATTACAAGTTTGTGTGGTTATGTCAGCCTCATATAGTTTTTTCAATGTTGAGTCATGGTTTTAAGGACGCCGATTGTGTTTTCGAGTTTTTTAAAAGATTTAATATTGAATATTTTAATCAACCTTTTACTTTCAGATGTGAATACATCTAATTATATTATACTTCGTCATCAAAATTAACTCTAGCTGAGGCACATATGTGCATATATTACTAGTGTACGTTGTCATCAATGATTGCTGAGGCACATATGTGCATATATTATTATTGTACGTTGTCATCGAGTGAATTGCTGAGGCACATATGTGCATATATTTATATTCATTACGTCGTCATCAAATTGAACTTGCTGAGGCACATATGTGGATATATCTACATTTTACTACTTCGTCATCAAAATTAACTCTAGCTGAGGCACATATGTGCATATATTCATATTGTACGTGGTCATCAATGATTTGCTGAGGCACATATGTGCATATATTATTATTGTACGTTGTCATCGAGTGAATTGCTGAGGCACATATGTGCATATATTTATATTCATTACGTCGTCATCAAATTGAACTTGCTGAGGGACATATGTGCATATATCTACATTTTACTACTTCGTCATCAAAATTAACTCTAGCTGAGGCAGATATGTGCATATATTCATATTGTACGTGGTCATCAATGATTTGCTGAGGCACATATGTGCTTGTACTACATTTTATCATCGATTGGATTGTTGAAGCACATGTGTGCAGATTATATTCTATTACTTCGTCATCAAAACTAAATCTTGCTGTGGCACTTGTGTGCATTTACTATATTTCGTCATCGATTGAATTGTTGAGGCACATTTGTGAAGATAATTATATTCATTACGTCGTCATCAAATTGAACTTGCTGAGGCACATATGTGCATATATCTACATTTTACTACTTCGTTATCAAAATTAACTCTAGCTGAGGCACATATGTGCATATATTCATATTGTACGTGTTCATCAATGATTTGCTGAGGTACATATGTGCATTTACTACATTTTATCATCGATTGAATTGTTGAAGCACATGTGTGCAGATTGTATTCTATTACTTCGTCATCAAAACTAAATCTTGCTGTGGCACATATGTGCATATATTTACTATATTTCGTCATCTATTGAATTGTTGAGGCACATTTGTGCAGATAATTATATTCATTACGTCGTCGAATTGAATCTTGCTGAGGCACATATGTGCATTTGTTACATTTTGCTACCAATGATTTGCTGAGGCACATATGTGCATATATTTATATTTTATTACTTCGTCATCAACTTGAATTGCTGAGGCACTTGTGTGCATTTATACAGTTCGTCATCAAATTAATTTGCGGATACACATGTGCATATGTATACAGTTTTGTCAACGGAATGCTTGCATACGCACATAATCAGATGTGCAGACACCAATCAAAATCAAAATAAAAATCAACAACATTCATCGAACTTCAAGAACATTTTATTGTGATGCTCATCCAGGAACAAAATTTTTGGTCAAATAATTTTCACAAGAGATACAGTCCACTACAATTCAATACCATCTTGGAAGCTGCATCATATGTCTTTAACTTAATAAGCACACATATATAAATATTTTGTTTTGTTTAACAATTTTTAAATTGATTCTAATGGTTTATATTGAACTATTAAATTGTACTAATTAAATAACAAATTGGACTAATTTGCACTATTATAATTGTAGTTTAAGTAAACATTTCACTACTTAAACCAAACTTAATTTACAGAATAAAGCGTGAAGTCAAAAAACCATCGTTTTCGATCTTCACGAAAGATTTCACAAAATACAACAAGAAACAGAAGCTACCAATCTCGTTCTATTTATAGTCGGTTAACGCCGTTTCTTTGTTTATTCCCCAATAACGAATCGATATGGTCGTTTCATGGGAAATTTTATTTCCTTTTCGTTAATTATTGTAGCCATAAAAAAAATTGGTACAATTGATTAGTACAATTAATTGGTGTTAAAAATTGGAAAAGAATTTCAAAAAAATTATTACAAAATGATTTTAAGAAATTATATTCAACAAAAGAGGAAATCAGAAACAACCTTAAAAGTTCATGACAGTACAGCAAACGATCATATTCTAATTCAAAGACATTGCACACTGTTTTATGACAAATTTTTTTAAACAGGAAGAAGATTATGAATTGAATATAAGAAATTATGCTTGACAAAAAAAACGAGAATAACTACCAAAGTTTCTGCTTTTACGAATTCAATACGTGTGGACAAGCAGGGCGAGTCCCAATCACAAAGATGTATTACTAGCCTTATACAATTACGAAATCGAATCCTAGCTTCGTAGCAGTGTTGCAACAATTTATTAACATAAAAATGCTCTGTATAGTTTTTTTTATGGTCAAATCAGTGGTTGGAAAATAAAATAAATCTTCGGCTAACTAAACTACCAAAAATATAAAAAAGGGTCCTTTAACTAGTGAAATCTGGTACGTCACTTCCAGTGGAAAGGAAGCGTACCAGATAAAAGGTATGTAGTTAATGTATTTTCGAGATTTTGTATTACGCATTCTAACCACACCTTTTTCGGCGCCTTTCTTTTGTTTTGGGGTGAAACACTTCTGAGTTAAAACATTCAACCGGAGAAAAAATCCAAAACGCATCATCATATGAGAAGCTGAAAATATATAAACCTAGATACATACAGTTGGAAAGACAAAACTACGACCTTGATAAAACTTGTAATTGGAAACGGGTTATCCATATATTGGTCTTCAAAAATTACCATCAAGAGAAAAAAGATTTCGAGCTACTATAAATGCTAAATAGTGAAGTCCAAGTGAGTGAGTTCCAGTAAGATTAATTAAATCGATAGAAGGAAAGATTTTTTTTGTTGAGAATTGATTGTGTGATAGCTGTGATTTGTTTTTTTGGTGGACCGGATCCGGTAGACGACCCCAATCAAGACTACCAGCTAAGTTTTTTTTTATTTTTATATACATGCATATACTATTACATTCTTGTCGTTTATATTATTTTTATGGAGTTAAGATGTTAGGTTAATTTATTTAGATTAGAGATATTCCAAGCTTTTGATTCGCTATAAGACAAACCGTATTCCGGCATTTGATGTTTTTTGAGATATATTTTGTTGTAGGAAAAGACCAAAACAGTATATAGTATATTACATATATTATATCATTTCATTTGTATTATAACTAACTTCATATAGTTCAATAAACGTAACTTTATTAACAACACAATGACGATGAATCGAGGGAGGAATCTTCAACAGAAAATTCAAATTTAATTGAAGATTCATCTGTTGAAGAATCGTCAACAGATGCAGTTAAAAATTCAGAACATGTGGGTAAAAACTTTACGTTAAAAATTAAATTAATCAAATGGATAATTAAACATAACGTATCTGTCGGCTGTCCACACTGTGAAAGAGCTATTTAGTATACTAAGAGCGTTTGGTATTTGTCTTCTAAAAGCAAAAGCAGGATTCCTTAGACAAACTTTTAAAAGATCAGATAAATTTGTAACCCGCAAAGTTGCACCCGGAGAATACATCCATTCTGGTATTGAAAAATCTATATAAACCACTAGGACTTGGATTTTTTGAATAATGTGACAGAAATTACTTGTGATTTTAAAAATGATGGATTACCGCATTACAAAAGCTCCCGTACAACCTTATGGACAATTCTTGGATCATTTTATAATAAAAGATCACGATGTCCATTTATTGTAGGAGTGTGGGTTGGCGAAGGGCATCCTGCTTCTGTTGATTCTTATTTCAAAGGCATTTCAGAAGAAATTATAAAATTGAAAATTTTCTTTACGAGCTTTCACTTGTGATTCAACTACAAAATCGTTTTTCAAATCAGTCCTAAATCACAATAGTAAAACCGGTGTCCAAGAATGTGATCAACTTGATTTTCTTCAATTCTTAATTCACAATTATTCTTAATTAATTCAATTTTGGAAAAATCTGTCATTAAAATGGTCACCCAATTTCCACTTGACCCTATGCATTTAGTTGATTTGGGGATTAACTAAAACTTTTAATTTTTTCAATTAATAAATTGAAGTCTGATAAACAAAACGTGTTGTCAGAATTATATGTTTTATATGCTAAATATGTACCATCTGAATTTGGACGCAAACCAAGAAAATTTAGTGACATTCTCAGATGGAAGGCTATTGAGTTTAGGATTTTTATTTTGTATGGTGTTTTACCACTATTAAAAGATTTTGTAGATGACAACATTTATTATCATTTTCTTTTATTAGAAACGAGTCTTCGCCTTTTATCAGATAATACATATAAAGGAAATATAAATAATGCACAAATCTTACTGAACCAATTTATTGAAGTTTATCTCCAGATTTATGGACTAAAACACGTAAACTATAACGTTCACAGTGTATTGCATTTGCCAAATTATGTTAACTTTTATGGTCCGTTAGACTCGTTTTTTGGGTTACAAGTACGAAAACTTTTTGCAAGAGATGAAAAAAACTATTAAAAAAAAACCAAAAAATTTTAAAACAACTCCAGAACATCGTTACTGAACGTCAAAATTTAAACGCTTTCATATCTGAACATAATTTTGGAACACATATAGAAAAATTTAAAGATTGCTTCCCTAGTAAAACGTGCGAATATGATTCATTTGTGTACAAGAATAACTTTAAGGATTATTATTGTTCAATTTTTGATGGCACTGAAGAAGTGCCATTTTTTATAGAACAAATCGACACATCAAATAAAATCCAAGTGGTACGTGGTAAAAAATTGTATAATTATATTTCTTTTTCTAATGAACCATATTTGTTCTTTATTGTGATTTTTGCCAAATCGTAAATTCCTCTCCGTTCTCCCATTTTCCCCAGCTTGTTCCCACATTCTTTACAAATATCGGGACTTTTTTAAACGCCGTGGGACGCGGGACAAATTGTTAAAAAAAGGGACAGTCCCGCCAAATTTTTTTTTTTTTTTTAATAAAATGTGTTGTGTAATAGGGTTTAGAATATGTGTCACAACAACACATAAATACCTTTTAAGACCTAGGTCTAGACCTGGGTCCCACAACAACTGGCGTTCTGAGGTGTTGATTAACGCTTTTTTTAAACATCTGTGGGTTGAAGCCACTTGAGACTAAGTGTTCCGGCAAACTATTCCATTTGTACGCAGTTCGGACAAAGAAGTCTCTCTGCGATCTGCCAGTATGACAGCGCGGGATCTTTACCGTTTCACTGGTTGCGGCAGCCGATTGCCGAGTGGAACGGGGGTAAGAATAAGTTTGAGGCATGATGCCGCTGATTTCATCTGAGCACTGCTGATGACGATATTTGTAAAAAACAACGAGGTCAGCAACAGTGCGACGATGTTGTAGGGAATCAAGTTTTGATGTCAAAGTTCGATCACCTACAATTCGTATAGCTCGCTTTTGAACAGAGTCCAAGAGGGCCAAGATGGAAACAGAGGCAGCACCCCAAATGCGGTACGTCTAGACAATTTAAATGTTCTAAATTGTTTGAAAAAGATGTTATGCCACAATTCGACGTGAATTAGGACCAGTAGCATTTATAAGAGAATCTACCCCCCCCCCCTATTCCAGAACGAGGTCAGGTTCTGTACTGGTGGATTGGAGGAAATGTATGCTTTGGTAGTTGAGGTTTAATAACCAACGAACAATATATGGACCTTCCAACCTCAACAACGTGTGTTTGTACGGCAACATCATTTGAGTGACGCTACTAAAAACTTCTCGGCGAAATTGGCTCCAAAGTTTTTACCTGCAATGATTAAGGCTAAGATTGGAAATGTACTTTATGAGTGCATAGATATGAGCGGTAAGAGTCTTGGAGTTCATCATGCGAAGGACATCAGGGAATGATGTATTTTCGTTCGGTAGGGTCGTTCCTTTGTCTGGTTGCCGTTGCTGCCGTTCACATCTCCCGGGTCATACTGGTCATACTGGTTGTATCGAGGGTTCAATGGTGCTGACGCTCGGATGGGTGGTCGGTCTCAATACTCAGTGAAGTTCTTAGGAATTTCATGAGTGTCGGAACCGGTCATCGGTCTTGACGACCGTTACTGGTGATACCTCGGTCCCAGATACAATTTCTAAATAAATGCAGCTCGGCAGTCGGCAACGTCGGCTATATTCTCATAAATAATATTAAAACCAATTTCTATCTCTTCTCCGATTAATTAAAATATATTTCAATCATTTTAATTTTTCTAAATTACAATAATAACAATTTAAAAATTTTCAAATTGTAACGACTAAATCCAATTTCAAATAATAATAAACAAGGGTTAAAGACTCATTTTTTTTAACGAGGATATGTTCGTTCTTCTCAACGTTGTTGCATCTTCGTTTTTTTGATAAAATGTCAATGGCGACATTTTTCACAATTAAAAATCAATTCGTTTTTAGTTTTCAAACATGTTGTATCAAAAAGTTTTCTTGGATAATCGTAAAAAAATATATCGGTACTAACTTGTTACCTGTAATCTAAAAACATCTAATTATTGTTAAAAGTTGTTATAAAATATAAATATTTTCAAAAGATGTTAAAACAAATTTGGTTGCCAAAAATAATATTGGTAAATATATATAACCATTAGTAAATTAATTGGTGTCATTTTTTCTTTCTCAAATAAGAAAAGAATTGTTAGTATATGTTACGTCAAAATTCAACCTACAGTGTAAATCAAAACAACCGCTACAATAAAGGTTGTATGTTTTCGAGCAATAACGAGCAAAGTATATAATTTCAAGTTAAATCAATAAAGGAATTGATAAATTTTTATTTGCTCAATTCTTACTCTACATACCAAGATCACAAGAATTGATGAATGAATGTTGAGCCGTTAAGGATATTTGGTTAATGGCTAAAAAAGGGAAGAAAATTGTAATTTTGGTGAAATTTAAAGATATTGAAGGAACTTGCATACAATCCATGAGTATTTTCGGGGAAATGAGGAATGTAATAAATAATATGAATGTCTAAATTAACGGAAGGCGTACTAAGATAGAGGACATCAATCATCGCCTGCAAATACCACGCAAGTTATTTTATTATTCTATATTATATTATTAATGTTAATGAAATTTTCCTTGTTTTTTTTTATAATCAATTTTTGAAATGTGGTACTAAGTAAAACCAAATACACCATACTATCGATCTCATATACATTTTTTTTCCAACTTTTTTTTTAAATGAGGGATTATTACTGCAGTGCTGCCTTGTAACGAAAAAAAATGTAAATATTATTTTATCTCAGACACATACTGTTTTGCAGCGACACACAACGAATATTACAAATATTGTGTCAAATTATAATTATTTTTAGAAAATCAAAATATGTTCGTGTTTTTCTTTTTCAAGACTAAACTTTTATTTTATTATGCGTGTGTAACTGTGTATCTATTTGTGTGTGTGAGTGGATAAGAAA
Organism: Diogma glabrata; assembly: GCA_963693315.1. Taxonomy (NCBI): domain Eukaryota; kingdom Metazoa; phylum Arthropoda; class Insecta; order Diptera; family Cylindrotomidae; genus Diogma; species Diogma glabrata. The sequence continues at coordinate 309,435,643 of OY856186.1, forward strand.
TATTTTTTGTGGATTTGTATATAATTTTGGTTTTTAATTCTTCTCGTTATGCGATTTTTGAAATGATTTATGAGAAAAATTTGTTAAGGAAAACTGGGAAAACTAAAGAGCTTAGTCGGTTTTGTGAAGTTTTGTAGAATGTGTAGAATGGTGTATTTGGTAGAATGAATGTACTTCTAAGGCCGGGGTGCTATTCTTGTAAGCGGGTCAAACGAATAAATTATATTTTTGTGAAAAAAAATGAAACGGCATTTTTTTTAAATTTTGACTTAAGGTATTTTATTTGTATTTATTTTGATTTGAAATTTCTTCTGATTTGTTTTAAAATTTTTCCCAAGAATATTCCATATTATACCTACACATTCTAGGAAACATGCAATGGGTCGTAATATGCAAAGCGGGTTAATTGCAATTCTAAGTCCTTATAACAGGTACAACATCTCAGCCAACACGCGATGCTTCAATTAAAGGAATATTGATGACTGCCTTGAACTGTATATAATTGAATCTATAAGGCTCTCTATATAAATTTGCGATGGGTTTCTTCAGTTTGAAGAACCTTATGTTTCCTTAGTAGTTTTACTCGCTACACTTCCTATCGAATTGTGGCATTTAGGCACCATATCAACCTGTTTCTTGTATAAAGTGATGTAGTAAGCAGACTTGTTTTAAAATAAGTTGATATAATGTCGTCTTATGATGGTATGTCATTGAAATTGGGTTTTATAACTATAGGTTGCTGGTGGTATCATAATTTTTTCTCAGAACTGTAAAGACTAAAATTTAGGTATATAGTAATTCGGTAAATTGATTCGATTTAAATTACCTTCTGCGTTGATTTATCAACCCTGGTTTATGCTGATTTTGCAAAGGCAATAATTATTATTTTTTGTATATTTAGGTATGTTATTTATTCTACATTTGAGATTTGAGGCAGTACAAAAAAACTTATATTTTTTGAATGTTTTTTTGACTTTGAGATCAGTTATTACTTTTTATATTGATAGAGATATTCTATAAAATAATCTTATACATGTACGAGTATATAAATCTGGACGAACTGATAATAGTTAGTTTAAAAAATTAAATGCTTAGTGTGTCTAGTTTATAGAGATACTTGGTTTTCGTATCAAGCATCCATTGGCAATTTTTTCTTATTAAAATTAGTAAGAGATAGTCCAATGCCTTAATTCGATGGTCATGGCATGAGTTTTCCTTACTGTACCACTCTGGATAATTTTTTTTTGGTCATTGCAATACAATCCCTTATATAAATTTCTTTTATGTTATTTGTATGAATCCGATTTTTAAAGGTTTCCTGAAAATATGTGATATATTCACGACATAGCTCGAAAAATGTAGCGCTTACAGCTGAGTATGTATAATTTATATTTTCCAATTTTTTATGGAGCAAATATTCCCTAGGAACAATGACAGTTTGGTCCCGAAGTAATGTAGAACTGCACTATTCACACTTTATCTTTTGAACAATTTTGTTGCTCACGTAAGAAACAAAATACGTTATAACATTATGGTTCGTGGTATTTGGATTTTCCAAATCGGTTGATGTAAGTTCAAACACCTCGTCATATTGATCGTAATCCGTGCACTCAATGTCCAATTCATTCTTGATCGATTCTAATGCTATTTGTTCTGCTCTGTTGATCTCGTCATGTAATGGAATAGGTTCGCTTCGATTTTCTAAATCTTCGTCTAATGTACAGTTTGCTGATTTACTTTTTAAATTTGGTATAGTTAATTTCATATTCATTATAAATTTTAAAGTATTGTGAAATTCATAAGCAGAAGGATTGCGATTATTGCCTCCCTTGCCACGAACTAGACTAAAGACATTTTCTAATATGTCTTGATTTTGTCTTCGAGTTGATATATAGTTTATTGACTGGTATGTTGCGAAAACCATCTGCGTCAATTCCACCACCGCGTTTATATTTTGAATAAACCCGTTAATCGCGTAAACCGTCTTTTTTTCTTACCAAGCTGCACTATTAATTCAATAGACTCAAGAAATCTTACCATTTCTTTCAAAAATTGCTTGTAATTCTGTTCATTCCTATTAATAAAATAACCATTTTTGGGTTCAATTTTTGAACTATTAAACAAATCAAATAAATCATTAAACTTTTTTAAAAAAAATTCAGTAGCTTTAGCAGAATCTGCTAGTTCTTGTTCAAATTGATTTAAATGCAAACACAAATTAATTGCTGAAGCAACTGAGTTGGAAAGCACTTGAGCTGCATAAGACACACGCATTTTTGCGAAATTGTTCGGCTCAACGTGGTTTATTGTCAACTTGGGGCACATTTTGGTGGATTTATTTTTATCAATTTCATAAACTTTCTTTACGAATTCAAAATTCACTATACCATCTGATGTTTTCAGTGTGTTGGCCATTAATATATTTCTTATAGATTTTAATAAGTGCGGTGTGCAGAAAAAATTTTTCCTCATATTATATGTATCTAAAAGATTTAGGATTTCGTTTGCCAGTTTATAGTTCGCTACAGACCTGGTTACCTATAAAAAAATTAGAATTTGGTATACACGATGGAAGTTTCCTCAAAATCGAAGCATATTTGAAGCAATGCAACAATCAAATATACAACGAGTGTGTTCTCGTTTTTAATAAGATACATATTAAACCATCTTTAGAATACAACATACTCTATGATTATGTGGATGGTGTGTGAACTGATGGAGTTCACCGCTCGAATGTAATTGGTAAAGAAGTTTGCGTATTTATGATAAGAGGCCTTTTGTCCTCATGGAATTTTATAGTTGGGCACGTTCTTTCTAATTCAGCAATTAAAAGTGATTTACGTGAAATTCACATAAAAAATATAATAGAAAAGTGCGTTGCAAAAAATATTAATATTCGAGCGTTAATTTGTGATCAAGGATCAAACAATCGTGCTGTATTTAAAAATTTGGGTATAAAAATCGATAAACCATATTTCATACATACAAATTTGAAAATTTTTGTGCCCCAAGTTGACAATAAACCACGTTGAGCCGAACAATTTCGCAAAAATGCGTGTGTCTTATGCAGCTCAAGTGCTTTCCAACTCAGTTGCTTCAGAAATTAATTTGTGTTTGCATTTAAATCAATTTGAACAAGAACTAGCAGATTCTGCTAAAGCTACTGAATTATTTTTAAAAAAGTTTAATGATTTATTTGATTTGTTTAATAGTTCAAAAATTGTACCCAAAAATGGTTATTTTATTAATAGGAATGAACATGGCCTAGTAAGAAAAAAAAAGGTTTACGCGATTAACGGGTTTATTCAAAATATAAACGAGGTGGTGGAATTGACGCAGATGGTTTTCGCAACATACCAGTCAATAAACTATATATCAACTCGAAGACTAAATCAGGACATATTAGAAAATGTCTTTAGTCTAGTTCGTGGCAAGGGAGGCAATAATCGCAATTCTTCTGAAATGAAATTAACTATACCAAATTTAAAAAGTAAATCAGCAAACTGTACATTAGACGAAGATTTAGAAAATCGAAGCGAACCTATTCCATTACATGACGAGATCAACAGAGCAGAACAAATAGCATTAGAATCGATCGAGAATGAATTGGACATTGAGTGCACGGATTACGATCAATATGACGAGGTGTTTGAACTTACATCAACCGATTTGGAAAATACAAATACCACGAACCATAATGTTATAACGTATTTTGTTTCTTACGTGAGCAACAACATCGTTCAAAAGATAAAGTGTGAACAGTGCAGTTCTACATTACTTCGGGACCAAACTGTCATTGTTCCTAGGGAATATTTGCTCCATAAAAAATTGGAAAATATAAATTATACATACTCAGCTGTAATAATATATCACATATTTTCAGGAAACCTTTAAAAATCGGATTCATACAAATAACATAAAAGAAATTTATATAAAGGATTGTATTGCAATGACCAAAAAAAAATTATCCAGAGTGGTACAGTAAGGAAAACTCATGCCATGACCATCGAATTAAGGCATTGGACTATCTCTTACTAATTTTAATAAGAAAAAATTGCCAATGGATGCTTGATACGAAAACCAAGTATCTCTATAAACTAGACACACTAAGCATTTAATTTTTTAAATTAACCTTTTTAAAAATTATATTTCGAAATAAATTTACCACAGAAATTTTAATACAATTTTAATGTTAATTATCAGTTCGTCCAGATTTATATACTCGTACATGTATAAGATTATTTTATAGAATATCTCTATCAATATAAAAAGTAATAACTGATCTCAAAGTCAAAAAAACATTCAAAAAAATATAAGTTTTTTTGTACTGCCTCAAATCTCAAATGTAGAATAAATAACATACCTAAATATACAAAAAATAATAATTATTGCCTTTGCAAAATCAGCATAAACCAGGGTTGATAAATCAACGCAGAAGGTAATTTAAATCGAATCAATTTACCGAATTACTATATACCTAAATTTTAGTCTTTACAGTTCTGAGAAAAAATTATGATACCACCAGCAACCTATAGTTATAAAACCCAACTTCAATGACATACCATCATAAGACGACATTATATCAACTTATTTTAAAACAAGTCTGCTTACTACATCACTTTATACAAGAAACAGGTTGATATGGTGCCTAAATGCCACAATTCGATAGGAAGTGTAGCGAGTAAAACTACTAAGGAAACATAAGGTTCTTCAAACTGAAGAAACCCATCGCAAATTTATATAGAGAGCCTTATAGATTCAATTATATACAGTTCAAGGCAGTCATCAATATTCCTTTAATTTAAGCATCGCGTGTTGGCTGGGATGTTGTACCTGTTATAAGGACTTAGAATTGCAATTAACCCGCTTTGCATATTACGACCCATTGCATGTTTCCTAGAATGTGTAGGTATAATATGGAATATTCTTGGGAAAAATTTTAAAACAAATCAGAAGAAATTTCAAATCAAAATAAATACAAATAAAATACCTTAAGTCAAAATTTAAAAAAAATGCCGTTTCATTTTTTTTCACAAAAATATAATTTATTCGTTTGACCCGCTTACAAGAATAGCACCCCGGCCTTAGAAGTACATTCATTCTACCAAATACACCATTCTACACATTCTACAAAACTTCACAAAACCGACTAAGCTCTTTAGTTTTCCCAGTTTTCCTTAACAAATTTTTCTCATAAATTATTTCAAAAATCGCATAACGAGAAGAATTAAAAACCAAAATTATATACAAATCCACAAAAAATATTTCTTATCCACTCACACACACAAATAGATACACAGTTACACACGCATAATAAAATAAAAGTTTAGTCTTGAAAAAGAAAAACACGAACATATTTTGATTTTCTAAAAATAATTATAATTTGACACAATATTTGTAATATTCGTTGTGTGTCGCTGCAAAATAGTATGTGTCTGAGATAAAATAATATTTACATTTTTTTTCGTTACAAGGCAGCACTGCAGTAATAATCCCTCATTTAAAAAAAAAGTTGGAAAAAAAATATGTATGAGATCGATAGTATTGTATTTGGTAAAACTTAGTAAAAATAAGAGATTCTGGATTCAGATTCTTCAGGGAGACATAAGTTATCTCGCGTTTACGTTTTTTTTTGTGTTTTATAATAAAGATTCGAACATAGTTAAATTTGTGTATAAAGTCCAAGTGGCTCCGAACAAGAGCTGATGAGTTTACAGGTTCTTGTCATAAATTGAATTACAACGTTTTTGTGACTTCAAAGTGAAGTATTCTTTTGATTCTTACTTTTGAATTAATGGTGTAACGTTTGTCTAATTTTCTCATTAAATAATTGAAACATATTTATTACATTTCGGAATGTATTAATAAACATCTCAAACATTTCTGATATTTCATTTCCTCTTCTAAATAAAATTCATTATTCATTTCTTAAAACCAAAACTTAAACTTTTCAAATTCAAATATCATCTCCGAACAACTAAACATAACGAACAAGCCTTTAATTTAAAAAAATAACGAGAAAAAGAAGATTACTGAACTCACTAATAATAATAAAAAAAACGGAACGAAAAAATGTATTGTTTTTAGCTTTTGTACATAAAATCGTGGTTATAAAATGTCAGAACATTGACATGTTATGACATTCCAAATTTAATTGTAAAATTAAAAACATCGATTATAAGTTTTGTGGAAAAAAACACACTTGTGTGGTGGGTGTACACCATATGATCGTTCTCTATATCATGAGTAAACGACATTTGTGCACTACCTTGATCTGACTGCGTATTTATTACCTTTTTTTTTACTTTAAACTTTTATTGACTAACTTTAACTTTAACTTTTATTGGTGGTAAAATATACCACAAGAGATATTTAAACACTGCCCGTCTATACGTCCGTAAGTCCAGAACTGTCCGGCTTTTCAATGATACAGTTTGCCGAAACAACTTTGCACCAAGGAAAGAACCGTTAGACCCGTTTGACGTGCGTCAACTGAGGTCGTCGGGAGGATCAGAGAAAGTAAAACACTATTTAAATTCAAACTGATTCTGATTTTTATTTGTTCGAAAACTTTCTTTTATACAATTTTTGGATTTGCATTTTCATTTTCCTAATCCCCACTTAAATCAATCAATATATTTATTTCAAATTAATTATGCTAGAAAATGCAATTCTAGCAAAATGTACATATAATATATATGTCAATTTAATTACTTATTATTTTCCCCTTAATAAAATCTGTATCATCATAATTATTTACCTTTTGTTTTTATTTAAAATTATTTAAAATTAGTTTCAATATTTTGAAACATGATATATGATGACACACTTTGAGTAATGTATAATTCATAAAGTTCATAAAATTTCGCTTACTTATAATTGTAAACATATGAAATGTTGTTTACTAAATTATTATTATTTTGTTTTGATAAAAAGAAATTACGTCACGGGAATTCCTTTATAACTTATTATATGTGTTTTGATTTCGATAGGTAGATGTAGTAGTATCTCTACACTTCCCTTCCTTTTTTAACAAAAATTTGTTTTTAAAGGTAAGAAAACAAATTTTTGCGTAATTTATGAAATAAATTTCGACTTTAAAAATATTTAGTATCCATAACATTTAATATTTAGCAAATTTTTATTGGGATTTTATTTGGGAACATAATTTTTTAGTCTATTTTTATGTACTTCCTTAATTAATTTACCGTTTCTTATTCTAACATTTGTTTTATTTATACCTATGACCTCATAGGGTCCTGTATAAGGTGGATCTAATTTTTTACGATCACCTGCTTTTAACCATACTGATTCCCCTATATTAATTTTTAATGGATTAGTCTTTTGATCATAGATGCTCTTGCGTTTCAGCTTTGCTATACGTAGAAGCTCACTTGCTTTGTTGTTTGCGTGTTGCAAACGAAATCTTAGTTCTTGAGCATAGTCCTCAAGATTATATACTGGTGCACTTGTAATAAGTTTCTCGTCAGTTGGTAGCATTGCCAGCTTACCAAAAATTAACTCATAAGGAGAATGACCTGTATCAGTGTGTGGAGTTATGTTATAACAGAACACAAAGTACGGAATCCATTCTTCCCAGCTGTAGTCATTTGTGAAAGAAAGTAAGTATTCATTCAAGACTCTGTGGTTTCTTTCTATTGAACCAAGGGTTTCGTGATGATACGGAGTGGATGTTACGTGAAGTATTCCAAAGAATGAGCATATATGCTTCATAATTTCATTCACAAATTCAGTGCCCATGTCAGTTTTTAAGATTTTAAAGTTTCCATATTTCAGGATAAAATTTTCTACCAAGGCTCTCGCTATGGTCTTTGCTTCCTTATTCTCTACCGGTATAGCTTCAATGTACTTTGTTAATTCACATTGAATTGTAAGAATGTATCTGTACTTGTTCGTTGGTCGCAATGGACCTACTGTATCCATTGAAATTATCTCGAAACTTGTTTTAGGAGTTTCAGTTATGGTTAATTGTTCTTTTATATTCTTATTTTGTTTATTCCTAGCGCACAATTCACACTTACTTACATAACTTTTTACCAGTTTACTTAAATTTTTGAAGATGTAACGTTGCTTAATTTTGTTAGCTGTCCTTCTCACACCTGAGTGTCCTCCAGAGTGTGGACTATCATGAAATTGTTTAATTATTTCTAACATTCTATCATTGTCAATTATTCTTAATGGAGCTTCATAAATTATTATTTTTAGATTAGTTTGCTTAATATCTTTATTTAATCCCGACTGCAGTTCGGTGAATATTTTCTTGAATTCATTTATCTTAACACGTGTAAATATTATATCGTTAATTTCAAGCGCTAACTTTTCAATATTCTCATTTTTCATTTCCCATACCAGTTTCTCCAGCATAAAACCTAAGTTCATATGTCGATTATCGCTGATTTCTACTACGACTTCTTCGTCATTGATATCAATATTATATTTATTCTTATGCGCTGAACTTTTAATTATCCTATCGTCTGTTTTCCATCTCAGTTTCTCCTGCTTAAAACCTAAGTTCATAGGCGGATTATCGCTGGATGTCATCAAAACTTCTTCCTCATTTTGCAAACTTTTGTTATTTTTAAACTTTAACTTTCTTAAATTTTTTATTTCTGAGATCGATGTACAGAGCCATGCATAAGCTTGGCCAGCCTTATCCAATTCTGTAGTATCATTCGTCTCAATCTTTTCTATTTCTTCTTTTCGTTTCATAGCTCTCGTGACAATGCTAACAGTAGATGTAGGTATCATCGCTTTTAAAACATCTGAGTCAATTTTGATTCTAGACAATGCATCAGCATTAGTATTCATTTTTCCTTGCTCATATGTTATATCGAAATCGTAATCGCATAAATCTAACCTCATCCTCGTTAATTTAGACGATGGGTTCTTATGAGTGAACAAACTTACTAAAGGTCGATGGTCAGTGACTACAGTAAACTTTCTACCATACACATATGGTCTAAAGAAGTTAATAGCCCAGTGTATTGCTAGTAGCTCTTTTTCTATAACTGGTTTGTTTACTTCATGTTTGTTCAGAGATCTACTCGCGTATGATATTGGTAGATCTCTCCCGATTTCACCTTGTGAAAGTACGGCTCCGAGTGCGTAGTTCGACGCATCCGTTGTTACGATAAATTTCTCTTCAAAATTAGGATATTTGAGTATTGGTGGATTGATAAGTTTTTCCTTAAGTGTAGCGAATGCTTTCTTACATTCATCGGTCCAATCAAATGTAACGTTTTTCTTCGAAAGATTATTTAAAGGTTTGGCAATTTCTGCAAAATTTTGTATAAATCGTCTGTAGTAATTACAGAACGCTGTAAATCTTTTTGTTTCTTCAGCATTTATTGGTGTTGGATAGTTTCTTATTACATCGTATTTTCGCGGATCAGTTTTTATACCTTCGTTTGTAATGAGATGTCCTAGGTATGTGACTTCAGTTTTTAAAAAATTACACTTTTTGGGATTCAATTTTAAATTATATTTCCGTAATCTATCAAAAGTTTTTACCAAATTTGTGTTGTGATGACTTAAACTACATCCAAATATTATAATATCGTCAACGTATAGAAACGCTTCTGCTTCTAGGCCAGCTAGAGCTATCGATAGCATACGTTGAAAACTGTTGGTGGATATCTTCAACCCGAACGGTAATCTTTTGAAATGATAATGACCTTTACTGGTTGAGAATGATGTTAGTGGTCTTGATTCCTCTTCTAGTTCAATTTGGTGGAATGAACTCGTTAAATCTAATGTTGAGAAATACTTCGCTCTTCCAAGATTATCCAGGATGTCATCTAATCTTGTTAGAGGGAATTTGTCATCCATAATTTTTTTATTAAGCTGTCTGAAGTCCACGACAAGCCTCCACTTATCCTTATTCTCTCCCTTTGGCACCAATAATAGTGGCGAATTAAATGAACTGACTGATGGTTCAATGACGTCTTCTTTGATCAGTTTTTCTACCTGTCTATCAATTTCTTCCATGTGGGTTTGTGGCAATCTGTAATTTTTGATATATACTGGATTTTTATCCACGGTTTGTATTGATTGCTTATAAAAATTGTTGGCTGATAGCTGCTCATCCTCTACGTAAAATATATCTGCATAGTGTCTACAAATATCTATAATTGAACTTCTAGCATGTTCTTCCAATGAGTCTAACTCTAATTCTTTCAATATTTTGCTAAAACGTTGTTCCACTGTAATCTTCTTATCTTTTCTGTCCACTTTCAGTACATGATAGTTGCATAATGGTTCAGTTTTTGGAGAAATTTTTCTTAACGTGACATCATATTCTTTCGTATTTAATATCTGAATATGTGCAATCCCCTTAGCTGGAACTATTGTGTTTGCTATATATACGCCTTCCTGTATTTCTTGATTTAATACAACGCTGTCTTCTTTTAAATTGATGTTAACAGCTCTAATAACCTGCGATCGTGCTGCTATCGTAACTCCGCTCTGTTGTAATTCTGTATACATTGGTAATGTGATTTCTTCATGGTTTATCAATAGTGAAATTGTGTAAGTTTCATAGTCTATCTTACAATAATTATTATGCAGGAAATCTCTGCCTAAAATACCATCTGTATTTATTGGAAAATCTTCTTTTACTAAATGAAATTCTTGTCCTATATTTCCTTCTTCTAGATTCAAAATTGCTCCTATCATACCTAACGAATATGTTTCGTCATTAGTAACACCTGTGATTTTACACCTATCATCTTTTACATCTACTTCTTTTGCAACTTTATTTATTTTGAGCAGTGAGATATCTGCTCCCGTATCTATTGAAAACGTGCTCAAATCTTCTGTTATGTTCGTGCGAATTCTAATATAATTTGTTTGTGTGCTAGGATTTACATAAAATATTTTTATTGGGTTTCTAAAGTTAGGGAATCTCTCGACAACTGGTTTTCGGAGACCCCTTCCCTGTTTTCCGATTGTACAATATTAACTCTTCCATTCTGGAAATTTCTTTTTACATTATTATAATTATTTCTATTTCGGTAACCATTAAAATTTCTATTATTTGTATTATTATTATCATTGTTACAATTATTCTTACTACCATTATGGCTACAATTACATCCATTACTCTTAATATTGGTATGGTTTTTATAAAAATTATTATTGTTATTCTTTTTATTTTGATAATTTGACCTTTTAAAATTATTAAAATTGTGCGAAATTTGATTCCTATAGCCCGTTCTATAGTTTCGCGAATTAAAATGGAACATATTAGCCGTCTTTGTCTGTTCGTCGATTTCAGTAGCGTATTGAATCGCTTCCTGAAGAGAATTTACCCGAGCAGCATAAACCATATTTTTAACTGGTTCGTTTAAACCTGTTTTAAATGCATTCAGTCCAGTCTGTTCATTTAGCTTAGTGATAATGTCACTATGAGCATCACCCTGCTCAGCTATTTGAAGTTCATTTAGTTCTGTTATTATGTTTTCTATCTTATTACTATAAGATTCAACAGATGAACTCCCCTGTCTGCACTGTGTGAGTTGAGTCTGTAAGTTCAAGCATGTAGTCTTCTTCTTGAAAATACGGTTGAATAATTCTTTCAACTCAGGAATGGTTTTTGGTTTTTTAGTTGCTGTCAACTTTGTTTTGGCATTACTAGTATCCAAAATGAATTCGATTAGTTTTGTCTTTTCAACGTCGTTCTTTAGTGTTTCACTAAAGTGTTGAATTAGGTTTAAAAATATCGGAAGATCGTTGGATTTTCCGTCAAACGTTGGGACAATTTTTAGGGTTTTTTCTATGTCGAATGACGCCATTTCTATTAAATTCTCTGTATCTTCTTTTATAGATAATTCTAACAGTTCCGCTGAGAGGTTGTTCAATTTTTCTTTTAGAACTGTATACTTCTGTATAAACTTATTTTTAAGTTTCTCTAAAGTCTCAGCGTCGAGTTCTGATACTAATGTCTTGACTAACCTTTCAAAGTCTAATCTGTACGACTTCAATTGTGTCGTACAATCTAATATGTGCTTGTGGCTAAAGTTCCTATTCGGGTTTTTATTCAAGTTAAGAAGAATTCTCTCTATTTCCTTAATTATCTCATCCGCTTTTCTAGTGGATTCCATCAGTGATCAAATCATCAAAAAGAATCACAAAATTTTATTTTCAACTTTTATTTGTATGAAAAAATTTTTAAAGAAAAATGTTTGCTTAACATTATTTATTATTATAAAAAAAAAATATCATATATCATGTGTTAATTTTCATTTTTATTAAAAAGAAATTTTATTAATTTATTATATAAAAAGAGAAAAATTAACTTAAATGTAATTTGTTCATTTAAACTGAAATTATTTTTTTTTAAATTATCCATTTATAATTAGTTATGATTCTAGAAATTTCATTTATTATTATTTAAAATTTATTAATTAATTTATTAAAAATATCTTATATATTGTCTTACTTAATAAAAATTAAAATTTTCTTTATTTATTCGAAAAGTATCTTAAAAGTATTACAACAATAATATTAAAAAATTTTTTTTTTGTTTAAACTGTTGAAATTGTCATTTTGGTTATTTCTTTACGTACGGTTTTTTGAAAATAACCCTTTAATCTAAAGATTATATATATAATTATCAAGACTACCATCGTTACAAATATGATAATCTCGTATTTGTTTATTGGTGACGTGCTTTCCGATATGTTCGTTGACGAATTAGGTCCATTTGTAATGAACACTTCTTCTTCCTTTTGCTTTTGAGCTGAGTTTCCCATTTTTCAAGTAACGTTTTGAATGTGTTGATTTAAATTTGTATGATTTCACTCCTTCTGTTATTGTCAATTCCAATTTGTATAGTTGATTGTTCGTACTTGATTTAATTCAAAATAAATTTAATAATCGGTATTTACTTCTTCATTCATCAAATTATAACTTCAATAATTGTCATCTATTGTTGTGATTCTTCGGGCAAGATTCCAGTTTTAGTTCGTGAATGGCAAGGTCGCCATGTGGTGGGTGTACACCATATGATCGTTCTCTATATCATGAGTAAACGACATTTGTGCACTACCTTGATCTGACTGCGTATTTATTACCTTTTTTTTTACTTTAAACTTTTATTGACTAACTTTAACTTTAACTTTTATTGGTGGTAAAATATACCACAAGAGATATTTAAACACTGCCCGTCTATACGTCCGTAAGTCCAGAACTGTCCGGCTTTTCAATGATACAGTTTGCCGAAACAACTTTGCACCAAGGAAAGAACCGTTAGACCCGTTTGACGTGCGTCAACTGAGGTCGTCGGGAGGATCAGAGAAAGTAAAACACTATTTAAATTCAAACTGATTCTGATTTTTATTTGTTCGAAAACTTTCTTTTATACAATTTTTGGATTTGCATTTTCATTTTCCTAATCCCCACTTAAATCAATCAATATATTTATTTCAAATTAATTATGCTAGAAAATGCAATTCTAGCAAAATGTACATATAATATATATGTCAATTTAATTACTTATTATTTTCCCCTTAATAAAATCTGTATCATCATAATTATTTACCTTTTGTTTTTATTTAAAATTAGTTTCAATATTTTGAAACATGATATATGATGACACACTTTGAGTAATGTATAATTCATAAAGTTCATAAAATTTCGCTTACTTATAATTGTAAACATATGAAATGTTGTTTACTAAATTATTATTATTTTGTTTTGATAAAAAGAAATTACGTCACGGGAATTCCTTTATAACTTATTATATGTGTTTTGATTTGGATAGGTAGATGTAGTAGTATCTCTACACTTGGAAAGTATTAAAACTAAATGTTCAAAAGTTTATATAAATTAAATTTGATTCCAAGTTTATTTGTAACAAAAAGAAATCATCATTTTTTTTGTGGTTTTGTGTTTTCTCCATGGTCCTCCACTCCAATACCATGAACAGTGAAATTAAAGACGTTGATATAAATAAAAGATCTAATAACCAATAAAAGTAATAATAAAAAAAAAATTAATAAAACATAAGTTTTTGTTTGAGAAGTTCGTTTATTATTGTCAAATTCATCAATTGTATACAATGGCTAGAACTTGTAATGGCGTCCCAAAGTCGAATTGGACGTGATTAATGGTGATACAAAAAAATGATATGCAATTATACCGATTATTGTCATCCTGAATGTGTCCTGAAAAGCAAAAATAAATTATAATATATTGACGATTCCTGCACATAAAAAGGGAGATTAAAGAGTGGAAAAATTTATGGGAAAAACTTATATAGAAGATTCACCAGCATCAGTATTACCAAAGGCAGAATTGGATTTAGAAATAGAGATAGAGGCTCCTATGCAGGAATTCGCAGGACCAGTAATAAAAGTAGCTGTAAGTTATCATTATTATTATTTTATTTTGTTTGATTTAAGCAAAAGTGCATAAATATATGTATATTACTATTTTTTTCAATGTCCAGAAAGGAAAGATGTTAGAGTAGATTAATTTATAAAGAGGAGAGATTTCCAAATCCGGATTTGTGGAGTGACAACCTGGCAGTTCATAATTAGTTTTTTTTTAAATTAGAATTTCGGATAAAGGTCCAAATAATAACAATACTGGCTTCGAATAAAGGGCCAATATAACACAATCTTAAAAGAAACTTATTTTAACAATAAATAAAAATCATAATATATGAGCCGTTCACTGCACAACACGATTAACTCCATAAAACAAAATGTTGAGAAAATTGAGTTTTTTCAAAGGTCAAATAAATTTCGATATTTAGTAGTGTTAATCTTTATCATTCAGGAATGTTATTATAAACATAATTTATTTAATTTTGGTTACTAAGTATATCAATTAGCTATCATAGTAGTAATTTAATTAGTATAATAGATATTATTAGTTTTTAATATCAGGTTTTTAATAGTCATTTTTTAATGGTCAGACAAATTTTGACTTTTAATGGTGTTTATCTTAATTATTCAGGAAAGTTGTTTTTAACATAGAAAGTTATGACTATAGCAAGTACTTTGACATTTAAATTTAAAATTTTCCAAAAAGTGGAGTTAGTCGGTCTGTGCAGTGAACGGCACATATATAAACAAACTTAGCATAAAATGGAACTTGAAGACAAGGATAAGATTTAAAAAAAAATAGGTGTATGTATGTATTTGTTATGCCGCAATCTGAGGTATTATCTAACCAGTAGTATTTATAAGAAAGTCTACACCCCACTCCAGAACGAGTTCAGGTTCTGTATTGGTGTATTGAAGAAAATGTATGCCTTGGTAGTGAGATTTAATGATCAACGAACAGTCAAGGATACATTTTCTACAGTCGCCACACTGTTCTATTTTTTTCTCTCCCTTATAAACTGACTACTTGGTAATCCTAAAATTCAACATCCGTATATACTTATAACAACAACTTAGTACAACAACAATCCATTACCTGGTTCATTATCAATACAATTAATTTATCGCGTTACTTCAACAACACGTCGTGTTGATTCACACGATCAATTTATTTTATATTATCTCGGTTAAAAAACAATCAATCTCACAATTCGTGTTGCTTAAATTCATAAACATATTCTCCTACTCTGTTTTAAACAAACAAAAGTAAAACTCATATAGTTGTAATTGCATTTTTTATTTTTGTCGATACTATCAGATACAATCAGATATTGAAAATGTTTTGAATTGTGATGGTGGTGGTTACCACCTGTTCATATAACATGCTACGATTTATCGTATTTTATAGTTTATTGTCATTTCATTTTCTTTATGTAATTTTAAATAACTGAAACAAAACAAACACGAATTATATGTTGTTGATCCTTCTTTTTTATAACTGTTTGACGATCTCATTCTGAAAAAAAACGATTAAATTCCATTGTTTTGGAAAATAAAACAACAGAAAGAAGTATACAAATTTTTTTGAATGGTCATCTCCTTCACTCCCTTTCGTTTAGGAATTATTTATAGAACGATCTTGCATATTCTCGGGCAGTTGGATTATGATTTTATAATCGAAGAGAAAACAAATTGAAAATTTTTCCGAGTTCGTTTATTAGTTCTCAAAACAAAGATAGAGAAAATTTTTTTTTAATTAATAGAATTCAGAATACGCGGTGAACATTGAAAGAATAAATAATTTTTTTGAATCCTTGATCGATTCTCAAAATAAAGATATCTGTGTGATAACTCGGCGATAAGAGACAACAAAATTTTAGATTGTGATATTACTCCGCGTTTGTTACAGAAACAATAAGATAAAATACGGAATAAAAGATGGCGGGTACGCGCGTAGATATTAAATCCGTGTAGATGTCAAATCCGTGGTTAAGGATAAAATTAAATTAATAATCGGGCGATTCGGGCGAGTTATGAGTTGTTTCTGATTATGTGGAAAACCGAATTATACACATATGAACTGATAGTGTTAATTTCGGGTACATGAAAAACATGTTTAAATAGTGACGGATTATATATGTTATGTGCAATTTTGAATTAAAGTTAAACCAACAAAAAAAAAAATCTTGTTTAGTCCTTTCGATTAACAATAATATAAAAGTTATAAAGAAATAAGTTAAAACCATTTTACTGTATATTTTCTTGGTTAGTGTTTAAACTCATGCTTTTAATAAATTGGAAATGAAAAAAAAAATATGTATATATGTAATTACAATACTACGACAAAAATAAAAAGTTTTTTTCATAAAACTATTATTTAAAATTAGAGCCAAACATTGTGTGCTAAAAGAATGACAGTCTTTCTTGTTATAAGAAGAAAGTAAGTATTGAGTCTAAACTGTGCCACAAATACAATTCTACCTATGATAACACATTTTGGACCTAGCTGGATATTAATATATATATAGTGGATATTATATGCGAGACATATTAGGACGTAGGTCTCAACCCGCAACATCAATATTAAATTGTTTTTCTCAAGACTTCATTCGACGTATAAGTAATTAGCTTAAGTAAGTGATTAGTAATATAGTTGTCATTTATACTTTTCTCACGTAAATATATATATTTAATTGAAACTTGAACTACTAAAATATGAGCAATTAAATAAATTATTTAGAGACTTTTTGTGGATAACGTCCACACCGTAAAACTTGCTTGTTGCCAGGAAAAAGTCTGGCTTTACCATCTCGGAACATAACGGTCCATAGCTCCGTTACAAAACATATTATTATTATTAACTGTTCCATGTTTTTCAGAAAATTTGGTTTACGTCAAATTCGAAAGCGGTAATACGAGCAAACGGGTACAGATTGTTACTACACCGGCGATAAAACGCTTAAGGTTAACGAAAAATGGGCAGTATTCTTTTGTACCACAGCTCCATATACGTCCTCGACAAAAAGATATCACTCATAATGGTACAATTTTTAATATAAAATGTTAAATGTTTTTAATATTAATTAGCATCAACTTCACTTTAATAGGAGGTTCTAGACACAACTTAAAAGACCAAATTGAACAAGAAAAGATTCCAGGCAGCTTCCAATTGATGCAGAATTTTAGCCAACCAACTACTTCAGGTATCAAACAAGCTGCTGTGGAAAAACATAAGACTGAATCAACCTTGTATGCCAAATCGTATTCATTACAAGACACAATAATGAGCCATCCAAATTTTAAATATAAACCATATTATTGTCCAAGATTAAATATATTTTACATGTAAAATTATTCCTTTTAGCAACTCCAGAGCTTAGTTATGTAGCCAAACAGCTCGCATCAATTAAAATTGATGTAAAAAATTCTAAAACAAATAAAACCAACAGAAGAATTTATGGCAAGCTTACCTTTGAAAAATATCGACGAATTCCAGGAATTGGATGTTAAAATTAAAGAAAACCACGACTACTCTTCGAATATAGTAACTATACACTTTATTTTAGTTGAAAATTTGTATGTACGTACGTACATATATGTACTTATTATCTATAACTTTTTAGACTAAATATTTTATTCGATATGTTTCCATTCCTGGCAAGCATAACTCAACTGGGATGTCACAAATGATCACAGATGACTGTATCGACCAGTATAACTGGAATGGGTTTAATGGAAATCTAGCACTAAGGAGTTCTACTTTATGCAGCAAAATTTTATTTAGTAAGGTCAATTAAAACTACGCCATTTCCATTTAATGTTATTTATATACTTTTACTTCATTAGATTATATACAGACCGTTGGTGCTTATCAATGAAATCAATGAAAATTCTTATCAATGAAAAAACAAATTTTCGAAACACATAATCGTTACAATCGGCGGAAAACCCGCAGTCAAAAATTTCAAAAGAAGCCAAATGGAAATAAAATGATACTACTGTGGTGATACACACAAGCACGAAGTCGGCCTGCACACCGGCGGCGACAAATAAGCTTGTCCACATTAAATTGGTTGGATGGGTGAATAACACCCACCAATATACATAAAATTAAACTTATACTAATAAAGTTGTTTAAGAATTTTCATAGAGTTCAGACGCGTAAGTTTTGTTGTGCTTAATTAGTCAAAGAAACACATGTAATCATTTAATGAAGTTTTTGTGGCATTCTATTAATAAAAAATGAATTAACTAATAAATTTAAAGAAACAAATAATTCTCAAGAATATCAAAGATGTTCTTTTATTATAATTAAAATAAAACATAAGTGAAATAATACAATATGTATATAAAAGATTAAAGAACGTACCCTCATGGTTGTGAAACTTGTCTGCCAAGTAATTGCAAATAATAATAAAAAACATTATAGAATTGTTCGTACATAAAAATAAAAAAATTAAAATTATATGGTTTTAATATGCAAATATTCTGTACATATTAGTGATGGAAAGTTCTGGAGATTACAACAAATATATGGATTTGGATTAGTGAGAAAATACCTAACCCCATCACGTAGGCAATTATATTTAGTACACAAACAATTTGCTAAAATAAAGATCTAAGAATAGCTTCCCAATGTTTAACAAAACCACCTAAAATTTCTTTAGGAAATTAATTGAAACTCACCTGAATCGATTTCTGCTGTTGTTTACAAATGACTGGTGTCATTAAGCCATTATGTTTTACAGTCAAGTTGCCAACACTACAAAAGAAAATCTGTATCGAGTTAATCGATGAAGCATATTTTTCAGCATAAACTAGTTCATTGTTGAACCGGTTTTGGCTCTGCTGACGGTTGAGGGTTGATGCGATTGGCTATATAATCAGTAGCTTTAAATAAAATATTATCTTTGTCATTACATGCGTTCCTTTGGGACAAAATAGCTGCTCAAAGCAGCTTTTGAGTAGATCACCAATATAACGCCAAAAACATGAAAATAAGTAGAACATAACCACACAATTTTTGTTACAAATACTATTAAGGTTTATATTTTAACGTGCTTATATTTATAAAAAAAATTAACAGATATTTAAAAAAAAATTCAAATAAAATCCGAAAATAAAAACTGCAGAATGTAACTGCAAGATAATAAAAAATAACCAATAGATGGTGTTGTTGAAAAGTTATTATTGCAGTTCTGTATTTTATTCGAATGCCAGTTGGCTGAAAAAATTCAAATTGTCAGTCCTGCCGATATATCAAACATTTTAATGTAAGTAACAATCCAAATACATAAATTAAATAGTTTATTTCTAAAAAATATGTTGATTCTTTGTCCTTTTTTGTAATAATTTTGTGGAACTGAAAAAAACGAAATCATGAATAACAGTTAATACAAAATTAATGTTGTAAATTTTTTAAACGCATATAATTTAGAAATAAAATGGACCATATGATTTTGGTACAATATATCGATGCTGTTGCGTTAAAAGGGCCAATCTGCATATTTCTTTTAAGACCGATGTATTTTTGTTTACCTTCCTACAACAAATCAAACGGGTCAATAAGAGCCAAACTACCTAGGGCATAAGTAGTGTAGTCCCACTATCGTTAATTTTCAGGTTAATTGATTTTTCAGGTATGAATATATGGGTCGTGTTTTTTTTTGGTTTTTAAATAGATTTTTTTTTTGTTGTTGTGATCGAAATGATGAAAAAAAGCAATAACAATGCATATGTTTTTGATTTTAAGGAATGAGTTTGTGTTTTGATCTAATTTTGAAATAAAACTCTGTGGGAGGTCTAATAAGAAAAAAAATATACGTGTATGTTACATGAATGAAAAAACAAAACATCTGCTTTGAGTTTAAATCAAATATTTTTTTGGTTGATAAGCTACAACAACAATTGCATTGAAATTAATTCAGATTGTATTGAGAGAATGAGCTTGAAAGAAAACTAGAGAAAATGATTAAAATATTTTTTTGTTGTTGTATCTTATAAGAAAAAATTCATTTCGGTCCCACTATCGTACATGAGTTGATTTGACTGAATCAACTGAGAAAAAACAACAACAATTGCATTTAATTTTTCAGCTGTTTCAGTTGCTTCAGTCAAATCGAACACGGCTATATGTATATATATATATATATATATATATATATATATATATATATATATATATATATATATATATATATATATATATATATATCTTATAAGAAAAAATTAATTTCGGTCCCACTATCTTACATGAGAAAATTGAAGATGTTCATGATATATTTTTTTGTAGGTAACAAAATTGTTTTTGTTGTAGTATTTTGTATTTTGTTTCGTAATTGCGTGCGGCTTTTTTGCGTTAAATGATTAAGTAAGATTTCGATTTTTTTCATTGGGGCACATGTGTTGTTCTAGTTTTTTAGTTGTTATATAAGATTTGTGTATAAAGCGAGCAGAAGAATTAGAACAAATTGTGTTGGAAAAAAATTATGATGTGTTGGAAACCAAAAACTTTTTATTTGAAATTTTAGACGGATGCCTTAAAACTAAAAATTATAAATAGATGTTCGAAATCGGCCAAATCATTTATTTCAAAAATATGTTTAATGTGGAACAACCTTTTACCATGCAGATTTCTGGTCCTTCTTCTTCGGGGAAGACCACATTTGTATTAAAGTTCTTGCCACATATTCATGGTATAAAGAAACTGGTTTGGTGCAATGGTGAAACTAATTCGGTCGATCTAAAAGATTTCGATTTTGAAGATATTGAAATGTTAGACAACGTCCCCGAAAATTTTGATAATCTAGAAAACACATTAATCATCTTGGATGATTTAATGACTGAGGCGTATAATAAAAACGTTTGTGAATTATTTACTAAGGGTTCACATCATCGAAATATATCTGTTATATTAATTACCCAAAATGTGTTCCATCAAGGAAAATTTTGCAGAGACATTTCGTTAAACTGCAAATACTTAGTTATGTTTAATAACCCCCGAGATAAATCTCAAATCTACCCGCTTGCTAGACAAATTTATCCAGAAAATATCAACGAGTTTGTAAGAGTATATAAGGAGGCAACTTCAAAGCCTTACGGTTATTTATTTATGGATTTGACACAATCGTGCAACGACTTATTTCGCTTCCGCTCGAGTATTTTTAATAGAGAATATCAAGAGTGTTATGCGCCATCTAAACTAGTATCACAGCTAAAAAGGAATGAAGCGGCTCATGGTACACAAACATACGTTACATATGTTAAGAAATTGTAAGCCCCGTATACGTAAATTTATATTAGAAAAAAGTAAAACAGATTTAATAAAAGCCTTATATGAAGTGTGTTTAAATGTTTTAAATGGTAATGTCAATATCGATAACAACTGTAAAACTCGTTTGAAGAAACATAAGAGTGCTTTACGTAAAATTGTCGATTCCAACTCTAATTTATCGGTGAAACGAAAGGTGCTAGTACAAAAAGGTGGATTTTTGCCTATTATCTTATCAGCTGTTTTATCTGGGGTTATTGGAAAGTTATTGGAGGAAGTTACAAAATGAGTTTACAACGTATGATTGTTGTTCATCCTGATACATTTGAGCAGTGGAAAAAAATTATGTTAGAAGACAATAAACTATCGGCATTAGATCGTGAAATGAAAAAGATTTTGTACAATAATAAACTAAACGATATCGATAAATGGAACTATTACCGGCAAAGTCTTTTAAAAATGTTAAATGTGAAAAGAAGACCAATTGGAATAAATCATTTTCCAGGCTTAAACTCTAACGTTGTATTAAATAAACAGACGCAAGCTGATAGCGATGTTTTAAATAACCAGCTAAAGGTGGATGGGAACACGCAAACGAAGATTTTAAAAGGGCGTAACGCAAAAAATCAAACTGAAACGTCTGAAGGTCGAAATATTGCAACACAAACTAAGATGATGAAACAAATTCAAGAGCCTAAATCATTTGATGAACTGTTTGAAACATCGAATAGATTTTCTAGTTTTGAAAATGCGGATAATAATGACGATCAGAGTTTTCGTAGTTTTGATGAAATTCAAGAATTAGATATGGATGATAGCGTACGACGAAGAGCTCTAGAAGGTCAACCACCCGATGTAAGAATATCGAAAGAAAGACTTTCTCTAAATCCTCAAGAGTACAGAGTATTTGAATTGAATACGGGAGAGAATGTGAACGTTCCAGTTGAACGCCGTTTCACACGTTCTACAACAAAAAGGTCGAGGGTTGATCCAACGCAAAGTGTTATAAATTTTCCTAAACGGAAAAAAACAAACAGTGAAACGAGCACACCAAAAAAAAAAACACAAAAAACAAAATCAAAACAACAAACGATTCCCTGGCAAAGCTATAAAAGTTAAGTTTAGAAGTGTTAATCATCATTCAGATTTTTGATGTTATCACACGACGTCTACAATGCTAGCTGATCAAAAATCTTTTTATATTACATTAACAAGTAACAGCTCTCTGGATTTTTATCCGCATAACACACTATCAAGATTTACTGTTAAACTTCCTTATTCACTTAACTTGAAGGGTGACGATCACGCAGAATGGTATATGGGTGTATCAAAATTTGCTTGCACCTCTATAATGAAGAAACTTGGAAAAGATCCGTCTATAACGTTTATTGCAGAACGAGGTAATACTGGTGTAGAAATATTAGATATATTAAGACAGTATCCAACTTTATTTGCAATCGTTCAACATGAAGATTTTTTCGATCGATATTCTGAGTCTGCTGACTTGCCTTTTTACGTTTTTTCAAAAGATTTCGTTCAAGTTGGTGTTGATAAACGCAATTTTAAATTAAAATTTAATAAAGAATACACAATAAATCTACTCTTTGACTACTTATTTTCACAAATTGATAAAACTGAATGGAGCAAAGTTATAAAAAATTTAAAAGAATCGATTGCAATTAAACCTTCACAATCTTTATCAGAGCAAAAACTAACGATGTTAAAGAAACGTGTCAAAGTAATTTTACCGGAGCCCATCCCAGAATCTGAAACTGTACCGAACTATATGTGTATTTATTGTGATATAGTGCGACCTCAAATGTTTGGTAATATAATGGCTAGAGGGTTAGTAATGCATCCCGTAAAATATAAAAGGCAATTTGAGAGTTATCAAAACTGTGAAATAGGAAAAATTCAATATGCACGACTCGAGAGAACACTGATTACAGATATCAGTCTGCTATTAACGGATGAAAATGGGGAACAGATAAATTTTAAAAATGATTCATTTTGCACAATGGTTGTTTTACATTTTCGTAAAGGTATATAAAGAGGTGAAGCTGTTTTTAAATTTTATTCCAATGCATAACGCTTATCTAAAATATTACGTTCAACAACACGGTGGAAATAACCCAACCGCCAACGATGAATTTGGAAATGTGTTAAAATTGCCAAAAGTATATCAGCGAGGTCGAGGGATTGGTAGTGTATTTGCTAGTTTCTGGAAATATCTTCAACCGCTTCTAAAAAGCGGTGCAAATTTTTTAAAGAACGAGTTAATTGACACGGGTTCCGACATTTTAAAAAATATAAGCGCACAAAAACCGATACAAAATATTCTTCGTGATCGATCGGTGCAAGTTGTTGACAAATTAAGAGATAAGACAATCGATAAAATAAATGCAATGGCTGGAACAGGCATCGAAAAGCGGAAAAGAAAAAGATTCAAACGAAGCTTGAAAAACCCAATAAATAAGAGAGCAACTTCTGAAAAAAGACAATCGAGCATCTTAGCAGCTCGTGTAAAGAAGCATCTACCAAACAAACGCACGCCTAACAAAAAACCACGCGTTTTAGATATATTTACATAATTTAAAAACTTAAACAAAATGTCTTTCCGAGAGTGTATGAAATCCGAATTGGATCTTTTCGCACCTCGTAACATTCAAACAAACATTGTGAAAACCGAAGAAGTTGCCTACAAACCTTTAACTAGTTTAGAAAACCAATCGATCATTGAATTCGTATGTCATGGACACAGTGATATGTATTTAGATTTATCGTCCATAAACCTATGTGTAAAACTGCGTCTAACCAAAAGTAATGGTGCATTGTACACGGATGCGGATACATCTCAACCAACTGTAATAAATAATATGCTGCATTCACTGTTTCGTCAGGTAAATGTTTCGTTGAACGGAAAAAACATAAATTCCTCAGACGGTAATTACAGTTATAAAGCGTACATTGAAACATTATTGAATTTTGGTGAGGATGCGAGCAGGACGCATTTGGAGTTATCGGGGTTTTATCCGGATACCAAAAAACTTGATACCTTACCGCCATCTCAAGAAGGATTGTTGAAAAGACACAGTTTAGTGAAAAATAGTAACATTGTTGAGCTGTACGGAAAAGTGCATGCAGATATGTTAAATCAACCGCTATTGCTTTTGAATAATGTTGATGTGAGATTAACTTTTACGCTCAACAAACCTGAATTTTATCTTATGACTGATGCGGCAACCGATGACACATCTATAAAAATACTTGAGGCAACAATTTACGTAAAACAATGTGCAATTAATCCTAATGTTTTAATCGCGCATCATAAGATGCTTGAACAAACAAATGCAAAATATCATTATAAGAGATGTGAAGTGAAATCATATACGATACCTGCAAGCGGTAACTCCTTAAATTTGGATAATATTGTGTTGGGGCAGATGCCAACAAATTTAATATTTTTTATGGTTGATAATGATGCATACATTGGTTCGAAGAAAAAGAATCCTTACAATTTCAAACACAATAAAATGGCTTCGTGCACTTTGTATGTAAATGGGGTTCCAACACCAAGTGCATCTATAACAACCTCATTTACTGGTGGTGATTCGTGTGCGCGTGCATATTCGACAATCTTTTCTACTATGGGTATACTGCACTCACCTCAGGGCAACCTTATCACAAGAGAAATGTATGCATCCGGCTATTTTATGATCGCGTACGATCTCACACCGGATTTAGCATCCAACGATGGCTGTTCATCTTTAGCCAATCAAGGAAATATACGTTTTGAGGCACGTTTTGATGCACCGATTCCTAACACCTTAACATGTTTAATTTACATGGAGTATGATGCTAGCTTGGAGATTGATCAAAATAGAAACATTATTTTAGATCAGTAAAAATATAAATAAACAAACTTCAGATTTAACTACACATTAAGACATTATGAATACAACAGAGTTAACTATAGCCCTACAAAAAAATCCTATCACAAAAAAATATTTTCGTGGTGTGTACGCAATTGATCAACTGCCTAAAACAGTCTTAAATAAACCCGCATGCTACGTTATTAATACTGATCCATCACACAAACCGGGAACACATTGGGTGGCAATTCATTTTCCCTCTGGAGCTCGTGCCGAGTTTTTTGATTCGTTTGGTAGAAAGCCATTCGATCGTAGATTCCGCGCTTTTTTGTTAAACAACTCAAAGTCTTACATTTACAATCCAAAAGAACTACAAAATCGCTACAGTTTCATGTGTGGTAAATATTGCTGTATCTACCTCCATCATAGATGTAGTGGAAAATCAATGAAAAGTTTTTTAAACGGATTTGCAACCGATATGTCTGACTACAACGATCGCATCGTGAATTTTGCCTACAAAAAGTACTTTAACAAAATGGCAAAGAAAAAACGGTGAACGAACCAAATAAAAACTCGTCCAGCTTGAAAAAACATGATCAAACTTGTTCAATGTAGGTAAAAGTGTGTTATTAAATTTTTTTTTAAATCAACTAATAACAAACTTTTATTTTCAGACTTTCAATACCACTGCAGAAAAAAATTCAAAAAAAATAAAATAAAAAAAATTAAAAAAAAAAATTTAGAAAAAAAAAAAGATTAAAAAAAAATTTTTAAAAAAAACTAAAGAAAAAATAATAAAAAAAAAATTTAATAAAAAAATTTAATAAAAAAAAATTTAATAAAAACAAAATGAAACAATTTTTTACTAATTATATTTTTTTTTTTTAATATATCTCAAATATTTATACAAAGATTATTATATAAGTCACAAATCAGTTTGTTTTTAGACAAAATTGGTAGTTCGTTAAATAATCTGGAATAGTTGCATTGGTTTGTATTTTCGTGTGTTGGCGTAAAAAAGTCTTTGTAGTCCAGCTTTGTACAATTTTGTTGAACACATTTTTGCATATATAAATTGTAATAGGCTCTTACATCCTTGTAAGTTAGCCTATACCAGCTAAATATTGAGTGAATTAAAGGCGCCAACTCTTGCAATCTGCCCCATTCTTCTCCATTCAATTGTATTTTAAAAGATTTATCGGAAAAGATTACATACTTCTTCCCGTTGTTGTACGATAATCTGTATCTGTTGTCTTTCCTGGCTAACATTTGTTTGAATTTTTCGATGTCATCTCCCTCAAAATATTGTTGAACTAATCCAATTTGGTTGAAAAATAGATTCCAGTCATCCCAAGCAAAGCAAATAAAATCTTTATCATTAATCAACAGCAGTTGTGGTTTGAAAATTTCTGTATTGTAGCCAATTACAATGAAACATGATTTATTGTCGTTTAAAAAATAAACATACGACAGCAATAAATCTGGTTTACGCATTACTAACTTCTTAACTTTTTCCTTAACAATCCTCTCCATTTTTACTGTGAAGTACTCAGTTGAAAAGAACTTAATAAACTAAAATCAAAATGAATTTAACAACACTTACTATTTGATCAACAGCATTGAACATTTATAAATAGCCGGCGTCGTGTGGAAGCTATTAAAACAACCAATAACTTCAATCAAAATGGAGCGCCAAGAAGTGATAAACGAATTACATAAACAAGCAAGAAAAAATTTCGAAAGAAGAAAAGTTATAACAAAAGGGATAGATGATCTATGGCAAGCCGATCTTGTTGAATTAACTGCATACAGCAAATATAATAATAATTATCGATTTCTTTTGGTGATTATCGATACTTTCTCTAAATTTTGCTGGGTATCGCCCCTTAAAACTAAAACAGGTCGAGAAATTTCTGGAGAACTGCAACAAATAATGGAAACAAATCAAAGGTTTCCAAAACATCTTCAAACGGACATGGGGAAAGAATTTTATAATAGAGAATTCAAAAATTTAATGGAGAAACACAATATAAACCATTATTCTTCATTTAGTTTCTTAAAAGCTAGTATAGTTGAGAGACTAAATAGAACTATAAAACAACGAATGTGGAGAATGTTTAGTTTTCGCGGCTCTTATAAATGGATAGACATAATTACCGAAATAGTTAATGTGTACAATCGGAGTAGACACCGAACTATAAAAATGGCCCCCATTGATGTATCGAATAAAAATGAATCGTATCTTCTAAAAAATGTTTTTGATTACAAACCAAAACTGGGTAGAGCAAAATTTAAGAAAGACGATTATGTTCGAGTTAGCAAACATAAAACAATTTTCGAAAAATCTTATACTGCAAATTGGTCTCCAGAGATTTTTCAAATAGATGAGGTAAAACATAAATTTCCTGTAACATATTTGTTAAAAGATTTTAAAAATCAACCAATTTTCGGCCGATTTTATGAACATGAATTACAAAAGACAAAACATCCTGACATATATTTGGTAGAAAGAGTTTTACGAAAGAAAAAAAATCAACTTCTCGTAAAATGGTTAGGTTTCAATAAAACACACAACTCTTGGATAAATAAAAATAATTTTATTTGAATTTAACACTTATTCTATATTTACATTTCGTATTTATTATAATTATATTTATTTTTGTTTTAAACCTTTTTATTACATATTAAAATACAATATTACTATTAAAAACGAGAAAAATAAAAACTAAACAAAACATTTTTTAAAAATAGGTTAAAAAATAAAGCCAAATGGGATTGTTTTATAGTCATCAAGACAAATTCGCTTGTTATATGTAAACCCAAATTTCTTAATTTCAGGCTGAGAAACTACTTCTAATATTTTTCGTCTCTTAATTTTTTTTTGGTCACAGACCGTACGAAAGCCTTCATCACTAACATTGGTTACAATGCTCTTCAAAGTATAAAAATTCAAAGATTTTTGCGATTCAACATTTAGTGTTATGCCTTTACACTTTGCCGTCTCATGATATTCCTCTTTATCAGGATTGAACGCAATGAACCCATAGCTTTTAGGCCCTGTACTAACAAATTCAGTAATATAGGCATTTTTTCCGTATCCTGATAATTCGTCGGTTAAATCACCTACAAAATTACCCGTTTTAAGCACTCCTTCATTTGACACGTCTTCTATAAAAATAATTGAATCGGTATCACAATAGAGAAGTTTTCCTTGAACTTTCGCTAACTCTTTGTAAAGCTTAATTCGAGCATTAGCCGTAGTAAATGCGGCCACAGCTACGGAAGCGTGTTTAAGTGGTATAACAAAATCATTACTTGGATGTTTCCATTTCACCCATAGAACATTTTCTACTGGAAATACATCGGTAATTTCAACTCCTGGGGATGAGATTAATTTGTACAATTCAGAAACTGTATGAATGATGGCCGTCTGATTCTTATCATTTCTTTGACCCAATTTTCCCCAAAGCGCATTTAAAAGAAGTTTACTGCAACCTCTTTGTGAAGGATTATTTGTAATTGCTTTTGGATCCAAATGAATCCCTTCATGCTCAAAAAACTCCTTAATGTAGTTTTCCTTTTCAATTTGAGTGGAAACGTTTGGAGGCCAATCACTTGCTTCTTGTTTTAACTTAAGGAAGCAATTCATATAATCAGTGAACACGCCGCCACACTTTTTTTCTCTATTATATTGAGCTATCTCGTATTGCCAAACTTCAAAAATTTCTGCAATCTTGTAACCATGATTAATTGCTAGTTTGACTTCGTCCAATACCCAAGTACCTGATAACATTCGTTCAGATTCCTCATGTGTACAACGGTTGCAAACATTTTCAGTTTCTCCGCATGTTCGACATAAAGTAAATAGAAGTTTGTTATTTATTTTCATTGGAAGAATCGGAATTAATAGTTTTTGAGGGGGTAGCACTAAACACTTGATTAGACCGTCAATACTTAAGATATCGAGGTTCTTACACTCTTCTCTGCGAAAGACTTTTGGATGATGAATGGGGTTTTTACCATATTTATTTACATACGGGTAGAGTGATGTAAAATCAAAATATCTTATTTTTTCACCATTCTTTACTTTGTAGTAAAGCTGAAATGTTTCGGTTCGGCCACCATACAGGGCATCTCTAGGATCAAGATGACTATACTGCAATTCACGATCGTTATCTAGAGTTGCGGATAGCTCGGGGTTTTCAGACAGGAAGTTCTTAAACTCGCACTCCCAAATTTTTTTAATGTTGTACCCTAGCGACTCTATAACATGCAATCTAGCCATTGATTGTTCGTATTTGTTAACGAACGAATCGTTACCATTTATCTCAATGTTTCTGGCTACAAAACATTTTTGACAACCATGCCAATAGCATCCTAGAAATTCATAGACAGTATTGCTGCTTGCGCAAAACCCATCCACGTAAAAATTGGTGGTTGGTATTTTTACTTCGAAAGAGATTTTTTCTGAAATTTGTTTACTCTCATAAATTAACCATTTTAGTCCAATACGAGATTGGTTTTTATCGGCATGGTTGTACAAGTTTGTTGGAATTACCCCCAAAGTTTTTTCCGCTAAGAATTTCTTACGATAAGCTAGCATTACTGCCTGAGCTAATGTAAATGATTGCAACAAAGGGTTAACATCTGTTGTAGTTAAGAAATCATTCATAAATTTAATACAACCCTTGCGAAGAATTTCAACATCTAGGCAACAATATTTAATTAATTCCTTCCGATTATCGTAAGGTAAACTGAGCTGTGACTGTTCACTATACCAGTTGTTGAATTTTATAACATCCTTCTGACTCATATGAGATATTCCAAAGTATTTGCGGTCGGGAAGATCACCTACATAGTTGTAATTCTCAGGTGTATTAAAAAAGTGGGGATACCAACCTTTAGACAAATTTTCCAAACCAAATGTTTCAGGAAATTTAGATAGAGCCATTGGCAGAAAATTTAACGAATCAATGAAAGTAATATGATTATCATAGGTTATTTTATAAATTTTCATCCCACCTAAAATAGGGAGAATTGGCTTGTCTCGTTTTGCCAGCTCTTTAACTATAAACTGACCATCATACGATTTAAAATTATGAGCTATACAAAATATTTGAGCAGAGTTTTTGCGGAATGTTTCGCAGAAATCGATAAATTTTTTTACGCAATTATCAGTCGAGTCGTTTTCAAAAACATGTTGTCTCTTAACACAAAAAGAACAGCATGTGTTTGAATCCGTCTCCAAATAACATGTATTGCAAACTATTTGCGCAACACATAAATTGGGTTCATGGAGAAATACGTCTTCTTTTAGTTTTGTACTCTGTACACACTCCAGATCAAAAAAAATTATAAAAAATCTGGTTGGCGGAAATCTTTTATATGTTTGAATATAACACTGATGTTCATGTTCGACAATTAACAAACAAACGGAACATTTTTTTTCCTCACAGTCATGTATTTTATACGGTCGTTTTTGATAATTAATAAATCTTGAACAAAGCTTGCAATGTTTTAGAGTATCACAAACGTTGGGTTTGTGATTTCTATAACAAATTTCCCCGTAAAAAAACCTATTACATTCAGAACATGTAATTTTACTCTTTGAACTGTTACACGGTGGAACGTGTTCACAGCTCCTGCACTTTTTTGAACATGTATGCTGGTGTTTATGGTTATACACTTCTACGCAGTGGGCACATTGATATTTAAAACCAAAAAAACCCTTTACATTTTTTAAAGCCACAAAATGTTCAATGTCTTCAAAATAAAATAAGTTTATTGCTAAAGAATTCTGGTCGCCAGAGGAAAACATTATTTCTTTGGGGTTGTTTTTATCACTGTAAACAGTAATTTTATAATTATGTAGCAGTTTTTGATACGCGTTTATTTGAAGTAATGAGGAACCAAAATGTGTATTAATCTCAACTTTTGCACACTTCATTAGAAGCACAACAGCTTTCGAAAGAAACTGTGGATCACGTTTGTATTTGTTAAGCGTTACAATATCATTATTCGCCAAACATTTTCCTGCTAATATAGCTATAGGCAGACAATACAAATTAGCTTCATCAACTTTAATGTTAATTAGAGACTTATTTTTCATTTTAATGAGATCTTGGGAAGGAATAAGCCGAATACTAGCACGACCTTTACCCGTTGGAACATGTAATAGAACCGATGTTATCTGTAGAACATCGGTTAAGAGAAAGTCGGTATTTGATTGAGAGACAGATTCCAGTATGGCTGAAATTGTTTCACTTTTTAATTTTGAAACATCCGTAAAACTTATGCCAATTGGTTTTGCGGTGTCGACATTTGGTAATGAAATTTTTAGACCGATTTTATAATTTGCAGGCGCGCTGCCGCGAATAAAAGAGGTGATTTCCTCAAAAGCCATTTTTAAATAGCTAAAAAGATCAACTGTGGATTTTACCACATTTTTAAATTGAAATTTTGTATCTGTTGTCATTACTTTAAATTTCGGGTTAAAACTAGAAATTTGGCTGAATATATTAATGTAATTGTACCTTTTAGAAATTTCTTCTAGTTGCGAATGTTGATCCAATGGTAATGCGGTTGCTGGTGCTGGTTGGTTTTCGTTTGAATTTGTTGTTGTTGGTGTATCTTTTGTTTTTTTTTTATGTTGTGGTGTTGACAAGTCCAGCGAAGTCGATTGATCTTGTTGTGCTAAACTTAAATCTAAGGGTGAAATCTCCGTTTCAACTTGATCACGTTGAGAGATTCCTCTGCCGGTCTGTTTTACAGTGTTGTTTGATCTAAAATTGCCGAAAAGATTTTTGATTAAAATAAGACATATGCGTAAATATGATAAAATAATTTTACCTTTTTGAAACTTGTGTTGAAAAGTCCAACGAAATCGATTGATCTAGTTGTGTTAGACTTAAATCCATCGGTGAAATCTCTGTTTCAACTTGTTCACGTTGAGAGGTTCCACTTCCGGTCTGTTTTTCAGTGTTGTTAGATCTAAATAGCCGAAAAGATTTTTGATTAAAACTAGAAATTTTACTAAATATGTTAAAATAATTTTACCTTTTTGAAACTTGTGTAGAAAAATCCAACAAAATCGTTCCGATCTGTTTATCAGCATTATTATTATTATTAGTAGATCTAGCTCTGTTGTTCAGCCAACCCGTTAGCTTGATCACATCAGTATCATAAAGCTGATGACAAATTTGCTGAATGTCATTTGCTACTTCTTCATCGTTTAACGTGAAGTTGTCGCTTGAGAGTTTTCTTGCTATACATTGCAATAAGGATTCTTTGACATCCCTATTACACGTAATTTTACAGCATCCCACTAATTCTTTTAAAGTAATATTAGACAAGTTTAATGACAAGTAATTATTCATTTTTTCTCGTATTTTTATTTGCGTCTATCACTTAGCTAGTTGAAATTTTAACTAAATTTACAATGCAAATAAAAACTTTAAAACAAAAAAACCCTATGCAAGAAAATGTGAAAAAAAAAAGAAAAATAAAATCGTCGGAATGAATTCTATAACTGAAAACATTTCGATTTATTGAAATTAAAATTTTCCCATGTGTTCAACTACCCCATGCAGGCGAATACAGAAATAAAGAACAGAAAAACATGCAAAATAATCTAAAGAAAATTATCAAGAATGATTTTTACGCAAAAAAAAAAATTAAACCGCACAGCGAGTTTGAAAAAAGAAAAATGGTATAAATACAATTGCATAAAATCAATCTCAAATCATAATCAGAAAAACTAAGGCGAACAACACATCACTTGTGAATTTAAAAACCAAAAAAAAAAACAAAAAAAATCGAAATGGTAAGTAACCCCTCTCAAACTATATTAATTAATTTATTTTAATTGTTTTTAATTTTCCAGGCTTCTTCTTTCATTGAATCGTTGAACAGTGCAGCACGGACTGTGCAAAGCCAAATACTAAAGCCGGAAGAATTGGGGATAAACATTGAACACGAGGTGACCAGCTACAAGCTGGTAAAGACAAAATTTGGGGACCGGGTTGTGCTGGTCATCAAAGATACCGGGAATTTATACATGCCGCCAAGGCTAACAAAATTATTTGTTGGCCAAGAAGCCAACATCACAAATATGCTGATTAAATTCATCGGTAGAGATGCTTCCAAATTGAACGCACCATTATATGAGTTTCGTGTGAAACCAATGGCGTTATTGGTTGAAGACGAAACACAATTCGAGATGGATGGTCAGCTGTTTTAATAAAAAATTAATGTATTTAAACAAATTTTAAAAAATTAATTAATAAAATAAAAATTTTGTTTAAAGTTTTTACAAAACTATAACAAAAAAATAAAGAAAAAGATTTCATTTTTTATTTAAATAAGTTTTTTTCCAAAATTATAGCAAGTTTTTCACATTTCGAACATCTATTTATAATTTTTTAGTTTTTTCAATTAACAACTTATTTCAGGCATCCGTCTAAAATTCCAAATAAAAAGTTTTTTGTTTCCAACACATCATAATTTTTTCCAACACAATTTGTTCTAATTCTTCTGCTCGCTTTACACACAAATCTTATATAACAACCAAAAAACTAGAACAACACATGTGCCCCAATGAAAAAAATCGAAATCTTTGTTTTTTCTCAGTTGATTCAGTCAAATCAACTCATGTACGATAGTGGGACCGAAATGAATTTTTTCTTATAAGATACAACAACAAAAAAATATTTTAATCATTTTCTCTAGTTTTCTTTCAAGCTCATTCTCTCAATACAATCTGAATTAATTTCAATGCAATTGTTGTTGTAGCTTATCAACCAAAAAAATATTTGATTTAAACTCAAAGCAGATGTTTTGTTTTTTCATTCATGTAACATACACGTATATTTTTTTTCTTATTAGACCTCCCACAGAGTTTTATTTCAAAATTAGATCAAAACACAAACTCATTCCTTAAAATCAAAAACATATGCATTGTTATTGCTTTTTTTCATCATTTCGATCACAACAACAAAAAAAAAATCTATTTAAAAACCAAAAAAAAAACACGACCCATATATTCATACCTGAAAAATCAATTAACCTGAAAATTAACGATAGTGGGACTACACTACTGGCATATTAGCAACAATCCAATATGTTGTTTTAGATAGGCACTAATCTGTTTGGCCCTTTTGACTTGTTGTGAGAAGGTAAACAAAAGCAAATTTGTTTTAGAAGAAAAATGCAGAATGGCCCTTTTAAAGCGACAGCATCGATATGTATTTGATGTTAGTTTGATATAAAAGATTTAATACAAAATAAAGCAACCGTTACATTTCTTTTAAGAATGAAAAACTGGACATATGAAGAAGGAAAAGCGCTAATTCACATGTATAATGAAAGGAAGGATGAGTTCTTTAAGTCCAGGAACAAAAACCACTTTTGGGAGATAGTTTTAACGGACCTTGAGTCCGCAAATGTGCTGGTAATGATTTTAATTTGTAAAAGCACAAATTATAAATATCTACTGAAATAATTTTGCCTTTGGGTATCCCCAACTACCGCAGAAAATATCCAAATAAAATGGCGGAGCTTAGTACGGGCTTATAAAAGTGCGAACGACGTGGCACTGGAACGAGGTAAATATTGTGGCTTGAGAATTCCCAAGCGTAGAGTCGTAGTTTTAATTGAATAAAATAAATAAAATTTGTTTATATAAATTAGTTGTAATTTTGAGTATGAATGTGTGAATGAAAATGATTGAGTGCTGCAATAAAACCAATTAAAGTTTTCATCAAAGTTAGAACCTTATTAATTTTCTTAAATAATGCAAATGTATTCATAGATACTATCAAGATATATAAATGGGTTTGGCTAGGGATAAAGATCGAAGAAGTATGGATACTGAATAATTAAAAACCATAGTATAATTATTATTTGGGAAACTCTGGTCACTTACACATAATATCACGGATTTCACAGTACAAAGCTATCAAAAGGATTAGTTTTGTAATGTTCTAGATTAAAAGCAATTATACGGATCTAATAAGTTGTGATGTAAGGGAGCATGTCCAGTAATCCTGGATGAATTTGTAGCATGGTTTAGATGGTGCAAACTGTGGACAATTAAAGATAATATAAAATTTAAAACAAAATATACGAAATAAGTTCAAAACTTTTCAGCCGAACCTAATATGTAAAACAAAAATAAGGAAAACATGTTTATAAACGATGAATTTAAAAATCAAATTTGTTATCTGGAAACTAAAATAAGGGGAAATTATATCAATGTGTAGTAGGAGAACCAGTTTGAAAATTTAATAACCTGTTAGAAATGATGATATGAATTTTGCAAAATATGTAATGAGGAAAAAGTTTGAAGATGATCGCTCTTAAGTTTTGGAAAGCAGAGCAGTAAGGATCAGCTGAGGAAAAATCAACGCAGAATAAATGAGTGAGTGTTTGGTTTTAATTTTATTATAAGAATTTTTAAGAAAATAAAATTTAATTAAAACATATATTAAAATAAATATTTATTGAATTAAAATATTTAATAAAAGATAAATAAAAAATTAAAGTTAAAATAGAAATATAAGTTCCTTCTAATTGTTAGTAGATTTTAATTGTTACTAATTTTTTTATTGTTAGTAATAAACAAAACATAAAAATTTTGAATTGATATATTATCTTGGTTAATAATTATTATATGAATTGAATATGAATAATTATTATATGAATTATCTTGTATAATTTAATTTTTCTTAAGACAAGTAAAAGTGAACAAATTTATTAACGGTAGATACATACAACATGTTTAATTGATTGTTGAATAGGGACATGTGTTTGTAATAGAATCAAAATATATACAAAAAAAAATTGTGATAATGTAATGTATAGTTAATTTAATTATTCTTAAGACAAGTAAAAGTGAACAAATTTATTAACGGTAGATACATACAACATGTTTAATTGATTATTGAATAGGGACATGTGTTTGTAATAGAATCAAAATATATACAAAAAAAATTGTGATAATGTAATGTATAGTTACAATTAATACATGTGTATATTGTTGTTTATATAATATAATTTATAGAAATATATTGTGTTTCATTATTTTGTTTGGAGTTTATATTTTCTTTTGTGATAGTGAAGTCAACAGGTTGTGAACACGTGTCGTTATACTGAGGCAAAGGACCAAAGCCCCAACAATATAAAAATAAAATAATTAACTGCGCACTGCCGAAAAGGGCGTTACAAATTCACATGTATAATGAAAGGAAGGATGAGTTCTTTAAGTCCAGGAACAAAAACCACTTTTGGGAGATAGTTTTAACGGACCTTGAGTCCGCAAATGTGCTGGTAATGATTTTAATTTGTAAAAGCACAAATTATAAATATCTACTGAAATAATTTTGCCTTTAGGTATCCCCAACTACCGCAGAAAATATCCAAATAAAATGGCGGAGCTTAGTACGGGCTTATAAAAGTGCGAACGACGTGGCACTGGAACGAGCTCATCAAAATTTTTGTATATCGACGAAATGGATGTTATTTTTAAAGACAGTCCATTAATAAGTTCTCCAAATGTTGTAACTGTTGGCGTGGAAAGACAACCGCAACCAGCACTTAAAGAAAAAGTGACTACAAAAAGAACAACTAATCGTTGTTCAAAAGAAAATCAAGAGGCCTATTACGTAGCAAAAATCACCCATTTAAAACTAACGCCCATTCAAAAACCTTATAACAGTCAATGGAAAAAAAATAAAAAGATTTCAATAGAAGAAATTAACTTTTTTTTCTTAGAAATGAATAAACTATGTATTTTGATATTTTGAAGTAATTGCACGACATATGATATAGAGCAGGTTTGTGTCATAAATTTTCACACATATGTTCTGTGGTAGATTTGATATTTGTTTGATGCAAAATTGGATAGATATAGTTTTGCTTATATGTGTTGTGCTATGTAGGTAAACTATGTAGCAAATAACTCAAAACATCAAAATTGTTACTTATTCATTTAAATTAAAGACTTACTTATTACTTCATATTTTGAAATTCCAAATTATTCACACGAGCAAAATTATTTCGAAAAGTAAAAATAATACCTTAATTTACTTAAAACATTTAAAGTAAAGAAATGATTACTATTGCTACTTTGACAAATTTTAAATTATAATAAATTAAAGCATCAACAAATTTGTCAACTTAACAAAAAACAAACAA
This sequence comes from Diogma glabrata, assembly GCA_963693315.1. Classification (NCBI taxonomy): domain Eukaryota; kingdom Metazoa; phylum Arthropoda; class Insecta; order Diptera; family Cylindrotomidae; genus Diogma; species Diogma glabrata. Next base: position 309,473,328 of record OY856186.1, read on the forward strand.
ATATTCAATCAATTAATTTTAATGGTTAGAGTTAGTTTTTCCAGTAAAGTAGACAGTCAACAGTTAAACAGTCCGTTAGTATATTTTTAGAGTAAGTCAATCAGTTAGTGTAGTCAGTCGAAGTAATTATTTTTACAGTCAGAGCAGATTCTCATATAAGTTCTGATAAAAGGTATAAAATTATTTATTTATAAATATAAAAATTAAATTAGTTATTAAACTAATAAAATAAAATCATGTGTACGTTTTTTTGTGTATAATAATAAAGTGTAATTTCAACATCAAGCTCCTCCAGGTCACAACATATGTAGCTATTTTTTTTAAAATTTGTTTGATATCTGTTTGTAATTAGTTGGTTTTGTTTAAACTAATCTGATACATCAGATTCTACAGGCACATAAAATTGTCTGATCTCGCAATCTACCTATTTCTAGCGGATATACGTGCCGCTTGAACTTTTTTATATAGAAAGTGTTGTTATAGGGTTCATAATATGTGCCTCAACAACACATAAATACCTTTTTAGAGCCCCGTCGGGGTGTGTTAAATAGACAAGCTCCTCGTGCTACACCCTGGTTTACGGTAATAGTCTATTTTCAACTTGGTAGTCAAACATTTCATTTCGAACTCTTGGCTGTGATACAAAAGAAAATAAACATAAGCCAAAATCAACATCACAATAACAACGGTACTTTTCAGCACCATAAGACAAAAAATATTGGATCCTCAATCCGTGTTTTGCAATTGAACATTGAAGACATTAGCAGATCAAAAAATGAACATTTACAGAGATTATTAAAAGATTACGACATCGACGTTGTAATTCTGCAAGAAACGCATGCAGCAGATGAAGCGCATCTTACCTCTAGATTCAAAAGGTTTATTTTATTTTTTTATGTTTTATTAAGGAATAGATAGCTAAGTAAAAAATCTTATCATATAACAAAATACGACATTTGCCAATATTTCATGATAAGATGAAGAAGAAATAACAAAATAATAAGTAAAAACAAATTGTGAGAAATTTGCAGGAAACAAAATAAAACTAATTACCAATAATCCAGCTGATGCAGCGCATCCCAGACGCATCGCTCACCACCTCAAACGAGGCAAAAATCCCACACATAAATACATGTTGGTCTGGTCCTAAGAAGAGCTAATGAGCGGTACTACTACGGAACGCTTCCTAGATAAGACTGGGAATGCTGCCGTTGACTAATTAAAGTTCGTCCGTCAGCACCCTAAGATATCATCTTCGCTAATAATATCTGCCTTGTTGCCTTGATCCATTTGGGTATCTGGTTCGGCTTCACCTTCATCAAGCAAGCGTAATTTACAAGTTTTAAAAGCGTAATTTGCAAGCTTTAGCTAAGACACTTTTTAAAAAGGAATTTGTTTTGTTAATCGCTATTTTTTTTCACCGATTCTTTTGTCATAATATGCAGTAAAAGATTAAATTATAATGTTTTTATTTTTAAAAAAAAGCCTCTTAGCTATTTACATTTTAAACTTACAATAGATGGCTTCAAGAAAAAAATCAGTTAATGAAAATCTTAATAAATTTTCTTATTGAAATTTCATTTTTCAATAATCGTTTTCGAAATTTTATGTTTTAATAATTTTGTATATTTTGTATACGGTTTATTGTACAAAATCTATTTCAAATTAAAATTTAAAGCTGAGTTTATGTTACAAAACTCGTCATAAGTTCATATATGTTAAACAACATTAGATCAAATCATTTTTTTGAGAACATGTCTACTAGGTTCAGCGTAAAGAAGCAAAAGTGGTAATCGCTATTTTTTTCACGAACAGCAATCTACCGCATCGCTTTGATAATAATGATTGTTAATTAAGGTAAATAATTTAAATAACTTAGACTTATCTTGTATTAAATTTCCACCAAAACAAAACAACTGTCATACTTCAAATATCACATCGGTAATGCAGAACAGTCATCTGTTGTATTCACTTATTTTGCTCAGTGAGTGCGTTTAGTCTTTTTTTCGTCTATAAAAGTTTGTAATTGATACTCGACCAATGTTGGTAGAACTTATTTTGTGGACTTTTATCTATGACAGTTGTGATCATCACATGTTTTGTAAGTATAAAAGTCGTGATTTTTATTAACAAAATGTCTCGCGCTCTTGTTCCTCTTGTTCTTTTGTTGTTTCAATTAAATGAAACAGTGTGATAATAAAAATAAAAAGTGTATTAAATCTGAAAGGAAAAATAAAAGTTGTATATTGTAGTTAAAGTTTTTGGGGTTTAATTTTTTCATAACCAAAAGGAATCATAGTGGTTTTAGAAATTTTCTTTTCGCCATTTTTCTTTCTAGATCATTCTTGGATTGCCATGTACGTCGTCAAGATTATATTATTATTATTTGATTTCATCGAACTAGCCTACTAGGCATATTACATTAAAATTATTGATTTCATCGACATTATTATTATTGATTTTCATCGACATTACAATTATTGATTTCATCGAGTTGAGCCGAGCCGTCAGGCAGATTATATTATATTATTGATTTCATCGCATTGAGCCTACTAGGCAGATTATATTACCATTATGGATTTCATCGAGCTGAGCCGTCAGGCAGATTCTATATTATTGATTTTCATCGACATTACAATTATTGATTTCATCCAGCTGATCTGTCAGGCAGATTATATTATATTATTGATTTCATCGCATTGAGCCTATTAGGCAGATTCTATTACAATTATTGATTTCATCGATATTACAAGGATTGATTTCATCGATTTATGCCTGTTAGGCAGATTATATATAGTTTCATCGCATTGAGCCTGTCAAGCAGATTATATTATGACTATTGATTTCATCGAATTAGCCTATTAGGCAGATTACATTACAATTATTGATTTCATCGTACTAGCCTGTTAGGCAGATTATATTGCAATTATTGATTTCATCGAACGGCAGATGATACACATTTTTCATCGAGTTTCTACCTATCACCAGTGGTGCTCCTTTCATTTAAAATTGGCAAAGTTATCAAAATACAATTAACCAATGTTGTCCATCCAAGGATAATAAATACATCGAGCTTAAAATAACTATACAGTCCACTGCTATCTTGGAGGCGGCAACAAAGTGTAAGCTCGAAATTTTTGTTTTTTTAATTTGTTGTCGTCTTTTTACAGTTTTGATTTAAGTCTGCTGCATCAAAATATTGTTGAACGTTACCAATTTGATTGTAAAATGTACACCAATCATTCCATGTAAGGTACTTGTACACCTTATTCTTCAAAACCATCATTTTGGGTGTGGACATTTCCGTATCGTATCCAATAACGATAAAACAGGATCATTTAAAAAATAAACATACGATAAAAGCAGTTCTGGTATACGACTTATCAGCTTCTCAGTTTTGTTCACGTCTTTTTCCTTGACACTCTTTATTTTGTTAATTTTATTCATTTTTCCTGTTTGCCCTTTTTTGTTAGATTAGATTAGATTTGAAACTGAACTGAAATTAAATTACGGCAAACAGGTATTTAAACGAAAATTTCACTTCTTTTTTAATCTATTTTTTCTCGATTAATACAAAACCTATAAATAACCAAACAATGTTAATAAATTCCTTGACTGAAACCTTCATTGAAACTCAAAGCAATCGAACGATCAAAGAGTTATTAAATCAACAAATATGCAGCGTCAGGAAGTGATAAATGAATTACATAGAAAGGAATAGACGGTCTGTGGCAGGCCGATCTAGTTGAACTAACTACTTACAAAAAAATAAATGAAAATTATTGTTTTCTTCTAGTTGTTATTGATACATTTTCTAAATATTGTTGGGTTGCCCCTCTTAAAAATAAAACAGGTGTGGAAATTTCTAAAGCAATGCAAAAAATTATAGAAATGAGTCGAAGATTTCCTAAACATCTACAAACCGATATGGGGAAAGAATTTTACAACAGTCAATTCAACAATTTAATGCAACAGTATAAGATTAAACATTATTCTTCGTTTAGTTTTTTTAAGGCTAGCATTGTAGAAAGATTAAATCGCACGATTAATCAACGTATGTGGAAAATGTTTAGTTATCGTGGCACCTATAAATGAATCGATAAAATTCAAGAAATTATTAAAGATTACAATCATACCAAGCATCGAACTATTAAAATGGCACCAGTTAATGTCTCGAAAAAAAAATAAATCAACTCTTTTAAAGAATATTTTTACATCTAGTCCAAAATTGAGCAAAGCAAAACTTAAGAAATGAGATTATGTTCGAATTAGCAAGCATAAAACAATTTTTGAGAAATCGTACACTGCTAACTGGTCTCCTGAAATATTTAAAATCAACGAAGTCAAACATAAGTTACCAATAACCTATTTACTTATCGATTATTACAATCAACCAATTGCCGGTCGCTTTTACGAACATGAGTTGCAGAAAACAAAACACCCCGACTTGTATCTGGTTGAGAAAGTTTTAAAACAGAAAAAAAAATCAAATTTTTGTGAAATGGTTAGGGCTTAATGAAACCAAAACTCATGGATACATAAAAACAACTTAATTTAAACTTTATAATATTAATAAAGTTTTATTTTAACAAATATAATTGAAAATTATGCTTGTTTGCAGAAATATACACATAATTAAAATTATACAAATTTTTACCCAAATCTAACCAAAACTATTTTATTTAAACTTAAAGTTTTATGTATGATATGATATTTGGCTTGTGAATTATTTAAATTAAAATAGTTTTTTTATTAAAGTTTTATATAGGTTACACTTTTTTACCGTGGACTCTTGGCGTAATTCGTCGAATAACATATTTCTTTAGCACTAGTTTTATACGCACGTTAATATAAATTTTAAAAAATAAAAGATTTATTTTTATTTCCAAGATTTCTCAATATATTTCGTCCTTTTAGGACATCCATTAAAGTTTTATTTTAAAAATATAATAGAAAATATAATACATGTTTTCAGATAATTACATTATATATAATTAAAAATATTTCATTTTGATTATTCCCAGGGCTGACCATCCTGCTCAAATACTATGTCGCTTGAACTGATTTCTTTCTTATTGAACGCAAACAAAGGTGCGTTCAATTTTGTGGCGTCTCGCCCAATAAATCTTATGGTCATCCCATTTTGGGGTACTTCTCCTTCGACAAATAATTTTACCAGTCTTGGCGGCATCCACAAGTTCAGATCTTCTTCCACATTTAACAAAATTCGATCACCAAATTTTGTCTTAATTAATTTCCACCCGGTTATTTCGTGCTCCGTTGATCCTAGGTCCTCAGGGTTGATCACTTTGTTTAACACAGTGTTTGCCGCCTTATTTAAGGCTTTTACTAAATTATCCTACAAGTTAACAAAATAATTAAATTAAATTTATTTTTTCAAAATAAAACAATTTTTAATAGCTTACCATGGTTTTGTAAGTATTGCTGCTTCACCTTTGGTTTGATTGACTTTTTTTCAACTATAATTTCAACAGTAGAAATGTGTTGCTATTTATGAATAAATAATTTATAAATAAATTTTTTTAATAGGGTAAATGTGAATGTGAGCTTAATAAGGAAATATTTCGATTTATTAATTAAAAATTATTATTAATAAAAAATCAATATAAACCAAAATAATCTGTATATGGTTATTTGAACGGTTATCTTATTTCATTTTTACATTGGACGGTTCTTTTATCTACATTCATAAAAAATTTATAGGGTAAATGACATGAATTAAAATGAGGAAAAATATTGATTAATATTTACATTGTTAAAATCAATAAAAACTCTTTTCTTAAGGTCAAAAAAGTTTATACTTTCTAGATAACCGAGGTAAGTGAACCAATATAAATGTGCGGTGATCCAATAACTGTGCTCGCCACAGTCATCCAATATTTATACTCGCCACTGTTTTTGGTTAATAAAATCCGGTTTTTTTCTAAACAAGAAAGAAAACGAAGCATTATAAAATTGAATGTACGTAAAATTGTTCTTGTTATTTTTTCTCTTCATCAATGGTTGGACGTCGTGTATTTGATTTTACGAACCAGTGATAGCATTGTAAAGTAAAACATAAATAATATTATAAAATAAAATATAATTAATATTGTAAATTTAATCATAACTAAAACGTATGTAACATTATAAATAAAAGTGGAAATTATGTGTGAAAGACAAATGTAATTTATGTCGTCAATAAAGTACAAATATAGTCGCAAATAATAGTTTGGTTAACTAAAATAATAGTGTGATACTAAGGTACCGTCATTGAAGCTCGTGGCACAAAATAGACGACAAATGCAAATCAATTTTAAAGTTATTTAAATTACAATATTCTTAAGAGCAAAAAAAAAAAAGTTTATAATTTATAGATAACCACGATAAGACGTTTTCTATATAAAAACGATTGTTTTTAACAATTTAACTTAATTCATTACTTGCAAGTCAAGCGAAAATTTAACAAGTTGAAACAGTGAAATTTTTAAACAATTTTAAACAAAAAAAAAATGAGTCAACTAACAATAAACGTACATAGAATCTCCATCAATGAGTTGGTAGGGTACTGTAAGGTAACCAAGGATCAAAAAACTAAAGAAGATATATTTCTTTCCATCTCAAAAAAGCTGATAGAGTCTAACTTCGATGTTGAAGATGATATTTTAAGAAACGACATAAAAGAGCTATCGCATCAAATTTACAACAATGATGTGATTCGTGTTATAAACTGGCTTAATCCTGTTCAGCCAGTTTAGAGTTTCCAACAAAATGAAACAACGTTTCAACGACAACAACAAGAGCCAAATCATCAGTTTACAGGAGGTTCTAATACAGATAAAATTAAAATCAACCACCAATTAAATCAATTAAGGCTCTTAGTTTAACGAAAAATAACATTAAACATCAGCTAAAACAACCAATACAACAACAACGAACATTTCAACAGACAGAACAACAACAACCTATTAATTTAACAAAACAACAACATCAATCACAACTACCACAACACCAAACTCAACAACCACATCAACAACAGCAACAGCCACAACAAACACAACAGCAAAAACCCCAGTTTGGAGCGGAAAATGATTTACCGACTTGGTAAAATCTAATCAACGTTCAGAACATCACCAAAACCAACCATCTGAAGAATACTTACAACCTGGGTCAGGAATGATAGTGAACCAGCAGCAATATCTACAAGAAATCTCTGGGAAGTATAAATTTATTAATATTATTAGCCAAGTAAGTGTATTTAACCGTAAATTTAATATAAGTAGTACTGTAACTAATTTTAAATTTAAAAACATAGTCAAAAACGGGGTTGAACTTTCGGTATATTTAAAAGGTGCATTCGACGAGTTAATCTCTTTCATTGCTAGCAATTCTTCACCGCATTTTAAAATCGGTATAAAAATAACATTACCAGAAATGGATACATCTAAACCAATTGGTTTAAGAGTTACTGAGGTATCTAAATTAAAAGGTGAAACAGTTGCAGCAGTTTTAGAGTCGATCTTAAAATATAAGACAAAGTCTCTAATCGATATACAAATCCCAGGCTCAAATTCTTATTGTCTCCCAATTGCCCTATTAGTAGGAAAATGTTTAGCCGATAAGAATTTCGATAAATTAAAATTATTCAAAAGCAACAACAGAGTTCTTATGAATGAGGTCCATGATATAATGAAACGTGGAGCAATCAAGATCGATAAGCATTTCGGTTCATCTCTGCTCCAAATTCATACATATCAAAAACTTCTGAATGGCTACAAAATAGTTTGTAGCACTTGAACGACCATACGGGATTAATTCTCTCTCGTCATGTAAACTAGTGAACACGAAATAAGAAAAGAAAAATATATATAGATAATTTATTTAATACCTATTGTGTTTTGAATTGAATCTCGGGAATTGTAGAGCTTTGTCCCAAAATAAAGCTTTAGTACTGTCCACAGTACGCAAACGCAGCTTACACTAAAGAGTGTAAGCTAACTTAAAAATTTATCCAGCGCCTTGCAATAATATAGCTTACTAGTTTCATCTCCCCACCTCAAAGGGAAAAAGAAAGGAAAATAAATAATAAACCTAAAATAACCCACGTAGAGATACGAGATTGTAAGTAAATACTTATCTTCTATTATTTTCAACTTGGGAATCATTCAAGAGTATGTGGTAACTTATCCACCGCTCATTTTGACCAACAATTCATCAAAAAGATAAATGATCAATCATTATTAAATTGAAAAGTAAATTCTTTCATTTCCATCAGTTCTATTTACTTTTAATAGTTATCAAGTAAAAATGCCATGTAGATCTAAAGGTTGTGCGTATAATCCATTTGTGTCTACTTTCGGTCCCAGAAACTCTGGGGCGACTGTATCATCTTTCCAATTAATTATCCCGCAACACATAGAATTAAGAATAAATTACGAAATTAATTTGAAAGATAAATGAAGTGATCCTGGATGTACTTACGTATTTAACTGGTTTGAATAGTTTGAAGTTTTTATTATAGTTGTATGTTATGTAACGTCGGCTATATTCTAAATAATAATACTAAAACCAATCCCTATTCTTTTTTCAATTCAGTTACAAAATATTTTCATATTTCATTTGCATTTTTACGTCATGTTAGTTTAACGGTTTTTTCAAATAACACCGAACAGGCCCAAATTCAAAAATCATCACAAAATTAAAAAACAGAACGCTTACTCAGCGCTGCTTAATTTTTGTTTTTTTATTAAGAAAAAAACAGAAAACGTCATAAATCACATTTTTGATTTGATGATTTGTCAAATTATTTATTTATTACGTTTTTGATCATTAAAACATCAATTCCATGTTTTGTGTTGAACACCGAAAAATAATTAATTTTGCAAACATGGGCCTCGGTGTATGCAAAAGATGTTTTATTGCATTTACATGTTGTACATGAAAACATGTTTTGTTTTTAATTGTTAATATTTATTTCTCTAAAATTATTACCATTAGAGTTCAAACATCCGAATATTAAACATTGTTTTGTTTTTAAAGTTGTAAATTAATATTTTTGTAAATGAATTAAAAATAAATATAAAATAATTTAGTGAATAAAATCAGTTTTGAATATAGTTGAAAGTTATTAATTTATTCATTCAACATTTGGTGCCGAAACCCGGGATTGGAGACATTTAGAATCTAGAATCATAGATAAGTATAACCGTATTATTGAAAATTTATAAAATCTTGTGTGAATTCTTTAAAAACATTTAAACTTAATTTTCAATATAATTTAAACAATTTAAGTGAAATTGATAACGCAAATCACTGTTTAAAATATAAACGTAAAAGATAAAAGTAAAGTTACGGTTATTAACAAACATTTGACATATAGATAGACTCCTGAATTTTGTTTATTTTAATCTGATTAAAATTATTTTAAATAAAACTGTAATATTACTGTGCAATTATTGTTAATTAGTGACGTGTGGTCACTAATTAAATACAGTTAGTAGTGGTTGTTTAAATTGATTTTTACTGTAGAATTGGTTGTTTGTCGGTTCCACTACAGACGTATAGCAAATTAATTAAAGTTATTACCAGTTGTTTTGATTACGTAATATCATTTTGATTTCGTTGAGTAACTTTGAGTAACCATATGGAGAAATTATTACGAAAGCGTGCGTTGGCGTTTGATACCGCTAAGGCTGTGTATAAATTTAGTAAAGGGCCTTTTGATGCAAACATTTCAAATGAACAATTCTCAGTTCGTTTAGAAAAATTAGAAGTAGCTTATAAAAATATGCTCGATTCGGAAGAAGCCTTAGGCGTTTATGCAGATGTTGAAAAGCAATTTGACAAATTCGAAACTTTATATTATGAAGCTCGCGTGAGTTTGAAGGAACATCTTAAATCTAACAACACAGATGCAGAAGGTAGTGACGACTTAAATCACACATTGCAGGAGTTCGTTTCTCAACAAAAAACATTTTATTCCTCTGTCGAAGGTTGTAAAAACGATCAAGTCAAGATACCAAAGATTAACATTGAACCTTTTTCTGGAATCTCTAGCCAGTGGCCTACCTTTTACGATTTCTTTAAAACAACTATACATGACAATATTAAAATTACTCCTATTCGTAAACTACAAATATTGCATAATCTATTAACGGGTGATGCGAAAGAAAGGATTAGGAACATCCCTTTTAATTCTCAGGGCTATGAAGAAGCTTTCAAAAGCTTAGTAACCAGATATGAAGATAAGGCGTCCATTAGCACAGAACTAATATCTTTGTTTATTAATATGAAATCTGTATCCCAAGGTCTTTCATTCGAAATTCGTAAAATTGGTGACACAGCGGATCAGGTATTGCGTGGTTTAAAGATTATGGGACAGGAGTGTGAAAACAGAGATCCATGGTTAATATTTCTGCTCTTGTCAAAGTTGGATATCAACACGAAAACAGAGTGGGCAAAACAAACAGTTAATTCAGAATTTCCTACAATTTATGAATTTTTAGAATTTCTGAATAATCATTGTCGTTCATTAGAGCGAGGCGCCGCAATAAGCTCAAGCAAAACTTCAAGGTCTAGTATAAAATCGTTCCTTACACTACCCACACATAATCAAAAGGTCGAAATCTGTCTACATTGCAGTCAAAGTCACTTTATAGGAAAATGTCCTACATTTAAAAATCTTGATTCTTCAGAAACATTGCTGCTAAGTTAGGTTGCTGTTTTAACTGCCTACGGAAAGGACACTATAATACAAAGTGTAAGTTTCGACCATCATGTCAGATATGTACTGGAAAGCACCACACGTTATTACACTCAGATAATGTACCACAGTCAGGTCAATCGTCTCAGTCCCATGTACAACTTGTTAATTTACCAAATAACAATGACAGCATAGAATCAACCGCACTCATAAGTGTGAATCAATCACAATCTTTGCTGACCAAAGATGCTAAGGTTTCATTATTACCTACCGCCCTAGCATATGTGAGAACTCCATCTAATAAAATGCTCCCCGTAAGAATTCTCTTAGACTCTGGATCGCAGTCCAGCTTTATTACAGATTCTTGTGTTCAACGTCTAGGTTTAAAACGGCATTCTAGTCGTATGGAAATTAAAGGCTTAGGCGCAACACAAGTTGCTTATACTAAGGGAAAAGTTTATTTTTCATTGTATGAACGGCTGGAGAAAGGCTTCGTTGCAGATGTAGAAGCTCAAATCATAACAAAAATTACATCTGACATTCCATCAGTTCCCATCAAAACACTGGATTGGGAAAAAACAATGCATTTGGCAGATCCTATGTTTAATCAGCCCGGCAAAATAGATATATTGATCGGATGTGAATTATTCTTTCAAGTCTTGTGCGAAAACAAAATTACTAGACCAGGGCATCTAATCGCACAATCATCAAAGTTCGGTTGGTTAATAGTAGGAAATGTATCAACCAACAATTTATCAACTCTTGGGCTTCACATCATCACAACTCTACCAGAAGAAACAGAAATCAGTAAACAATTAAGAAACTTCTGGGAAATCGAGGAAGTTCCACAAGCTAAAAGCCATACTCCTGAAGAGCTTCTATGTGAGAATTTCTACACTGCCACAACTACTAGAACCACCGAAGGACGATTTGTAGTTAGGCTTCCCTTTAAACCTGATGTAGATAAGGATTTAGGAGACACCTTCTCTATTGCTAACAAAAGATTCTCCCGATTAGAACAGAAATTATCCAAAAATACAGTACTAAATGAATTATATAGAAATTTTATGGAAGAATATCAAAATCTTGATCACATGAGACTAGTAACTATGTCTTCAATTATTGATAGAGATGGCTACTATTTGCCTCATCATAGTGTTTTAAAAGAAACAAGTTCCACTACGAAGTTGAGAGTTGTGTTTGATGGGTCCGCAAAAGGTTCAAATGGCACATCTTTAAATGACATGTTAATGGTTGGACCAAATTTACAAGATGATATTTTATCTATATTAATACGCTTTCGGAAGCATAAAGTGGCTATATCTAGTGACATTGCTAAAATGTATAGACAAATTATAGTCCACGAGGATGATCGAAAATATCAAAAAATCTTATGGAGAACGTACATGAACGATCCTATACAAGCATTTGAACTCAAAACGGTTACATATGGAACATCTTCTGCTCCATTTTTAGCAATTAGGTCACTGAAAAGAATTGCCGAAGAACTAGAAGTTTCGGAACCCAAAATTGCTCAAACTATCAGCCAGGATTTTTACGTGGATGACTTACTTTCAGGGGCAAATAATGCAGAAGAAGCAATTCGTTTAAAGGAAAAGGTATCAAATGAGTTGGAGAAATTTGGTTTTAAACTACGTAAGTGGAAATCAAATAATGCAATATTTCTTCAAACAATTCCTGACAACGAATTAGAAATAAAAAACCTAGATCAAGATCCAACATCAAAGGTCCTAGGCCTGGTATGGAATGCAAAAATTGATTGTTTCTTGTTTACTATAAACCCTGACTTAACCAAGGTTCTTACAAAGAGACAAATGTTGAGCAGTGCAGCAAGGATATTTGATCCTCTTGGTCTTTTATCACCACTAACAATTAAACTTAAGGTCATTTTGCAAAAACTATGGCTTACTAAGCTAAGTTGGGATGAACCAGTGCCTCAGAATATAATTAAACAGTGGAATAGTATATTCTCCAGCTTGAATCAAGTTTCATCATTAAAGATTCCACGATGTTTAAGCGACCAGCAGTGTGAGGGATCTTATGAAATGCATGGCTTCTGTGATGCATCAGAAACAGCATATGGTTGCGCTGTCTATTCCAAATATACAGGAAAAAACGGTCATATAACAATACGTCTCATTGCAGCAAAAAGTAAAGTAGCACCTTTGAAACAAGTTTCTTTACCAAGACTAGAGCTATGTGCTGCAGTGTTACTTACAAGGTTATTCACATATGTTCTCAATTCGTTAAAAATAACAACAAAGAAAAACCAATGTTGGACTGATTCCAAAATCGTTTTACACTGGCTTTCAGATGTTCCGCGTCGATGGAAGAGTTTTGTGGCAAACAGGACTTCACAAATTTTAGAAACTATGCCAAGAGAAAACTGGTCATATGTACCAACCAAATTAAACCCAGCTGATCCTGTTTCTCGAGGAGTGAATATTTCTTTTCTCAAAACACTAAAATATTATTGGAATGGACCAGATTTCTTGAAAGAACCCGTGGAAAACTGGCCTCTTGATAATGAAAATTACAAATCAGACATCAAAACTGCAGATTTGGAAGAAAGAACTCTAACAAAAAATATTTGTTTAAATACTCAAATTGAGGATGATAACATTGTTGGAATTATAATAACTAAATTTTCTTCTGTGCTTAGAATGAAATTAATTCTCTGCTATATACTTCGTTTCATTACTATGAGTTGTTCAAAACGCAACCAGAACGTTGGCTGGATTTCCACTTATGAACTTACAGTTGCTGAAAGTCATCTTATTAGATATGTTCAAAATAAGCATTTTGCCGAAGATATAAAATTGTTGAATAAAAACAAAAGTTTGCCTGTGAATCATTATTTATCTAATTTGGCTCCATTCGTGGATGATTCAGGAATCTTACGTGTTGGAGGACGCTTAAGTAATGCACCTTATCCATTCGAGAAAATTCATCCTATCATTCTGCCAAAGCGAAGTCACTTTACGTCCACGCTAATTAGAGAAACTCATTTGAAGCTATTACATGTAGGTCTAAAATCGTTGTACACTACATTGAGACAACGATATTGGATTATTAATGCAACGACCGAAATAAAATCAATTATAAATAAATGCGTCGGCTGTGCTAGGATAAGAGCTGAAACATCGAAACAATTAATGGGAAATTTACCTACTCCAAGAGTTGCTCCTGGTCACGTCTTTGTCAATGTAGGTATGGATTATGCTGGTCCTATTAGTGTTAAACTAAACAATCGTCGAAACTCACCAGTAGCAAAAGGATATATTTGTATATTCGTTTGCTTGGCAGTAAAAGCAGTTCATTTAGAGATTGTGTCCGATATGACCGCTACTTGTTTTGTAGCAGCCTTGAAACGTTTCGTATCCAGAAGAGGAAAACCTTCAACAATATATTGTGACAACGGGACAAATTTTGTTCGAGGGAACAAAGACTTAAAACAGCTAGAGAAAAAATTCAAACAACAATTTGACAATTCATTAATATCTGATTTTTCATTGCAGAATTCCATTAACTTTTAATTTAACCCTCCAACTGGTTCTCATTTTGGTGGCATCTTTGAAGCAGTTGTCAAATCAACCAAATTTCATTTGAAGCGTGTTATTGGAGATCAAAACTTATCATTTGAAGAATCTACTACACTGTTATGTCAAATAGAGTGTATTTTAAACTCAAGACCACTGTGCGCTAAGCCATCCGATGATACAGATGCCATTGAAGCGTTAACTCCAGCACATTTTTTAATAGGACATTCGCTAACAGCCATACCTGAACCAGAAGTTACAGATATATCAACCAATCGATTGTCAAGATGGGAAAACGTACAAAAAAAAGTACAAGGTTTTTGGAAATGTTGGTCCAAGGAGTATTTACACACACTTCAACAACGTTATAAATGGAAAAGTGTAAAAGACAATCTAAAAATTGGAGAAATTGTCTTAATGAAAGATGAGAATACACCTCCGACTAAATGGGCATTAGCCAAAATTACCGACACACATCCAGGTCAAGACGGTTTAGTGCGTGTGGTTACAATCATCACATCGAATAAAACTATATTAAAGAGACCGGTTGCAAAATTGGTTCGTCTTCCACTTGATTAAGTACAAAATATAAAAAAAAAAAAACCTAAAATATGTAAATGTTATAAATGCACACCAGTTACAACAATCTGCACTTATCATCATCTTCAATGGAACATCACAATAGCATAATTTACTTTTTAAGATCACATTATGTTATTCAGGATAAGGCACATTCCACCAAGAACGTAGGATGTGGTAATATGAATTACGACTATAAAAAGTCCTGCATGAGTTCTATAACGGATTGATGCAACAGCGGGCTTGTGCCGCTTTAAGCACATCAAACATAATGTGGCATTAGAGAGCTTACAGGGTGATACGCCAAATTGTATTGAAGAACCAAGGTACTTCAAGGTGATGGAGAATGTTGAACACCGAAAAATAATTAATTTTGCAAACATGGGCCTCGGTGTATGCAAAAGATGTTTTATTGCATTTACATGTTGTACATGAAAACATGTTTTGTTTTTAATTGTTAATATTTATTTCTCTAAAATTATTACCATTAGAGTTCAAACATCCGAATATTAAACATTGTTTTGTTTTTAAAGTTGTAAATTAATATTTTTGTAAATGAATTAAAAATAAATATAAAATAATTTAGTGAATAAAATCAGTTTTGAATATAGTTGAAAGTTATTAATTTATTCATTCAACATTTTGCCTTCTGCAACTATTAAATAAAATTAAAATTACATTAAAATTTGTAAAGTTAAATGTTAAATTACTTGATATAAGTTTTTTTTCATATTTTTTCTTATTTTCATTCTTTTGAAATAAACAAATATGAACAGTGTACATAATAAGAAAATTTTCTTAAAGAACTCTAAGTTCACCATATTTGTTGGTTAAAGATTAAATAAACTGGCGTTTATAATAATAACGAAACCAGAAATGTATAAAAATTAGAAAAATCCAAGTGTTAATAGCTTTGGTAGTGAAATTAAGTCATTTTTCTATTCTAATATGAACAATATGTATATTCATAAACTATGTTTACGACAAATAAACTAAAACAAAATGGACGTGGTCCTATAACAAATTTCATTTGTTTTATCTTGACATAACGAAGTTTTCGTAGTCCTATGGTGAGCAAATTCACAGTGTCTATTTCTAGATTTGTGTAATATAAAGGAATGAAACAAAACAAAAACTATTTTTTTGAATTGATCGTAATGGGTATCTAATCATCAAGTGAAACAATAGTTTGTTATTAAACATTACATAAAACGTATATTGATGTATGGCAGAAATTGATTTTTTTTTTTTTTTTAATAAAATGTGTTGTGTAATAGGGTTTAGAATATGTGTCACAACAACACATAAATACCTTTTAAGACCTAGGTCTAGACCTGGGTCCCACAACAACTGGCGTTCTAAGGTGTAGATTAACGCTTTTTTTAAACATCTGTGGGTTGAAGCCACCTGAGACTAAGTGTTCCGGCATACTATTCCATTTGTACGCAGTTCGGACAAAGAAGTCTCTCTGCGATCTGCCAGTATGACAGCGCGGGATCTTTACCGTTTTACTGGTTACGGCAGCCGATTGCCGAGTGGAACGGGGGTAAGAATAAGTTTGAGGCATGATGCCGCTGATTTCATCTGAGCACTGCTGATGACGATATTTGTAAAAAACAACGAGGTCAGCAACAGTGCGACGATGTTGTAGGGAATCAAGTTTTGATGTCAAAGTTCGATCACCCACAATTCGTATAGCTCGCTTTTGAACAGAGTCCAAGAGGGCCAAGATGGAAACAGAGGCAGCACCCCAAACTATATCGGCCATGGCAGCACCCCAAACTATATCGGCCAAATATATATCGGCCATGAATTGTGCACCTATTATAATGCAATGAAATCGAAGAGGAACTTAGGACAACAATCAACTCAACATATATCAGATGAGTGGTTTATTTTTAATAAATATATCATTGAATTAGAACTTTCTTTCTTTCCATCTAATGTTAGGTTAAATAAAAAATATTAATAAGAGATTCTCATATCAGATTCGTGTGTAGATGGGTTAATAATAACATTTCGTATGCTGGTTCATTTTTTTTGTCAATTAATAGATTAATGATTTAAGGGGAGGTTTAAATTAAAAGTCCATAGATATTCACTAAGTTGAATACGCTAATAACAGTTAGTTAAAATAATCTTGAATTATAGTATTCATTAAATATGTTTTGGTTTAGTTACCTAAAAAGAAAAGAAAGAAATAACAACTTAAAATATGTGAATTATATTTTTAATTGAATATGAATATGTATTCATGTTCATATGTATTATAATAATATATATTCATGTTCATATATGTTATAATAATATATATTCATATTCATATATATTATTTTTTGTTTGAATATATTTTTTTATTGTTTTTTTTAATATGAATATGCCAATTATGTAAATAAACAATAGATTGACATTTCATTTAGTCAGATGATCAGATGTTTCTTTTTTTATTCATCAATACACTATAATGAATGATCGAAATCCTTTTTAGTCGATTTTAATTATTGGAATGAGATGTAGAGGTCATATATGTATTGATGAATGAATGGAAGGAAATACAGTACAGTGGCTGGCTGATGGCCTATATAAAGGAACGTCAGCGGAAGCTGAGATGTTGTTGAAATAAGAGAAATTAATCAGATCAAACTAGTGCTAGTTGCCATTCAAAATAAAATAAAATAAAAATATTTTGTTAGCCTCTAATTATAGTTAATTTAGTGATTTTATGTGCAAACCAGAGTTTCGAACCGAAATGTTTTCCGTTTCGGTTTACGGTTTCGTTCCGACTATTATTTCGTTCCGGTTTTCGGTTTGGTTCCTTAGTTTATTTTTTCGTTCCGGTTTTCGGTTCGGTTCCGGTTCAGTTCCGATGTCAAAATCAAGGATTTTCAGTAATCTTTTGCAAAAATTCAAAAGAAACAATTCAGTAATTATTGAATCTAGAACATCGATACAGGCTTCAGTAAGAAGTTTTTCAGACATAGTACCGTAATATTTTGAGGTTTAAATTTCATGTCTAATAACGTTGGAGTAAGCGTCATTACACTACTTGGGCTTAACTTTGATGGCAGATTTCGTTTACATGAAGCTTTTGCTGATATTTTAAGACATTTAAAAATTTTAAATTCTTTTTTATGAAACCGTTCACTAGGCCTATCAAAATTTGCTGCATGGTTTCATGGTATTTTAAAAAAATGTAATAAATTTTGGAATAGATTAGAAACCAAAATTGTAGTACCTAAAGCTCATTTTAAATGCAAAATGAAAATCTTTTACTTATAATTTATGAGCAGCTTTTTGTTAGAATATTTTTTTTGTTTTTTTCAATGCAAACCGTTTTACATGAACCGTAAATAAAATGATTTTTTCGTTCCGGTTAGGGTTCATTAAATATAAAAAATTACGGTTTCGGTTACGTTACGGTTCAGCCCAAAATTTCGGTTAATAACGGTTTTCGGTTTACGGTTCGGTTCCGGTTCGAAACTCTGGTGCAAACTTAAAGAAAGTTGTATGTATAAAAATGTTCATAACTAAAATAAAGAATTAAAAGTTACCACGCCATTTCTTTTGGAAATGAAAATTACTAGCACGCTAGCTTCACGATAGTGATATATATTTTTGTAAAAGATTTATTTAATTTGAATTGCTGCTGTCTACAATAAAGAATTAAAAGTTACCACGCCATTTCTTTTGGAAATGAAAATTACTAGCACGCTAGCTTCACGATAGTGATTCATATTTTTGTGAAAGATTTATTTAATTTGAATTGCTGCTGTCTACAATAAAGAATTAAAAGTTACCACGCCATTTCTTTTGGAAATGAAAATTACTAGCACGCAAAAACTCACTATCGTGAGGCTATTTTTTGGTGAATGATCCAGTTATTTTGTTACAGTCATTGACAGTGATTTTTTTGATTTACATTGAAATTGAAGCACCACTAATTTTTGGAAGAGCTCCCTTAGCGAGCTTAGGATTGTCATATTAGGATCAAATATTTTAAATTGAAGCACCACAAATTTTTGGAAGAGCTCCCTTAGCGAGCTTAGGATTGTCGTATTAGGATCAAATATTTTAAATTGAAGCACCACAAATTTTTGGATATCCAAGTTATTTTTTTTAATATAACCACAGGTTATTAGCGCAATTTAAGATAAAAAGTAATTTTAAATGATAAAAACCAAGATGTCGGTGTGTGCCACGTCCAAGTTTTCTTTGAACATGAAATAACTGTTTGTTAACATAACATATGAAATAACCTGTTTTGGTTTGTTTTGAACACCAATGATTTGCTTAATTCAAGTAATATTTGTTAGTTCAAATTGTTTTATTTGATAATTACTTGTTATTGGTCAAAGTTTATAATAGAAAAATTAAACAAAACAAAAAAATTACACATAATATAGAATAAAAGAACCAAGAAAAAAAAATGTTTGTGTGTGTGTGTGTAGGTGTGTAAGTGGGTGTGTGTGTGTGTGTGTGTGAGTGAGCCTATCAGGTGCGAAAGCGTGTGAATGTGTGATTGAATTGTTGGATTAGACGTGGTGATCGTGGTTCTTTCACATAAGGGGGTCGCCAGAGTAAACTCATATCACTTGTGTTTTTTTTCACGGGTGTAAGAAATGTTTTGTAGCCAGAAAGTGTGAAACAAAAGATAACGATACGTTCGATATGAGGTACGAGCAAACAATCGTTAGATTGACCTATATTTCTTCCTTGGGCTACAAAATTAAAAAAGTTTGGGAGTGTGACTTCAAAAGGTTTTTTAAAGAAAATTTAGATATTTCAACAAGTCTTGAAAACGATCCAGAAATGCTGTAACGATTGCCCAGTTCTTCTCATTGAATAAATTAAAATACCCTTAGTACATTTCGAATGTATTTATTAATATCGTAACAATTCATCTTTTTCCAAATATAAATATCACAATTCATTTTTTTTTTTGAAATAACAACTTAAACTTTTAAATTTGAATATGATCTCTCAAAACCGCTGAATAACGAAATACCACATATAAACTTGCCATCCGTAACGAAAGAACGATTTCTTATATCTTCAAAGTTGGTAGCTCTTTTTCCGTTTTTAAAAAATATCATTATAAAATGTCAGATACACGTTCTGATCTCAATTCTTTTGTCGATGTTCAGCTGTGTAACAATTAGATATTAAAACTTTTAATTAAATTAAAAATAAAAAAAGAAAAGATTATAAATATAATAAAAAGTAAAATTGAAAAAAGGTGATCTTTTTCATTTAGTTACAACGCTATTAGGTTTTGCCTTTTCCCTGGTTTTTGCATCGTGGGTATGGAACCACTAATATTGATGGCAGCCATGGCAGAAAAGAAAATTTATAAATGTTTTTTTGAATGAATTAATAGCAGAGCAGAGAGGTAAAGTTAACTAAATCAATTGGACTATTGTTGGAAGTCTGTGAAGTTTTTTTGGATGAACTAATAGCAGAGCAGTGTTTTGTTTTGGGCGAAACGATAGTAATAAAAGGAAATCTGTCTATTTAAGTCAGCTATTGACATGAAGGTGTATAGAATGCTAGTGATTGACGAGTAATAATAAGGAACATTCTATTTCATCTGATTATTGAATGTGTGAGTTAGTAGCAAGAAGGAGAAATTATACCCATTGGCTGATTACACGTATTGTCGGGAAAACTTATGAGGTGGCGACTATCTTGGACATCCACGGAAGTGATCCAGTAAACGCAAGTTTATATTTTTATATTTCATTATTAATATTATTATAAATTTATGTATATATATAGTGCGTGTTCATATATCTGATTTTTTATCGTGAATTATTAAATGATAGAGTAAAGGAATCAATTGATTGAGAGACTCACAAGTCTAGATAGTGTCGAGACGATTTGTCAACCGGCTAAATTAATGCATATAATTATTGAAAGGTCCAATCTAACAACGTGACGCCGAACGAAAAGGGACACTAAATCCAGAATTTTGGATACTGTTTGATGAGTCATATTTTGGAGCAATAAATTTTTTTTTATATAGATATATGTGAACATTTGTATTTGGGCGTTGGCAAACCGGTTTCTGTTTAAGCATATTCTTATGAATATTTTTGAAAACCAGTGTGGTTTTTTTTTCATATATATATATTTTGGCTCCAAGTTTGCAAAGTTTTTTTGAAAAACCAGTTACTGGTGTGTTATTTTTGAGTGTAAGATGTTTTTGAAATAAAGTGGATGTTTCTAATAAACCAGTTTTGGTGTAATCAAATTCATTTTTTCTTAAATTACTTTTAAAATTAATTTTTCTTTTGGGAAAAATATTTGTAGGAATATATAGATATTTGTTTTGGAATATTTGTGAATTTTTTTTTTGATTCAAAAATATGTATACAAAGCGACAGCAGAGGCAGGCAGCCTTTTGTGGTGAAGACATGGTGGCGGTCCACTCCATTTACAATTGGAGGCAGAACCAGTTCCCCATGGGGACTTACGGTGAGAGCAGGGAGCTGCTGAAACCAGCAATCTCAAGTTTGAGATAAATACATAAAATTCTCCAAAAACATAAATTTTTACATTAAACTAATTATTGTCTTTTTCTTCCCAAATCGGTGCTCATCATTACAACAACATCGTAAAATCAATTGGTTTGGTTTCATACATCGGAGTCATTACCACAATAATCAAATCAACACATCAACATTCAAATCAAAATCAATTGGTTTGCTTTATGAGAGGAAATTTTCAACAAAATACATAGCAAATACCTGTGGATTAAACAAATCTAGCCGTTGGAGTTAAAATTGATGAAGAGATATTACAGTTACTACAAACATATGAATTGAATCAAGTTCATCAAAAAATATTTAAAAATTTGTTCTAATAATGTCAAAAAAAAAAATATAAATAAAAAAAATGATATATACTATTTTCGTTAATGTAAATATATTTCTGTAGAACTTAAACATGACTAATTATGTATGTTAAAAATAACTAATTATATATGTTCATTGTAAATAAAATAAAAATAATAAAATTAAATTCTAACAAGCAAACAAAAACACAAAGTAAAAACAATGTTATACGTTAATTATAAATTTTTACTGTTTCATTTTTATTGTAATATTATAATGTAATATAAAATAATTTTCATTAATTAAGTTTTAAAAGTCTTGTAATGTAGACTGGAACATGATAATGTGGAGCGGTAGAGTTCTCGAATTGTTTAATGCCTGTTTTCTCATAATTCACAATTTTGCTTATCATACGTAGCCATAGTGGTTTCTCATTCGTTCACAATTCATAGACATTTGTTTTCATATAGTTTCCGTACATGAATTTGTTCTTCGCATTAAATAACTAACCATAATATTTTATTTTGCAATCCAATATCATTGAGTCATACTGCGTTTCCACCCGCATTACTTTACCATCCTGCTAAAATTTGAATTCTTCAGACACTGACCATACTTGATCAACGAAATTTTCAAACCTCTAAACGGCTGTGCATGTTTGTCCAATCGTCGCAATAGAAAGAATTATTATTCTACAATCCGTTTTGTATTCGGTTTCCTAAATGGGTATTTTTATCAAATTGTCTTTCCGTTATGGATCTGAATTTCACTGTAGTGCTGTTGTAAGTTGTTACTTTGTAATACGTAAACATCCTAAAATCGATTAAACTTACGTTTAATCCATTCTAATTCATTGATATTTCTTACTGGCATGTTGGAAAATAATTTGTTTCGTCAAATTATTCCTTTTTTTGCAATGTTCAGTATTACAAAGTAACAACTCGTTTCGTTTTATCGAAAAAAAGATCTTAACATTGATGTGCATAATTAATTTCCTTACATCAGAAACCCTTTGTTCGAATGTTTCGATGTCAAAACTGCTATATAAGGAACGACTGTACAATTGTTTCCCGCTTATTCTATTACATTTTTATTCGGGTGTTTGACGTCTCGCAGTCTGATTATAAATTTTGGAAAACCAGCTGTTCTGAATTTTTACGTTTGGGTTGCTGGTTGAATAAAAGATGGAGGAAATTCCCCCCGTGAATTAACAAACGATGAAGGTTTTAGTTTTACGTTTCGGTTTGCATGATTGTGATAAATTAATCTAACGGTGTAGTGATCGTAATCTTAATAAACAAACAAAAAAATTAGTTGAATTGATTTACGTCCTAAATTATTAGTGTCAACGTCCTTCGTGTTGTTATATGTTATAAAGGTTATTACGATAACTGTGTCAGTTAAAATTGAAACTAGACACGTCCACGAGTTGGATACTGGAAAGATACACCGGATGTACGTCTTAACCGTTAACTCAACTGGAATGCTGGTTATTTCGAAAGACCAAGTGTTACTTGTCTTCATCAATTGTAAATACCGGGTATGTAATCCACCGAAATTTTTGTATATAATAGTTTAATAACCGTGATCGTGGCAAGGATACAACCCATTGGGCTTTGCTGTTAACTATTATTCGTAGTAGTGCAAATGGTTTTAGTAATGCCAACAATATTGCATATAGAATGAAAACTAGAACAGTTTTATCGTTAAATAGTTGTGACCTGTTTGTTCGCATTGTTTGTGTGTGATAACCTAATAAAGGTCATTGATATTCGTTTTTCTTTTGAAAACGGAATAAATATAATAGCTAATTCAAAAAAAAATTAAACCTACAAACCAATATGAACATTTTACATTTAATTTATTTTAGATTATTAGTTCTGACAATTTGTCAATAAATTTGTTATTTTGTGTGTGATAATCTAATAAAGATCATTGATATTCGTTTTTCTTTTGAAAACGGAATAAATATAATAGCTAATTCAAAAAAACATTAAACCTACAAACCAATATGAACATTTTACATTTAATTTATTTTAGTTTTATTAGTTGTGACATTTTTGTTGAATTTGTTAACTTTGTTATTTTGTGTGTGATAATCTAATCAAGGTCATTGGTATTCGTTTTTTTTTGAATACAGAATATAAATAAAATAACTAATTAAAAATTAAACCTACAAACAAAGAGGAACAGTTTTCTTACCTTTAACTTGTTATTTAATCGTACCATAGAAGTAATGGTTAATTGAGATTAGATATAATTCGGTTAAGTAAAACCTGCCTTGTGTTAATCATAAGAAGAACATCAAAAGTTTGATTTCCAAAAAGTAAAGAAAAATAAATTATCGTAACGGAATAAGCTAGTGGTTATTATTGATGTAGTTTGGGAGTGTCAATTGACTCGCTTTAACCAGTCATCGCCTCGATTCCTACGGCTCAACATCTACAGTTTAACTGCAATCACCTTATTTATTGCGGCGCAACATTTCTGATCTGTTCATGGGATTTACCAGCAATAGCCGGAGTTATTGCGTTACAACGTCTACAATTTATTTACACAATTTTACCAGCAATAGCCGGAGTTATTGCGTGACAACATTTGCGATTTATTTACGCCATTACACCAGCACTCGACTTGTTTACTTCGGCGCAACATTGATATACTTTTTGCGCTATTTCAACCGCCTTTCAACGCAACATTGGCGTCTAAGTTTTACTATCGCTGCCGTATATTATACTTATTAAAATCATCATTTATATCAAAACTTTGCGGTTGCTATCATCTATTTTACGCATTTCAAATCAGCCTTGATGTCAAATTTTTGCTATTACTACTGGGAATGATACATACTTCAACGCAACATTGATATTAAATTTCTGCCGTTAATGACCTATTTCAAATCAACCTGGATATCAAGTTTTTGTTATTACTACTTGTTTCAACGCAGCATGGGAGTCAAAGTTTTACTATTACTGTGAATTATACATATTTCAACGCCACATTGATATTAAATTTTTGCTGTTAAGGACATATTTCCACGCAACGTTGATATCAAGTTTTTGCTGTTACGATCGAATATTATTGCAACTCAACATTTCTGTCAAATTTTTGCTCTTGCTGCTGGATATTATACATATTGAAACGCATCATTTACAACAAATTTTTACTGTTACTACAGTATTTCCAACATAGTTCAACGCAACATTGTTATCAAATTTTTGCTATTACTACATTTCTCTACGCAACCGTTATATACAATTTTTTTGCTGTTACTACAGTATCTCAAACATAGTTCAACGCAACATTGGTATCAAATTATTGCTGTTGCTCTCATCTATTTTATATTGGATTTTTACTATTGCTGCCGTATACGATATATATTGAAACGCATCATTTACAACAAATTTTGACGGTTACTACAGTATTTCAAGCATGTTTCAACGCAACATCGTTATCTAATTTTTGCTATTGCTGCTGCTCTCATCTATTTTACATCGAAGTTTTACTATTGCTGTCGTAAATTGTGAATTGAAACGTATCACCTGTATCAAATTTTTTGGCTGTGGCTATCGTTTACTGAATATACAACTTACCTGATATTGTACCTATAGAACTGGTCATCGAGGATGAAGGGCTGAGCCTGTAAGACGTTGTGGCCGGAAGGATTTAAATCATGGGGTGAGTGAACTTATTTTATTTATTTTCTTTGTTTAACGTAGAAGTGTGAATGTGCGTGAAAGGGCGTATCAGTGATTGAATGGGGGCGTGTTAGTCGTTGCATGTGTGTGCGAACGGGCGGTGTGGGTGGCGAGACACACCTAGTCTGAATTGGAACTGATTCTAATCTAAATAGTGATGCTCCGAGTTAAAACTTAACATACCAAATAACTTTTGTTATTATATTTCCTGAATTGATAGAATTATATATTTTCAAAATAATCATTCTCAAATGTCCTGTAATACAGAAAAAGAATTAAAAACAAAATAAAATAAAATAAAGAAACAAATTCTTGTCCTGTTTTAGGTTTGTTAATTCTATGATTCATTAACTAACTGTAAACTACAGGTATTGAAATAAACTGGTTTGGACATGTTTGTTCAACTTACAAATAAACTTACATTTTTTTTTTTGGGTTGTGAATGATTTTTTTTTTTGGAATTACTTAGGTTTTTTATAAATTTTTTTTTATGTTGATAATGAAGAAAAGGGGAAATAGTCGATCAGGACTTTCAATATGGTGTGTGACGTTATCCCGTGCTCCAGGACCTGATTCACGGTGTACCAGCGATGGCAGTGGTCTGTGAGCTGTATCATGTGAGTTAGATGACAGCCATACAACGAAGTAGTGAAATCTACCACTTGCGATACCTGAGGCAGGTCTTAGAGCTTAAGTGTCTTGCTTCGCCGTCTGAGTGTGTGGGTGAATGTTGGCGTGTGTGAAGCGTGGGTGTGTGAGCGTCTGGGAATGATTGTGTGGGTTGGACGCGTTGATCGTAGGTCTTTCGCAAACGGGGTCGCCAGAGTCTCCATTTTCCACTTGTACTTTCTTCCATTTCTGTAACTTTTTGTAAATTGCGTACATTTCTCTGCATTTGTGTTGAAGCAGCAGGTATTACTCTAACAACCCACGATGGCTGAGCATTAGTCGTGACGACTTTAAATTACTCAAGGTACGCATCCTGCTATGCCATTCTCATTGGTTCGCAATGAGAAAGCTCTTCATTACAGTCTTGCTGCTGGATATCGGTTCTAATTTTTTTTAAAAAAAGATAATCTAAGGGAATATCTTTTTACTTTGGGGGTAGGTGTTGTGTAAACACAACCTGACACACAGCCTAATTTCATATCCTAATGTCATATGATAGCACTTTTGTCGATAGGGTAAATTTCCCCCTCCAAATTGATTCTTAAAAAGGCAGATAATTACAAAACAACAAAAAATCGTTCTATTTGTTCACTGTCCAGCAGCGATACTACATCGGTAAGAAACCTTACAATTTTATATAATTAAAAATAAATAATATAATCATCAACATTGTAAATATATATATATATAAAAAAAAGTATAAATAAATAAATAATTATTGTAAAATAAATTAGAGAAGCAAAAACATTGGTTATTTCACTATTAACTAAAACAAAACATTTAATCATAACATCTTGAAAAATACATTATTGCATGGAAAACATTTGGAATTCTTATTCTACACGAAGGATCAAAAGATAGCAATCAACCTGTAAGTCAAGTTTTTTCTATTACCTATATATTATTGTTCTTAGAATTCTTTTAATTTTGGAGATGCTAGTCTAATAAATCCCAGAGAAGAGATTCCCAAAATTTGAATTAGTCTGGAGGCTTCCGATGTCCGTATAATATTTTGTTTATTGTTATAGTGTCAAAAGTCCAAACGGATTCCCATAGTGGAATCAACTAACAAATTCTTTAATGACACCATTGCGGAATTGCGGTCGCACCATTGCAAAATTACGTCTGCCTTAAATTCGTGTTTATAACTGCGACAAATACCGCTAAATCATTATTATAAAAAGATGATGTGAACTGCTACACACAAATTAGGAATTATTTTACTTTTTTTATATTTAATGTGTTCTCGAACTTTATTACTTTATTAACACAACTCTGCGGCGTCGTGTCATCCGCCAAACGGGCAAACTAAAAACATTTATTACGTTTTGTAATATAAAATAAGATTTCAACCAAACGAGAGTCAATTTTCTCTTGCGAAGATATATTTTTCGTGTAATTGTTCAATGTACTAGCAACAGTAAAAGGGGCATTCATAGAAAAAAGGAACAAATATTTTTCAAAAAATAATGATAATAATAATTTAATAATAATAATATTTTCGAATTTTGACCAAAAAATTATTCAATAAGTAACTTTTACAATTGCTCATTCAAGATTAATCAAATGGGTGCTTTATTTTTACACAAATAGTCGTTTTTATGTTTGTTTACAAAAGTCAAACAAGAAACAATAATGGAAAACATGGCAGCTACACACAAAATTCCCTATTTTTGTCAGAAGACGCAACTTGGGTAATGTGTTACACACTTCCTCCTAGGTTCGTTACTGTTAACACAAATAGGGAATCATGTAACAAACTTCCGTGTTTGTGTCGCGAAGTTAAAAGGGTACCCGCTTTCGAAACCGTGCCTATTTTGTGACAGGTCTTGACACGTTTTAAGTATATGTGTAGAAATTGCGTATAGACAAGTACCTGCTATACATCTGGATGCGTGTGTTACATTAAAAAAATATTTAATTTAATATCAACATTAGAAAAAAAACGTTTTATGTTTGTTGTTGTACCCGAAAAGTGGGGTTACCAATAACGACACATTGTTTTGGCCAAAGCACCTGTTACACTGGAAGGTGGAAAAGCTTAGGGCGAACCCAGATTCGTCTCGAGATACAAATTGCGTCTCCCAGAAGTGTTGTGTTAAATTAAAAAATAATAAAACGTTTGAAAATGGACTAGAGCTAGAAAAAACCTTTGTGGACTTTACGGACACAGAGGCAGAAGAAGATTCATATAATTATTCATATCCTGAGTCATAGGCGTCGACTCCACGGGGGGCACTATTATACGCGTAGGCTAACTCCAGAAGGGAAAAACATGTTTTAATTATTTTTTTTCTCCATTTATTATAGAAGTTCAAGTTAAAAATATTTATGTTTATTTGTGTTTTTTAGGTTTTTGAAAACAAAAGCAGAGAATAAAGAAAAAAAGAGGTTTAAAAAAAAGTCATTAGCTCCATCAGCAGTAGTAACATCGCAAGCATCATATGACAATTTATTCGCAATTTGTGCCAGCAGTGCATCGCCAGTTAATATAGAAAATCTTAATATTCAAATAGAGCCCGTTATAGAAGTGCCTCCGGCATTGGCACCTGCTCAGGCACCGGCGCTGGTGCCGTTGACTCCAGTGGTACAAACAAAGAACGAAGACGCGGCAGGGATAGATGTGTATCAATTCTTAAATGAAATTGTTGCACAAGTAATAGAACAAAGATGCCACGAAATGGAAATCCGTTTCGATAAACGATTTAAGGAGCTAGCCTTACGAATTTCGCAAAACAGTCTCAAGCTAGATGAAATTTTAAAAATTTTGTCGTCATCAGAACATCATATTCCCTCAGAAATTTCGGCGTCAGAAAATACAGTTGAAGTTGAAAAATTCATTGGTTTCAATTTCCCAATTACTGATGCAGATCAAGCTGTTGAATTAGAACTCAAATTGTCCAGAGATGCTCAGTTTAAAAAATCATTGGTAAAATTTAACCATTTAAATTTTGCAGTTTATAAAATAATAATTTATTTTTAGACAAAAGCATTATGCAAATTCGGCGGAACTGGTAAAAATGAACAGATAAGGTCATATATTCCATTTTTGATTAACCCTGAACTCTTAACAAAATTTACCTGGACTGGGGCTTCTAGGACTCAAGAAATTGTCAAGAGGAGTTTTCAGAAATTTGAATACATAATAGATTTGATATATGATGTTCTGTCACGGGCCGATTCACACCATACAAAAACGAGGAATGAAAGCTTGATTCGTGACAAAGTTTTAAAACCCACGAACTAAAGACTTTCTCGTAAAAGGTAGGTGCATATGGTTCTCTGGAATTGTAGAATACTCCAAATTTTGATTTATATAACTCTGAAATAAACAATAAGTAGTATTATTATTATTATTATTATATATATATATTCAATAAGTATAATTAAAACTTAACTTAACTTCTTCTGTTTCTTGTTTACTAATACGTCAATCTGACAGGAGATGCGTTCTCCACTCAATATTGTAGAAAAGCAATTTAGATGCGTTTATTTCTTATTAGTATAACAGTTGAGAGTGGAACGTAACTTTTGTTAGTTGTCAACATTGGAAATATTTAGTATATAAGGAAGACATTTTGTTTATACAGGGTGAACCATTTAACTTGGCACAACCCAATATCTTCCAAACAACGCAATTTTGAAAATTTTAAAATTTTTTTTTTGGACTGGCTTCATAATCTTATTATTTATTTTTTATTAAGATGAAAATTCCAGATCTTCTAATGGACCACCACTTTTTCTTAAATTGAGACCTATTTTTGTGCCAAGTTAAATGGTTCACCCTGTATAATTCTCTTCTTCGTCTTCGTTTTTCAGTCAACAAGTCTCGTACTTGTTTTGTGTTGTTAAATATTAAAAATAAAATAACTTATAGTAAATTTGTTCTAGTTAGATTGTGCAATTAGATTATCAGTTTTAATCGTGTATTTGATTGTCTTCATCAAGTTTGTTAACCTAAAATTAAATTAAAGAATGTTCAATAAAGACTAATAAAAGGAAAAATTATTTGATTGTGTTCATTTTGTGAAAGTGATGATATTGTTCTGATAAAGGTTATATATTTGATTTTTTTCCTTGTAGTTCCACCATTGTTCATCTGATGCCTTTGGTAAGGTAGAATTAAGTAATGTGAGGCAGCTAGTCAAAATTATTGTCATCAAAATCTTCATTAATTAATCATCGAATGCCTATGTGAGGCAAAATTAATTAGTCTATGAACATTCAAACTTTTGTGAGATAGAATTGATGAACGTAGTATGCAGTTATTCAGATTTATTATTATTCAAAATTATTAATTCGTAATCAAAGGCCTGGTGTTAGGCAAAATTAATCATTCTATGAATATTCAACCTTTGTGAGATAGAATTGATGAACATAGTACGCAGTTATTCAAATTTATTATTCAAAACTATTAATTAATCTTCGAATGCCTTGTGTGAGGCAAAATTATTTATTCTACGGACATGCAACTTTGTGAGGTAGAATCAATGAGTGTATTGTGCAGTTCTTCAACATTAGCATCATCTATATGCATTCGCATTTTGTAATTACTGAAAATTAGTATCATCAATCATCGAATGCCGTTCGTGAGGCAAAATAAATTGAACTTCGAATCGCTTGGTGAGTATCCAGTTAAAAATATTTTTACAACAAATACATTCGAACAAAATACAGTCCACTGCCTAACTGGAGGCTTGATCAAGGCAGATACTTAAAATTTTTATTAGTTTTAAGTAATTGGAGCAAAGTATTAGCGGCACGATTAGAAATTTTAAAAGACAGAATCCAATTTCTCAACTCTACCAGAAACGATAAATTTTCAAAAATGTTGGTGTCACACTCTGATGTATCATATTTCTGCTGAATCATCATCTGCTGAAAAGATTTCATCATCGTCATCATCAATTGCAGCCTCAAATTCATTATCTTCTACTTGACAGTTAGCAGAGGTAGTATTGCCAAGAACTTCCGTCCTAGGTTCATTTTTTGAACAAGATGGTTGACAATCACTTATGGCACTACTCGAAGCACTATATAGTGTACCTGGACAAATGTCCACTATTCCCAATATAAATTAATATTGCTCAAACATCTGTGAGATAAAACAAGATATATCACATTAAAAACATAACTAACAAAAACCATAAAACAAGTAAACTAACATGTAACCGATATATGATCTCACATGAAAAACATAAATAACAAAAAACATAAATAACAAAAAACTATAAAATTTGTAAACAAATTTATTTGACCGAATATCTCGTGATGTAATCAAATTACATATTATATGTGTACCGGCATTCCTAACATTGAAAAGAAATTATGAAATTATAAATTAAATATATTATTATATGGGTCGACAATTTCTCACATTGAAAAATAATTATGAAATTATAAATTAAATATTTTACGAAAAATATTAATTATTAAAATGCATATGCAAGCTATAAATTACTAATTGGTTATAGTAATATTTTGTTGTTGTAAGTAATGTTAATTATTTGTATATAAGAAATTATTTTGAATGAATAAAATCAGATTCAAATTTGATACTAAGTGAAATAGAACCTTTGGTGTTTTCATTCTAATATTTAAAAGTGAACCTCAGTTTATGGACTGATAGATCAATAAATATATATTTATATATTCATTGAGTTCTGTCCCAACGCACACCGATAGAGTTAGATCGAGATTTGAGACTTGGTTCACAAATCAAGAAAACTCTAAAGTATCCAGAGCCAGAGCAGCTTTAACCGCAGAACATCTCTAGTAAAGAGTCCAGAACATCTGTAACCCAACCAAAGAGTAAGTTAGTAGCTAACTATATCTTCCTTGGAAGATATAGTTAAAAATCGTCATTGGTGAATTATAGTCTTTTGCTGCTTTAGTGCACAGAAGGCTATATGAAGCTCTAGGGAATTCACGGTAATAACAGCAACGGTTATTATCCGTCACTTGCATATAACTATAAATAATTATCAGTTTGAATCTCCATAATATCAATTCGGGATATTATGATCGCGTGTTAACTAACGTCATATCTACTCTCCGACAGCCAATCGGCTGCTTTCGGCTATATTACAGTCAGACCTCGTATAACGTTACCCCGTTTAACGTTGATTCACTTTAACGTTATTCCAAATTTATAAATTTTTTTTGAAAATTTTAAGAAAATGAAAACAAATTTTTTTGCGAATTGTCAAGAAACAAACAAAATATTCTCTTAAATTATTTATTCTTGCGAATTTAATCAACATTTTTAATTTTAATTAACTAAGTTAATCAGTGACTTTGAAAAGTTTTACAAAACAAGAAAAATTAATAGTTTTATATTTTTATAAATATCTCTACTTGTATAATAGTTTCGTCTACTATTTAAAACAAAATTAAATAATCGTCATTGTTTTTATACTGACGATGTAAATGTTTCTGCCCAAAACTTTATTGAAACCATTCAATTCGATATCAATAAATTCGTTCTCTTCTCAATAATGAAATCCCAACAAAAATATTTATTTCCTAAGGCAGCCAAATAGGTCTTTAGAAACAAACGTAGATTATTTAATATTTGGATCCATAACAAAAATTCCTTAAATCGTTCCCAATATCTAATTTTTGGAAGACAACAATTTGATATCTGACAGCCAATACGGTTTTAGAAACAAAGGATCAACAACCGATCTATTAAAATATGTAGCTCATTTTTGGCACAGCATACTTGAAAAAGGTGGTGAAACGTACGTAATCGCATTAGATATCTAAAAAGCATTTGATTGAATCTGGCATGCCAACCTGATCAACAAGCTCGTTGCGTACGAATTTCACCCCACAGACGTAAAACTGACACAAAATGTTTTCACCTAGTTCAAACTCTACGGCAACTCTACAGTATCTTAAAATCGAAAATCTGCTTAATATATGAATTTAAGATCAAAATGCACGAAATATTCTACTTAATCAGTTAATAATTACGGAAAAGAAGGAAACATTTACGTAAAATTAACAATTAAGCACCTATCTCATCGTTTTGCAAGACACCCATACCCCGTTTAACGTTGATTTGAATAACGTTAAGGAATTTTGGAACGCATCCTTGACGTTAAACGGGGTATTACTGTACATTGAATCAACAAGTTATTGAAAAGCTTTTTGGAATGATTTAGATCCAGGTATAAAGCCAGAAGAGATAAAATCGCTAACTCAGGTTGATATTCGTTTGATATCACGGTTGATTCCATTCCTCAAATTAATTAAATATAAAGGAAGGTTTGGGCAGTATGGTCTAAAAGGTCAAGGAGTGTTATTTGCTCAAGACGTCCAAGAGGTTGAGAATCAAATATTCAATGTTCTTCCTAGGCGAGTCTCTGAAACAGGAATGATCCTTGTGATATCGTCACTGGAAAATACAAAGGCTGCAAAACAATTTGAAATTAATAAAGATCGCGTAGTTGGAGCATTGCAATGGCTAGTCAAGAATAATCAATGCTACAGAGATTTGAAAATTGATATGACTAAGTTCGATGCTGATATCACTCAAATCCTTGTTGTTAATAATGAAAATACATCCAAATCAACTGACTGGCGGGAAGTCAATGCTTGTAAGGGAGATAAAACCGTTGCTCACATCTTGTCTTACAACATGCATCAAAAGCATGATAATTTTGGGAAGTTGGCTGGCAAACAGAACTTATCGATTGCAATTTGTGCTATAACTAAAGATCAATTTAATCCAGTGTCCGAGTGGGGACCAATAGATATTGCGACTGTCATTGAAGATGGAAATATTCACCGCGATCTGCTATGCCTATTCGTTGATTTTCAACGAAACAGCTCTCCATTACAGGTCGCATATTGATGCAAGACCTTAGTGGTCGCATAGGGGTCTTAAATAAAGTAAGGTCACAACACATTTTGAACAAAAAAGATTTGAAACGAGTGTGTTTTTATATCGTTGTTATGCATATTTTATATTCTCTAAATAAAGTACTCTCAGATGTTCCTTGTTCTCACACCCGTAGAACAATTATCACCATTGCTGGTGTCGGATGCTGAGCCTATGGCACACTTTTGCTGCTTGCCGAACTTAAGCAGTCAACCATAAAATCACGGATCCGTCACGCTCATGTTTGAGCTAAATCGTATATTTGTGTATTCTCAAAATATAAATTGCGTTCTTTTGAACAACTACTCGATAGATAGATACTATTGCTGGGCGTGCATAGCTTCCATTCACAAAAACATGAGAGATCTCTAAGATCCCATTGTGGAAGGCGGAAGCCCTTATTTTTTAATACTGTCGTGTCTTACCAGTTGCAGTCGCTTTCAAAGACTAGAACACAATTAGCACTCGAAGTTGTTTAGGTCTTTAGAAACCCAGGTCTTCGGCGTGAAAGCTCGTTGCGCTTTCCACCACACCACTGAGACGCTCAAACATCAACTAGTATTATCTCTTAATCTTAAATTGTTCAAATCGAAATAAAAACACACTCGTTTAAAATCTTTTTTGTTCAAAATGTGTTGTGACCTTTACTTTATTTACGACCCCTATGCGACCACTAAGGTCTTGCATCAATATGCGGCCCGAGTTATCTTTTGGCTCAACCATTCCTGAATTTTTATTTTATTTTTTACTTTTAAGTGTGCTATTCCTATTCGAAACTCTCTTGCATTATTTTTTTTCGAATATTTTTATTTTATTTTTTCCTTTTCAGTGCGCTTTTTGTTTTTTTTTTAAAAGATTTTATTTTCAGGGTTTTTTAACCCTTTTTATTTAATTTTTTTATAAAAATAAACCATAAAACAAATTGCAGAAACGAAGGAAACACGTCAACCTTCAAAATAAATTTGTTTGGGAAGAATTTGGAAGTTTTATTTTGATTGAGGAAGTTTGCCTGGGAAAATACATGACAATTATGTAGAGAAAGGAAATATTGCAAACCATATTATTTCTTATTTGAGAAGACTTCAAAATAAATTTGTTTGGGGAGATTTTGGAAGATCCATTTTGATTAAGGAAGATCTTTTGTTCTGGAGGTTACGATATAGTTATATAAAAAGAAAGAGCAAATATTGCAGAACCGTAAAGGACGAGTGATTTGAATTTGATTGTGGCCTACAAGCATTTGGATCCTGGAGGATACTCACGATTCGTAAAGGAGGACAAGATCTATCAACGATCAACGGAATTAAGCTAAGTTATATATTTTTTTTCTCTTTTATTAGACTCTAGTCTATATTATTGTTATTTTCTTTTGTGTTGTAAAGAATGGAACTTAGGATGTTTGAGTAAATTCACAAGTAAATAAGAGACTCCTGAAGGTAGATTCTTTGTTGTGCCAGGACTGTTTCAATTTTGTTCTAAAAATAGTAATTCAATAATAATTTCATTAATTTTCTCTAATTGCACAAAAAAATATTGCGACGCTGATGCATAGGCTGACTTCACCACAGCTCTGGAAACATAGTGTTCTGGATATATAATGAGCTAATATCCATAAAATACTTTAATTAAAAGCTAACCAATATTATGGACTTCGTTGTTCTAATAATAAAAGTATTAAAGCAGGCAGTAGTATCCCAACAAACATAAATTCTGTTGTACGAGAAAAAGTAAACAAAAATTTTATCGGAAGTGACAAAGCGGAAGTTAGGATGCAGAACTGATGTAAACCGTACTAAATGTGTATGTACCAAATTTCATCCAACTCGATTATCAGGTACAGAAGCTATTGAGCTTCCAAAATAACACGTGCTTGGAGGACCCCCTACCACTTTGTTCACTATCGCTAAAAAAACTAATCAGTTCCTTGCCATACATATTTGCATATTTTTGCAAACTGTAATCAAAATTACTTAACGAACGAATGTTGTATGCTTCCAACAAACATTGAAACAATAAACAGGTGTTCGGGAGGACCCCACCACTTATCCCAATATTGTCCAAAAACTAGTCAATTCTTTGTCAATAAAGTCTTTATCTTTTTTCAAAGTGCCATTAAAATTGATTAATGAATCGGAAAATCGGAATGCTCCCAACAAACTTTAAAAACCAAGTGTGAAAAGTCAGCAGTTGTATGGTAGATCCCCCGCCACTTTGATCAATGTGTCCCAAAAGATGATAATTATCTTCTTACACTAATTGAAACCTTTCCATAAGTTTTATCATAATCACTTCATTATTGTAGGCTGTAGTGTGCATAAAGATACTGAAAAAACTTAAAAAAAGAACAAAAAAATTTTTTTTTACCGGAAGTAAAAAACCGGAAGTTGGGATGCAGAATTTTTGTAAATCATACTAAATGCTTATGTACAAAGTTTCATCCAATTCGATTATCAGGTACAGATGTTATTGAGCTTAAAAAAAACAGGTGTATGGGACACGCCCCTACACTTTGTTCACTATCGCTCAAAAACTAATCAGTTCTTTGCCATACATGTTTGCATTTTTTTCCAAAGTGTTATCAAAATTGGTTCACGAACGAATGCTGTGTGCTCCCAATAAACATTGAAAAAATGATGACACAGTAAACAGGTGTTCGGGAGACCCCGTACCACTTATCGAAATAGTGTCCAAAAACTAATCAGTTCCTTGTCATTTAAGTTTCCATCTTTTTTCAAAGTGTCATTAGAATTGATTAATGACTGAAGTCTGTATGCTCCCAACAAACTTTAAAAACAAAGTGTGAAAAGTCAGCAGTTGTATGGTAGACCCCCCCGCCACTTTGATCAATGTGTCCCAAAAGATGATAATTATCTTCTTACACTAATTGGAACCCTATTCCATAAGTTTCATCATAATCACTTCATTATTGTAGGCTGTAGTGTGCATAAAGACACTGAAAAAACTTAAAAAAAGAACAAAAAATTTTTTTTTTACGGGAAGAGAAAAACCGGAAGTTGGGATGCAGAACTATTTTAAACCGTACTACATACTCATGTACCAAGTTTCATCCAATTCGCTTATCAGGTACAGAAGTTATAGAGCTTTCAAAAAAACAGGTGCTCCAGGGACCCCCCACCACTTTGTTCACTATCGCTCAAAAACTAATCAGTTCTTTGCTATACATCTTTGCATCTTTTTTCAAAGTGTCATCAAAATTCGTTCACGAACGAATGCTGTGTGCTCCCAACAAACATTGAAAAAAGTGTGACACATTAAACAGGTGTTCGGGAGGACCCCCACCACTTATTCCAATACTATCCAAAAACTAATCAGTTCTTTGTTACTTAGGTCTCCATCTTTTTCTAAAGTTTAATTAAAATAAATTAATGAATAAAGTCTGTATGCTCCCAACAAACTTAAAAAACAAAGTGTGAAAAGTCAGCATTTGTATGGTAGACCCCCCACCACTTTGATCAATGTGTCCCAAAACATGATAATTATCTTTTCACACTGATTGGAACCCTATTCCATAAGTTTCATCATAATCACTTCATTATTGTAGGCTGTAGTGTGCATAAAGACAATGGCAAAACTTCAAAAAAGTACAAAAAAAATTTTTTACCGGAAGTGAAAAACCGGAAGTTGGGATGCAGAACTATTTTAAACCGTACTATATACTCATGTACCAAGTTTCATCCAATTCCCTTATCAGTAACAGAAGTTATAGAGCTTTAAAAAAAACAGGTGCTCCAGGGACCCCCCACCACTTTGATCACTATCGCTCAAAAACTAATCAGTTCTTTGCCATACATGTTTGCATTTTTTTCCAAAGTGTCATCAAAATTTGTTCACGAACGAATGCTGTGTGCTCCCAACAAACATTGAAAAAAGTGTGACACATTAAACAGGTGTTCGGGAGGACCCCCACCACTTATTCCAATACTATCCAAAAACTAATCAGTTCTTTCTTACTTAGGTCTCCATCTTTTTCTAAAGTTTCATTAAAATAAATTAATGAATGAAGTCTGTATGCTCCCAACAAACTTAAAAAACAAAGTGTGAAAAGTCAGCATTTGTATGGTAGACCCCCCACCACCTTGATCAATGTGTCCCAAAACATGATAATAATCTTTTCACACTGATTGGAACCCTATTCCATAAGTTTCATCATAATCACTTCATTATTGTAGGCTGTAGTGTGCATAAAGACAATGGCAAAACTTCAAAAAAGTACAAAAAAAAAATTTTTACCGGAAGTGAAAAACCGGAAGTTGGGATGCAGAACTATTGTAAACCGTACTACATACTCATGTACCAAGTTTCATCCAATTCGCTTATCAGGTACAGAAGTTATAGAGCTTTCAAAAAAACAGGTGCTCCAGGGACCCCCCACCACTTTGTTCACTATCGCTCAAAAACTAATCAGTTCTTTGCTATACATGTTTGCATCTTTTTCCAAAGTGTCATCAAAATTGGTTCACGAACGAATGCTGTGTGCTCCCAACAAACATAAATACTTTGTGGAAAAAACCACCTGTTGTATGGTGGACCCCCCAACCCTTTATCCAATGTGCTCCAAAAGCTGATAAAATCTTTCTCATGTTATTTAAAAGCTTTTCGCAACGTTTCATGAAAATCGATCGGTAATTGTAGGCTACAGTAGGGATAAACACCTGAAAAAAAAACTTTTTAACCGGAAGTGACAAACCGGAAGTTGGTATGCAGAAATATTGGAAACAGTACTAAAACCTTATATACTAAGTTTCAATAAGATCATATCCGGAGATCAGAAGTTATTCAAGATTTAAACTTAGAGGTGTTCGGGAGACCCCCCGCCATTTTGTCCAAATTTGAAATGAATCCAGATCTTCCATTTTCAAGTGAACCTGTATCATTTGCCAAAGTTTCATCAAGATCCTATGCAGAAAACTCACCCACCCACCCACCCACCCACACACCCACCCACCCACCCACGCACACACAGACGTACACCAAAATTTTTTTTGGCTAGTTAGATAGAGGATGGTCCAAAACAAAAGATAAAATAAAATTTGGGGTATGTAAGATTTTTTTTTTTCACGATAGATTGCATTACTTCACACAATTTAAAATTGTGGTGAAGTAAAAATACACATTTATCTATACCACTGTTTATTAAATTAAATTCAAGTTTTTTTATATAAACGAAAAGAAAAGTGAAACAGATAACCTGGGTGCGGCTATAAAAAAATAATATATAAAATCGATCAAATGATAGATCGAGGATTAGTATAACTTTAAAACTCGCAGTATAAATTTGTAAATTATAAAGGAAAAAATGTTTTTTTAGATTGTTAAAAGATAAAATCTGTTGTTTTAACGTAATAGACTAAGAGCCCGCGACGGCTAGACCTTCATTATTTTATAAAAGCTGAAAGTTTCTCTGCGCATACCCCCTACTCAGGTAGGAACGATAAGCGACATATGAAGTTTGGATCATAGTGGCTTTGGCAGGGAGCAAGTTCCAAAAGGACCTCCAAAGTTTCGTGAGAGTATAAAAGCTAATTTTTTTATATATTCTTTGGGATAGTATTAAAAGTCACGTCACCCATTGCCAGACACTTACTATCGGGGAAACCCCCTGCCAGACACCCCTAAACTTTAAAGTTTAAGGGTGTCTGGCAGGGGATTTCCACATAGGTAAGTGTCTGGCAATGGGTGACGTGACTTCTAATACTATCCCGAAGAATATATAAAAAAATTAGCTTTTATACTTTCACGAAACTTGGGAGGCCCCTTTGGAACCTGCTCCCTGCCAAAGCCACTATGATCCAAACTTCATATGTCGCTAATCGTTCCTACCTGAGTAGGGGGTATGCGCAGAGAAACTTTCAGCTTTTATAAAATAACGAAGGTCTGGCCGTCGCGGGCTCTCGGTCTATAAGCAAATTTAATTTGATTTATATAATAATTTTTGATTTGCTTTTGACTAAATTGTTTTATTTGTGCTAATTAGTATGTTACTTAATAAGTATTTTTTCTGTGATATTTTTAAATGATAAAGAGAATTCCAAGTGTTAAGTTTGTTTGTTGTGTAAACTTCGTGTTTTCGGTTTTGATAATAGTTTTGAGCTATATCCGGTATAAAATAATAATTATAGTGTTTCTAAAAGTTCAAATTCCGTTACATTTTTTCTGTGGGCAATGGCTATCCCGTGTTTATTTTTTTTTTGGTTGTCGGTAAATAAATTTTACATATTAGTGTATTAAAGTCCAATTTTTAACAAGTTCTTATGGTAGTCATCGTGTTTTCGTTGGGGGCCGCAAACCCTTCCCAAAATTGAATATATGTTGATATTCTTATGGTAATTGAGTATTTTGTAGAAATTATTTTAATTTTATCAAATTAAAATGGAATTTAATTTACAGGTTTGCAAAACCTAAAACCAAATAAAAATAGCATCCGGCAGGTGGCAATATTATTTGGATATTCCGAGTCAAAAACACATAATATTATCATAACTGTCATGGATTTTTTAAATAATATTGCCAGCAAAATAATTAATTTTTCAAAATGCACTACTGAAAAGGAAAAAGTAGCCACCGAACTTTTTTGAGGTAGGTAATAAATTACACATTCATTTTAATATGAATACTTATTTTATATTAATACGGTACTGTTTTTACTTTGGTCGGCTTAAAAGATATTATTGGCTGCATGCATTGATGGATCATATATACTGAAACAACACCCACAAACAAAATCCGCAGCACATATGTGAATCGTCATGACCAAACATCTGTAACGTTGCAGGCAATATGTGATGCTAAGTGTAGATTTTTAGATGTATTTTGTGGGGCACCGAGTAAAATACGCGACTCAAGAATATTCAAATTGTCTCCAATTGGAAAACAAATTGACGCAATTTGTGAAGGCAGATTTTAAATTATTGGCGAAATAAGGGACGAAATTGCCGATGCTCTCTAGTTGTTTAAAGTTTTATGAAAACAATTTTTTTAGAACAGAATATTTTGTTTATCAAAATATATAAAATGTACGTCTTTTAAAGCAACATATATATAATAAAGAAATTTACCATTTTGCAATAATTTATTTAGTTTAAGTGTGGTTTTGATAAACACTGAATTTTTTTTATATTATATAAATAAATTAACGAAAGTTAAATAAATATAAATTAAACAAAATTAATTTTGAAAGAAATAACGAATATTTTAAAAACCGATTCAACCATATGGATCATGTTGAAGCTTTAATTGCACAAGTGCAAAACCTTACCCAACAAGTGGAACAACATGAACAAAATTTAAGTAATATACACTAAATAAAATTCGAGTTAACGAAGGATCAAACACTTTATTTGACAACAGTAGAAGATGTAGAAAGTTTATGTGTAGAAAATAAGCATGAATTACGGCGTTATAGTTTAAAGAAATTAATTCATAATGAAATACATGGCAAGGCAAAGGACGCAATACATGAAATTTCAGAAGAACATAAAACATGGTATACAATAGTGTCATAACTAAAATCAAGATTTCGATAAAGTTTTCCAAGAGGAACAATTTAAAGCAACTATTATTAATTATTTAAGTCCTGTGTCGTATAAATTGAGCACACTTTTTATCAGTGCAGGCTATCACATTTACCAGTGAAGAAACGGTCATATCGGATAATAAATATGAGATCGGTCATTCTACGATTATATATTCAAATAACTTTTGATGTCTAAATACACAGTTAAATGGTGTGTTGAAATAGGTGAATGTATCTATCCCCCTTGAAAATGATATTTAATAAGTAACCTACTTCCGCAAAAAAGATCTTCGCAAAACTACATCCGTAGAAAAAACATTAAGAAGAAAAAAATTAAAAATCCTAAATGTATAACGCAAATTAAAATGGTGCCTCTCTCGATTGAAGTTCAAACTTTACAGTAAAAATTTAAGTCTCTTGACTGACTAGACCAAAAAACATAAATAAGTATAGCTTGAAATTTAATAAGAGATCAGGAATCCATAGAACAGCTATGGCTCCAACTTACTTTCTTAAGAACAGATCTAGTTTGATGAAACTTGTGTTTAACTTTTTTTCATAACGCATAAGCTTATAAATTATAATAAGAAGAAAATTAAACAAAATAACGGACATTCCGGCAAAGGAGTGCAATCGTAACAGCCTTGCCAATCACCTAGTTGTGTTTTTTTACAAATATGTAAATGTTTTAGGTGTAAGAGAAATGAACTGTGCCACATTTTCTATACATATTTACATATTTAAATTTTCTTTGTTTTCTTTTTTTCTAGCTAATTATTTAGTCTTACAGATTAACTAATATAAATAAAAATAATATTAATACACCTTAAAACTATATGTTGAAGTGATGGTAGTTGTGGTACTGATAGCTGGGATGCTTCAACATTTCTTCCATCTGTTCAACCAAAGCGCTTTTATCTTTTTTCAATGTGTTCTAACAGCTGCTGGTTTGTCACATTTCCTTTAAATGATACCGATTGCGTTGGTGTATTTTCAAGTTTTACTATTGTTTTCCGCTGTATTCATATAATGTTACAGTTTGCCATACTATCCACCATTTATGTCTGCCCACTCTCAAATTTCCACTATTCTCATTTTATTTCAAGAACTTATGTTTTGAATTTTTTTCTGAAAAGAATATCTTCATATTCAATCAGTCAGCTGCTTTGGTTTCGCGAAATTTCACTTTTTTTTAAAACCATATTACATCAACTGGAGTTCTTTCATCATGCTCGATAATTATAATATCATTGTTAATATTACATCACTTCTGGATCGGTTTCAACAATAAAAGGTTGAGTTAATTTTTATGAAGTAACTTTAGACTCGTATCGATGTCGTTAAAATTTATCAACGGCTCAACATTTATGGCATATTGTGACTCTAATATAAATCTGAATGTCAAACCGTAAGTGTATTAAAAATAGTTTTTTGCTACAATTATAAATTAAATGGAAGAGGTAATTACATATTTCCAAACCACTTAAGTGAACAATTGAACCAATGGAAGAAATGCTGATATCTTGTATTTCTGTTGTAATCGCATCAGCTGAATATTTTTGATGTGTCTGAAGATTGACCTCTACGCTCTTCAATATTAGCATTTATTCTTTTTCTTTTTCTTTTTTTTCTTTTTCCTTCTTTTTTTCTTTTTTTTCTTTTTTTTTTCTTTTCTTTTTTTGTTTTTTTTCTTTTATTTTCTTTTTTTTCTTTTTTTTTTTTTTTTTTCTTTTTTTTCTTTTTTTCCTTTTTCTTCTTTTTTTTTTCTTTTTTTTCTTTTTTTTCTTTTTTGTTCTTTTTTTTCTTTTTTTTCTTTGTTCTTTGTTTGTTTTTGTTCTTTTTCCTGATGTTAATGTTTTTCTTTTTCATTTTTTACTTAATAATTGTTTTCTTTTCTTTTTATTCAACTTTTATTTTCTTAGTTTTTATATCTTTTCTAGGAATTAACTAAATATATGTATTTGAAAGTGAATGTTATTCAATAATAAGAAATACATTTTTAAACTTATAAAAGTAAAATAAAAAGCAAATATATATAAACCACAATAACATAATCATCAAACGGTGCGTTTGAAAACTTTACATCTAGATATAATGAAAATTTTACGTTTAGTTCAGCGAGAGAATAAATTTTAACGAAAGAATAAACTGAACTATGATTACACTCAAACTGGACGAAATATAACAGATAATGAATCAATTATCTAAATATAAAGACAGATAAAAATAAATATCGGTTTATTTTTTAATTAATTAATTAATTTGTTTTGAATTTGAAATATCAAATAAAAAATAAAATTAAGAAATCAAATGGAGTTGTAAATGCTACAAAAAAACTTATGGAAAATTCAAATATAATTTTTATAATATAATTATGCTGCTTCTGGTTTAGGCACAGTATAACACATTCAAACTGTTATTACAGTTTTTTCTCCTTTTATGAGAGTATAATACTCTGAAAATAATCTAAAAAAGATTTCAGCTTTGTTTTTCAAACGCACTACAACATAAACAGTTTAATACTTCAGTCGTTTATTTTAGAAACACAAGAAAAACTATTAATTTATATTAACATTATATGAATGTTTAAACGTATGAAACATGTTTGCTTAAAACTAGAAAGTTCTACATAATATTAGGAAAACAACAAACAAAAATAGTATATAACGCACTGTTGGCATACACAGCCCATTTCTCTCATACGCAAAGCTAACCGTAATCAAACTTCGGTCAAAGAAGATGGATAAAAATACAAAGTGGCTACACTCTC
The DNA here is from genome assembly GCA_963693315.1 of Diogma glabrata. Classification (NCBI taxonomy): domain Eukaryota; kingdom Metazoa; phylum Arthropoda; class Insecta; order Diptera; family Cylindrotomidae; genus Diogma; species Diogma glabrata. The sequence continues at coordinate 309,517,561 of OY856186.1, forward strand.
TTCCCAGGAATGTTTAATTGTTCCGGTTCCACAAATTTTATCCAACGCCATCTGCTACAAAGAAAGCACTTCGTTTAAATTAAATATTTGCCAAATAAACCTTTCGAAGCCCCTGCATGCATAATGATTGAACCTTATTATGCTGACCATCTTACATAAGTAAAACTATCCTGAAATAATAAGCGAAATCTACTTCTGTGACGTTCTTGTACACATTAACATAAAATATATGTCAGCGAAACTAATTTGTAGCTGGGGTCGATTCACACAAGGCAACCTTAAAAATAAAAAAAAATAAATATAAACGGAAACAAAAGAAACGAACAAAATACGGAGTGCAACGACTACTTTATTGTATTTGTAAATGCATATTCATCATCATTTACAATTTTGAAATATCGGATCATATTTTGCTTTAAAAAATAAAAGATCACATTTTTTGTTTTTAACCAAAAAGGCAAAAAGTACACGTTTAATATTAAAATCAAACAAATCATTTTTTTTGTTAATTATACAGGGTGAGTTTTTTAAAAAATGCCAGGCTTTTATCTCGAGAACCATGCTAGATGGGACAAAATAACCCACGGTGATATTTGTTAAGCGTCGAGGGGGACGTCCAATGGTAATATTGAATGACCTTGAAACTCATAAGTATTGGAGATATATGCCAAAATAGGTTTTTTTTAAATTAGAACCTATACATTTAATATTTTTTTTTAATTAAGTAAATCAAACTACACACTTTTTGCATACAAACTTTTTTTGTAAAGTGTACGATTTTGTAGATATGATGAAAATTGATTTGCACTAAAGCAAACGTGTCTTCGCTAAGTTCTTCAGAAAAAAAATAAAATTTCGATAAATAAAAAAAAAACAAAGAAAATCATTCAATAATTTAAAAGGAAGGCCCGGCGTGCTTCGCTACGCTTATAAATAAAGTTTTTGCGTAGACATTTTGTTGACGTAGAAGCAATGATTTCAAAAAGTGGTAATGAGAAATGCTAGCATATAATTTTTAATTTTTCTTTTTAAATATATGAATGAAAAATAATCAGAACTCTAGCTGATCAGTTCGGATATATGAAAAATTAGCGATCAAATAAGTTTTCAAGTAAGCTTATTTTATCTCTAACTTATTTGATCGCTAATTTTTCATATATCCGAACTGATCAGCTAGAGTTCTGATTATTTTTTATTCATATATTTAAAAAGAAAAATTAAAAATTATATGCTAGCATTTCTCGTTACCACTTTTTGAAATCATTGCTTCTACGTCAACAAAATGTCTACGCAAAAACTTTATTTATAAGCGTAGCGAAGCACGCCGGGCCTTCCTAGTTAATTTTAAAGCATGAATAGAACACATTGAAATTTCATCTATAATAATGATTGATGCATTATTAATATATGTGCCATGTACACTGTTTGGAGTTATATTTGGCATTGAATTCTCTAATAATGGAATTGGTAATTTGAAAACATTATGCAAAGTTCGCCCCCCAATCAAAAGAGTTGATGCAATACCACTGAAGGCAGTTACAATACACGAAAGATTTAGTGAATTAAATTTATGAATGATTGCCGTTTGAACAAAAGTTTTGCCACAACCTGCATGAGCTGTCAAGAAAAAAAGCTAAAGCATTCGGAGGAACATTCAAACCACAGATAAATGCAAATAATTGACGAAACTGTTTTGGTGATTGAATTTCTGAAGCTTCAAGTAAACATTCACGCTATTCATTATCATTTGTTGCAATACCTCGAGCTTCACATGCTGCAACAAAAGTAGGGTAGGGTACACCTTCATACATACGTAGATCAAAAAAAGATTTTGGACCACGAACATGCAACAGAAGTAAACGCATATGAAACAATTCTATATCTTTTGGAGTAACCATATATAATCGAGCAACAACTTTATCAGCCCCACGTTGTCTTCTTTTCCACGATCTACTTTGGTCATACCAAACATAATTAATTCTGTATACAAAAACTCATTAGCTAAATTATCAATGGAATTCAAATGGAAAAATGCTAACAATTTTGTTCTTGATACATTTGCGACTGTGTCAGCCACATTACCATTCCTGATATAAACATTTTGTCTATTAGGCAAATGACAATCAAGTCGAATAATTGTATGAGATTGAAAATGCATTGGAAATTCAAATATGCGCCAAGCAGCTTCAGTCGAACCAACATACCGTCCATTCAAAAAATCTTGAATTTCATTTCCCACAATCGCATCATCATTATTCACAGCATTCTCTCCATTCACTCTCAATTCAACATTGGCAGAATCATACCCTTTATATACATACTTGTAAACATATTTCACACTTTTAACAGTCGTACATATTTCCACGTTAATATGACAATTGAATTTTGCAAGAAGATAAATATTATACGGAACAACATATCTATTATCAAGAGATGCACCACGTACATAAAAATAGCAACCACATCAGTTTGAACAGCATCATTAAAACGACGAATATCACATTCTCTGTTAACTTTTATAACCATTGACACATCAGCAGTAACATTCTCAGGTCTTTCACAAAATTCATGCATTGATTTAAAAGAACGAACAAAAGGATTCACACGATCTAACTCAAAACCTATCTTACGCATAAGAAAAAATTCGAAATGAAATTTAAAACATAGAAAAACAATATGTACGTTTATTCACATTCAAAGAAATAAATATACTAACAGCTGAGAAAAAATTAAATATAAAAAAGAATAACAAAATAAAGTTTTAAGTTTCGTTTTTGTTGTTCGTTGTTCGATAGCAAATATATTTTTATATGTATGTAAACTTATAATGCATATCATGGTGTCCACTTTTTTTTCGAAACAAAATTCCCTGACTTTCCATGACTTTCCAGACCAAAAATATGAAAATTCCATGACTTTTTTAAAATAATTAATTAATATAAATAAATTAATATAATTAATAAAAACTAATAATTTTGTATACAAAAAACCTAAGATATATAAATGTTTTGACATGAGTCGATGTTACATGACATGAGACATGTTTTAATTGCAACAAAGACACAAAATATTTGAAATTCTGATAAATATCTAATTACATTAAAGACCTAGTTGTAGAACTACATATAGCTTTCCAACCCGATTATTTTAATAGCGTGGTCAAATTGTAGAACTGAATGCTTGCTCGATGCTCAATCTTTGTTTTTCCAGATGAATTGTTCTCTAGTTGACATGGTATCTTCGGCTATTTAAGAGTCTAAATAATGAATGTGTGCTAAACATGTTTAAATAATTAATAATAATAAACCGATTTACTAAAAACTACAGCATCGAAGTTCGATAAAATGTTGCACTTTTCAAAAATAGAAATCAATGGTTTTTGAAGTTTTTCCAAGGTTTCTGTTTCAATCGTCATTGTTTTATACAGACGATGTAAACGTTTTAGCTCCAAAATTTACTGAAACTATTTAATTCGGGATTAATAAATTGGTTCCCTTTTCAATAGAAACTTCAACTAAAAATGTGTTCAAAGGCGGCCAAATTGACTTTTAGAAGCTAACGTAGATTATTTTGCATTTGAATATATAAGAAAATACTCGTTACATCTAAAAGCTAACAGTATGAGTAAGCCGAAATTGACAACGAAAGCAGCATAACTTCCCGGGTAGGAGCTGCCAATATTAAACAACGAACTAGGGTTGCACCGATAAGCAAGCTTGCCGAAAACCGATTAATCGGCTTTCTTTATCGGCCGATGCCAATTAATCGGCTGCCGATTATTTGATGGAAATGAGTTAATCAAATCTGCGCAAAGAATTACTATTAATTAGAACGTTGGACTTTTCTTCACAAGTCGGGACTGTTCCTCCGAAATCGGGACGCTTTGCAACTTTAGTTTAAAATATTATGCAAATGCTTTTATTTTTTTAATTTATAGTTCGGCAAATAGTAAAATTTCTGTAACTGTTGAAAGTGCTTTTTGCATTTTTCTGGCAACTATTTTCCATTCGTAGGTAAAACAATCTGCAGTCCTCAGCGTATTTTTTACCCAATATCTAGGTTGACTGTGGCACATTTGGTGGATTTATGTATTTGGGAACGACTTCGTTGTCATTATTTTAAAAACTAAGAGTTCGCAATGATAGAAAAATTACTAATAGACCGAGAGCTCGCGACGGCCAGACCTTCGTTATTTTATAAAAGCTGAAAGTTTTTCTGCGCATACCCTCTACCCAGATAGGAACGATTAGCGACATATGAAGTTTGGATCATGGTGGCTTTGGCAGGGAGCAGGTAACAAAGGGGCCTCCAAAGTTTCGTGAAAGTATAAAAGGTAATTTTTTTATATGTTCTTCGGGATAGTATTAGAAGTCACGTCACCCATTGCCAGACACTTACTATCGTGGTAACCCCCTGCCAGACAACCTTAAACTTTAACAAATTGATAATGTTTAAGGGTGCCTGGCAGGGGGTTACCACGATGGTAAGTGTCAGGCAATGGGTGACGTGACTTCTAATACTACCCCGAAGAATATACAAAAAAATTAGCTTTTACACTTTCACAAAACTTGGAAGGCCCCTTTGTTACCTACTCCCTGCCAAAGCCACCATGATCCAAACTTCATATGTCGCTAATCGGTCCTACCTCAGTAGGGGAGGGGGTATGCGCAGAGAAAGTTTCAGCTTTTATAAAATAACGAAGGTCTGGCCGTCGCGGGCTCTTAGTCTATAAGTTTAATATGAAAAATACAATGTTGTCTCAAGTAAGAATTTTAGAAAGGATGAAACCAACATTCATAACACAGTTTAAAGAAGTGCCATTTGAAAGAGCTTTTAATTTAAGTAACATCGGAATTTTTTGTATAATTTTGCACTTCACAGTTCATAAATAAAAGTCAAAAAAGGGCTATTTCATGTATATGTATGGGCCTCTATTTGTTTCGAACTTGATGTGTAAAACAATTTGAACAAATTTACAGCTAGTCCAAGAAGTTTGAGATCACACGCTGTCATAGTGACAGAATGCAAAGGGAGTTTTTGTACATTGACGAAAAAATATTAATTTGAACGTTTACGTAAAATTTTAGAGAATTCAAAAATTTTTAAGAACTGAAATTCAAAATATAACATTAGATAGATTGTATTATAAACTATGTCGCTTGCAAAAATATTTTAAATACGTATAAAGGAGACATAAGTAAAATATTAAGAATGCATGCAATATAATTTTTATTTTTATAAAAAAGTTTTTGTTAAAATAAAATTTTTTCCAGAAAATAACCAAAATTCCATGACTTTCCATGACTTTCCCTGACCAAAATAAAATCCCCTGACTTTCCATGACTTTCCAGAATTCCATACCTGGTGGACACCATGCATATGTATAGAAAAAGTTTTCCGTATATAATAACTTTTTTATTTATGATCCGATTTGTTTGAATCCGGATCCCAATATAGGTTACACTAATATCAGTTAGCTGTAAAAATTTGAATTGAATCCATCTGCGAATAAAAAAGCCTTATGCTCCACAAAGTTTTAATCTAGCGTATTAATATATAAGAAGATATTATTGCATCGTGGCCTACTGCGTGAAATTGATTTTCGTTGTTTTTTTTTGATTTATTGAAATTTTATTTTTTTTCTGAAGAACTTAGCGAAGACACGTTTGCTTTAGTGCAAATCAATTTTCATCATATCTACAAAATCGTACACTTTACAAAAAAAGTTTGTATGCAAAAAGTGTGTAGTTTGATTTACTTAATTAAAAAAAAATATTAAATGTATAGGTTCTAATTTTAAAAAAACCTATTTTGGCATATATCTCCAATACTTATGAGTTTCAAGGTCATTCAATATTACCATTGGACGTCCCCCTCGACGCTTAACAAATATCACCGTGGGTTATTTTGTCCCATCTAGCATGGTTCTCGAGATAAAAGCCTGGCATTTTTTAAAAAACTCACCCTGTATAAAAACCAAGAAATGTATTAAGATAAGTTAGTTTAGTTTATTCCTAAACAAATGAGGGATGTGTTACAAAGTTAAAAAGGAAAACAAAAAAATATTTGGGGGTATAATATTCAAGATAAATAAATGTCTATTTGTTTTTTTTTAAAGAAGTTGTTTTTCCCTTAATGCCTGGATGGTCATTTTGTTGTGTTTTATCTCTCGTTTATCACTTAGTTTATCTCTTTTTGTAGAATTGTAAAAATACTAAAAAAACTCTACATACACTCACATTTCTCCTTAAACATGAATTCAATGGAAATTCGATGAATTTGTAGGTTTCTCCTTTGTAGAAACCTAAACGATTTGACATTTGGATATGATAAAAGTGTTTACATTTTTATCATTGACAAATTTGTTAGCGATAAAAATATTTTCTTTTGTTTTTTTAAAAAAAAGTGAAATAATTTATATTTTAAATACGAAAAATCGTATGTATAACTTAAATAAACATTTTAAAGATTATTTATATACTTTTTGCACGATTACAGGATGTAATTAGATAGTAGATTTTGTTTAAAAATAAATACATAATTCAATTTAGTAGCATTCATTAGTAGCATAACATAAAACAAACTATATATAGAGCAAAATCACGATTAATCGACCAAAAAATCAATGTTTACGGCCCGACCACTTTTAATTTACATGCAATTTTTTTTGATTAAAGGGAATAGAGAAAAAAACATTTCATAGAAGAATTTTTTTTTTTTAGTGAGCGGTTCTCCTTTGATCGCTAGGGGTAGTTTTGACAAACTAGGGGTTCTACATATGTACAATTTAATGTATCTCGAGAACCCGTTGACGGATTTTAAAATATTTTTTTTTGTTTTAAAGGTAATAGGCTTTTAATAAAAAATATTAAAATTTTTATTTTTTGATAAACAATAAGAACAAAATTTAAAAAGATAACTAAAATAAGGGTTGAAGTCTGTTGTACCGCAATAAGGGTGCATAAGAATTATTTATTTTTTTATTTAAGAATTTTAAAAAATAATTATTTTTCTAAATAATATCAAAAAATTGGGAGTGCGTTATTTTTTAAAAAAAAGATAATTCTGAAAGATAACTCTTTCCATAATTTTGGTTAAAAATTTGAGAACATATATTTTATTAAAAAAAATAACCGCCCACTTCGAGTGTAATTATGCCAAAAATTTTACCTACCGTAATTAGGAATAGGTAGGTACCCATAATACTATTTTTAGAATTCATAAATTACGTTACTTACAACAACATTAATATTTTGTTGTTGTGACTAGTTTGAATCCTTTTTTCTGTTTAATTAAATCTAAGGCGTTTAAAATTTTAATCCAATTATACATACTTTATACATACATTATACATACTTTATGCTTACACATACAATTATACATACTTTATACTTTATACATACATACAGTATAAAATAAGAATATTTATGGAAATAAATTTATTTGGCTTCAGTATCTGAGTGGTCAAAGTTCGGTTCAGTTGTTAAATTTAAATTTATAAGAATACAGTTTTCACAGTTGTCAAAGTTCAGTTTAGTGTTAAATTTAATTTTAAAATAATCATTGAAGTGACTATATAGAATAAACATATTTATTTTAAAAACTACAAATTATTTATATACAAAATTATATGAACATAACCAAATCTTTTCTTAAAAAACACCCAAACTTGTACATCATCAAAAGTGATAAAGGCAACGGAACTGTCATAATGGAAAAAACTGAATACATTAACAAAATGATTGATATTTTTAACGATTCAACGACTTATGAAATAATTCAAGAAGATCCTACTAACAAACTAAAGAACAAAAATAACCGCATAGTTAAAAACTTGTACGACAAAAAATTAATAGATAAAAAAACAAAACTAGAACTAACTAATGATATAGCGGTTTCCCCCAAAGCGTATGGTGTCGTAAAAACACATAAAGACAATAACCCGTTAAGACCGGTGGTAAGTAATACAGATTCTCCATGCTACTACCTATCTAAACACATCACAAAGATTCTTAAAACATTAACAGTAAACAGTAAATACAACATTAAAAATTCGTTCCAATTTAAAACAATTGTGGATAGTATAAAATTAAAAAACAATCACATACTAATATCTTTTGATGTAAATCTCTTTTCACTAACGTTCCCACAGAAACAGCATGTGAAATTATTGAGGAAAAATGGGAAATTCTCAAAGACCATACTAATATACCAAAATTAGAATTCTTGAACATAGTTAGATTTTGTGTACACGAAAACAACTATTTCCAATTCAACGGAAATTTTTACAAACAAAAGTTCGGTTTAGCCATGGGTAACCCACTATCACCTATACTGGCAGACCTTGTCATGGAGAAATTGTTTGAAACACAAATACCCTCATTACCGTTTACCACAACCATGTGTTACAAATATGTGGATGACACAATAATGGACATTCCTAACGACCAGGTGGAAAAAACATTAGAAATCCTTAACTCATTCCACGAAAAAATACAGTTTACAGTCGAACGTGAAGATGACCATCTTTCGATCTCCTTTCTTGACATGAAATTGTTTAGAACAAACGATACAATAATAACAAATTGGTACAGTAAACCAACTTCAACCGGCAGAATACTAAACTACTTTTCCGCACACCCTTATTCAATGAAACTTAATGTAGCTTCATCATTAGTCAACAGAATCTTAACACTAAGTAACAAAAAATTTCATAAACATAATTTAATAATAGCCTCGAATATACTAATAAAAAATAAATACCCCAAAAAACTCATCGAAAAAATCATTAAAAACCAATTTTTCAAACACAAAGCGAAAACCAATATCAACATGGCTAACACGGAAACCATACAAGAAGAACAAATAGTGGAGAAAATTTACAGTAGTATAAATTACATCCCAAGCCTTTCTGAAAATTTAAAAAAATTATTAAAATCAGACAACCTGAATATTGCATTAAAACCCATTAATACACTCAGACAAATCTACACCAAGACGAAAGACAAACTCAACAAATGGGACAAATCCGCTATTGTCTACAAAATAAGTTGCAATGATAGATGCAAAAAATGGTATATCGGCCAATCCAGTAAAACTCTGAAAACACGAATAGAACAACATAAGAACGATTATAAAAACAAATTGAAGATTAAATCTGGAAAAACGGCAATTGTAACACATAGTATCGAAAAACTACAAGAAAATAATGACAGGGACCATTTTGATTTTGTAAATACGGAGATCTTATTAACTGAGAAAAATAAATTCAAACGAGAATTCCTCGAATCAACGGAGATTATGCATCATAATAATAATATTAACATAAAAACAGACACCAAGAACATTGATGCATCATACTTTAGGTTGCTACACAAACATTTCAAAACACATAACAATAAATAAAGGTTTAATACAGTAAATTATTTGTCGTCACTAATGAGACAACTTATTTAAATCATAATAGGAAAACGAAAAATTTATAAAATAATACTTTCTCGAACAGTTTGAGTCACAACCACATTAATTAAAGTAATAAAATAATTTAAAATATATAAAAAACAAAAATTAAAAAAATTGAAATTGTAATAATTTTTGTTCAACATATTATTATTATTAGCTTTTAATTGGTTACAATTTTAAAGTTAAAGTAATTTACCCATAGTTTTTTTAAAAATCAGTGTTCATTGTCTTAGTTTTGGATAATTTATATCGTAATGTGTCCATATTTTTATTTTTATATGATTAGTAATGTAAAACCATTTGTAAATGTGAAGTGTAGTTTAAGTGTCTACATAACAAAAAATTAACATACAAAATGTTACAACCAGATCTATATCCAATATTTCATTAATTTTGTAATAAGGTAATAGTTTTGAATTTTATCTTGTATTGTATTGCCTATTTTAATTTATAACATTGTCTGGTTTAGTTTTTACTTGATCCCGATGATGATCCAACACTGTGGATCGAAAATTTGATCATAATAAACAATTGTTTAACTAATTGAAGAATTTTTGATGTAAAATCTCTTCCATATAAAAAACAAAATGTTATAAAAGTTGACTATAATTATCTCCAGATCACAACAAACAAAATTTATCTTTTGTTTTGGTATAAATTAACAAAATTATATATAAATAATTTTAAAGGTTTTCTTTCGGTTTTTACATTGTGATGTTTTCTATGGTGAATTTACCTCTGCATTATTACTCAATTTGTTACATCGTACTTGATTGTGTGTATTATACATTTACAAAATGCCTAGTTATAGATGTTGCAAACCATTCAAACAAGAATCGCACAAATACTCAAAGAAAACTACTAAATATAGTGAAAAAATTGCGCTATACCTTAATCAAAATTTTGGGATAGATACAAATGAATTTCCAAGAATTTGTAATCCATGTCGGATACGATTATATAAATCAATAAATATTGCTGAAACATTTCCAGATGATGAAATGGTTGCTGGAACATCAAAAAATAGCCCAGACCAATCAGACAATGGTAGTGTATCATCAAATGCCAGTGAAGCGGATGTAAATATAAACAGCGTAATAAAGGAAGAAATAAATGAAGAAATAAAGGAAGAAATTACTAATGTGTTTAATGGTAAAATATTACCACTAATTAATATTTCAATCAAAAATGCAAGCAAAAAGTATCATTCTTATAAATCAAAACAAATTATATCTGGCATTAGACGATCTCTCTTTGATCTTAACGACGAAGAGGAATATAATATGTACAAAAAAAATACCGGAAAAGGATTACTACAAAGAAATTATGTATAATTTACAACAACGCTTTAAAAATGCTTCAAATGCTTCTGAAAAATTACGTGTTTTAACATTATTACCAAAGTCAATGAAAATGGAGGAAATTGAAAAGACATTTGGTGCGAGTCGGTATATCATAAAAAAATAAAAGAGCTATCAAGTATCAAGAGAAATATTACTAAACACTTCCGATTCCGATCAAAAAAGAAGAAGTAATGTTTTAAATTCAGATGTAGAGAAATGTGTAAAAGATTTTTATGAAGATGACAAAATATCTAAACAAATGCCCGGAAAAAGAGATTTTATAGTTATTAAAGATGGAGCTAATAAAAAATGTATACAAAAACGATTATTGATGTGTACAATTAATGAAGCCTATAAAGAATTTAAGAAAAAGTTTAAAGACATGAAAGTTGGGATTACGAAATTTTATTCTTTAAGGCCAATTAATTGCATCCCATTTGGCTATGGAGCCAAACATAATGTCTGCGTTTGTACTATTCATCAAAATATGAAATTAATGGTTCATAACTCAAGATTTCCATTAATAACAGATAACCAATTTAAGGAATATAGCGATTGTATTAATGCTGTTCTATGCGCTGACCCTAAGCCAGAATGTTTTATGTTACGCTGCAAAAATTGTCCCGGATTTGATGGATTACCAAGCAATTTAATCACAAAGTTTGAAAATTCATTCAAAATACGTTATAAGCAATGGAATACTACGGATCGTTTCAACTTAGATAATTTTATAGAGTTTTCCGAAGATTTTGTGGCGAAACTAACCAAGCAGTTAAAAAGGCTTATTCCGCATAATTTTGTATCTAAACAACAGTCATCTTTTATAAAAAATACAAAACAAAACCTAAAAGAAGGAGGATTTTTGGTAATGTGTGATTTCGCTGAAAATTATTCATTTGTGATACAGAGTGCTGTACAAGAATATCACTGGAATAATAACCAAGCTACCATTCATCCTTTTGCTATCTACTATAAAGATAAAAACGACATTTTGCAAAATTTAAGTTTTATTAACATATCGGATTGTCTCGATCACAATAGTGCAGCAGTGTATTTATTTATAACAAAACTGATTGAATTTTTAAGAAAAGAATTAGATGGTGTTGTAATTCAGAAAATTATTTACGTGTCAGACGGTGCTGGATCACAATACAAAAAATATGGAGGGCTGAAATCTCGCAGCTCTGAGATATCAAGACTTCGGTCTGGGTTAAGGATTTTGATATAGTTTTCGGCAAAAAACTTTTATGAGGACATGGTTTTTAGTTTTGGGCAGCGATGTATATCAAACATAACTCTTTGTTAAAGTACAAGTATTGTTTATCTCTGTTTAAAAATTTATTACAAAACTAACACGAAACATCAATACGTTGCCGGAAAATAATAATCAAAATTCCAAAAATATTGTTAAATTAAATAAAATCAAACTTTTTCAAAATTCCAAAAATATTCCAAAAATTAGAATAAAATCAAATATTTAAATTTTTTCTAAATTCCAATAATATTTCAGAAATTCTTAAAAATTCAAACTTTTTCCAAAATTCTAAAAATATTGCAAAAATTATTACAAAATCAAAAATTGAAAGTTTTTTCAAAATTCCCAAAATTATAATAATATCAAAAATTAAAAATTTTTCAACATTCTAAAAATATTCCAAAAATTCTTACAAAATCAAATATTAAAACTTTTTCCGAAATTCTAAATATATTGCAAAAATTATTTTTTTCAAAATTCCAAAAATATTTCAAAAACTATAACAAATTCAAAAATTTCCATGTCCAATTTCATTTTAAATTACATTTACGTCATAAAAACAGCTACATTTTTTTTTCCAAAAAATTGGCTAAAAAAATAAATAAAATCTTTTTTTGACACACTTGACATTATTTTTTGACAAACCTATAATGCCATAATTCTCTATAATAATAATTAAATATCATGTCATACAAACTATAAATTTTATTTTTTCCTAAAAAATATTGGGTAAAGAATAAATAAAAACCTTGTTTTTGACACACTTGACAACATATTTTGACAAACTTATAATGCCATATTTCTCAATAATAATAATAAAATTTCATTTCAAAGAAACAATTTTATTTTTTTCCAAAAAATTGGGTAAAAAACTAAATAAAAATCTTTTGACACACTTGACACCTTTTTTTTGACAAACTTATAATGCCATAATTCTCAATAATAATAATAAAATTTCATTTCAAACAAACCATTTTGTTTTTTCCAAAAAATTGGGTAAAAAAATAAATAAAAATCTTTCTTTTGACACACTTGACAACATTTTTTTGACAAACTTATAATGCCATAATTCTCAATAATAATAATAAAACTTCATTTCAAACAAACAATTAAGTTTATTTTTTTTCCAAAAAATTAGGTAGAAAAATAAATAAAAATCTTTCTTTTGACACACTTGACAACATTTTTTTGACAAACTTATAATGCAATAATCTAGTTTTTTATTTGACATACCAATCCCGACCATCAAGATTTCTCCAAATTTAATGTTCCTACTCGTAATCACTTAAAATGAACGTTTTTTAAGCCAAAAATATGAAAATTTGCTATTTTTGACACACATAATGATTTTTTTGACACACTTCCGGTACAATTATCGAGCACAGCGTCCTTTCAGACCTGTCCCTTGTGAATACCTATTTTTAGAAAAAAAATTTTTGAAATCCCTCCAGCGGTTTTCCCTGCAGCGTAGGTAATGACGGCGGACGGCCGGCCGGCTGGCAGACAGACAAACATTTTTTTTTTCTGCTTTTTTAGAATCAGGAGGTCCTAAAACGTCGAGAAATGTCAAAAAAGTGGGGGTAAGAATTTCACTTTGAGCTCATGAATGTAATACTTAGGTCTTTCAGACCGAAGTAATAAGTAAGTGACAACTAACTAAATCTTTTGTAATAACAAATTTTAATATTTATTTCTTTATTTTAGATACAATTTCATCAATATTTGTAGCCATAAGGCAGATTTTGGTATTGATTGTGAATGGCATTTCCACGCCACATCTCATGGCAAAGGACCTTGTGATGGCATTGGTGGAACATTAAAAAGAGGTGCCTGCAGAGCAAGTCTTTCTCGAGAAATGACAGATCAGATAACAACCCCTCAAGAATTATTTAATTGGGCGGAAAAGTGGGATACCAACATTAAGTTTTGTTATACAACAGTAGCGGATCAAAAGAGAATCGAAGCTCATCTTAAAAACCGATTTAAAAAGAGTAGACAAATTCCAGGAACTCGTTTATATTATGCGTTCGTTCCAGTAGATAAACAATTATAGCTAAAATATTTTCAAATGCTACAGATAATCAGTATTGTAACGAATTCAAAATTGTAAAATAAATTAAAATTAACAGAATAAAAATGGTGATGTGGAAACGGAGTCATTTTAATGAAAAAAGCTACTTTTAAAAATTCCACATGCGGGCATAATTATTTATTCGATTTTTCAACATATTAAAGGTAGTGTAGTGCTTTACTTTGGAATTTTTATCTTTTTATTTTTAAGGGTCTTTGTAGTAAAATCACGTTAAAAATGAAAATTTTGACAGCTAAAATGAATTTTTTTTTTTATTCACCACAAATAAATTTAACGAGGCAAAGACCGTCTATAAATTTTGACAAGTGAATATAAAAAACATAACCACATTTCTATGATCATTTTTAGTGTCAACAAAAAAAAAATATAATTGTTTTAGTGTCAAAAAAATATCTCTCTACGAATTATGAATAATTTGAAAATTAAAAAAGAAAGAAGAACTTTTCAAAAGCCATACGCCATTTGTAAGTATAATTAAATACATTATTTTTTTATATACATATATGTATACAATACATTACCATATTTTTTAAGGGACTTATGAGGAAAGAATGGTTTTAATACGTGCCAGAATTGAGCATGACGGGATGTTTACGTCCAAAAACGCAAACATGCCCGCTGGATGGAGGTAATAATATAAAACAAATTAAAATTAAATGTAAATCTCTCTACGAATTATTATTATTTCAGAAAAGTCGTAGAGGTTTGTGGTCCAAAATTAGGACCCAATAAAACTGTTTTGAACTGCAAGCAGCAATGGTCGGCGCTATTAAAAAAATATAAGGTTGGTTTCAATTTAGTTTTATGTTAGCAATAATTTAAGTTTGAGTTCAATTTACAGAGCTTTTTCAAAATAAACATCGCCGGTGTAGGAGCTGGCGATGAGGCACCAGACGACCAGCAACTTAAAGAAGATTGGCCTTATTATGAGGTCATTCATGCATACGCGCAAAATAAAGATAATTACCATCCACCGTTTTTATTAGGCAGCACCTGTGGAATTATCTCAAATCCACAGAAACCATCAGCTACGATAACACCAACCACACCACCAACACCCACATCACCAACACCCACACCATCAACATCAACTACCACCACACCAACACCACCAGAAAGCCCAACACCATCCACCTCTAGAGCTACGGGAACTTTATCCCAAGCGCAGTACCTTGCGAATCGCGAGAAAAGGGACAAGCGCCTAGATAAAATAATTAGTGGGCTTCTGGCTGTATTTGGACAAATGGTTAGGCAAGATTATCCAACGATAAATGTGGATAGATTACTTTTTGATTCGGACTCAGAGTCCGACTAATTTTAGGTTTTTTTTTTAAAATGAAGTATTTAATTTTAATAATTTTATGAATTTATTTAATTTAAAAAGATTTATTGTTTCTGTTTATAAATTTATAATTAACAAAATTTCGTTTTTTTATAATAACTGATGTAAAAGACTGCCGCGAAAAAGAATTGCTTCAGTGGATTCTGTTGCATATGCAGTGTTACTATTATCCACTGCAACATCTAAAACTGCACTCAATGTGTCTTCTTCGGACGCTGGCCCAAAATCGCCTCCGGACATACAAATATTGTGTAGAACACAAGCCGCAAACACTGTTTTGATGCTATTTTCTATTTTAAGCTCAAGCGTTTTATTGAAAATGTTGCGCCATCTCATTTTCATTATGCCAAAAGCACATTCAACCACATTGCGGGCTTTGCTATGTGCAGTATTAAATTTAATTTGGTTTCCAGTGGCATTTTTATATGGCGTTATTATGGAAATTGGATGAAGCTGACAGGGATAACCGCTGTCACCTAATAAATAATAATTGTTATTTGTGTAGTTCCCATTTTGATATATGCGGCTATTTTTGAGCACCCTCGTATCATGACCAGATCCTGGAAATCCGAAAAACACGTCGTTAAAAAAAAGGTTGCTTTCAACTACAGCTTGGCACTGAATTGAGTAAAACTGCTTGTAGTTTAAATACTCATCGTGCTTATTGACTGGGCATTTAAACCGTATATGAGTTCCATCAATAGCACCGATAGCACTACCAAAGATCCCCGTTTTGGATCGTGTACAAAATTTAGCCCCGATTTCAGGCTTTTCATCAAACGATGGGGCTTTGATAATATGCCGCATATGTTGTACAAAATAATTTCGCATTTTATGGATAATCGATTTTACTGTAAAACTATATAAAAACATTATAGACACGCCTACATTTTTAACATACATATACTTACAGACTGATACCAATAAAGCCACCAGCTACTCGATAGCTGCAGCCTGCCGCCATCCAGTAAAGAAATACTATCAGCTCGTATTCCTTTCCCCAGCCGTGTTGTTTGTTTGGCATTAAATTTATAATTTTTTAAATGTAGTAGCAGTAATCCGAAGGTGCTTTACGGTAATAGTGTTATTACCATTTAAAATTTCATTTACATCGTTCGATACGCAACGTAATCGACAGTATTCTAAAGGCTAGAAAGAAACCAATATGTATTAACCAACAAAATTCAACAAAATTAATAAATGTAATTTGTTAATAAACATGCATACGTACTTCTCTTAATTTTCTTTTATAGTGGTAAAACAATACCTCCTTATTTTTATACTAATTTTTATAAAATAATAAAATTAAAATTAGATTCGGAAAATATTTTTTTGTGATGCGATCCATTTTGTTTTTAGATTTAAAGCTGTCAAAATTTTAAGTACTATTCACTCGGCTAAAGTTAAATTTTTAGTTAAAAATATTTCCCCTCGTTTATTTATTTTCCCCAATTTTTTTAACAAAAGTTTTTACTACATTGACAAACACCCTAAATAATCAAATCTTAATTTATTTTTATTATTTAGAAAAATAATTATTTTTTACAATTCTTAAAAAAAATCCACCCCTATTTTGGTATAACAGCCATCAACCATTAAAATTTATAATTAGATTAAAATTTTAAATGCCTTCAATTTAATTAAACAGAAAAAAAGGCTTCAAACTAGTCACAACAACAAAATATTGTGTGTTGTTGTAAGTAACCTAGTTTATGAATTCTAAAAATA
>OY856186.1:309539782-309753364 GCA_963693315.1 Diogma glabrata
ACTATTTTTGAGTGTTTGGTTATAGCTCTAATTGGAAATAGCTCTGAAATATGTTGAAACAAATGTTTATTTGAAATTTCAGTAACTGTAAGTTATTTTAACTGGTTACCTATTGTAGTGGTTTATATATACGAGTGGATTATTCAAGACACTATGCTCTAACAACCAAAATAAAATTAAAACAAATCTATTAAACAATTTATATGTGGAATATTTAATAAGATTGCACGTTTTTTTATCTAATCTATAGATTCAATCAAGTATTTATTTTCAAATAATCTTCAAACCCAAAAATGAAATGCTACATATGCAAAACACAGTTCATCACTATTGTTGAACTGGTTCTACATTTGCAAAAAGTAGAAGGTTTAAAGACTAATAGTCTTTTCAGATGCTTTGAAGATTCTTGCGGACAAGTTTTTAATTATTTGCCCAGTTATAAAAGACATTTATTAAGACATCATATGCTCTTCAGTGAAGTGAGTCCTCAAGATGTAATTCAGCTTCATCCAAATGACTCACAAGACAAAATTGAAAAAAATGCTTCAACCTCTATTAGTATAAAACGAATCACTTTGAATGAAGTAGGAGAACCACAACATAAAATACCGAAATTACCCATGAACGTATCACAATTCTCTAAATCAGACTTAGAAAATTTAAATGAGACAGAAGATGAAGTCAGCATCGATAGTAGTCTGGAATCGCTTTTTAAAAATGCTATGAAATGGACATTAAGTTTACATGCAAACAATAACTTTACACGAAAAGATGTAGTTGAAATTCAGAAAAGTCTAATGTCACTAATAGTGAATCCCTTATTGAATATATTTAGCATATTTGCGAAATATAATTTAAAATCTAAATGCAGCAGCATTTATGCCACATTTACCAACATCTTATCTAACTGTACAAATCTATTTAAAAATTGTGATACAGATTACACTATATTTCAAACTCTAAAGGCATCGGGGCACATAGGCGATGTTAATGACTATATAATAAGCAACGAAATCGATACCATCTTTTGCAAAGGAGAACTAAAATATGGAGAAAATTCGGTGAAAGCCTCATTTTTACCATTACGTTTGCAGTTTCAATTACTGTTTCAACAAGATAATGTTCTCAAAGAAATGCTTAATAATATGAGTTTAATACGACAAAACGATGAAAATGTTGTAAATTTTATTCAAGGACCAATATGGAAAGAAAAGTGCGAATTGTATCCTGGTAAAATATTGATACCATACTATTTATACGCCGATGATTTGGAAATAAATAATCCTCTTGGATCGCACTCAATGACTCACTCAATTTGCAATTTTTATTGTTCTTTTACATGTGTAGAACATCATGACGGAAAATTAAATAACGTCTATTTAGCCAGCGTTATAAAATCGCAAGATCTAAAAAAATTTGGTACCAAGAGATGTTTGCAACCATTAATTGAACAACTGAGAACACTTGAAGAGGAAGGAGTAACAATCAGATTAAAAGATGCAAACTACCAAGTGCATTTTGTATTAGCTCTTTTTTTGGGGGATAACCTAGGATTGAACACGCTCCTGGATTTTAATAAATCTTTTTCAAGTAATTCATACTGTCGCTTCTGTAAAGTTACTAAAACTGATTCTACTCTGTTATGTTCTGAAAAACCTGATCTAATGAGAACTCGAGATAATTATAATAAAGATGTTAATGCACAAAATTCACAGCAAACTGGAGTTATAGATGAATGTTGCTTTAACGAAATAAAATCATTTCATGTTGTAAATAATTATTCGGTAGACGCTATGCATGACATATTCGAGGGAATTTGTCATTATGATCTATCTCACATTTTGCTTCATTACATACAAGTAATGCATTATTTTTCTTTAGAAACTCTGAACATAAGAAAGCAAAACTTTGAGTATGGTCCAATTGAAATAGGAAATCATTCCAAAGAGATTAAACTTTCTCATCTTAAAAATAAACGTTTCAAAATGTCAGCAAGAGAAATGCTTACATTTGTAATGTATTTACCCTTAATGGTTGGTGATATGGTTCCTGTAGATGATGAAGTTTGGGCATTTTTGTTAAATTTAATTGAAATTATAGACTTTATTTTATCATTTAAAATCACAGATTGCTTAATCAAATCATTAAAACAAAAAATTGAGCTGCATAACACGCAATATCTAAACCTTTTTAAAGACACCTTGAAACCAAAATTTCATAATTTAACTCATTATCCAACCATATTGCAAAAGTCGGGACCACTCCGAAAATTCTGGAGTTTCAAATTTGAGGCTAAACACAAACAATTTAAGACATATGCACATACAATAACATCTCGCAAAAATATATGTCTCTCTATTGCGAAGAAATATCAACTGAAATTTGCGCACGAAATTCTGAACTATAAACAAAAATCGCTATACGAATTTGATTTAAAAGATAAAGTCAATAGCGTATTTTCCAATATAGTCAGACAAAAATTACACGTGCATGACGAATACGTTGTCGAATTGTTTAATAAATTTAAATATAATGGAGCCGTATATAAAGAACGTTATTATGTTGCAAAATGTGTCAATGATTACTTATTATATATGATCATACATATAGTAAAAGTGGAGAAAAACGTATTTCTTTTTTGTCAAGAACTAAAAAATATATTATACCGTCCACATTACACATCATTTGAAATAAACCCAGAGAATTTTGGCGAGTTTCATATAATTAAATTTGAAGATATTATTGGTCCTCCATTAACCATTAATAAAACGGCAAAAGGGAAATGCATGATACGAATAAAGGAATATAGTTTAGAACTGAACAGTTAAAGTTGTTTATAGGCCTATCTTTATAACATTTAATTTTAGATATAATGAATTATAATCACACTAAGGATACAAATTCCATTCCTGAAAATACTGCAGAAAATGACAAACCACAGCTACTAAATGAACAATTAATATTAGATGAGGATTGTGATGACTGCACGATATTTAATAAATACACATTTCCATTTGAATCACCTATATCCGCAATAAGAGTTGATGGAAATCAGTTGGCTAGTTTCGAATTTGACGAAGAAGAAAATAACAATTTAAGAGACCTGCTAAAATCTTGGGAACAGGATCATTTATACGATGGACTAATAGGTAATATTTTTATTTATTTTATCCTTAATTTTCTAATTAAATCTTGTGTAAATTTTTAGCGGAAGGCATCGGAGTATCTCAGTTAAAAATAATTAAACCACACAATATACAGCAATTATTTGATAAATTACACATTAAAATGGGAGATTTAGTAAACTTTGAAAACAAATTGGAGATGTGGCGCGAAAATTTAAATTTGCCATATTATGGTTATTCTTTCCATAATTTTAATTCTAGAAATTCTACTGGTCCAATATCAGAGAGCAGTTCTTCTATTTGCCAAGAACTGAGATCTAAAGAAAATATTTGTCCACCTAATACGTTTGAATATAATAGCTACACACCTTCAAAAGAACCAGAGTTGTGTACCATAACACTGACTGAAATTTTGATGAAAAAATCCAAAGGACAATTAATAATAGATTTTCATAATAAATTCAAAAAACTAGAAAGTATTCATCGTACGCAGTTAATTAACTTAATCGCACATTATTTCGAAGAAAATGGGTTGCATTTAAGTTTAACAACAAGCTATCGTCTTGAGCGAGAGTTAATTGAAATATTTAATACCGAAAAACTCGAGTACTACAGAATAGGAAAAAGGGGCAAAATTTATATTAAATTTTGTAATTTAAAAAGTAGTACCAAAAAATTAAAACCAAAAGAGTTGAGTAGTCAAAGAGTACAACAAGCGAGTACCAGTAAAGTTTTTGAACTAGGTAATTACATAGTAACAAATATCGATTTCCAGTATAATATTATGATTTTTTATCTAACTTATAGACCCCGAAGAAGACGCCGAGCAATGTATAAAGTGCTTAAAATATGATAACTTATCCAAAGAAGAATTCGATTGCTTTTGGCAAGCATGTAGCCAATATAGATTAAAAGAAATTAGAAATGGAACTTTAACTGTGAAGCAAGTGTTTGAAAAATGGCCACAGTTTAAGGTCGCATCTGGTAATCGATTGGTATTTATTTTTGCTCGTTTATTTGCCATACAACAGTTTCTAAATTGTTAAATATTTTCAGATTGACAAAGACTTTAATGTCCTTAATCCGGAGAAAGAGGACATTTTTACAAACTGGAAGGAGAAATTTCCAAAAATTTTGAATTTCTTAAAACAAGAAAACAGAATAAAATCCTGTGACATACTTAGTATATTAAAGAAAATTCAAAACGAAGATTATGAAAAAGGTAATTTTGTTAAATATTAGTTTTTTATTTACATAAATTGTTTTATTCAAATACAAAATTTTTTATAACGGGGCTTTTGTTTAGATGAGGCGGTTATTCAACTTTTATGGTGCGTTCATGGCTTTCTGGTTCCTACACAAAAAATATCTAGAAAGGATAATACAGGAAAAACAAAAACAACAAAATTTACAATAAAAGATTCACAAGAAACTTTTATTTATGTTGGTAAGAACATCCAACAAATTGATGACCATATTTTGTTCCTAAAAAATAAAGGTGAAAATATTCAACCATTAATATTGGCGGTTGGAAACCCAGATCTAACAAATTTTGAAAATTTTTATGTTTATGTGGATGGAGTGAAATTAACATTTTCCAGAATTCTACGAGCTGTAGATATTTGTTTTAAACTTTTTTATTTGCTTAATTTAGAATATCCAAAGGCGGGTGAGAACTTTTGGCACTTTATTCAGCAGTATTTTTATAAAATTGATGCGACTGCAAAAAATAAGTCGTCAAAAGTTATTTTCATGATAAACGAATTAAACAAATAGAACTTTAAATATGTCTATAAAATATTTTTATTATGTTGATATTTCGGTGCAGAATACCATTTCAAAGCAATTTATTTTTTTTTATATTTTTATTCAAACTTTTTTTTACCATAATAAATAATGAAGTATAATGAAAATTATGAATCAAACAATCTCTTGTGAACTTAATTTTTGAACTAATTTTTATTTAAATAGAACTGCACAAAATATAACAAAATTTGACTAAATAAATAAAGCAAAAAATATAAAACATAAAATATAAAATATAAAACATAAAACATAAACAATTTGAAAAATTATATTCTTCCATTTCAACAAAATATTATACATATTATATATTATAATAAATTTCACTGAATTATTAAAAGTGCCAATTTCTTATTAACTAAGAGTTTTTTATTTACTATATATTTGCATTTCAAAAGCTCTATTTTTATTAACAGTGGTACAACGACAGTACTAAGCTGATTTGAAAATTAATTAAGCTGAAATAAAAAAATATGAAAAGAAATACTTGTTAAGTTTGAATAAACAAAGGTATTAAAATGTGATATATATTATATGTATGACATAGTGATAGTCGATGGACGAGTTCATATCATTAACGTATAGGTATGTATGTATATAAAAAACAAGTATATTTAAATCTACGAATTATTTACTATATAATATGTATACTATGCATAAACTCTATGTACAGTTTCATAATGATCAATACTATTATGTATACAATGCATAAATAATATGTACAAATTGTTATATTTATTATATTATAATTATGATTTTCGATGGATAAGTTCATAACATTGACGTATAGGTATGTTTAAATATAAAAAATATGTATATTTATATATAAGATTTATTTACTATATAATATGTATACTATGCATAAACTCTATGTACAGTTTCAAAACAATAAATACCATTATTTATACAATGCATAAATAGCATGTACAAATTATTTGTTATAAATGAATACTCGTACATACACTCTATGCACGGGTTTATAATGATAATTACTATACATGAATATGAATTTTTTCAAGGTTTTCCTTTTTTCAATGAACCGTGTTTCATAATATTAATGACCGTGTTCTTTGGTACAAATTTTATGAAAAAATAATACTATTAATCACCATATTTACAATATAAATGTACCTTTTTTTTCAGTGAATATATGAACTTTTCTTTATTTGGTATAACGCTATAACTTGAAAACAAATGATTATCGAATAAGAACATATGGGTTTTTTTCATTGTTTTCGCGTGTATAATACACTCCTGAAATTTGGTCCGTTCCTCCCGACTCACCCTGTATGTTGCAGTAAAGTTTATAAAAAAGCCTTTATATAACATTATTTTTGGAAACAGCTTTTATGTACAATTGTCTTGGACTTGGTGCTGTATGTTTCAAGGGACTTGGGAATACTATGATCCATCATTGTGAGGTAAAGCACACCAAGTCCTTTTTAACAAATAACAGTTACATAATATTACGTAATGAGCTATAACGGATCGGTCATTATATATATACGATCGCATTTCTTAAACTACACCGAAAATTTTTGCTGGATACGTTGCGGCAAAGAATCTCTTGGACAAGTTCGCGAACTGGCCATATCCGGGTACAGTTTAAGTGGCTAGAGTTTAAAAAGTCGAATGATCTAGGGCGTTATAACTTCCGTTTGTTTGAATCATAATATTTTAATAAAATTTATAAATTTTGAATATTTGGACATATTTCTATCATTTTTTTCCAAATGACAATCTTGGCGCCCCAGGTTCCTGAAAAATCAGCTGTTTTTAAAATCTAATGAACTTTTTTGTCCTTGATCTTGCAGAAAAGTTAAATTTAATTTTTTCGATTTATTGATATTGATATATTAAATCACTTTTGTTAGGGTTCACCGTCATTTGTGTTCATTTAGGACTACGATATACAAGTCGTTGAATGTACTACGGTTGTCTATCACCATCCTTAGATTTTTCGACGTTACATTTCTACAGACGTTTGGCTCTGCAAACTGGTTATTACTGTATGGTAATGTACAGCATTTTTAAATATATTTTACTTTCTTTAGAATTCAAATAGCTTAATATCTATTCGGCCGAGAATTACAAGAGCTCAAAAAATAGAGCTAGTGGAACGAGTAGTCTCGAACTACTCTTTAGCGACAGGAAGGTTCCAGACGATCAACGGACGTCGGTCAAGAGATCGTTTTTGGAACGAGTTGGTAGTAGATCTCAACGGAATGGAGGGACCCATTAAAACTGTTATTGAATGGCAAAAGGTAACTAGTTAAAATTTATTAAACATTCTAATTACATTTACTTTTTTCTACAAATAAAGTCGTTTTCCGATATACGGGGCACTTTAAAAAAAAAAGTACAATTGTGGAGGAGGGATGCCAACCGAACTGGGGGTGGTGAACCGCTGCCACAAGAGTTGGAGGATTGGGAGGAATTGTTGACTAGCGTTGTAACGGAAAATCAACTGGATGTCAGTGTCGGGATCGATCATGGACCTGCAGTAAGTTTTAAGAATATTCAGCTAAGTGATGTTTTTACAAATTTTGTGGTATTTCTAGAGTCGACATACTTTATCCAGTTTTGTGCCACGTCGTACAGAAGCGGAAGAAATGACGGTTCTATCAAGTGAGGATGGTTATAGTCCATTGATGTCCGAAACATCTGGTCATCTGACCTACTCAATGGACTATGACCATTTCATTATTAGTTAAGTGCCTAGACCATCAGTCGTCACAACAAGTATGACTTTAAATATAATAAAAGCATGTAGATATTAACACAAATTATTTATTTTAGGTTTACGTACTAACACCCCAACGGTTGTTTTACAAGAAGTAGTTCCTGAAGTGGAACTATCTTCTCCTGTACTATCTTCTCCTGTACTACAACATTCACAGCCAACTACGTCACGCCGTTCGCGGAATTTATATAAAACAGGGTTGAACAAAAATGCCCAACGAGCTTTAGGACTTCAAGAAGCATCTTTGCGGCAGCTTCGAGGAATAAAACAATATTTAAAACATACTTCTAAGCAAACCCGACACAGTGAAATTGAATCAGCATGGCAGCATGCTGAACATATTTCTTTATTGGATCGGCAACATGCTGAACAAATAGCTTTAATGAAGCACGAGTCTGTTGTTAAAGATCAGCAACATGCCAGGGAGTTGGCATTAAAAAATCAAGAAATTTCCGTGATGCAGCAAGACTTATTGCTAAGAAAAGAGCAACATGCCGCAGAACTGGCTATGAAAGAACGGCAGCATGCTGAGATTCTTTCTGCTGTATATACGCAAAGGCTTTAAGCTAATTTATCCGGCATTTCCTTTCCCATTCATTCCCTTCCAACCTCCTTAAAATCCCAACCTCTCCCCTTCCCCATTTTATGTTTTCTGTTTTTAGGTAGATTTCATATAAAAATCTAACTATTATTATTAAATCCGTCCTTTCCAGGACGACAAAATTTTTAATAATTAATTTAAATGATTTGAATAAAAATACAAATTAATAGTACCGTATAATTTCCTAATGCCTTTTCCTTGCCTAATGTAAAAGTACCGTATAATTTCCTAATATAAATTTCTTCTTTTTGTAATGAAATAGGACTGCAATAGAAGAATGTCGAAAAAACTCAATAAAAATCAAAGAAACTATTCGGTTTCTGAGCTTGAATGTCTTGCGGCAATTCTTAGTGTGAAGAAATTCAGGGGCTATGTTGAAGGTCACCGATTTACAATCGTGACTGATCACTCAAGTCTGAAGTGGCAAATGTCACAGAAAGACTTGAGTGGTCGTCTGGCTAGGTGGAGCCCAAAACTCCAACATATGGATTTTACCATTGTCCACCAAAAAGGTACCCAAAATATAGTCCCTGATGCTCTATCTCGTTTTCATGACGATACACACGAGCAATTGACGGAAGCATTATTACATCACATTAACGATATTAAACTCGACAATGAGGGTTATCGGCACAAAGAGGACACAGATATGATAGCTAAAGTTCAATCATCACCCAAGGACTTTCCCTTAGTCAAAGTCGTGGATGATAAGCTATACATACGTATTGAGCCAAGACTTAATGCGATACCTAACGATGTTTCTGTGTGGAAACTCTGGATACAAAAACCGATGACTTCAAACATGATTCAGAAGCATCATGATGATAGTACTGCTGCTCATGGAGGTATAAAAAAGACATTAGAATTACTTCGACGTCTTTATTATTTGCCGGGCATGGCGTCACAGGTGCACAACCATGTTGTGTCCTGCGACACATGTAAACAAACAAAAGCCACGAATCAGATATTGCGTCCTCCGATGCAATATCAATTCGAAACACGTCCATGGCAGAGAGTCTATATAGATTTTTTGGAACCGTACCCTCGTTCTACACTTGGGAATACAGTATTACTTATAGTTCTAGATCATGCTACGAAGTTTGTACTACTGAAAACACTCAGAAACGCAACTTCACCGAAGGTGAATGCTTTTCTGAAGAATGAAGTGTTTCTAACATATGGGGTACCAGAGTTTCTACACAGTGACAATGGCAAACAGTTCACTAGTAGGAACTTTCAAAGTCTTTTGTCAGATTTCGGCATTGAACACATTAGGACCGGTGTCTATAGTCCACAGAGCAACGCGTCAGAGCGGGTCAACAGTTCAGTTCTAGCAGCAATTCGAGCGTTCATTAAAAGTCAACATACCAAGTGGGATTCACAAATTGGTGAAATTGCTTATGCACTGCGGGTTGCAGTACATTCAGCGACTAAGTACTCACCGTACTATTTATTATTCGGTCAACATCCGATATCAGATGGCAACATTTATTCATTGATGAGATCGCTTCACATGCTGGGTGAAGATATTGATGAGGAAATCGAACGCTCTGATCACTTGAGCATGCTCAGAAATCGAGTGCAACAGAACCTGTCTACAGCTTTCAAGAAATCACAGAAATCACAATCTGCGATCTAAACTACGAACCTTCGAGCCACAATAACGTGTGTTTGTACGGCAACATCATTTGAGTGACCCTACAAAAAAATTCTCGGCGAAATTGGCTCCAAAGTTCTTACCTGCAATGATTAAAACTAAGATTGGAAATGTACTCTACGAGTGCATAGATATGAGCGCTAAGAATCTTGGAGTTGATCGTGCGAAGGACACTAGGGAATGATGTCTTTTCGTTAGGTAGGGTCGTTCCTCTGGCTAGTTGTCGTCGCTGTGGTTCACATCTTCTGTGTCATACTTGCTGGTTGTATCGGGGTGTCAATAGTGATGTTCTGATGGATGGTCGGTCTCAATACTCAGTGAGGTTCCTAGGGACTTCATGAGTGTTGGAACCGGTCATCGGTCCTTACGCCAGTGACTGTTGATACTTCGATCCCAGATACAATTTCTAAATATATGTAGTTTGGTAGATTCTCGTCGTGGATTGAATGCCAACGTTTTTGTGCCTTCAAAGTCAAGTATTCTTTTGATTCTTGTCTTTGAATTCATGGTGTAACGATTGCCCAGTTCTTCTCATTGAATAAATGAAAATACCCTTATTACATTTCGAATGTATTTATTAATATCTTAACAATTCATTTTTTTTTCTGAAATAACAACTCAAACTTTTAAGTTTAAATAATATCTTTCAAACCGCTGAATAGCGAAACACCATATATGAACTTGCCATCCGTAAGCTAAAAGAACGGTTTGGTCTGTCAAAGTTGGTATAATTTATTAATTCGTAGAAAAGAAACGAAAAATAAAAACGAAAAAAACCCGAAAACAGAAAAATTGAATATGAAAAATGCCCTCATTATGTTTTTGACTGTCGAGCAAAAATTAAAGTTTATAATTAATTCGTGTTTTAAATTTTAAAAAGAAAATATAATTGATTTTTGGAAGGAAATTATATCTTGTGATAAGTTTTAGCATAATTTTTGCTCAAAAAAAAAAATACTAATATGTACAGTGCACAAAATATGTACATATATATAAAAAGATTAATAAAAGAATTACAGTAAAGGGAAATACGTGTTCAATTATTAAAAACAAAAGTCACGGTTGTTAATAAACTAAAATCAATTACACTCCACAAATCTTTCATTGTGAAATTAAATAAACATTTTATTATAGTGGGTTTCTTTTGTGGATGGAAAGCAATTTATTTCCACTTTGAACATGATGTGATGGTGCAAGGTCACGACCTTGAATAAGATAGTTGTCATCAGAATACATCAATTGCCAGTTAAATTGCTTCGATAGTAAGCGGGAGTTCGGTTGTATCTTTTGAATAAACATAAGAGGGATACAGGCGATAAAGGCAAGAAAAGAGTCAAGATTGGATGTTTTCATTTGTTTTCCAAATGAGCAATTGGTGGTGATTTAAAATTAATAGAGTCGGAGGAGGTTTGAAACTAAGAAGATTGAAGGGAAAAGAATTAATTTGGATGTTAAGTTAAGAAGTAATTTATGAATTTGGTCAATTTGGTGCAGATTATGGCGGTAAAATAAATGTTTTCCAGTACATATACTTTTTTTGGATGAAATACTGAAGCAAGAAGTCTATTACCAACAACACCATTACTAAGTAAGGTTTCTATTTCTTTTATATATACATTTAATATCAATAAATTTTTTTTATTAGTCGTATGGTTTTGTCATGTAATAGTAGGTTGATTCATTTTTAAGAGATTCTACAATCCAGATTCGTTATAGAGGACAATCCGTTTATCCCGGGTGATTCCTTTTTTTATTATAGTGAAATAATTAAATTTTTTTGTTATAAAAGTCCAAATTTAATTCACGAAGTGAACAAACTAACAAAATTTATATTTTCGAACTATTTTCATTATTCATATGTCTTCCATCTGTAGGCGAACACAATAATAACATTATTTTACACTGGTAAAAATGCTATACATTGTATATTTTTTACACTGTCAAATTTAGCTATGTCGTTTTGTAAGTTTTTAGTAGATGAATTTGTAAATATTATCATTTATATTTACAAGCGTAGAAAAAATAGCGTTTTCTACGCGTGGTAAAAACGTTTTTGCGTTCCTGAACCTATTCCACTCGACGCCATCGCGTCTCGTGGACAAACCGTCTAGTCACGCAAAAAGAGACGTTTTCACCACTTGTATAAAAATCTACTATTTCAGTTTTATATGAAAAAGTTTTTTCCCAAAGTTTACAAAATCGATTCTAGTTTAATCTGCGGTTTCGATAAAAAACATGAGAAAATTGTTTAAGATTAACAAAAATAAAACGAATTGTGATTAAAAATGAATCCAAAGAAAAACATAAAAAAAACACGAAAAACATTACAAAAAAAAAACAACATGACTGGCAATCATTGTCAGATTCAGAAAAAGGAAAATATGCAACCAAAACTATAGAAAACTTGGAGCAATATTTAACTCAATATCAAGATTACATCAATCAGGAAGACGGATGAAGATCAGAGAAAAAGCATACCTGGATGGAATAAAAGAAAAATACATATGTAAGATTTGTTAAAAAAGAGAACAGAAATCAGCGCATTAAATGCACAATGTGTCGATTACCAAATATCTAATGGAACAAACAAACGATGAATCTTCGAAACACCAAAATATCGAAAGCCGATCTTCATTTGTACTTAAAAGACCGCGAATGTAACTTACAACCAATTATTTAGTGGAGTCATATTAGTAAAAATAAGTGATATATTTGATGTAAGAGCAAAGTTGAATTTTTTTTTGTTTTCTGTTATAAAAATAAGTGGGCGTGTAATTATTTAGCAAATTTGGAGGTCCGGAAGGGCCTCAAAAATGGCAAAAACTGGTTTTTTGGTGTTTTTTGAGTAGGTCGCTTCACTATTTTTGAAATATTTCGGGCTCAAATGATGATCATAAAATAAGAATAAAAAATGAAAAACTTTTGTGATTAAATTTCGAATCCATCTAGGGGGGTACTTTAAAAGTGTAACCTAACCTTAAAAAACCGAATCGCGTGACATTTTTTTTTTACTAAATTTATGATAGGGGACGGAAAAATCGTCGAATTTTCATGAAAATTTCAGGGAACATGTATTTTAATAGTCTTAATATGGGATTTATTTTTTTAAGAAAAACTTTTAATTTTTTCGGCCACAATTGGCATTTTTCGTTAAATTTGGCCAATGGCGCCATTTTATGAGAAGTCATCCAAAAGTCAATTTTTTTTTAAATCTGTTCTTTTTTTTATGTACCTAAGTATAATTAAAGTTATGTTGCCTTAATTTAAATGCCCATTTTTAGGAACGAAAAAAAAAATTAATTTTTGCATTTTTTGAAATTTTACCATGTATACGGTATTATTTATGCTAAGTATCATGTATTTTTCCTAAAATTCAATTAAAATATCCTAAAATGTTATCTGTTGTGAAAAAAAAAATTTAAAGATGTTTTATTACAACATATTAAATGTTCTTGTAGCACTGGTTGTAAACGTACCAATTGTATGTCAAATGGCAAGTTTTGCAGCCCTTTATGTGTATTATGTAAAGGCTTAAATTGTTCAAATATTCCTACTGAAGTAATAGAAGATGATGCCGAAGAAAATAATGTCGATGAAAGCGAAGAAGAAGAAAATATTGAAATGAACAATTATGATAATGAGGATGAAAATTATAGCAGTAGTGACTATTTTGAAAGTGATGCGAC
Source organism: Diogma glabrata (assembly GCA_963693315.1). Taxonomy (NCBI): domain Eukaryota; kingdom Metazoa; phylum Arthropoda; class Insecta; order Diptera; family Cylindrotomidae; genus Diogma; species Diogma glabrata. Next base: position 309,553,398 of record OY856186.1, read on the forward strand.
TCTAAATACTTCAAGTGAAATTTCCGAAACTCATTCTTATAGCATGTACGAACCAGTTGTTGAAATAGAAGAAGATATATTTCTTTCTGATGATGATATAAACAATACTGATTTACACGAAACTAATAACAGTAAAAAAAGGAAAACTGTAGAATGGAATTTTCAATTGAAAACATAATTGGCGTAATAGTAGATTCTTGTATGAGCTTAGAATGAAGGCAATTCTTCACGAGGATGAAGTTTCCCGAAACGAGCGTAAGCGAGTGGAGGGAATCATCCGGGTGAAGAATTGCCATCATCCTAAGCTAATACAAGGTGCTATTTTATCCACGACTGTAAAATATTTTGTTTAATTTCCAGTTTCCATGCAAAAATTTGTATCACCATATTGAAATAAATACATCAAAGGTAGCGAAAAACAAAACAAGTTTGTTGTTTAATTTGTTAGGGGAATATTTAATAAACTATAGAACTGTTAAAGAATTTTAATCAAATTCACTAGTTGTGGAATGAATACAATTACAATGGAAGACATACGCATGGAAAGCATATATTCTTTAGTAGTCGTGGATAAAATTATTTATGCTGTGTATTTTATATGTTAATAAAAAATGTTTAAAAAAAATTGAATAGTACATTTTTTCAAAATCTTATATCAATCTTTACAATAATTGTAATAACATTTTAATTATTTACCAAGAAGCAATTTAGGGCATTGCAAAAAAAAGAGTTTTGTAGGTTATCTATAATTTAAAAAAATATTTTTATTAATTTAAATCGCAAATTTCACTTTTTGCAAAATACATGATAATTAGCATAAATAATACCGTAAATATGGTAAAATGTCAAAAAAATGCAAAAAATAATTTTTTTTCATGCCCAAAAATGGGCATTTAAATGTAGATAAAAAAAAGTACAGATTAAAAAAAAAATTTAATTTTGGATGACTTCTCATAAAATGGCGCCATTGACCAAATTTAACGAAAAATGCCAATTGTGGCCGAAAAAATTAAAAATTTTTCATAAAACTTAAATCACATATTAAGACTATCAAAATACATGTTCCCTGAAATTTTCATGAAAATTCGACGATTTTCCGCCCCCTATCATAAATTTAGTAAAAAAAAAGTCACGCGATTCGGTTTTTTGAGGTTAGGTTACACTTTTAAAGTACCTAACCCCCCTAGATGGATTCGAAATTTAATCACAAAAGTGATTTTGCCAGTTTTTGCCATTTTTGAGGCTCTTCCGGACCTCCAAAATTGCTAAATAATTACATGCCCACTTACTTTTATGTCTATAACAGAAAACAAAAAAAAAATTCAACATTGATTTTACATCAATATAAAATGCTAATATGACTCCACTAATTCTCTATTTAAATTACAAAACATTTTTTGTCATTTTAGGACATTTTCTGAATATTGGATTCATAAATATTGCAGAGCAAAAGGAAAACATAATTGATAAACTGCATACAAAAATTTGAAAAAAACTGAAAAGAAAAGATTTAAACAAATATACCAAGATAAAGTTGAAAACTACATTAGGAGTTTGAATCGTTACCCCAAAAGTAAGAAGTCAAGAACCACTAGATGTATTTTAATACGAATAATCTTTTGTACATTTGTTTTACAGGAAGCACAACTATACGTGAAAGTATTACAGGAGGAAAAAAATAGTGACGATTCGGATGGACAAACTAGTGACCATTCGGATGAACAAACTAGTGAGGAATCGGGTTGTTTCTATTCCTCGTGATGAGGAATAGAAACAGCAAGCAATGTTTTTTTTATTTACAAGAGTTTATTTGTTTATTTTCTTGCAATTTATTTTGAAGTTTATTTGCAAATTAATTGTAATATACCAAAAACAGAAAATGTTGATGTTAGAATTGTTTAAACCTGAGATAATATATTCGAAAAACTTAAACGTAAATTTTAAGCAATAAAACTATGTACATCTTAAATAAACATTTTCAAAAACCTTTTTCTTTAACTTAAAATTTGTATTTGTTTTTTTTATTCTTTTTTGTTTGAACTTCTACAATGGAAAATTTCCACAATTTAATTTTATGACAATTTTTAGTTTTTTTTATTAGTTTTATTTTTATTTATTGTTTTTAGTTACAACTGTTTTTCTTAAAGTTTTTTAGATTAGTTCTCATCTAGATCTGGATGCCGATTATGGAATGCGATTTAAGCAAAATCGCATCGCTTTCAAAAAATACTGTGTACGTACATGAGAAAATATTGCAATGTTTTAGTAATCGCAATGAAATAAAAATAGACCATTTTTGTGGATATTATTATGTGGGCATCAATAAGCGATTTTGTGCTGTCAAATAAACATTACCGTTCGAGTTAATGTTTTCAAAAATTTTAAGTGAACATTATAATGGTAAGTATTTGTTTAAATTTGGTGATTTAATTCGTGTTTTAGTTAGTTTTAAACGTATCAGTATATTTACTTATGGTACAAAACCGTTTCAAAAGATATATTGTTAGTGTTGTGTAATGTGTTTTAACTTTTAAGAGTTTTTGAAATATTTAAATTTACTTGTGTAATAGTTAATAAATTATTTTAAATTTTTTATTTTACTTGTTATAAGTTTCGCAATAAAATTATTGCGAAACTTATAACAAGTAAAATAAAAAATTTAAAATAATATTAAAATGTTTCGCCAAGTGCCTACAGCGTCTTCAATTATGTATAGTTAATAAATTACACGGTTGTGTACGATTTAGTCTAACGGCTTTTAATTCATAACTCAAATTTTGTTTAATAAATAAGTTAAAAATAGTTATTGTTTAAGAGGAGAATAAATATATGTAGAAGTTATTGTTTTCGGCATATGATGTTTGTTTTTGATTTGGATCATTTGGTAAACTTAACTGTTCCTCTCCGAAATAATTCTATAATTTCCCAAAAAAATCCTTAAAATTCAATTGTTACTGTTTTATAATAAAATAATGAAATTATAAAATTATGGAACATTGTATAAAAATCAAGAGGAATATCAACCCTCCAACCCTTGTTATGTTTAGTTTTTTTAATATTAATACGAATTATCAAAAATTGTAATTAAAAATTTTTTTATTATATATGATTTAATTTTTCCTTAAGTAATTTGTCTGTTTATTTCTATTCATTTGTGGTTCTCGAGATAGAGGTACTTTTTATACTACGGCTTTCATATATATATTCAATATAATGTATCTAGAGAACAACTTGATGGATTTAAAAAAATATTATCTCGTTTTAAAGTAAAGAGTGAGTAGCTTTAAATAAAAATAAATAAAATAAAAATTGACTTTTGGCAATGTTTTTTTTGGGAATTATAGATATTTTTTACATATTTTTGTCTATAAATAAAAAGTAAAATTCTTCTAAAAAATTTCTATATTTCTTTTATTACCATAAAAGTCGCCAAAATCCAAGCGGTTGATATTATGTAGAAAAACAATGATTTTATAAAATTATATAAAGAAAAAATAGAAATCAATGGAAATATTAATCTTTGAAGCCTTACTATATTTTTAATTTACTTTAATGTATTATTAAAAACTGAAACTTTAATTATTTTTACAGAAAATAGCTCATTTTTAGGGTTCCGTTTTTTGTACGGAACCTTCTTGGTGAGACTTTAATGAGTTTTTGTATTAAAACCGATTATTTCATAAATTGTAAATCCTATGGACCTGCAATTAAAGATGCGTATAAAACTAGCCTGTTACCTAAAGATGACGGATATAAAAAAAAGTTGTTTGCGTTTCTTTTACGGGACTGCGATGTAAGGCCTTTAAGAAAATACTTGTTTTTACCGAGTCAAATACGGTATCATATGAAAGGGCTTGAATTCAGTATCCTTTAAAAATATATTTTAGAATTTTTCACCAACACAATTTATGGAATAAAATAATAATAGCGTTTTTTCGTATTTTTTCCGAACCTAACTAATAAAAAAACTTCAAAAGTTTTTGGAAATATAAAAAAAGTGGTAACTTTTGAATGAAAAATATAGCGAAGTTCAAAATGCTCATAATCGTATTTATTAAGGGGGTGCGAAAGAGAAGGGAAAAACACCGTTTAAAGTTGTGTGAGATATCATATGAAAGCACTTTGTTTACGCCGTGAATGTTTCAGCGTTCACTTTTTCTAAAAAATTGCATTCCACACATAGAAAGAAAAATACAATCGATAATTATTTAGAATATAATATGTAATATCAATATTTTACCTCCTTTTCGTTGTTGACATGTTTTTTATATAAAAAAAACCTAAATGACATTTCGACATGTCTAGGCGTCAACATTTGTTATGCCGCTATTATGTAACCCACTTTACCTTAAATTAACATTCAAAAAAATCGAATTCAACTGATCCACTTTACATATAAGCAGATGTGTACAACGAAATCAAAAAAAAATTAAATAAAAACGAATAAAAGAGAGAAAGAACGCATGGTGGGATAGCGGGGAACGAAATGAAAAAAAAAACAAGAAATGTTTACCTCAAAAATTTTATTGGGTTTAGCAAATTATTAAGTCTCGAGTTTTTGTTGAATATTGAGCTTAGCACAAAAATATAAATAATAGATAAAAAAATTCGTTTTTAAATACATAAATATTATATGAAATTAACATTTAAGTAAAATTGTGTCAATTTAGAGATTCAACAAAAAAAGTTGTAATCAATAAAATAATAGAAATATTCTATACAGATTTTTTTTGTGTATAAGGCGTGTGATTTTGTGTTCTCTGGGGGTGAAATCATCGAAAGAGCAAGGTTATCGGAGAAGAACAGGACTTATACCTGGTAAGTATTAATGATATTTATGAGTTGGAGATGGTAGGCGTGCGTGGTGATATTATGGGTGACGCGAAATGTTCGCCATTTTTCTTAGACGAATATCAGATTTTTGGCATGGAATGGATAAAAACGATAGAATTAATGTCACATGGACGCGTATGTTGATATAAGGTTACATAGTTGTGATAGTGGTTTATAGTGACGGTTTATAGTGGTAATCATGGTTGTTCACAGATACAGGTTATAGTTGTAATGTAATGGTACATGTGATAGGTTTTCGTTGAGATTGGAAGAAGATTGTATTTTTTTTGGTAATTATTGCGGGCGGTGGCAGATTTTCACCACGTGCATTTTTTTATTTAAATTTTGTTGGTTAAATTTCTTTTATTATATTTTATTGGTTAAATTTTTTTTCTGTTTTTTTATGCTTCGTCAAATGCTGGCTTTCTTTATTAATTATTGTATACATGAAATGCACAGCTGCACCTCGTAATCCAAACCGGGAAGTCTCATGTTCGGGTAATTTTTTTGTCGATACTTCATCAATTTATATAATTTGCCAGCAGCAGCTAAATCAACGAAGGAGCTCTAGAAAGGGCTCCTTCTTAGAAGAGAACATGTAACACATTCAATTAAAAACAAAAAACCAGTAATTATTTTGAGCAAAAATATAGAAAACAGTATATCTGGTTCGTGTTTTAGACATCTGTGTCTCTGCTGACGAAAAGGAGAACGTCGGACTTTGTGGTATTTATTGAAGGAAAAATAATATTAGCCCTCATTGTCATTTTTCATTTTCGATTAGAAAATTGTAGTTTGCTTTCTTGTGGTGGTCTGTCGCCCATTTTGTGCTCTTTAAAAATCATGTTTTTTTTCAACATGATGCGCGTTCGTTTTATTAAATTGAGAGGGACTGATTCGTGAAATTAAAAACTTAAAATGCTGTAGTCGGTCTTATTAAAATTAAACTAAAAATATCTCAGTCTGTCTATTAAAATTAAGTTAAAGTGTCTTAGTCGTTTTCATTGAAAATTAAACTTAAAATGTCGTCGTCTTTTGTACTAAAATTAAACTTGGATCATTTCGATCACTCATTTCGTTTTCGTCGCTTTAATAATGAAACAACGTATTCGCAAGAGTGTAGTTTCGATAATTGGGTTTAAAGATTTTTCGATTTTCTGATTTTCATAAACTCGGCAGCACTATTGAATGAACAAAGATATTGGAAAAAAAATGTCTACCAATTGATCTTGACTAATTTCCCCACAGCATATTAAAATTTCACATTGGTACCTGCTGGCTTTTCCACCTAAAAAGAGGTGAAAAGTCAATCAGGTACCTTATACGTTATTTCATATTTCATATACGTTATTTCATTTTGCATGGAAGTACGATTAAGCCTAAAACTAATTATTATAGAACTAACGCATAATATTTTTACAATTTTTTATTTATATGAACCAGAATATCATGTAGTAATGAATGATGCTTATACAATATTTTAGATTTACCATTTTGTGTGGCGATCGTAATGTATGTAAAGTATACGACACTGATTTTACCCAAGTTATTATTCTGTAGGAATTGAAATATCGTACATGCATTTACGCTGTTTCAATATTTAACCAAATTCAAATTTGCATGTACGTTAATTAACAATATATTAATTTTCACCCCCAGTTATAAAAAAATTGAAAAATGTTAAAATGCCACTTTATAGACATCATTATGGGGAATGCAGCGCACCCATTATATAATAACAACGTATATATGGTATACGTTATTTCATTATTAAAGCGACGTTTTATAAAGTTTAAAGTGCCTTATTCGTGTTTGAAAGTTAAAATTTAAATTGCCTTGTTCATATTATTGAAATTGGCACATTAAAATGTTCATTCGTTTGTTAAGCATTTAAGAAATTATATTCTGTTGAATACTAAAATTAAAGTTAAAAATGAGCTTATTAGCTAATAAAGTAAAAAATTATGTATAGTACTTTCGTTTTGGTGTCACAAGATATTTTGAGATTAGTTAAGTTATTAATTAGTGTTAACTTAGTTTTGGCTTTCAAATTGTTAAATTAAAAATGCTAATGTTGTGTAATAATAAAATCGGTTAGATGCGTGTGAGCTGAAGTTATTTGTTGTTAACTTTTTGGTTTCCATAGTGATGTTTGCTGATGGTGTTTCCTGACGACGTTCTTTTGAGATTTGTTTTTAACCTAGCAATTCTAAATTGTTGTTTTTGTTGTAGACAATTTTCTGCAAGTGATTTTTGATCATCATTTACTTCGTTCTTTTCAAAATGTATTTGAGTCATCGACACTACACAGAACTTATATTCATCGCCGATTGCTAGTCAGATCAGTACCTGTTCATCGAATACTTCCTTATTGCTGATTGATCTGTGGAAGTCTTAATTATAATTCATCGAGTATTATGTTTACTCATCTATAATCATCGCTTCATATTATACATAGATGTTGCAGTTGTTCCAATTGAAAATCATTGACATCATACAGAACTTATATTCATCGCCGATTGCTATTCAGATCAATAACTGTTCATCGAATATTTCCTTATTGCTGATTGATCTGTGGAAGTCTTAATTATAATTCATCGAGTATTATGTGTAATTATCTATAATCATCGCTTCATATTATACATAGATGTTGCACTTGTTACAATTGAACATCATTGACATCATACAGAACTTATGTTCATCGCCGATTGCTGTTCAAATCAACAATTTTTCATCGAATTATTGTATCATATGCTGATATTATTCATCAAGTCGTCATTTAGTTATATACTGATATTAATCATCAATTGTGTCTATCAGATTCAAAAGCGATCTATTCCATTTTTGACATTTCTGAGTTAGCTAAAAAAACTTTAAATTTTTAAATTATTTGCAACTGGATTCCTTAATTTGATTCATTGTTTTCTTTAGAAACCTATAATCAACTATTTAACTAACAATTCTTATAATATTAATTAATTTATTTCATATTATATCACTATTTTAATCACTACATCAAAAAATGTTAAAATGGAATAGATCGTTTTTGAATCTAATAGACACAATTGCTGATATTATTGTAACATATACGAATATTATTCCTCAAGTCGTCATTTAATCATATACTGATATTCGTCATCAATTGCTGATATTATTGTATCATATGCTGATAGTATTCATCAAGTCATCATTAGTTTCTGCTGATAATTTTGTCATCGAGTCATCATTCAATTACTAATGGTTATCATCAAAACATTGAAGAGAGCGACGCTGTGGTAGCAGATACAAGACTTCATCAATTTGCCATCAAAATCATACAGTCCACTAATTTTTAAATTTGAGCTGCTACACACTTAATTTAAGAAACGTTGTATTTTTTTCAGAATTTTGCGATGCACAGATTTTGAATTATTGTCAAAAATGTACAACAAAAAGTCGGTCCCTCCCCTTGGGTTTCGAGCTCAATAGACAAAAAAATTTGCAAAATTCCCAGAGAAATGAAGTTTGATAAACTCTGAACGAAAACTATAGCTAAGTTTTACATAAATACTTTTCTCTATTTTAAAGGGGTGAGAGTGAGGAAGGTTGAAAAAAAAGCTTTTTTGACCCAAGTGAGCCATACGGAATGTAATGCCGTGTATGCCGTCCGCAAACATTGATGAAACTCTAACCGTTTTCAACTCCATCTAATTAACCAAAGAAATGGAAAATAACGAAATACGCTTTTAAAATTTCAGCATCATTATTCATTCGTAACTGTGACCGCACCATCTTCAGCAAGTGGTACCATAGTACCATGAAAAACATAAAATTTTTATCCGCACACTGAGTCAACACAAAATTTAACATAGTATATTTCTATACCAAACACGTCCTTTCCTTGTGTGATACAAAATACATACGACAAAACATCCATTAGTTCACCCCAGTTCTCCAAAATAATATCTTCCTCCCAAACAAAATTAATAAGATCTTCAATAAACACCAAGCCCTTTCGTCATCCCCTGTGCTCCCACTTACTCCATTAGCCGACCCTGTTTACATTTCTTTTTCTCATATCGACGGTTTTAGAAACCTCCTTACTAATTTTTTCAAAAAAAGTCCGTCTAGCCTTTTTCTACCCTACTTCTTTAAACTCCTTTGTATTCTTCAGTGTAAAAGACCGACTTCCTACCATGGCTCAATTCAACGTTATTGAACTACTAAACAGCGTTGATCAAGATTCTGTTTGTTTTATTTGTTATTTCTGCTCAAACTAAACAACAACTTAAAACTAGGATACAATAGAATATCTCAGTATTTAAACACTCTGATGAATCAAACAACGTTTTGTTTGAGCATTTAAGTCCTTTGACTTTCAACATACCAAAATCTTATCCTCACAATCAATCTTTTACCACTGCACCTTTTTGAAGTCCTGCTACATAGCCCTTTTACAACCCAAATCCATCAACTTGATGGCGGACTTCACCTACCTCAATCAAAACTATCAATTATAAAATCATCCCAAAATCGCTCCCATACCACAATTGCATCCACCTCCCCATTCTTTTTACCAAACAAATACCTTTTGCATAAAACCGCCGCGTATGTGTTTTCCAAAACTTTTTTACCATCTTTGTCGCCCCAGCTTTTTCCCGTTTCAACCTTTGTATTGTTTCTAAAAAACAAAACATAAATTTTCTTATTCATCTCCGCCGTATATCATATACCATAAGGTTCGTGTTATTGTTTATGTTGTTTTTAATCCAATTTCTACTTTTCATTACCATATTATGATAAATTTTTTATGTAAGAATTTCAATTATTTATTAAGCTACTATTGTGAGTGTTTTTAACCATATTTTTAAACCTGTTTTTCTAATAGTGATACGTCGCCTTGAAGCACACCCTCGCTTTCAAAACTTGGGCAGCACAAACAACAAAAAAATCAACTTTCTACAATGCTCCATCTTTCAAAAATAATTCAATTTCAAAATATTTTTATATTAAAAACTAAAAACTTCTCTAATTTTGTAAAAAAATCCATGTTCAACAAATAATAATATGTAATAATAAAATGTAAATTCAAAATATATCTGTATAAAAGATTCAATTTGATATGTAATTATATATATGTACTAGGAATCGCCCAATTGCTGAAATTCGGACATTGTAAATAGACCTCCCAACATAATAACTACAACACAATATTTCAGTCTTCAGAGTTAGATTCAAAATATTTTGAATTGTGGAACAAATAACTCGATAGAAAACAAAATAATCGATCAAAAACTCAAAACAACGCACCTTTACATTTTCCCCAGATATATAATTACATTCACAACTAAATGATTACCAAATTTTAATTTATCAATAAAATTAAAAGAGGTCCATCCATTCATACATATCGAGAAAAACTACAAAACACAACCTATTGGTACATTAATATCATCGTTTGGTTTATACAATCATATGTTTTCCTTTTAAATCAAACTATTTTTAAACCTTTTTGAAACAATAGTATATTATTGAATATAGCTAAAGTTGTACTTTTTGTGTTGAGTCTATAGTTTGGCGGCCGACCGTAGGGAGACCGACAATTATAGACGAAACACAAAAAGTCACTTTAGCTCCGAATTCAATACACTATTTTTTAGGCAAACGTTTAAATTTGTTTAAAAATATAAAATTAATGCATCAAATTTTTTATAAATATGTGGTAATAAATTTTCTGAAATTAATTTTTATTGATTTTAATTCATTAAAATGAACTGAAATGCATTCTGTTTTGAACAAATTAATAACATCATGTTATTTTACTTTACTGCCGCCGTAAAAATATGAAAATTACTTTACTGCCACTGTTAATGCTCTATCAAGATCCCTACAAATAATTGAAAAAGTATTATTATTATTTATTTTAATACTCACGCGATCAGTGTTGATACAGCGTTGACATATTCTGCTCTCTGCTACTAAAGACCCATTGCACCACACTGTAATAAAAAATAAAAGATATTAACATTTTATTAGTTTCATAATAATCAAATATTTTCCTACCTTAGTGAAATCATTCTGATTTGTTTACATTTTTAATGTCATTTTGACATTTTCGCCATTTCGATGAGCTAAGTCTAGTTCTCACCATGTAAGAAAATGTAACGTCGACTATATTCGCGGTAGTAATATTAAAACCATCTTTTCCATCCATCAAAAATATTTCCATATTCCATTTTCATTTTACAATCATAATAGTTTAACAGCTTTTTCAAATTATACCGAACAGCCTCTACTTCAAATATCACAACGAATGGATAAAATAGCTCATTGGTTACTCAACGCTGATTTATGTTTCGTTGATTTGAATATGATGTGTCAAAATAAAATCACATTTTTCGATTTTTTTTATAAATTCATTCCATGTTTCATCTCGAAACAAAAAACGTTTTTTCTACGATAGCATATGGAAAATGGATTTTCATGAGCAGCATATTCGCTATGAAAATGACAAATTTTTTAACTAGTGTGAAAATATTTTAATAAAAAATGAGAATGACAGTGTACAATATCTGCCATTAACCGCATATTTCCGGTGTTCGCCGACAGATGGAGGATAAAAAAGAAATTTCATAAATTTACAAACGATTTTAAACAACACATCCACAATATTTTTAAAAATTGACTATGAAATTAAAGGTTTTACTACAAGTAGACAATTTTAATTCATTCAAAGAATCTTTATAACTGTATATTAGGCGAAATATAAAACTCACTACTCATCGCCGATTTGCGAGCACAAGAACTGTTTTAAAATAAATATATTTTTTGTGTCATTTAAAAACACAAAATTTTTTTAATTGAATTCTATTACGCAGGTGAGAATATTTAGAACAAATTTACAAAAAAAAACTTTAGGATAAGATTTTAATAAATATATTATTATTTGGTTTTAAAAAAAAATTGTTTTCTGCTTAATTGCAAATTAAGTTTTCTAAGGGAATGTTGTTTACTATTTTAAACAACCAAAACGTCATTCACAAAATTGAAAGGGTAGTCAAAAACAATTTTGTAAAGTATTTGTTTAGTGTTAAAATGTGTATATAATATAAAATAATAATTAAAATGTGCTTATTATTTAAAAACATTGATTTCAAACGGATGATATTTATAAAATCTATTAGTAGTGTATAAAATATACGTTTGCAAATTATAAACAATAGCACCCTGCTAACAATCCAATGCAAATAATGAAAACCAAATTTACACGCTAAAAAATGTTATAAATTTTGTTTGTTTTCGCTATTCATATTTGTTAGGTTATGTTGCAATATTTGCATCTGGAAATCTACAATTACTTTAATATTTATTTACTATCGTAGAAAAAATAGCATTTCCTACTCGAGATGAAAATGTTTTTCGTTCGTAAACTTCTTTCACTCGACGCTAACGCGTCTCGTGAACAAATATTCACTCACGAAAAAACAGCATTTTCATCTCTTGTAAGAAAATATACTATTTTCCAAGTTTGTTGCTTAAAATAAAAACAATACGCTCGACTTAAAAATTTATAAAAAAAAAATGATAATTTATTTTAAATCAAAAGAAAATCACACAGAAATTTAATTTATTGTGACTTTACTAATCTCTTAAAAAAACCAAAAAAAATTGAGTTTTTCCTATATATCCTATGGTGAAGAGCTTAAGATGTAATAAAAAGTAAAATAAATATGGTGGTTATTTACTAGAACAAAAAAACTGAAAATTTAATAAGCAATTATTATTCTCTATTTTGTTAATGAAATTGAAGTTTTGGTTTGTTTTTTGGTTAAAATGGATAATATGAAATGATCACAGCGAAAATACAGTTATTTTGCACCTACCAGAAACCATAAAGTGATAATAATTTACAAAACAAAGGCTAAGAAGTTTGTAGGGTGAAAATTGATTCTTTCATGTTTGGAAAATACTATTGAATTGCAATATATTGGAAAATACTGAGATTGGGAGGAAATAAATGGAGAATTAGGAACTTATTTGGGGAAAGAGGAATTAGTATTCAGAAGGAAAGATTTTTCTTCTGCGTTGATGTCACAAGAAACCGGATAAGAAGAAGACAATCAACAACGGAATTTAAAGATAAGTTTTTTTTGCCTTTTGATTATTTTTTTTTTAATTTACATATATACACTTTTTGATCACCATGAGTGGTGTTTTTATTATTATTATTATTCTTGAAATGCTAGATTAATTCACTCACAATAGGGATTCCTAAAATCAAGACCTGTATGTGGATAATTGTAGTCCGTGCATTAAGTTTTTCTTTTTATGTTCATTAAAGTGGATCATTATCTCGTATACAAAAGTCCAAACTGATTCACGAAGGGAATCCATAATAAAAAATTGGCGTATTTTATTTCGAAAAGGCAGTTGTTTAGCACTAATTAGTGCAGTGTTCAACAACTGTAGCGCTGTTGTTAGCAAATATGTGATAGAATTATTCTTATAGCGATTGCTCTTATAGTGATTACTCTTATAGTGATTAAACTTATAATTAAAATGTCATATTTTTTTCTGGTCTATCCTAGTTTGATAAAATAAGTTTTGTGAGTTGAAATCAATGTGAATTGCTTTTAAAATAAAATTATTATTATATATAAGTGGGTTACCCTGTACTTGACCAGTTGACCAGCATCGTAAAATACATATACTCATATATGTTTAAAAATTATAATATACAAAATAAAATGTAAATGATTCAGTTGCGTTTTGATTTTCAATAAAGAACGATCATTATCTAATTATTATTATCCAAATTAAAAGTCCGTTTTTCATTTAAAGTGTCGAATTAAAGTAAATGAAACCCACTTGGGGGCTCTAACCGGTTTTTATTTTGTCGTGAGTTCTTATAAGACGCGCATAAGATCCTCAAAGAGGCAATTTTGAACCACAAAGACGCGAACGGGTGTGGATTCGTCAGAAAGACGCAGTTAAGTGAAACAAAGAGTGAAGAAATTTATTTGGAAAAGTGATTGGTAAAAATTGATAAGGAAATGCAACTATAAGAGAGTATTAAATATAAGAAAGTGAAAATATTCTAAAACATACAAATCGAGTCCGTTGTACTGAACATAAAAATATTATTTTTCAACGGGATTCTTATATGAAAAAAAAATAACAGTATGACTGTTAATATTTGCTAGATTTTATATAAATTAAAAAATAGAGTAGCAGATATACGTGTATAATTTTTTTGTTGTATTTTTTTGTTGGCAAAAAAAATCGATTTCTGTTTGTATTGTTTATCGATTTTTATTTTATTATTTTATTTCTATTTGATTTTAAAGAAATAATTACAAGGGTATCTTAATAATTCTTTCAAACGCAGCATTGGAATGACACCGTTTGAGTTGCTCCTGGGTGTAAAGATGAGGTGCAACGAGGAAAGAAAAGTAGTAGAGATTATCGAAGAAGAGGCCGCTATAATGTTTTGTGAAGAACGCGATAAGAAGAGATATAACGCAAAAAATGCAATTTTAAAATTACAAGAAGAAAATCGTCGACAATACAACAGAAGACGAAAGAGAGCACCAGTATATAGAGTTGGGGACCTTGTTGCTATACGTCGCACTCAGTTCGCAACGGGTGATAAAATTAAAACAAAGTTCCTGGGGCCCTATAATGTGATAAAGGTGAAGGGTCGAGATCGCTATGATGTAATCAAAATGGGTACCGGTGAGGGTCCGAAGCGTACGTCCACAGGCGCTGAAAATATGAAACTTTTTTATTATTTCAAAATAAAATGTAAATGATTCAGTTGCGTTTTGATTTTCAATAAAGAACGATCATTATCTAATTATTATTATCCAAATTAAAAGTCCGTTTTTCATTTAAAGTGTCGAATTAAAGTAAAGGAAACCCACTTATATACATAAAATTGTTAATAAATGTAATGGCAATGCACTTTAATTGTGTATACTTTTGAAGAAGAAAGTTATGCTGCTACATGTCGGCCATGTTGTGTGAAAATAAAAACTTGATCCATGCTAAATTAGCTCCACGTTTTGAGCATCGTGTCCAGTAGTGTTAATTAGGCATTTTTCTACTGAATTATCATACAAATTGTAATATCGGACAACAATATTAATATTATTATAATTTCAGATGCTTTGAGCGTCAAGGTTTGCTTGTTAGTTTGCAGTTTGCTTATTAGGCGACCATATTATTCAACATTGTACCAACGCAGCTTAGCCCAATAGGCATATTATATTACTGCAGTTTGCTTGTTAGGCGAATATATAATTCAACATTGTACCAACGCAGCTTAGCCTAATAGGCATATTATATTACTGCAGTTTGCTTGTTAGGCGAATATATAATTCAACGTTGTTTTCATCCCAGCTAAGCCTAATGAGCATATTATACTATTACAGTTTCCTTATTAGGCGACTATATTATTCAACAGTTTATCATCTTAGCTGAGTCTAATAGGCACATTATATTATTGCAGTTTGCTTTTTGTCTATCAGGCGAAATAAATTAATCAACATTCATCATACAGCCCACTAATAATTCGTGGAGGCCGCTCCAGCCGTCGTAAAAATATGAAAATTAATTTACAGCCGCCGTAAAAATATGAAAGTTACTTTACAGCCGCCGGCAGATAAAATAAAAATGGCGTTACTTTTGCAGCCGCCGGCTAAAAAGTAAGACTTTAGCGACTCCCCAGCGGCAGTAAAGTTACACTTTACAGCCGTTTGCCGAAAAAACACATTTTTTGTCAATGAACAAAATATAATTAACTAGCTTTTTGCAATCAAGAACCAAGGAAAAACTGAAAAATTTCTGTTTTGCATTTATTTTTTTAAATCAAAATATCACCGGCTAATAAAAATATTCACCACATACTTTATTGTTTTTTTAATCTAACACTTTTAATGATTTTTATTCTCTTCCATTTAATTATATCAGCTTTATTTGTATGTTTTTTCGATAATAATAGTATCTATTATTGTATTGTTTTCTAAACTATAACCTAATGAACTTAACTATTGTCTAATGAAAATTTTCCTATAAAAAATTATCATTATTCAATTGGTATGATTCCAATTGGTCAAATTGTTTTGATTTCATTAAAATTATTTTCAAATTATAATCATAATTGCTTTGATAAGTTTTGTTCAAAAATCAAATTTTGAGTAAAATTCTCTTATTTCGTTTAGTTGAACTTGGTTAATTGTATGAGACGGGCGTTTTTTATCATCAGGGTTTTTTTAATAAGAAATTTGATTTATCAATTAAATCAATAAAGATTTATTGTTTTAATTGAAGAAAATGTTTTTATTTTTTATACTACACAATTCTTTGTCAGAGAATAAAGTATTGTAATCGATTCGTGAATAATGAATTTTATTCTCTCGCAAATTAAAATTCTCGCTCGTGACTCGCTCAAATTTTAAACTTTTGCTTGAGAATAAACTACTTCATTATTCACTCATTGATTAAACTACTATTATATACATAAAACGGAAAACCAAAGAATTCGTAAAACTAAAATTAAAATTCCCTCAAAGACCAATTTTTTACCCTATCAAATGCAATTGAAACTTTAAATGAAAAATTTCTTATATGTACATATATAATTCAAAATTGAGAAATATTCAAATCTAGTGAATTACAAATTTAAAATAATTTATCAATCATTTTACAAAAGTAATAGTTTTGCAACTAAAGACTGAAATCGTTACTAATACCTTTACACAAGAATTTGGGTCTAAATCGGTTTCAATTTAAATCGCATTCCATAATCGGCATCCTGAAGATGAATGTAATCCCTTTGATCCTTCATCGATTCAATTTTTTTAATTAGTTTTAAATTACTAAATTCTTCTATAGAATTAGTAATAATACATTAAATTAAATAATATATAAATTTTCAATATATATCTATAAAAAATTTATGTGTTTAATTAAATCAATCAATTATATAAAATTATTTTAATTTTATATAATGTGTCATGTACACAATTAGACAAAAATTATTAAAACACGTAACAGAAGGAAAACTAAACCGTTTAAATGACAGATGGAAGTAAATATGAGCATATTTTTCGAATCGGATTGGCTCTGAAGATTGAGATGGCTCGGGCTTGATTGGGATGTAATATTAAGACTAATAGTATTTTTTCGTCTGAGTAAAGTTGTTCTTTATCAAATTAATTAATTAAATTGATTCACTTAATATACTAATTTCCAGATATTGAACTGGTTAATTGGTTAAATTGATTCACTTAATTCACTAATTTCCAGATATTGAACTGGTTAATTGATAAACTTGATTGTCTTAATTGATTAGTCTAAAATGACTGTTAAATTGATTTAGTGTAAAAACTGTTTTTAAATTAACTATTAGCTACAAAACGACTGTATTGATTTGTTGTTTCCCGACTGACTAAAACCTTCCAGGACTGCTGTACAATAACAACTTCTATTAAATCCAGACCAGGAGCTTTGCCACGTTTCATACTCATTACAGCCTCCTCAGGGTCATCGACTGTGATGTATCGCAGGATGTCTCGGACTTCACAGTCGATGACCTTGAGGAGGCTGTGATGAGTATGAAACGTGGCAAAGCTCCTGGTCTGGATTTAATAGAAGTTGTTATTGTACAGCAGTCCTGGAAGGTTTTAGCTCCTACTTGCTTAAAACTCTTCAATAGCTGTCTCAGGTACGGTATCTTTCCGAAAGAGTGGAAGATTGGTCAGGTTATTGTAATTCCAAAAGCCGGAGATAGGGACTATAGCGACCCCAAATCTTATCGACCAATCATGCTTCTTTCAGTTCTGGGCAAAATTTTCGAGAAAATAGTTAACAAAAAACTATTAAGTTGCATTGATTTGAGAGGTGGGATATCGGATAAGCAGTATGGCTTTAGAAAGGGTCGCTCTACCGAGGATGCAGTCTGCAAGCTAATAGATATTGTTCAATCAACCGCGGAAAAGTACTGTCTTGGCATTTTCGTAGATATATCGGGAGCTTTCGATAATCTATGGTGGACAAGTGTCATGAGCTACCTTACTGAACTCGGCTGCCCAGCTAATCTCCTAAGATTGCTGGACAGCTACCTTAATTCGAGAAAGGCAATAATTAGGGATGAGCTTGATTCGGTGGAAAAGACTATTACAAGAGGAGCCCCGCAAGGGTCTGTTCTTGGCCCAACACTTTGGAATATGGTCTTTGACACTAGCATGATAGATGGAGTCTCAGAAGTCGCACACGCTGATGATAAAGTAATTGTTATATCTGGAAATTCTAGGAAACAATTGCAAGAAAAAGGTCAAGAAGCATTAAACCATATGATCAACTGGTGCAGAAGAAACAAACTAAGTTTGTCTGAGCAAAAGACTGTTATGCTACAGCTAAAGGGCAAGTACGATAGAGCTAGACCACCAACCATTAAGGTTAATGGAAATACAATCAGAATGGTCAGCTCAACTAGATACCTTGGCGTTGACTTGGATGAGAGGATGGGGGTTTCAAGTCATGTTACACGAATATGCGAGAAATCCAAGTCCCTCTTCCATAGTTTCACTAGGTTATCTCATGAGTGGTGGGGTCTCGATAGAAATACACTACATCTTATTTATAGGATTGTGGTGGAATCTATCATGTCGTACTGCTCAGCTGGTTGGTATGGGCGGACCAATGTTAAGCATAATAAACAGTTACTTGGAGCTCAAAGAAATATGTTGCTCCGCATGATCCGAGGTTATAGATCCATTTCTACAACCGCGACTCAGGTCATTGCAGGCACAATCCCTTTAGACCTTCTCTTGAAAGAGAAGGTCAAACTATACAACCGCGCGATCAGCCGAGTTGAGCGAAAGCAAATTAAAAAGGGACTGCACCAGGAGACTCTCAACGAATGGAAGGCACGTTGGGAGGTCTCAGATACGGGTAGGCATACGTATCTTTTTATCAGCGATGCAACTCTTGCTTTAGGCACAAATAAGGTGGCTCTGACAGGTCCGATGGTCCAGTTTATAACTGGACACGGCAAATTTAGAGAGTACTTGAAACGTGTTGATGTTACGGACAATGGTTTATGCGCAACATGTGATGTGGATGACACTGCATTACATGTTTTACTGGATTGCCCTGATTACGAGACCTTAAGCCTTAAGGAACGATCTTAAATCGTCCTTATTTGAAAATGGATTTGACGGATTTTTAACAGTAGATACACTTAGTATACTACTAAATATAAAAATGATTCAGGCTTTTAAACAATTTTGCACTGAAGCTCATGAACTGATGCGAGAAAGGAATCAGGTCTAACCCTTCAGGTTAGATCACTTTCTGACATAGTTCTTGATAGTAGAACATACAGCTTCTCTGTATGTAAACCATCAACCTCCACGAGGTTAGGGATGGAAACGAGCAACTAAATAAATTTGACTGAGGTAAATATAAAAGTTTACTATCTGATGCCAAATAAATGTTTTAGACAAAGTTGTCTCGGCCGATCGATGGTTGAGCTTATGATAAACCCTGTAAAAGTTTTTGAACTAGGAACAGAGGTACGTGCAATTAATGGGTTATGGTGGTCCCTATCCACTACCCTCAGGGGTCATGGCCTGAGTTTCAGACTATGATACGGGACTTGGCAATCCCGAGGTGCCTGAGCTATAAGGGGTCTAGGTTTAGGTCTAAGCCCGTTATTACATACCGTAAACCTGTTGTCATGTCTAGCGGGAACGGGGACCCTGGCCTAAACACCAGTGGTCGCGGGAAGGTGCTCCCTTTCAGCACCCTAGTCTTTTCCATCAGGTGGTAGACTTTAAAGAAACCTGGTGCGGGGAACAAAACCTCGATACGAAATAATCATGGGAGATGAGAGAGGATCAAAACTTACGGTGCAGAGAGGCGACTTCTCAGTACCGGCGGAGAATGGGAGTGAGCAAGGAGGCTCCCCTTCGTCGAGACCAAGCGACTGCAATGTTACTGTGGTGAGCAACTTGGCCGGAGTAGCAGATAATGCAACAAGGAGCAAAGGAGGTAGAAGTGCGAGAGGAGATGGAGGAGCCGGTCCATCCAGTATGGAAAAACAAATATTTGGAAAGGGTGGTGGGGTCCAAAGATCCCCACCACCAGGTCTTTTTACTGGGTTTCCCAAATTCTCAACGATCACTCAGTCAATGATCAATCTGAGTCAGGCCAAAATCGGGGATGAGAGTCAAGGACCTACTTTGGTGGTAATTCCACCAAAAGGCTCCGTTGAAAAGCTATCTAAAGTAAAGAGCACCTCACAGGGAAGCCTGGGTAGCCTTTCGAGCGTGTAGAGCTCTAAAAGCTGCACACGCAACTCTAAGCGGAGTAGAACAGATCTTGATACTCAGAAGGAGGAGATACAACAAGATGAACTGGCAAAAATGGTAGCACGGTCAAAAGAGATAAAGAATTTTATCTTCGAGGAAAAGAATAAAATCAGTAAGGAAGCGGGGGCCTTTCTAATAACCAGGTTGGGTCAGTATGAGGAGCAACTGATGCGTCTGATGCTAAGAATTGAGAGGATGGCGGGGCAGCTTGAACAAAAGGTGGTTGAAGCTCATGTTCCGGTTACCTATGCGTCTGTTGTTAGAGCTAACGTTCCGGTTCCGGTTTCTGATGCTAAAGGTACTGTCCCTGTTCCTGATGCTAAAGCTAAGGTTCTGGTTACGAAAACTAAAGCCAAAAGGGTGAGAAGCAGACCCTCAACAGCAAGGTCTAAGGATAGAAATGTAGTGGTAGTGCGCCCGCTTAGTGCGGCAGAAGCCCTCACCGGGGATGAAATAAAACTGAAAATGCTATCGCTTGGAGATAACTTTAAGGAGGTAAAGTTTAAAGCGATTAAGCGTATGAAGGGCGCAGTCTTGGTAGAGACTGACTCAAGTGCGGGCAAAGACGCGCTTAAGAATGCAGCTTGCTTTGAGGAGAAGGGTTTAAAAGTCGATCTTCCGTGGAAGATTGGCCCAAAAGTGGAAATGCTGTGGGTCCCGAAATCGATACCCGATAGCGAAATAGTTAATGAGATTGTAGGGAGAAATCTCAAAGGAGAGGTTGATGAAGGAACAATTAGAAGCTCCATTCGAATTGTTCGAAGGTATGGCAAGGGAGAAACTGAGAACACTGTTGTCATTGAAGGGAACAATGACATATGTGGGAGGTTACTCAAGCAAGGGAGGGTCTATGTTGGATTCAACTCATTTAGAGTAAGGAAACATAGCGACATCATGCGATGTCTTAACTGCTATGGCTTTGGCCATAGACTGAAAGACTGCGATGTAAAGGGTCCAGTTTGCAAAAAGTGCTGCCAAGAGGGTCACCTTGCGGCTAACTGCAAAGAGGAAGCGGATAGCTGTAGAAGCTGCAGGATACGAAAATTGGCGTCGCAGCACTCCGTATTGGACGCTGGGTGTCCATGTCTGGCCAGGGAAAAACAGCGGCGGTCAGGACTAATCGATGGTAGTTAGTCACACCTGCCTGCGTATGGTGCAGTTAAATTGCCAAAGGGCATTTACTGTAATGTGTGATCTTGGACACACAATGAGGGAAAATAGTATTCAGGTAGCCCTACTACAAGAACCATACGTAGGCGTAGAAGGGGTGAGAGGGCTCCCAGCCGATATGCGAGTTATAAGTAAGGCAGGAAGATGTAAGGCGGCTATCGTGATTAACGATAGCACAATAGAAATGTTAGAAGCCAGTGAGCTAACATCGGAGCATGGCGTATGTGTCTGGCTAAGAAGTAATCAGGGGGTCTATATGTGGCTTCGGTGTACTGCCAGTTTGGCAGTGAAATTGAACCTCATATAGACTATATCAATAGGGTATTGGAAAAACCCGATGGTGCCCCTGTCTGCTTTGCGCTAGATGCAAATGCGGTTTCCCCGCTTTGGCATAGTAAGGGAACTGCAGCGTCTAGGGAAGCTGAGGAAAGGGGTTATTGCTTAGAAGAATGCATTATCGGGAATCGGCGCCATGAAATACCTCCCAATGAAATAAGTCCCAAAAAAAAAATGAAATAAGTCCCAAAAAAATTCCATACGATTTGGGAGTTACTTCATAATGAAATAACTCCCAAATCGTTGGAACTTAATTCTATTTATTTTGGGAATTATTTCATTTATGTATTTGGGACTTATTTCATTATGAAATAAATCCCAAATTAACAAGAATGAAATAACTCCCAACAAATTTTTAATTGGGACTTATTTCATTTTTTTGGCACTTGGGAGTTATTTCATTTTACTTGGGAGTTATTTCATTATAGTAAAACAGTAATTTTTAAGATTTTTACGTATTTTTTTACGAATATCAATTGCAGTTTCTAATTGAAGTTTGAAGTATTTACATCGGTATATTGTATATATTGTGTGAGAAATGGCAAGTGTTGATTTTGAGATTATTGGTAGAAAACGTAGAAATAGTAAAGTGCTATACATAATATCTGAAAAACAATTATATATAAAAAGTCAGAATTTAAAGCAAAAAAATTTTATGTTTGCTATAAACCTGATCAGTTCGGATATATGACAAATTAGCGATCAAATAAGTTAGAGATCAAATTAGCTTACTTGAAAACTTATTTGATCGCTAATTTTTCATATATCCGAACAGATCAACTAGAGTTCTGATTATTTTTCATTCATATATTTAAAAAGAAAAATTAAAAATTATATGCCAGTATTTCTCATTACCACTTTTTGAAATCATTGCTTCTACGTCAACAAAATGTCTACGCAAATACTTTATTTATAAGGGTAGCGAAGCACGCCGAGCCCTCCTAGTTCGAATAAAAAAGCCTTAGGCGCTTCAAAATGTTTCGTTAGCGTATTAATATATAAGAAGATACGTGCCATGTACACTATTTGGAGTTATATTTGGCATTGAATTCTCTAATAATGGAATTGGTAATTTGAAAACATTATGCAATCCCCAATCAAAAGAGTTGATGCAATACCACTGAAGGCAGTTACAATACACGAAAGATTTAATGAATTAAATTTATGAATGATTGCCGTTTGAACAAAAGTTTTGCCACAACCTGCATGAGCTGTCAAGAAAAAAACATTACTTCCAGTATCATGGAATTGAGCTTCGCGCAAAACAATATCAATCACACTACGTTGCTCATTATTTGCATTTTCATACATTCTATCGAAAACTATAGCTTCTTCTTTAATATCAAAATGACCTACATCGCCAATCTGTACGTTATATTGTGGAATCGGAAGACCAAGGTGATCTTCCAAACAGGATGGTCTTTCATTAAAATGAAACGGTTTCGGAAATGGAACCAGATGAAGACCTGTTTGAAGATTACGTTTATATGGAAGAAGAAGAAGAGGATGAGGAAACCTCAAATGAGTTACATGTTGAATCAAACTCGAGATCCCAACTTTTATTTGTAGTTTGCTTAATGCTTGAGGCCACCGTTTTAATGATGCCATGCAAACATTTGAAGGTCTGCAATGTGTGATTATTATCACATTATGTGTGATGAAGTTGCAAGCAGATAGTATTGCTGTTGACTTAGACAAATTTAAATGCCCAGTTTGCCGCAAAGAGGTGGACGATACTATACAAGTATTTTTGTAAATATATAATATCAAAAATTAATAATAAAAACAATTTGGCAGTTATTTCATTTTCTTTGGGATTTATTTCATTGGGACTTATTTCAGTTTTTACTTTAGGACTTATTTCATTCCCTTGGGGAGTTTTTTCATTGGGACTTATTTCATTGGGAGCTATTTCGTGGCGCCTCGGGAATCGCCTGGTTGTGCTAAATGGAGTGAGTGAGCACTTTACTTTTCGTAGTGCGCAGGGGATGTCGGATATTGATGTCACCCTTGCAAATGATGCCTGGGTGCAACAACCATGGCTCTGGGATATAAGACCAGATCTGTGCATAAGCGATCATGTCGCCATTGTGATAAGCCGTTCCGGAAATGCTCGTAGAGTCACCAAGCAAAACTCAACGTGGTGTGTGAAATCTGCAGATTAGGTAGAGCATCAAAGAGTTATGGAGTCTCTTGCAGAAAGTTACGGCTTGGAGCAATTTTCAGATTTGACTCCGGATGAACAAGCTGTGTTGGTGGGGGAGTGGGTTGATGCTGCTAACAGTCTGGTTCTGCATAAAACACAAAGCAACCAGAGAGCCAAGGTGTCCTGGTGGAACAGCACTCTTGCATCACAGAGGAGGCTGGTTAAAAGAACTAGGAGGCAGGTTCAAAGAGGGAATAGAAGACCTGATACAGTACGGCAGGCCAATGAGAAAAGGGCATTCCAAGTGGCGTTGAGTACATATAAAGATAATCTGCGTCGATCCAAACAGAAACATTGGGAAAGGTTTGTCCAAGAAAAAGGCAATGCAGATCCATGGGGATCTGTCTATAAGATCTGTAGAGGAAAGTCTAACAGACCGTCCCTTGGGAGCGTTAACCGGAGCGTTAAACGGAGTTCTCACAAATACTTGGTATGAGACCATCAGTGCTCTGCTGCAAGAATTCTTCCCACGTGGTAGAGTACCACTGGAGGAGGAGTGTTGTGAAGGTGTGGAATGCACGGATGAAGAAGTGCAGTACGCCATAGATGCTATGCGTATGCGTAAGGCCCCTGGTTTTGATGATATGCTCCCTGAGATGGCTAGGAGTACCTGGATAGCAATTCCAGTATTTATTACAAATATGTTTGGAAATTGTCTAAAAAGAGGTTGCTTCGCAGTAAACTGGAAGATTGGCAAGGTGGTTATACTTTTGAAGGCTCCCGATAAGGACAAACAGGAAATTAGGTCATACAGACCGATTAGCATGCTACCTGTTCTGGGAAAGGTTCTGGAACGTATAATGGTTGAGAGGTTAGAAAAAGCGCCGTTCCTAAAGAGGTCGGAGTACCAGTTTGGTTTTAGGAAGGGCAGAAGTACGAGCGATGCGTGGCATAGGGTGCTGGACATTGTTAATACTTCTGCGCAGAAATACGTTTTGGGACTCTTTATAGATTTTCGCGGAGCATTTGATAACTTGGAGTGGCCGGAAATTCTAAGAAAGCTAGCCTTGACTAGCCCTACAGATCAGGGAATATGGCATAGCTACTTTAGCAACAGACGGGTCTGTGTGGTGGGTCCTAAAGAGACGGTATGGAGGGAGGTAAAAAGGGGTTGTCCACAAGGGTCAATATGTGGGCCTGCAGTATGGAATCTTATGATGGATGACTTACTGACTGAGTTAGATTGCCATGGATTTAAGGTGGTAGCATATGCAGACGATCTGCTGATTCTCATAGAGGGAGAGAGCAGAGTATATCTAGAGAACTCTGGTTCATGGGCGATGTCCATGGTTGCAAACTGGGGCAGAAGGGTTGGGCTAGAGATATCCGGGGAAAAAACGATAGCTATGCTCCTCAAAGGACTGCTTTCAAAAAATAGAACCCCAATCGTTAAAATCGAAGGACTTAGTGTCAAGTACACAACAACGACTAAGTACCTCGGCATCACCGTTGGGGAAAGGTTAAACTTTAAGGGGCACTTAGTGGAGCTAAGGAAAAAAGTTGTTTCCATTATGGGACAGCTGGGCCGAGTCCCTAAAAGAGAATGGGGTTTGTCAGGTTCGACCTTTATGCATTTGTATAGAGGACTTATTTTTCCTTGTATTTGCTATGGAGCAAGTGTATGGAGTGGGGTTCTTAAGTTCGCATATGCTCTAGTAGCGGTGAACAGAATTCAAAGGATAGTGCTTTACAAAGCATTAAGGGTGTGCCGGACGGTTTCGACCGAGGCCATGCAGGTCCTTATGGGGATCGAACCATTAGATCTAACGGTCCGAAAGGCCTCTACAGTGTATCGACTGAAGAGGGACCTTCGACTTACTGAGACTGATCTGCTCCAATGGGAGGATGTGGAGGGATGTACCATGAAGGAAATAGTTGCTAAGGCTGAATGGATTACTGAGAATACCTGGCAACACAGGTGGAGTAGTGCAGAAAATGGTAAAGTGACCAGACTGTTCATTCGAAACGTAAGCTTCCGTAAGGAAAACCATTGGTTCGATCCGTCAATGGAGCTTCTGTTTTTGATAACAGGCCATGGCAGCATGAATGGGTTTCTCAGAGATCGAGGGTTGGCCGAGAATAGTGGGTGCAGATGTGGTTTTACATATGAAAACTGGTGGCACATTCTCAAGAACTGCGCCTTATATGAAGACCTCCGCACGGGTTTGTTAATTTGTCCGTTAATCACAGAGAACAATGTGGGACAGCTTATTGGAAACCGTGAATCATACATAGAGGTGAAAACGTTTGCAGAAAATGCGTTTCGCAGACGTAGAGAACTTTCGGTGTCGGTTGCCGTGAATTAAACCGTGAAGATACTCCCTAGTGCGCTAGGGGGGAAGGAGTAAAGTAGCGTGTGACTAAAAATGGCAAGAGGAAATATTGACTAATAGAGTTACCAACTGGGTACATGTTACAGGGTTTATGTACTAACTGGGTGCACGTTACAGGGTTTATGTTGTGGTAGATATATGTTTTCTTTTGGGCTTATGGGTTTTGGAGGAAATGACGAGTCAATCGGGAGATACCCTTTGGCTCTGAAGGGAGGCGGGAGGTTCCTTTTTAGGACCTCCTGGAAGGGTGTGATCGCAGGGAGATAGGTTTTTGTCCTATTGGGAATGAAATTCACTTGGAACACTAACCTATCTTTGGGCTTAGCGAACCCACGAACCCAAGCTGGCCCGCTAGTGCCAGACATGCAAGAAGGTCTAACTGGTACCCGACAGAGGTATAAACTGTACTGCGGGGGTCAGTAAGCCGTGGGACTTTGTCCCATTCTGACCATTGGTGTTGGATTCGCAGGGGCTGTGGTTGAAAGCCTACATCGCAGGCTAGGGGACTTGTACCCCGACGGGTGAGCTACGTTTAGCTCGGGTGCTAACCTGCAGAGTTAGTATGAGGTTTAGATAGGCCTCGCTCTCACTGTTGAGTGGCCCTT
This sequence comes from Diogma glabrata, assembly GCA_963693315.1. Classification (NCBI taxonomy): domain Eukaryota; kingdom Metazoa; phylum Arthropoda; class Insecta; order Diptera; family Cylindrotomidae; genus Diogma; species Diogma glabrata. Next base: position 309,580,237 of record OY856186.1, read on the forward strand.
CTCTTGCAGGAAGGATCAGATAACAGTAGTATGGTACGCCATCCGCACAGATTGGGTGTTTCCAATCCCACGCCTATGGAGGCCGGGGCGGGTATACCTAAGGTGGGAATCGCCCCGATAACAAACAAAAAGTAACAGGTACTTGTACTCTGATACTCGATGGACTGTCCCTATCCACTCGGGGGGCTTTCGACAATTTGGAGTGGCCCGAAATTTTGGGTAAGATTTCACTGGCTTGCCCGTCTGACCTGAAAATATGGCAATGCTATTTCAGCGACAGACGGGTTTGCGTGGTTGGCTTACATGAAACTGTGTGGAGAGATGTAGGAAGAGGCTGCCCACAGGGGTCGATATGTGGCCCGGCAGTTTGGAACATGATGATGGACGACTTGCTGTCTGCTCTGGTAGTGTACGGGGTCAAGGTTGTCGCTTACGCGGATGACCTTTTGATCCTTATAGAAGGAGATAACCGCTTGATTCTGGAAAATGTAGGGTCTAACGCGATGTCTATTGTGTCAGACTGGAGCAGAAGAGTTGGTCTAGAGGTATCCAGAGAAAAAACAGTGGCCATGCTACTTAAGGGACATCTTTCAATAAACCGTCCACCGACCGTTAAGATCGATGGAGTGAGTTTAAAATATTCGGTGTACACTAAGTATCTGGGTATCTCTGTTGGAGAGGTTAAATTTCAAGGTTCACCTAGTGGAACTAAGGAAGAAAGTGGCTGCGATCATGGGACAGCTGGGCCGTGTCCTGAAAAGAGATTGGGGCTTGTCGGGGTCTACTTTCGTTCACATATATAGGGGACTTATAGTTCCATGTATAAGCCATGGAGCAAGCGTGTGGAGTGGTATCCTAAAGTTTGGGTATGCTGTTGATCTTATCAATAGGATACATAGAATAGTATTGTACAAGTCACTCAGGGTCTGCAGAACGGTCTCGACGGAGGCCATGCAGGTCTTGCTGGGTATCGAGCCACTGGACTTAACGGTCCGTAAGGCATCTGCGGTATACCGCCTGAAAAAAGATTTGCGTCTCCTAGAAACCGATCTCTTGACAAGGGACGATGTAGAGGGGTGCACAATGAGCGAAGCAATTGCCAAGATGGACTGCATTGTGGAGGAAACGTGGCAGCAAAGATGGAACCACTCGGTGAACGGATCGATAACGAGATGGTTCATACCAAATGTTGGTTATCGTAAGTCCCATCATTGGTTTGACCCATCCATGGAGATGCTGTTCCTGCTAACAGGGCATGGAAGCATGAACGGTTTTCTAAACGACCGAGGGTTAGTTGAAGATAGTGGGTGTAGATGTGGTTGCACTTATGAAAATTGGTGGCATGTTCTAAGTGAATGTGATCTGTATGCGGATCTCCGTCTGGACCTGATGCTGACCCCATCAGCCACTATGAGCAGTGTTAGTCATCTTGTAGACAGCCGTGAGGCCTATACAACTATGAGGGTGTTTTCAAATGGTGTGTTTCGTAGGCGTAAGGAGTCTCAGGGCAGAGACCGTACGCAATAGCGCTGAAGTGGTGCAGCATTTCAGCGTTGAACAAGTTCTAGGTGCGATTACACATATGTGGGTAAGTAGTGAGATATGATACAAGGTAAGTACAGTGATGTAACTAAGTGGTGGCGTTATAATTACTGTGTGGTTACTTGTTGGTCATGTTATCTGTTGTGCGTGTGGTCTTTTATGTTCGCAGGGGGACATTTCCGGGTCCTCTGGGGAAGCACTCTCCTCGGGGAGCTCTGATTTGTCTTTGGGTTTAGCGGCCCCACGAACCCGAGCTGGTCTGACCAGTGCCAGAACATGCAAGAAGGTCTAACTGGTAGGGATCCTTGGATCCCGAAAACTTACAGAGGTAAACTGTACTGCGGGGGTCAGAGAGCCGTGGGATTATTCCCATTCTGACCATGGTGTTGGATTCGCAGGGGCTGTGGTTAAAAGCCCATATCGCGGGCTAGGAGTCTTGTGCTCCGACGAGTGAGCTACGTTTTTAGCTCGGGTGCTAACCTGCAGAGTTAGTAAGAGGTTTAGATAGGCCTTGCTCTGACTGGTGAGTGATCATACCCTTGCAGGTCGGATCAGTACCAGTAGCATGTCACGGCATGCGCACTGATTGGGTGCATCCAATCCCACGCCTGTGGAGGCCGGGGCGGGTATACCTATGGTAGGAATCGCCCCGTTAACAAACAAAAGGTTACAGGGTACTTGTACCCTGAAACTTGAAGGACTGTCCCTATCCACTCCCCTCAGGGGTCATGGCCTGAGTTTCAGACTATGATACGGGACTTGGCAATCCCGAGGTGCCTGAGCTATAAGGGGTCTAGGTTTAGGTCTAGGCCCGTTATTACATACCGTAAACCTGTTGTCATGTGGTCGCGGAACGGTGCTCCCTTTCAGCACCCTAGTCTTTTCATCAGGTGGTAGACTTTAAAGAAACCTGGTGCGGTGAACAAAACCTCGACACGAAATAACCATGGGAGATGAGAGAGGATCAAAACTTACGGTGCAGAGAGGCGACTTCTCAGTACCGGCGGAGAGTGGGAGTGAGCAAGCAGGCTCCCCTTCGTCGAGACCAAGCGACTGCAATGTTACTGTGGTGGGCATCTTGGCCGGAGTAGCAGAAAATGCAACAAGGAGCAAAGGAGGTAGAAGTGCGAGAGGAGATGGAGGAGCCGGTCCATTCAGTACGGAAAAACAAGTATTTGGAAAGGGTGGTGAGGTCCAAAGATCCCCACCATCAAGTCTTTTTTCTGGGTTTCCCAAATTCTCAACGATCACTCAGTCAATGATCAATCTGAGTCAGGCCAAAATCGGGGATGAGAGTCAAGGACCTACTTTGGTGGTAATTCCACCAAAAGGCCCCGTTGAAAAGCTAACTAAAGTAAAGAGCACCTCACAGGGAAGCCTGGGTAGCCTTTCGAGCGTGAAGAGCTCTAAAAGCTGCACACGCAACTCTAAGCGGAGTAGAACAGATCTTGATACTCAGGAGGAGGAGATACAACAAGATGAACTGGCAAAAATGGTGGCACGGTCAAAAGAGATAAAGAATTTTATCTTCGAGGAAAAGAATAAGATCAGTAAGGTAGCGGGGGCCTTTCTAATAACTAGGTTGGGTCAGTATGAGGAGCAACTGATGCATCTGATGCTAAGAATTGAGAGGATGGCGGGGCAGCTTGAACAAAAGGTGGTTGAAGCTCATGTTCCGGTTACCTATGCGTCTGTTGTTAGAGCTAACGTTCCGGTTCCGGTTCCTGATGCTAAAGGTACTGTCCCTGTTCCTGATGCTAAAGCTAAGGTTCTAGTTACGAAAACTAAAGCCAAAAGGGTGAGAAGCAGACCCTCAACAGCAAGGTTTAAGGATAGAAATGTAGTGGTAGTGCGCCCGCTTAGTGCGGCAGAAGCCCTCACCGGGGATGAAATAAAACTGAAAATGCTATCGCTTGGAGATAACTTTAAGGAGGTAAAGTTTAAAGCGATTAAGCGTATGAAGGGCGCAGTCTTGGTAGAAACCGACTCAAGTGCGGGCAAAGACGCGCTTAAGAATGCAGCTTGCTTTGAGAAGAAGGGTTTAAAAGTCGATCTTCCGTGGAAGATTGGCCCAAAAGTGGAAATGCTGTGGGTCCCGAAATCGTTACCCGATAACGAAATAGTTAATGAGATTGTAGGGAGAAATCTCAAAGGAGAGGTTGATGAAGGAACAATTAGAAGCTCCATTCGGATTGTTCGAAGGTATGGCAAGGGAGAAACTGAGAACACTGTTGTCATTGAAGGGAACAATGACATATGTGGGAGGTTACTCAAGCAAGGAAGGGTCTATGTTGGATTCAACTCATTTAGAGTAAGGAAACATAGCGACATCATGCGATGTCTTAACTGCTATGGCTTTGGCCATAGACTGAAAGACTGCGATGTAAAGGGTCCAGTTTGCAAAAAGTGCTGCCAAGAGGGTCACCTTGCGGCTAACTGCAAAGAGGAAGCGGATAGCTGTAGAAACTGCAGGATACGAAAATTGGCGTCGCAGCACTCCGTATTGGACGCTGGGTGTCCATGTCTGGCCAGGGAAAAACAGCGGCGGTCAGGACTAATCGATGGTAGTTAGTCACACCTGCCTGCGTATGGTGCAGTTAAATTGCCAAAGGGCATTTACTGTAATGTGTGATCTTGGACACACAATGAGGGAAAATAGTATTCAGGTAGCCCTACTACAAGAACCATACGTAGGCGTAGAAGGGGTGAGAGGGCTCCCAGCCGATATGCGAGTTATAAGTAAGGAAGGAAGATGTAAGGCGGCTATCGTGATTAACGATAGCACAATAGAAATGTTAGAAGCCAGTGAGCTAACATCGGAGCATGGCGTATGTGTCTGGCTAAGAACTGATCAGGGGGGTCTATATGTGGCTTCGGTGTACTGCCAGTTTGGCAGTGAAATTGAACCTCATATAGACTATATCAATAGGGTATTGGAAAAAACCGATGGTGCCCCTGTCTGCTGTGCGCTAGATGCAAATGCGGTTTCCCCGCTTTGGCATAGTAAGGGAACTGCAGCGTCTAGGGAAGCTGAGGAAAGGGGATATTGCTTAGAAGAATGCATTATCGGGAATCACCTGGTTGTGCTAAATGGAGTGAGTGAGCACTTTACTTTTCGTAGTGCGCAGGGGATGTCGGATGTCGATGTTACCCTTGCAAATGATGCTTGGGTGCAACAACCATGGCACTGGGATATAAGACCAGATCTGTGCATAAGCGATCATGCCGCCATTGTGATAAGCCGTTCCGGTAATGCTCGTAGAGTCACCAAGCAAAACTCAACGTGGTGTGTGAAATCTGCAGATTAGGTAGAGCATCAAAGAGTTATGGAGTCTCTTGCAGAAAGTTCAGTTTGGAGCAATTTTCAGATTTGACTCCGGATGAACAAGCTGTGTTGGTCGGGGAGTGGGTTAATGCTGCTAACAGTCTGGTTCTGCATAAAACACGAAGCAACCAGAGAGCCAAGGTGTCCTGGTGGAACAGCACTCTTGCATCACAGAGGAGGCTGGTTAAAAGAACTAGGAGGCAGGTTCAAAGAGGGAATAGAAGACCTGATACAGTACGGCAGGCCAATGAGAAAAGGGCATTCCAAGTGGCTTTGAGTACATATAAAGATAATCTGCGTAGATCCAAACAGAAACATTGGGAATGGTTTGTCCAAGAAAAAGGCAATGCAGATCCATGGGGATCTGTCTATAAGATCTGTAGAGGAAAGTCTAACAGACCGTCCCTTGGGAGCGTTAAAACAAACGGAGTTCTCACAAATACCTGGTATGAGACCATCAGTGCTCTGCTGCAAGAATTCATCCCACGTGGTAGAGTGCCACTGGAGGAGGAGTGTTGTGAAGGTGTGGAATGCACGGATGAAGAAGTGCAGTACGCCATAGATGCTATGCGTATGCGTAAGGCCCCTGGTTTTGATGATATGCTCCCTGAGATGGTTAGGAGTACCTGGATAGCAATCCCAGCATTTATTACAAATACGTTTGGGAATTGTCTAAAGAGAGGTTGCTTCCCAGTAAACTGAAAGATTGGCAAGGTGGTTATACTTTTGAAGGCTCTGTAATGGATAGTCTGGACTAATATAGTATATTATAGTCGCAGCTTCCTTAGTTGTTGTTCCTTATATTAATCCGTACCGCTTGTAATGGTTTCTCATCCCTTCATCATCAATATTCATGTTTCGTGTAGTTTCCTTAACCCATAGCGTCCTTATATTTCTTAAAATCTAACTAAATCTGCAATAGCCGGACAAACGTATAGGAGAAAGAAAATGGCACTAATTACCCTGATTTATTTATTCATTAATATAACATAATATTGGTTAATTTGAATTAATTAATAATGTTATAATTTTCTTTAATCATCCTCCGTATAACCACTAAAATTTAATCAGAATTTAATCTTGCCACACACTAAAATTGACGCGCGCTATACTTCCATTCGAGTGTTCTCGCCATACTACTTGAGTTTGAATTTTTTTTCTAAAACACAAACCGTAATGAAACAACGAAATTTGCAAAACCTCATAACAGCTACGTGTATTTTGTTTCCAATCGTCAACATACAACGAATTACTATTTTTGCTTTGTTAAACATTTGATTTGTCTTTGTTTGAGTATTTTGCTTTAAACAATCCTTCCGTTATTGAACTGAACTTCACTGTGCTGATATAGTAGGGTGTAGTTTAATAAATGTCCAAACATCATAACATTGATCGCATCTGCATTTGATTCATTTTGAATTCAATTATAAATATTATGGATGTGTCGGAAATATTCTGTGTCCCAACCTTATTTTCGCACAATATTATCAAATAGCAAACGGTTTTGTGAACTATAATAAGTTCCCAATAATTTGAAAATCTGATGTAAATTAATTATCTCCCATCTAAATACGATATTCGAGTTATTTCGAGACAAAATTTGGCTATATAATAAGCCACTGTAAATTGTTCTCTCTCTTAGTCTGATATTGATTTTTGCTATTGGATTCTTATTTTTGTCGATGTGTTTTGACGTCTTTGTGAGTGTGAGGTTATCAGCCATTTATTTAAATGCTGAAATATCAAAATACAAAAAAGATACCTCCTTGTTTAAACTTAAGTAGGAAAAATTTATCTTTCGGTGATAATATTAATAGTTCCAAAGCAAAAGAAAAAAAAAATTATTATATGTTTGTGCGTGATAGTCCAAATAGTTTAATTAATTTAAATAATTCAATATTAAATTGTGATAACCCTAGTGTAAAATTAATTAATTTCTGTGATGTGTTAAGTCTTCTTATGCTTGCCATGTTTTTTTATTAGTTGTGTCATAAGCTAAATTAAATCATAAGTCTCAGAATAGTTTAGATTAAAAGTGATAAACAACTTTAATGTTAATGAAAAGATCCATGATGAACGGGATCGGTCATACCGTAAAACTGAGGTAATCGTAGTGTCATTCGAGTTGTTGTTTGGTTTTTTTTCAATGACCTCGAAATTATTTATCACTAATGAATCATAATACAAAACCAGAAAGGAAATTCTTGTATTATGTACATTAACTTTATATTTGCATGTTATATAAAATACATAAAATAATTTATATTGCTATTATCATTAAAGTAAAAAGCGCGCAAAATAAGTGTGTTTTTGTTGTTGAATTGGGGGGAATTTTGTTTATCAAATACGGCAACAAATGGTTAACTAAAATAACAATAACTAGTGTTGGTACAATTTATTACGGTTTTTTTTTTTGGATTTCAACGCATACGTCAACAATTACTTTTTACCGTATTGCTTCACCATCCTTGATACAAAATCATTGCCGTTCTGTTTCAACAAGTAATTTAACTAATATTGGTACAATTCATTACATTTTTGGATTTCAACGCATACGTCAACAATTACTTTTTACCGTATTGCTTCACCATCCTTGATACAAAATTATTACCGTTCTATTTCAACAAATAATTTAACTAATATTGGTACAATTTATTACATTTTTTTTTGGATTTCAACGCATACGTTGAACTAATATTGGTACAATTTATTACATTTTTTTTTGGATTTCAACGCATACGTTGAACTAATGCTGGTACAACTTATTACATTTTTTTTTGGATTTCAACGCATACGTCAACAATTACTTTTTACCGCATTGCCTCACAATCGTTGATACAAATCATTACCGTTCTATTTCAACAAATAGTTTAACTAGTGTTGGTACAATTTATTACATTTTTTTTGATTTCAACGCATCCTACAACAATTACATTTCAACGTATTCGGCGGTAATTGCTATAATTGTTACCGTATTCACCTGTGCTTATAAATTGGTTCGGCGTTTATGTTTACAACCAGATACAACGTTTCTACTTAACATTGTATTTAACCTTGATAAATTATTCAACATTGCTGATTACTAGATTGATTGACGTTTCTGCTTATCATTTTTGATTCAACAAAATTATACAAATTTATGTGACGTCTCTGCTTAGCATTTTTGATTCAACAACATTTTGCCTGAGTCGCAACATTTTTGAACCAACTAAATTTTACAAAATTTATATAACGTTTCTACCTATCAATTTTGATTCAACGATATTTTGCATCAATTACAACATTTTTTGATTCAACGATATTTTGCATCAATTGCAACATTTTTTTTTGGATTCAACGATATTTTACATCAATTACAATATTTTTTTTTTTGATTCAACAAAATTCATATAACGTTTCTACTGATCATTCTTGATTCAACAATATTGTACAACATTTTTGATTCAACCAAAATTTTGCATCAATTACAACATTTTTTTGTTTTGATTCCACAACATTTTACAAAATTTATATAACGTTTCTACACATCATTTTTGATTCAACAATACTTTACATCAATTACATCAGTTTTGATTCAACGATATTTTACATCAATTACAATGTTTTTTTTTTTGATTCAACAAAATTTTACAAATTTATATAACGTTTCTACTTGTCATCTTTGATTCAACAATATTTTACATCGATTACTTCATTTTTGATCCAACAAAGTTTTACAAAGTTATATAACGTTTCTACTTACCAATTTTGATTCAACAATATTTTACATCAATTACATCATTTTTGATTCAACGATATTTTGCATCAATTACAACATTTTTCTTTTGATTCAACCACATTTTACAAAATTTATATAACGTTTCTACACATCAATTTTGATTCAACAATATTTTACATCAATTACTTCATTTTTGATCCAACAAAATTTTACGCATATATATAACGTTTCTACACATCATTTTTGATTCAACAATATTTTACATCAATTACTTCATTTTTGATCCAACAAAATTTTACGAATATATATAACGTTTCTACACATCATTTCTGATTCAACAATATTTTACATCAATTACATCAGTTTTTGATTCAACAATATTTTACATCAATTACTTCATTTTTTGATCCAACAAAATTTTACGAATATACATAACGTTTCTACTTAACATTTCGTACCACGTTTGTACGTGCAATTTCATTCAACATTGTTATCATACAAAATATTTTCGAGAGATTCCTGACGTGATCCACGTGCGGATGGAGGGCTGATGGAAGCAGAATAGGAGGACGGGGTTTAATCATGGGGTGAGTAAATTTATTCTTATTACTTAGGTCATAATGATAAAGGGGTGCGAATGTGTGTGTGTGTGTGATGTGGGCGTATGTGAGTGAACGTGGGGGTTGGACGTGTTGATCGTGGGTGTTTCGCAACAGGGGTCGCCAGAGTCTCCGTTTTCCACTTGTATTTCTTTCCATTTCGGTAAATTTTCGTGAATAGCGTACATGTCTGTATTTGTGCTGAAGTAGCAGGGTTACTTTATCGTTCCCATGGGCTGCAGCTAGCTTGGGGCAAGAAAATCAATCTCGCTAGGTACGCTTCCTGTTATGTCCTTCTCATTGGTTCGCCACTGAGAAAACGCTTCATTACAAATTGGCGCCCAACGTGGGGCTCCTCTAAGGGTCCCTACAGCAATGTAGGACTCTGGAGGAGTCCCTCCATATTTTCAAAAAATTTGAAAAATTTTTTTTTAAAATTTTTCTTCATAATTAACTTTATTTCCACTAAAACAATAGTAAAGACTCTGGCGGCGTAGAAGCAGTTCCCTGCTTCAACGCGCAGGAGCAAAGGAAGTCTGAGATCCCTCAGACTTTTCTTTGATGGGGAGTTGCGTCCCTACGCCTCCAGCAACGTTTCTCCCTTTTGTTTTTTTTGGATAACGCAAGGGTGGGAATATTTCTTAGGAAGTATTCCCAATGGGCATTACAACCCCACGGACCCTAGTTACGGGCTGGGTTTCTGGCGATGTCACGAGGGCCGAAGGTGATTCAGGTGCCAGACCTAGACTGACGTGTATTGGTGTATACGCCAATTCTCGTCCGAGTCTGGTCACCTGGTCAGGCTTCGGGTTCGTGGTGTCCTCAGAGTCCAGTCCGAACTGATATTGTCTAATCGTTAGAGTCCCCTCCCGACAATATCGGTTTCCTATGGCCTGAGTGTTTCGGTTCCCCATGGATAATACTGAGGGACATTTTCCAAAGTAGCCCGATCAGCTACTGAGGGAAGATGCCCGCTCAGCTTTTATGCCGTGGTTGACTGGATCCACTCAGGTCATAGCACCTTGCCCGTATGTGTTGGTGGTATGGATCGCAGTTGGCGGGTGCTGTCGATCGAATGGTGGACCAGAGGATTTATCTTCTGGCCATCCCGTCAGCACTTGTCTGCTGGGTGAAATCCCATCAGCACCTACCCCATCTTATTCCTTTCCCACCCTACCTTTTCCCATCCTTTTACATCCCCTCTTCTCCCCTGTTCCTTTCTGATTTCCCATCCCTTAACGTAGGTTATTTAAACTTTTTCTTTGTTCCCACCACAAAATAAAAATAAGAAACTATTAAGGAAAGACAGGCGATCACCACTTCCAACCCCATGTGTGGTGATCTCCCCCCTTGATTGATCCGTCCGTACGTCCTCCGTCTAAATATTGAATAATAAATATTGAATAATAAATATTGAATAATAAATATTGAATAATAAATATTGAATAATAAATATTGAATAATAAATATTGAATAAATAAATATTGAATAAATAAATATTGAATAATAAAAATATTAAATAGATCATTATTGAATAGATAAATAAAAAAATTAAAGAAAGAACTAATTAGCAAACAAAACTGCTGATAGGAATCAGAAACTAATTTATTGTTTTCTCCAAATTTTTTTTAGATAACGTCAAATCAAGAAATTAATAAAATACAACAAACCCAAGTATAATTAAAGATAAATAACCAAATCAATTAATGGCATTCAAGAAAATTTTAGTCAAGAAAGTAATAATATCCAACAAACTAAATCAGGATACTAAGGAAATTTTACTTAAACCATACCAACCTCAGGATACGCAGAAGAAATAAAATAGGAATTAAGGCACAAAACACGGAAATTTAAAACAAATCAAAGGCACAAAAAGTTCTGGATGGGTACTCAGTGTAGTGATATAGATTTGTCTTATTAGAATATATAAAATTTTTGTAGGTTAGTAGTACCCACCCGAGAACTAATAAACGTGAGTTTTACTTTTAATTTTTTTTCGAATTGTCAAGGTCAAAGTGTCCGTATCGGTCCGCCAATTGCCTTTGATCCTTGTTTTCCATTTCCATAGTATTAATTTAATTTAATTACATAGTAGGTTAAGATTTGTTTTTATATATATAATTTTCTCTAATTCGATTTTGTTAATATCAAGCATTCTCCTTGTCAAACCGGTAGGCTTGCCGCACCTTTTTTTGGTCACTCATATTCGAGTATAGGGAACCGTCAGACCTGCCCTGAATTGGGTCTGAAAATTTTCATAATTGCCATCTTCTGCCATATTTGTAGTATACTTTCTTTCTCTCCAATCTCACCGTTTATTTTTGTTCTGTTCATATTTCAGCATCTTGGAAAACAATTGTAAATAGTAAAGAAATAATATCAAGACAATAATAAATCTTATGTAATATAATTGACGAATTGGTCAGACATTGCGCAGCTGTTTGAGGTTTGAAACGCTGAATTTCCATATAATCTTTTTTAAAAAAATTCTGCTGTAAAATATTCAAAGTAACCAAATATTGGAATAAAATAATCTTTTCTGTTGATAATTAAATTGTTTATTTGGATTCAACGTTCACATCGATAGTGTAATAATTTTCGTTTCGCTCTCCATATACGTGCATTTATTGATCTGGTCCTGTGCGGCGGTTTGAGTATTCATAATGTCTGCCACTGATAAGATTGACGTTCTGGATAGGTCCAGCTCTTGTGCTGTTTGTCAACACGAAATATTGCCGGCCGACGTAAAACTTCTCACTCGGTGTAACCATCTCTTTCATGACATCTGCCTCAACGACTGGTTGTTGCAGAATCGCACCTGCCCGATTTGTCGAGCCGCTTGTGAGCGTGCAGAATTACAGAGGTTGCCTCGAGGGATAGATAAAAATAATTATACAATAGTGCCACCCCCACCGCGACCTGTGACTCGATCTGTTACCGCAGGTTGGCAACGTCGTTCCAGTACCGGAAATCAGCCCTCGTCCACGCCTTTGGCAAACCGTCTTCCACCATCTCGACTCGCCGATGAAGTGCGAGTGAATATAGCTCAACGATCTCCCATATATGGTGCCGCTGCAGCGGAAGATCAAGGTTTTCAGGAAGCAGTAAATGCTCACATCGATCAGGAAATTTCGAGAATTAATCACTCAATGATGCAATCACGTGCTCCGGCACCTGAAGTGTTACCACCCCTAGCGCATAATGTAATCTCGCCTACCACCCCGAGACATCAATCGGTTCATTCCGGAAATTATACACCAGTAAATGCGTATGTACGGAATAACGTACCGGTACCACCAATGTTTGCTGAACCTCCTCCTGCTCTTGCTCCGGCTAGATTACGAACACATCTCGATCAGCACTCTACCACAGTTAGAAATTGGAACGTTACGTTCTCAGGCAGACCCGATGGTCTGGATGTTGAAGCATTCATCTTCAGAATAGAGCGGCTGACAGAGATGTGTTTAAATAGCGATTTTACTATTGTCACCCGTTGTCTATACTTGTTATTCACAGATCGAGCAGCTGATTGGTTCTGGAGATATTTTCGCCAGAACCGACAGCTTATTTGGACTGACTTATGTCATGCTCTTCGAATAGAATTTCAGGACAGGCAGACGGACGAAGAGGTAAAGGAGCGGATGAGGGCCAGGAAACAGCGGCCCACCGAATTGTTTGATGAATTCTTACAATCAATTTATCGACTAGGCGATAAACTACGAGTACCGATGCCGGATGTGAAGTTGTTCTCCTTGATTCGCAACAACTTACGAATGGAAATTAGAAGGGAGCTACTTTATGTCACCATCTATGGACTGGAACATCTGCGCCAGCTCTGCCGTGACCGCGAAAAATTATGGGCCGAGTCAATAACCAGACCGCGCGATTATAACATTAGACCATCGAGACCGGTGTCTGAGGTGGATTTAGATCGTGAATTTTCACAAATACAAATTAGCGAATTGCCAACTGAATCGTTACCAAGTACATCCAACGAACTTGCGGCAATACAGCCTGCCCCTAATATGAGACGAATAACCAGTTCAACTATTTGTTGGAACTGCAAACGACCTGGTCATCGGTGGCACGATTGTCGTGAATCACAGCGATTGTTTTGTTGGGGATGTGGGAAGGACGATGTGTTGTGTCCTAATTGTGAAAATTGTCAGGGAAACCGAAGGGGGGGCCAGAATCCCAACACCTTTTCTCGCTCCCAGGACCTGTCTTAGATGCATCTGAGACCAAAATTAATTTGTCTCCTGATTCTTCAGATATTTCATCTACCAATCCCAATAACTTATTGGTACACGATACACTATTGAGCCGAGCCTCAACATCCACTCTTATAGAACACCCGTTGAACACTGCTTCTGATACACTGGTATCCACCCATGATATCAATGTAACATTATTGAAACGAACACCCGCTCATACTGAACCACCTCCATTATGGACCAAAATCAAATCGTTCCAACAACGATTGAATGAATACCTGAAAATACGCTCAAACATATTTGTCGATTCATTATCACCTTTGAAACTTCCATCGCGCTCTGCGCTCCGTTCTCGTATTTATTGGCAACAACGTCATTTGTTTAAAACTAAAACCATTTCCTCTCTTGTGAAATTGGCCAACGATGTGAGATCTTATGCCACAGTGTCAATATTGGGTAAACAACATACTGGACTGTTGGATAGTGGAGCGTCCTTGACTGTAATTGGTGGTGATTTTGCTAAGGAAATCGTGCAAACCCCAGACCTTCTGACTTATTCATCTGCGGTAGTCCGTACTGCAGATGGCCAAAGGCAGAAGATCTTGAGTTTGATAAGAACCAAGATTTCATTTATGAACCAAGTCAGAACCTTGGATGTCTACATTATCCCGTCTTTGACACAGAATCTATACTTGGGTATTGATTTCTTTAACGCGTTTGGCTTATTTAACCCTTTGTTTAATTTACCTACATTACCGACTACGGAGTCAGTGCTATCCGAGTTGTCTATGGACGATCAAGCCCGTCTACAAAACACTATTCAGCTTCTACCATCATTTTCAAAAATGGGTCTGGGTCGAACACATTTGTTGGAACACGTTATTGATGTGGGGACTGCAGCTCCCATCAAGCAACGACACTATCCGATATCGCCCGCCATTGAGAAACTGATGGGGGAAGAACTGGATAGGATGTTGTCTCTGGGTATTATAGAGGTTTCAAACAGCCCATGGTCAAGTCCTGTGGTCTTAATTCGCAAACCTGGGAAGAATCGTCTTTGGATAGTAGAAAGGTCAATACAGTTACTAAAAAGGATGCTTACCCCCTTCCACAGATAGATGGAATCTTGAGTCGTCTGCCACAGAGTAATTTCATTTCCAGTTTGGATCTGAAAGACGCTTTCTGGCAGATACCTCTAGAAAAACACTCCCGAGAGAAAACTGCTTTTACGGTCCCTGGGCGGCCTTTGTATCAGTTCGTAAGAATGCCTTTCGGACTAAATTGATGGACCAAGTAATTCCTCCTCATCTCAAGTCGTGCGTCTTCGTATACTTGGATGATCTTCTAATAGTTACAGATACCTTTGAGGCCCATCTGAAACTGTTAGAAGATATCTCCCAGTGTCTTAGACGTGCGAACTTGACGATAAACGTGGAAAAAAGTAAGTTTCTCTTGCCGGATGTAAAATATTTGGGATATGTAGTGGGAGGTGGTAAGCTAAAAATTGATCCGGATAAAACTCAGGCTATTTCTGAATTTCCTACACCACGTACGTCCAAACAGATTCGACGATTCCTGGGTATGGCGGGTTATTATCGCCGTTTTATATCTGATTTCTCTGCTATGTCCTCTCCAATATCAGATTTGTTGAAGAGAAATTCTAATAAATTCGTATGGACACCAGAAGCTGAAACAGCATTTATAAATCTCAAAAATGCTCTCATATCAGCACCAGTCCTCATAAACCCCGACTATACTAAACCTTTTACTCTCCAGTGCGACGCTAGTAATGACGGTATAGGTTGTGTATTACTACAGTGTGACATGGACGGTATGGAACATCCCATAGCGTACATGTCCAAGAAACTAAATTCTGCGCAACGCAATTACTCCACTAGTGAGAAAGAGTGTCTAGCCGCCGTACTGGGAGTAAAGAAATTTAGAGCGTATGTCGAGAGCCAGGCCTTTAAGATCATAACTGACCATGCTTCATTAAAATGGTTAATGCAACAAAAAGACCTTTCTGGTCGATTGGCTCGTTGGAGCTTGAAATTGCAGGGTTATGTCTTTGATATTGAGTACCGAAAAGGAAATTTAAACATAGTTCCAGACACTCTATCAAGACGTGACTCTGTTGACGTCATTTCTGAATTATGTCCAGTGCCTGAATTAGATCTCAATTCCCCTTTCTTCAACACTTCTCGATATTTGGAGTTGGTAAATCTGGTTACCGAAGCAGACGGTACATTGCCTGATCTGAAAGTAATTTCTGGTCGGGTTTATAAACGATTGGCTTGTCTAGATCTTGATATTCCTTCAGAGGGTGAGGTTTGGAAATTGTGGTTACCTGAGGAATGCACTGACGAGTGTATTGCAAGGGCCCACAATCCTCCTACCTCATCTCATGGAGGTCTAGCAAAAACCTTGTTTAATATTCGTAAATTTTACTATTGGCCTCGTATGTATACCCAGGTTAAATCGTACATAGGAAATTGTAAGACCTGCAAAGAAATTAAAGCGACTAATGTTCCACTTCGTGCCCCCATGGTGTCTCAGATGAAAACAGAACGAATTGGTCAGCGGCTATATATCGATATTCTTGGCCCTTATCCTCGTTCAAAGGCCGGGAATATCGCTATTCTTGTAGTATTAGATCATGTTACGAAATATCCTTTTTTGTTTCCTTTACGGAAACTAAGTGCTGAACCAATTTGTCATCTATTGGCTACCAATGTCTTTCACGTATTTGGTTGTCCCGAAGTTATTGTGTCCGATAATGGGACGCAGTTTAAGTCTAAATTATTTGAAGATTTCTTGGCGAAGCACGGAGTGAAACATTCATTACTAGCGTTATATTCACCTCAAGCTAACGCTTCTGAACGGGTAAATAGAAGTGTTTTATCTGGTATTAGAGCCTATTTAAAGGAGGAGCATTCTAAATGGGATCTGCACTTGAGCGAGATCGCTTGTGCACTACGTTGTTCCCTGCATCAAACACTTCAATGTTCCCCTTATTACGCAATGTTTGGAATACCTATGGTGACTCATGGTTCGTCATATGAACTGCTGAGACGACTGAATAGTCTTCATGATCCAGGTGAAACGATTCTGCGACCGGATTATCTTAATAAGATTCGAATTCGAATTCTTGATTTAACTGCCGAAGCATTTGTCAAAAGTGCTGAAAGATACAATTTACGAGCTCGGTTAACTTTGTTTAAACCAGGTGATACGGTGTTCCGAAGGAACTTTATTTTGAGTGACGCCGGTAAGAAATTATCGGCTAAACTTGCACAGAAGTTTATTGAAGCCAGAGTAATAAGGTTGGTAGGTAGCGCTGCTTACGAACTGGAGGACCTGGCTTCTAAACGTAGAGGTGTTTACCATTCCAAGGACATTCGTGCCTAATATCGGTGATAATCTCTTTTGTCACTATGTTAGTAACTTTCGCTTGTGTTTTACCGCCATTGTAAGTCAAGATTATCGACGACCATATGAGGGTAGTTTCGTCTTGAATTCACAGTTCAGTAAGCGTGTATCAGCTGTGGTGTTCGGGTCTTGTTTCAAAATTTTTTTTTGTTTTGACTATTTATAAGTGCAAATTCCGTGATTGAACGTATTTGAATTTGGTTCAGTTGGTTACCTTGAATCTATATGAACAACCTTCCGAGTCACTTGGACGGAAGCGTACAACAGTGTGGCCCGGCTAGCTCAGTCGGTAGAAGTATGAGACTCGGGTTAGATCAGGTGTGGGTTGCGAGCCTGCATGACGTAAAAAACCGGAATTGGTTTCTCATCCCTTCATCATCAATATTCATGTTTCGTGTAGTTTCCTTAACCCATAGCGTCCTTATATTTCTTAAAATCTAACTAAATCTGCAATAGCCGGACAAACGTATAGGAGAAAGAAAATGGCACTAATTACCCTGATTTATTTATTCATTAATAATCATTTGAATTAATTAATAATGTTATAATTTTCTTTAATCATCCTCCGTATAACCACTAAAATTTAATCAGAATTTAATCTTGCCACACACTAAAATTGACGCGCGCTATACTTCCATTCGAGTGTTCTCGCCATACTACTTGAGTTTGAATTTTTTTTCTAAAACACAAACCGTAATGAAACAACGAAATTTGCAAAACCTCATAACAGCTACGTGTATTTTGTTTCCAATCGTCAACATACAACGAATTACTATTTTTGCTTTGTTAAACATTTGATTTGTCTTTGTTTGAGTATTTTGCTTTGAACAATCCTTCCGTTATTGAACTGAACTTCACTGTGCTGATATAGT
Source organism: Diogma glabrata (assembly GCA_963693315.1). Lineage (NCBI taxonomy): Eukaryota > Metazoa > Arthropoda > Insecta > Diptera > Cylindrotomidae > Diogma > Diogma glabrata. The sequence continues at coordinate 309,597,936 of OY856186.1, forward strand.
AGGGTGTAGTTTAATAAATGTCCAAACATCATAACATTGATCGCATCTGCATTTGATTCATTTTGGATTCAATTATAAATATTATGGATGTGTCGGAAATATTCTGTGTCCCAACCTTATTTTCGCACAATATTATCAAATAGCAAACGGTTTTGTGAACTATAATAAGTTCCCAATAATTTGAAAATCTGATGTAAATTAATTATCTCCCATCTAAATACGATATTCGAGTTATTTCGAGACAAAATTTGGCTATATAATAAGCCACTGTAAATTGTTCTCTCTCTTAGTCTGATATTGATTTTTGCTATTGGATTCTTATTTTTGTCGATGTGTTTTGACGTCTTTGTGAGTGTGAGGTTATCAGCCATTTATTTAAATGCTGAAATATCAAAATACAAAAAAGATACCTCCTTGTTTAAACTTAAGTAGGAAAAATTTATCTTTCGGTGATAATATTAATAGTTCCAAAGCAAAAGAAAAAAAAAATTATTATATGTTTGTGCGTGATAGTCCAAATAGTTTAATTAATTTAAATAATTCAATATTAAATTGTGATAACCCTAGTGTAAAATTAATTAATTTCTGTGATGTGTTAAGTCTTCTTATGCTTGCCATGTTTTTTTATTAGTTGTGTCATAAGCTAAATTAAATCATAAGTCTCAGAATAGTTTAGATTAAAAGTGATAAACAACTTTAATGTTAATGAAAAGATCCATGATGAACGGGATCGGTCATACCGTAAAACTGAGGTAATCGTAGTGTCATTCGAGTTGTTGTTTGGTTTTTTTTTCAATGACCTCGAAATTATTTATCACTAATGAATCATAATACAAAACCAGAAAGGAAATTCTTGTATTATGTACATTAACTTTATATTTGCATGTTATATAAAATACATAAAATAATTTATATTGCTATTATCATTAAAGTAAAAAGCGCGCAAAATAAGTGTGTTTTTGTTGTTGAATTGGGGGGAATTTTGTTTATCAAATACGGCAACAAATGGTTAACTAAAATAACAATAACTAGTGTTGGTACAATTTATTACGGTTTTTTTTTTTGGATTTCAACGCATACGTCAACAATTACTTTTTACCGTATTGCTTCACCATCCTTGATACAAAATCATTGCCGTTCTGTTTCAACAAGTAATTTAACTAATATTGGTACAATTCATTACATTTTTGGATTTCAACGCATACGTCAACAATTACTTTTTACCGTATTGCTTCACCATCCTTGATACAAAATTATTACCGTTCTATTTCAACAAATAATTTAACTAATATTGGTACAATTTATTACATTTTTTTTTGGATTTCAACGCATACGTTGAACTAATATTGGTACAATTTATTACATTTTTTTTTGGATTTCAACGCATACGTTGAACTAATGCTGGTACAACTTATTACATTTTTTTTTGGATTTCAACGCATACGTCAACAATTACTTTTTACCGCATTGCCTCACAATCGTTGATACAAATCATTACCGTTCTATTTCAACAAATAGTTTAACTAGTGTTGGTACAATTTATTACATTTTTTTTGATTTCAACGCATCCTACAACAATTACATTTCAACGTATTCGGCGGTAATTGCTATAATTGTTACCGTATTCACCTGTGCTTATAAATTGGTTCGGCGTTTATGTTTACAACCAGATACAACGTTTCTACTTAACATTGTATTTAACCTTGATAAATTATTCAACATTGCTGATTACTAGATTGATTGACGTTTCTGCTTATCATTTTTGATTCAACAAAATTATACAAATTTATGTGACGTCTCTGCTTAGCATTTTTGATTCAACAACATTTTGCCTGAGTCGCAACATTTTTGAACCAACTAAATTTTACAAAATTTATATAACGTTTCTACCTATCAATTTTGATTCAACGATATTTTGCATCAATTACAACATTTTTTGATTCAACGATATTTTGCATCAATTGCAACATTTTTTTTTGGATTCAACGATATTTTACATCAATTACAATATTTTTTTTTTTGATTCAACAAAATTCATATAACGTTTCTACTGATCATTCTTGATTCAACAATATTGTACAACATTTTTGATTCAACCAAAATTTTGCATCAATTACAACATTTTTTTGTTTTGATTCCACAACATTTTACAAAATTTATATAACGTTTCTACACATCATTTTTGATTCAACAATACTTTACATCAATTACATCAGTTTTGATTCAACGATATTTTACATCAATTACAATGTTTTTTTTTTTGATTCAACAAAATTTTACAAATTTATATAACGTTTCTACTTGTCATCTTTGATTCAACAATATTTTACATCGATTACTTCATTTTTGATCCAACAAAGTTTTACAAAGTTATATAACGTTTCTACTTACCAATTTTGATTCAACAATATTTTACATCAATTACATCATTTTTGATTCAACGATATTTTGCATCAATTACAACATTTTTCTTTTGATTCAACCACATTTTACAAAATTTATATAACGTTTCTACACATCAATTTTGATTCAACAATATTTTACATCAATTACTTCATTTTTGATCCAACAAAATTTTACGCATATATATAACGTTTCTACACATCATTTTTGATTCAACAATATTTTACATCAATTACTTCATTTTTGATCCAACAAAATTTTACGAATATATATAACGTTTCTACACATCATTTCTGATTCAACAATATTTTACATCAATTACATCAGTTTTTGATTCAACAATATTTTACATCAATTACTTCATTTTTTGATCCAACAAAATTTTACGAATATACATAACGTTTCTACTTAACATTTCGTACCACGTTTGTACGTGCAATTTCATTCAACATTGTTATCATACAAAATATTTTCGAGAGATTCCTGACGTGATCCACGTGCGGATGGAGGGCTGATGGAAGCAGAATAGGAGGACGGGGTTTAATCATGGGGTGAGTAAATTTATTCTTATTACTTAGGTCATAATGATAAAGGGGTGCGAATGTGTGTGTGTGTGTGATGTGGGCGTATGTGAGTGAACGTGGGGGTTGGACGTGTTGATCGTGGGTGTTTCGCAACAGGGGTCGCCAGAGTCTCCGTTTTCCACTTGTATTTCTTTCCATTTCGGTAAATTTTCGTGAATAGCGTACATGTCTGTATTTGTGCTGAAGTAGCAGGGTTACTTTATCGTTCCCATGGGCTGCAGCTAGCTTGGGGCAAGAAAATCAATCTCGCTAGGTACGCTTCCTGCTATGTCCTTCTCATTGGTTCGCCACTGAGAAAACGCTTCATTACAGCTCCCGATAAGGACAAACAGGAAATTCGGTCATACAGACCGATTAGCCTGCTACCTGTTCTGGGAAAGGTTCTGGAACGTATAATGGTTGAGAGGTTAGAAAAATCGCCGTTCCTGCAGAGGTCGGAGTACCAGTTTGGTTTTAGGAAGGGCAGAAGTACGAGCGATGCGTGGCATAGGGTGCTGGACATTGTTAATACTTCTGCGCAGAAATACGTTTTGGGACTCTTTATAGATTTTCGCGGAGCATTTGATAACTTGGAGTGGCCGGAAATTCTAAGAAAGCTAGCCTTGACTAGCCCTACAGATCAGGGAATATGGCATAGCTACTTTAGCAACAGACGGGTCTGTGTGGTGGGTCCTAAAGAGACGGTATGGAGGGAGGTAAAAAGGGGTTGTCCACAAGGGTCAATATGTGGGCCTGCAGTATGGAATCTTATGATGGATGACTTACTGACTGAGTTAGATTGCCATGGATTTAAGGTGGTAGCATATGCAGACGATCTGCTGATTCTCATAGAGGGAGAGAGCAGAGTATATCTAGAGAACTCTGGTTCATGGGCGATGTCCATGGTTGCAAACTGGGGCAGAAGGGTTGGGCTAGAGATATCCGGGGAAAAAACGATAGCTATGCTCCTCAAAGGGCTGCTTTCAAAAAATAGAACCCCAATCGTTAAAATCGAAGGACTTAGTGTCAAGTACACAACAACGACTAAGTACCTGGGCATCACCGTTGGGGAAAGGTTAAACTTTAAGGGGCACTTAGTGGAGCTAAGAAAAAAAGTTGTTTCCATTATGGGACAGCTGGGCCGAGTCCTTAAAAGAGAATGGGGTTTGTCAGGTTCGACCTTTATGCATTTGTATAGAGGACTTATTGTTCCCTGTATTTGCTATGGAGCAAGTGTATGGAGTGGGGTTTTTAAGTTCGCATATGCTCTAGTAGCGGTGAACAGAATTCAAAGGATAGTGCTTTACAAAGCATTAAGGGTGTGCCGGACGGTTTCGACCGAGGCCATGCAGGTCCTTATGGGGATCGAACCATTAGATCTAACGGTCCGAAAGGCCTCTGCAGTGTATTGACTGTAGAGGGACCTTCGACTTACTGAGACTGATCTGCTCCAATGGGAGGATGTGGAGGGATGTACCATGAAGGAAATAGTTGCTAAGGCTGAATGGATTACTGAGAATACCTGGCAACACAGGTGGAGTAGAGCAGAAAATGGTAAAGTGACCAGACTGTTCATTCTTAACGTAAGCTTTCGTAAGGTAAACCATTGGTTCGATCCGTCAATGGAGCTTCTGTTTTTGATAACAGGCCATGGCAGCATGAATGGGTTTCTCAAAGATCGAGGGTTGGCCGAGAATAGTGGGTGCAGATGTGGTTTTCCATATGAAAACTGGTGGCACATTCTCAAGAACTGCGGGTTTGTTAAATTGTCCGTTAATTACAGAGAACAATGTGGGACAGCTTATTGGAAACCGTGAATCATACATAGAGGTGAAAACGTTTGCAGAAAATGCGTTTCGCAGACGTAGAGAACTTTCGGTGTCGGTTGCCGTGAATTAAACCGTGAAGAGACTCCCTAGTGTGCTAGGGGGGAAGGAGTAAAGTAGCGTGTGACTAAAAATGGCAAGAGGAAATATTAATATAGTTACTAATATATTTACTAACTGGGTACATGTTACAGGGTTTATGTACTAACTGTGCACGATACAGGGTTTATGTTGTGGTAGATATATGTTTCTTTTGGGCTTATGGGTTTTGGAGGAAATGACGAGTCAATCGGGAGATACCCTTGGCTCTGAAGGGAGGTGGGAGGTTCCTTCTTAGGACCTCCTGGAAGGGTGTGATCGCAGGGGGATAGGTTTTTGTTCTATTGGGAAGAAATTGACTTGGAACACTAACCTATCTTTGGGCTTAGCGACCCCACGAACCCAAGCTAGCCCGCTAGTGCCAGACATGCAAGAAGGTCTAACTGGTACCCGACAGAGGTATAAACTGTACTGCGGGGGTCAGTGAGCCGTGGGACTTTGTCCCATTCTGACCATTGGTGTTGGATTCGCAGGGGCTGTGGTTGAAAGCCTAGATCGCAGGCTAGGGGACTTGTACCCCGACGGGTGAGCTACGTTTAGCTCGGGTGCTAACCTGCAGAGTTAGTATGAGGGAATTATATTATTTTTAGATAGGCCTCGCTCTCACTGTTGAGTGGCCCTTCTCTTGCAGGAAGGACCAGATAACAGTAGTATGGTACGCCATCCGCACAGATTGGGTGTTTCCAATCCCACGCCTATGGAGGCCGGGGCGGGTATACCTAAGTTGGGAATCGCCCCGATAACAAATAAAAAGTAACAGGTACTTGTACTCTGATACTCGATGGACTGTCCCTATCCACTTCCCGGCGGGGTAAGTCATACACGAAAACGTTGACTTAATTTTGAGCTAAGCAATGCTATAATAGCAAATCAAAAAATCGAAACTAATTTCATTATACGAAGAACAAGTTATAACGACAATCGAAGGATACGATATAACCAATTTAAACTTGACTGAGTCTACTAATTAATTGTGAAACACAATTGTTTTGGGTTCTATTGCTCTTGTAATCAGAGTATATATAAAAAGTAAATTTTTATAACCAAGATTATAAGAGGCATTGCTTAAAAAAAGTCGCGCGATCAAGCACCTCTCCGGGGTCGCAGGGAGATAACGAAGTGAAGGTAACGCCTTCGGGCGCAATAAAAACCCTTCATACGACTAATACTTGGTCTTACTTATTTTTAAGAGATGGCTGCAAGTAGCGGGAAGAGGCACAGGAACGAGGAGCCGGAATTTGAAATGGCGGAGGACTAAAGAGGTTTAAAGCGAGCAAAATCTAACAGAAGTGAGGAAAATGTTGACAATGAGGTAGACCTCAATACTAGCGAAAATATTTGTGTTGTTGACTCAGTTCAGCAAGGTCTGGCTGACATAATGCTTGAACTAGTCGGGTTAATCACTATGACGAAAGGTCCTCATAAGGAGAATCTAAATAACATGATCCGAGTGGTTAACGCAACACAACTTGCTTATACGAATATGTTGATCCATGTTTCAGCTCTTGAGGCTAAACATGACAACAACAATGATATAAAGAATGAGATTCTGAAAGGAGTCGATGATTTAATAGCAAAACATATGAAACCTAAAATAATGATACCCAAAATGATACCTAAAACTGGCAAAAATAACGATGGAGATACTCCGATCAGGACAAAAATTCAGATACATAAGAAAACGCAAAACCAGAAAAAATCGTATGCCGAGGCTGTTCAGACACAGGATATCCAACAGTCACAGACTGCTGTAGTCCCACAGCAGCAACAAAACAACACTGGTGAAAACGTGACGGATTCCACTGTAAGTGTAGCTGAGCAAGCCAATGAGGCAGCTGTATTGGATGAGGAGTGGACCGTAGTTGGTGGCGAGAAGAAGAAAGTGAAGAGGAAGAGGAAGCGTGGAAAAAGCCAAAACGCTAAGAGGAAAGCTAGAACACAAGCATTGGTAATCCACCTCCCTAGCAAGGGGTGCGACGATATTAAAGCTGGTCTCTCAGCCCACGTTAACCCGTGTGACGGGGATTTGAGAGTAAAAGCGACGAAAACCACGAGAGACAACGGTATTCTGTTGATAACTGACCTTAGTTCTGATCTCAATGCTATTACCAATAACGAGTCGTTGAAAAATGCCGGTTTCCTGATAAGTCAGCCCGAGAAACCGCTGCCACGACTTATAATAAAAGGGGTCAGAGCTGGCCTAACGGAAGCAGAAGTAGCATCTGCTATCATAAGGCAAAATGGCCTCGATGGCGAAACAACAGTGATCAAACCTGTCTTTAAGACTGGTGTGAGAAGTGGAGTGGACATTAGCTGGGTGGTGGAGATAAACGCTGAAAGTAGGAATAAACTTCTTAACAAAAATAGAGTTTACGTGGAGTGGGCATCTTGTGTAGTTCAGGAATATGTCAGGCCTCTTCGCTGTTATAAGTGTCAGTGCTTTGGACATATGTTCAAATCTTGCACAAAAGCTGATGTGACATGTGGCCATTGTTCAAACACAGGTCACAAAGAAGCGGAATGCTCGAACAAAGCATCTCCGGCGGAATGTGCACCCTGTAAAACAAACGGCAAACCACAAGCTCACAAGGTAGGAGGTAGCACCTGCCTCAGCTATAATCATGAATTGGAGCGCATGAAGCATAGAAACCTCTATGGATAAACACACCTATACAGCGTTGAGGTCGGGCATGGGTCTGAAATTTGCACAAGTTAATTTGCAACATTCGGCGCTGGCAGTGCATGAGATGCGTGAATGCGTCTCTACTCACAATGTGGACATCCTGTGTGCACAGGAAGTCTACGGAGTGAACGGAGTCGCGACTGGTCTGGGAGTCAACACGCACTATGCCTCCAGCGCGAATAATGGGGATAATTGCATACCTGCCCACATAAGTTTCCACAACACCAGTATAAGAGCAATAACTCTCTCGCAATTAACGGATTCTCACTGTGTTTGTGTAGAGGTTAGATACCCTGGTGGAGCGTTTCACCTAGTAAATGTCTACTGTCAGTTTCGAGAGCCCATCGAGGAACATTTAAATAAGCTAGATAAGATCCCTAGCTATATACAAGGTCCAGTTGTCATTGTCGGTGATTTTAACGCTCGATCCAAATTGTGGTTCGATCGTATCACTGACAGCAGAGGTCACAAGCTTGAAGATTTCATCTCGCGATGGAATCTGTTTGTGGCGAACGAGTCTGGGAATCTAAGCACATATGCACACAACGGTGAATCGTCAGTAGACGTCACCCTAGTGTCGCAAAGTATGATAAGGCGTATTAAACAATGGAAAGTACATGAGGGCTGGACTTCCAGTGATCATCGTGCTATCTCTTTTGAGATAATTGATTCTCAGAACCGTTCTGCCAGCGTTTCTCGTGATAAAAATTCAAATACCAATAGGTTCAAGATAGAGGCTACCAACTGGGATCTACTTACTCTAAATCTAGTACTTAATATTAAGCGAGTCGAGAGGCAAGCTGAAACGATTTGTAGTTTTGCGGACTGCGAGGCGATAGTAGCTTTCCTTACCGAGGTCATACAAAATGCTTATGAAGATTCCATACCGCGCAAATCAAACTGCAACAAAACAAATGGGGCAACCTGGTGGACCAATGATCTTACCAAACTCAAAAGTAAGGTAAACCAGGTCAGAAGAAAGTACCAGAAGGAAAGTGATCCAAATCTGAGGCTGCAAAAGCAGGCTGCTTACAAGAACCTTAGAAATATATACATGCATAAGGTCAGTACAACGAAAAGGCAAAGCTTCATGAAACTTGTTACGGAAGTAGGCAACAAGGACCCATGGGGCTTCATTTATAAATACCAGACTGGTAAGCTTGCACAACGTAGAGTGCATGAAACCGTCTCTTCGAACGGAAACAACATGTAGGAGTACCTCTAGCAAGGTGCTGCTTGACACCTTGCTTCCAGTTGTAATTGTACAGCAGTCCTGGAAGGTTTTAGCTCCTACTTGCTTAAGACTCTTCAATGGCTGCCTCAGGTATGATATCTTTCCGAAAGAGTGGAAGATTGGTCAGGGTATTGTAATTCCAAAAGCCGGAGATAGAGACTATAGCGACCCCAAATCTTATCGACCAATCGTGCTTCTTTCAGTTCTGGGTAAAATTTTCGAGAAAATAGTTAACTTAACTATTAAGTTGCATTGATTTGAGTGGTGGGATATCGGATAAGCAGTATGGCTTTAGAAAGGGTCGCTCTATCGAGGATGCAGTCTGCAAGCTAATAGATATTGTCCAATCAACCGCGGAAAAGTACTGTCTTGGCATTTTCGTAGAAATATCGGGAGCTTTCGATAATCTATGGTGGACAAGTGTCATGAGCTACCTTACTGAACTCGGCTGCCCAGATAATCTCCTGAGATTGCTGGACAGCTACCTTAATTCGAGAAAGGCAATAATTAGGGATGAGCTTGATTCGGTGGAAAAGATTATTACAAGAGGAGCCCCGCAAGGGTCTGTTCTTGGCCCAACATTTTGGAATATGGTCTTTGACACTAGCATGATAGATGGAGTCTCAGAAGTCGCATACGCTGATGATAAAGTAATTGTTATATCTGGAAATTCTAGAAAACAATTGCAAGAAAAAGGTCAAGAAGCATTAAACCATATGACAACTGGTGCAGAAGGAACAAATTAAGTTTGTCTGAGCAAAAGACTGTTATGCTACAGGTAAAAGGCAAGTACGATAGAGCTAGACTATCAACCATTAAGGTTAATGGAAATACAATCAGAATGGTCAGCTCAACTAGATACGATGGTGTTGACTTGGATGAGAGGATGGGGGTTTCAAGTCATGTTACACGAATATGCGAGAAATCCAAGTCCCTCTTCCACAGTTTCACTAGGTTATCTCATGAATGGTGGGGTCTCGATAGAAATACACTGCATTTAATTTATAGGATTGTGGTGGAATCTATCATGTCGTACTGCTCAGCTGGTTGGTATGGGCGGACCAATGTTAAGCATAATAAGCAGTTGCTTGGAGCTCAGAGAAATATGTTGCTCCGCATGATCCGAGGTTATAGGATCCATTTCTACAACCGCGACTCAAGTCATTGCGCGCACAATTCCTTTAGACCTTCTCTTAAAAAAGAAGGTCAAACTATACAACCGCGCGATCAGCCGAGTTGAACGGAAGCAAATTAAAAAGGGACTGCACCAGGAGACTCTCAACGAATGGAAGGCACGTTGGGAGGTCTGAGATACGGGTAGGCATACGTATCTTTTTATCAGCGATGCAACTCTTGCTTTAGGCACAAATAAGGTGGCTCTGACAGGTCCGATGGTCCAGTTTATGGGGCTTATGATTGAAAACGCACGGAAAACGCATCACGTGGTTAAGATTATTCACATTCACCTAATGTAGGCGTGATAAAAAGTTAGTTCGAATTTTTTTTCGAAATTAAGAAACTGTCAGATTGTCAAAATAATTTGTTGTTAATTGCTCTCTTTCATTCTTCTTACTAATTTCTAATACAATACTACTTTTGATTTGTTATTTTTCCCTTAATAATCTTTCTCCTTAAATTTTAAAATAATAAATGTGCTTAAAATTTAAAACATTGTTCATTTTTCACTCGAAATTAATAAATAAAAAGATAAACTTACATTTTTAAGTTTTAAAATTATTCTAAACGCAAGCCTAATCTTACGTTTCAATTTTGTACAAGAAACGGATATCACGCGTTTTCAACCATAAAAAAAAATAAGTTCGAAATAAAACGTTTGTCACGCGTTTTCAATCATACCAATAGACTACGTTTCACGTTTCATTGACGTTTACGTTTTCCATGCGTTTTCAATCATAAGCCCCTATAACTGGACACGGCAAATTTAGAGAGTACTTGAAGCGTGTTGATGTTACGGACAATGGTTTATGCGCAACATGTGATGTGGATGACACTGCATTACATGTTTTACTGGATTGCCCTGATTACGAGACCTTAAGGAACGATCTTAAATCGTCCTTATTTGAAAATGGATTTGACGGATTTTTAACAGTAGATACACTTAGTATACTACTGAATACAAAAATGATTCTGGCTTTTAAACAATTTTGCACTGAAGCTCATGAACTGATGCGAGAAAGGAATCAGGTCTAACCCTTCAGGTTAGATCACTTTCTGACATAGTTCTTGATAGTAGAACATACAGTTACTCTGTATGTAAACCATCAATCTCCACGAGGTTAGGGATGGAAACGAGCAACTAAATAAATTTGACTGAGGTAAAATGTAACAATTTTACTATCTGATGACAAATAAATGTTTTAGACAAAGTTGTTTTGGCCGATCGATGGTTGAGCTTATGATAAACCCTGTAAAAGTTTTTGAACTAGGAACAGAGGTACGTGCAATTAATGGGTTATGGTGGTGTCCCTATCCACTTCTGATATAAGGGTGATATGTAACGCAAGTAGATGTAAGGCGGCTATCGTGGTTAACGATAGTTCGATCGAATTATTGGAAATTAGTGAGTTAACATCAGAATACGGGGTTTGCGCCTGGCTGGGTACTGATCAAGGTGCTGTCTATGTGGCTTCGGTGTATTGTCAGTTTGGCAACTCCATCGAGCCGCATATTGAGTACATAAACCGAGTACTGGAAAAGGTTGGCGGTGCTCCTGTCTGTTTTGCACTAGATGCAAACGCAGTATCCCCGCTTTGGCACAGCAAGGGATCCTTGGCGTCTAGGGAGGCAGAGGAAAGAGGTTTTAGTTTGGAGGAGTGTATTATTGGGAACCTGGTTGTGCTGAATGAGTTTAGTGAATAATTTACATTTGACAGTACACAGGGGAAGTCTGATATTGACGTAACCCTTGCAAATGAAGCTTGGGTACAGCGGTCCGTCCAGTGGGACATCAAGCCGGATTGGTGCATTAGCGACCATGCCCCCATAATGATAAATCGCATTGATGATGCCAAGAGTGTCGCTAAACATAGTACTACATGGCGGGTAAAAACTGCGGATTGGGTGGAGCATGGAGGGGTTGTTGAGTCACTAGCTAACAGCTTTGGGTTGGACGGCTTCTCTAGGCTTGACCCGGACGAGCAGGCTATGCTAGTTGAGGAGTGGGTGAATGCTGCCAATGTGACAGCCCTTCATAAAACTCGAAATAATCGCAGAACCAAAGTTTCCTGGTGGACTGACACTCTCTCTTCACAGAGAAAGGCTGTTAAAAAAGCCAGGAGGTTGGTTCAGAGAGGGAATGGCAGACATGACCCAGTGCAGCAAGCAAATAATAAAACTGAATTTCAAATAGCATTGAGGGTCTATAAAGACAATCTGCGGAAGACTAAGCAGCTGCATTGGGAAAACTTTGTCCGTAATCAGGGAAATGATGACCCGTGGGGACCGGTGTATAAAGTCTGCAGAGGTAAATCCAAAAGACAAACTCTGGGAACTGTAAGAATAGGTGGAGTACTGACAAGCACATGGAATGATACTGTTTGTGCTTTCTTGCAGGAAATTTTTCCGCGCGGTGGTGTGCCTGCTGCGATGGATCCCTGCGAGGGGGTAGAATGTACGGTCGATGAAATTCAGTACGCCATGGACTGTGTGCGCATGCGTAAGGCTCCCGGCGTGGATGAGAAGTGCTTGGAGGGCAATCCCAGCGTTTCTTGCCAGTATGTTTGGAAACTGCCTCAAAAGAGGATGCTTTCCGGTTAACTGGAAGATTGGCAAGGTAGTCATAATACTTAAATCTCCAGATAAAGACTGTAACGTTCGCAATATTTGCAAAACAATAATAAAACCAAATTCATCTTCGTTTTCAGTTCAATAAAAATGTATTTCATTAGTTTCCGTTCATTTTTTACATTAATAATAATTTTAAAATTTTCTAATACTTAACTGCTAGTTAAATTTCGAATATACTATAAAAAGCAAACGAACGTACTCAATTTTATTTCCAATTCTAACGAACAGATGTCGTTGCTAATCTTTGCTGAATTTTCAGTATTACACGATTTGTTTTGACATCGGAAGATGGAACAAACTAAAACACATTTTTTAAAAGAGTCATTCATTCCATATTTCTTCTCAAAAACAAATGTTTTTCGAGTTTTTAATTCGATGTTAGAGATTAAAACAGAAAGTATACATAATTATATAGTAAAATCTGAAATGGAAAAGATCATCCAGTGTTTGGTTTTCGATTTTGATATTCATAAATTTAATGTTTGAAATAAAGTTCAGGTTGTTAAATTATAATAAATTGTTTGGCAGTAAAGAATGTTAGCATATATATATATTGAGTTTGATTACAACAAATAAGCAACATACAATTAAAACGATAGAAAGGTATACACTAGTGAATTAATTAATAATTTGGGGCTTTCTATGAACTTTATAAGACGTCCAATAAAAAGGGGATTAGTTTTGTTAATAAATTAGTTCCGTCTTATTTGCCGGCTAAAACAAATTATAAGTTGTAAGCAGAAACATCAAATTTGTACACGAATAGTGTGGGCTTTCGTTTAGTGCATCTATCTCTATATACAATTCAAATTCATCAACTGCAAACTATTATTTAGAAGAGCCAAGGTCGAGTCAGAATACCATAGGAAACCGTTGGAGGAGTTACCGTAAGAATAATTAGAACACAGGACCAACCAATATTACTGCTGTTTAGTGATGATTTTGTTTTTTATGGATGATGGAAAATAAACTTATATAAAATCATCGAATTCAACGTCGCAGAGTGAGTTTTTTTTTATTATTTAAATTATATAATTTGAAGGAATAATTCTCAATCTTTGTGTATAACATTCTTATAACATTTCTAGTTTGGTTTTGAAATGTTAGGCTAAGGAAGTCAATAGTTTAGAGATTCCCAATTTCATCATTTGTCTGGGGTCACAGAAGTTATCCCGTGATTTATTTTTTTTGTGTAATATGAATTTGTTAGATTATTGTTGAAAAAGTCCAAGCCACAATATATAGTGGCACAACAAGACAAAAAAGAGATTCGGTCATACAGACCAATCAGCCTTCTGCCTGCTCTGGGAAAGGTGTTGGGACGAATAATGGTGGAAAGATTGGAGAAATCGCTGGTTCTGCAAACATCAGAATACCAGTATGGTTTTAGAAGGGGAAGCACAAGAGATACGTGGCATAGGATGCTGGACGTTGTAAGTGCGTTGGAGTCTAAGTACATATTGGGACTTTTTATCGATTTCCGAGGGGCTTTCGATAATCTGGGATGGCCTGAAATCCTAAGCAAGATAGCCCTGGCTTGTCCGTTCGACCTGAAAATATGGCGTAGTTATTTCAGCGACAGAAGGGTTTGCGTGGTTGGTCCACGTGAGACCGTGTGGTGGGAAGTAGGAAGAGGATGCCCACAGGGGTCGATATGTGGTCCTGCAGTCTGGAATATAATGATGGACGATTTGTTGTCCGAATTGGTTGAATACGGTGTCAAGGTAGTCGCATACGCGGATGACCTGTTGATTCTATTAGAGGGAGACAACAGATTATCCCTGGAAAACACTAGATCGGGCACGATATCCGTGGTATCAGACTGGGGGAGGAAGGTGGAACTACAGGTATCCAGAGAAAAAACGATAGCTATGCTTCTCAAGGGACAGCTGTCAAAAAGTCGCCCGCTGATCGTTAAGATCGATTGGCTAAGTGTTAATTACTCACTATATACCAAATATCTGGGTATATCTGTCGGGGAAAGAATGAATTTCAAGGTTCACTTAGTTGAGCTGAGGAAGAAGATGGCTGCGACCATGGGACAGTTGGGTCGAGTTTTAAAAAGAGATTGGGGTCTGTCGGGTCCCACTTTCACACACATATATAGGGGACTAGTCGTTCCTTGTATATGCTATGGAGCAAGCGTGTGGAGTGAATCTCTGAAATTTGCATATGCCACTGCATTGCTCAATATGACTCAAAGGATAGCACTTTATAAGTCGCTTAGGGTTTGCAGGACGGTCTCCACGGATGCCATGCAAGTCTTGTTTGGGGATCGAGCCACTGGATTTGACGGTTCGCAAAGCGTCGGCGGTGTATCGCTTAAAAAGGGATCTGCGTCTCCCAGAGACTGATCTTCTGCTGAGGAAAGATGTGGAAGGTCACACATTGCAGGAAATCATTGCCAAGATAGACTTGATTGTAGAGGATACATGGCAGCAAAGGTGGAACCATTCAGAGAACGGTTCGGTGACGAGATGGTTCATACCCAGTGTTGGATTTAGAAAGTCTCATCATTGGTTTGATCCGTCCATGGAAATGCTGTTCTTGCTGACAGGGACGGTTGACAGGCAGTATGAACGGTTTTCTCTATGACTGACGGTTGTCTGAGGATAGCGAGTGTAAGTGTGGCTGCCCATACGAGAAATGGTGGCACGTTCTCAAAGATTGTGAACTGTACACGGATCTTCGTTTGGACCTGATGCTGGCCCCTTCCATCACGATGAGTAGTGTTGGTCAACTTACAGACAACCGCGAGGTTTATATAAGATTGAAAGAATTTGCGGATAGTGCGTTTCGCAGACGTAGAGAGTCTCAAGCCAGAGACCGTGCGCTGGGACGCTAAAGTGTGCAAGCATCTCAGCGTTTCCGTAAAAAGTTTAAGAAGAATGGTAGATACAAGTAATACAATTTTTTCTTAATACCTAGGTGGGAGTCTCCTTGGGTAAGTACCGAAACATAAGAATAATGGTAGGTACAAGAAATACAATTAATTGGTGGCGGTTAAATACTGGTGGGATATTTGCTGGTCATACTTGTTTGTGTGTGGTATGTTGTTTTCGCAGGGGGACATTTCTGGGTTTGTCGGGGAAGTACTCTCCTCGGGGAGCTCTGTTTTTGTCTTTGGGTTTAGCGGCCTCACAAACCCGAGCTGGTTGACCAGTGCCAGAACATGCAAGAAGGTCTAACTGGTAGGGATCCTTGGATCCCGAAAACTTACAGAGGTAAACTGTACTGCGGGGGTCAGAGAGCCGTGGGATTATTGTTGGATTCGCAGGGGCTGTGGTTAAAAGCCCATATCGCGGCTAGGAGTCTTGCGCTCCGACGAGTGAGCTACGTTTTTAGCTCGGGTGCTAACCTGCAGAGTTAGTAAGAGGTTTAGATAGGCCTCGCTCTGACTGGTGAGTGATCATACCCTTGCAGGTCGGATCAGATACCAGTAGCATTTCACGGCATGCGCACTGATTGGGTGCATCCAATCCTACGCCTGTGGAGGCCGGAGCGGGTATACCTATGGTAGGAATCGCCCCGTTAACAAACAAAAGGTTTACAGGGTACTTGTACTCTGAAACTCGAAGGACTGTCCCTATCTACTACCTCCAGGGGTCACTTGACACGGGAGCTTGCGCTTCCGGGGTACCTGAGCTAACCGGTAGACCCAGCCGGACCAGCTCACTGGTGAATAGGAGAGGCGCAAGACAAAAGTGTGACCCGATCGGCTTTCTCGGGTACTATGGGGTAAAGCATTAATGTTAGCCACAGCTTTACATTGAGGTTGGACTCGTAGTGGTTGTGGTTGGAGAAATTCTGATATATGGGAGGCTCCACGGCCGCTATGTGGAACCATTATCAGTAGTCTTTTATGGTAGAATGGGTTACCCTGCCGTAAGGGAACCCGAGCAGGTGAGCCTGCTTAATGAGCTCCCTACCAGATGGGATCTGGTACTGGCATACGCTAGATTGCCGGCAGCGATACCAATGCTGGTTTACTTATATGTGAGATCGGAAAGTAAGCAATTTGGCGGAAACCTTAGGGTTTCAAGCTGTGTGGTGCAGTTGAAAATAACCTGTGCCCCTATGTGAGTGGGCGTCTGCCGGTAAAGTTTTTAACTAGTTACGGGGACTAATAAATACGAACAAGACAAGAAGAAATGTTCCTATCTACTCCCTGCGGGGTGATACAAAAAGCAAGTGAAAACAAAATTTGGGAAAATTACAATTATTATTATTATTATTATATTTTTATTATTATATTATTATATTATTTTTGCATAGCAAGTCATTTCCGATTACTTATGCAAATAATAAACTTGACTGAGCCTAATATTGTTTAAGAACAATAAATTTAGTCTCTATTAATAATAATAATAATCTTTATTTCAATCAAAAACAAATAAAAATCGTATACAGTAATTTACAAAAAATTTTTATAACAAATACAATAATTAAATAAACAAATGCCAGATAATAATTAAATTTGTAATTGAAATGAAATAAGTAGGAGCATTTTGAAGTGTAACAAACGAACACTTGTAGTAAAAGCTCCATAAAAAATGGTAAAAAAAACATAAAAAAACAAAATTAAAAAAGTAACAAACAAGCTAAATAACTAATTTACATAACTAATATATAACTAATATATTATTAGCTAAATAATTAATATATAATAACTAATTAATCCCTTGGCTATACAAATTTTTTATAGACGGTTTTTTTAGATTTAAGCTAGTTAGGTCTAAGACCAAACACCTCTCCGGGGTCGCAGGGAGTAACGAAGTAGAGGTCCCGCCCAAGTGGCGTAATAAAAATCCTCCACTCGGCTAAGACTTGGTCGACTTACTTGAGATGGCGGGAAGTGTTGGGAAAAGGCATAGGACTGACGACTCTATGCCAAAAGAAGAGATTGCTCCTCCAAAAAGAGTGAGGAATACAAATAATAAAGTAACCGTCGTAGCACCTAGTAAACAAACAAACGATACTGATAACACAGTGATTAATGTAAATAATGAAAATGATAACACAGTGATTAATGTAAATAATGAAAATGATGTTAATTGTCCTGTTGTAGATGAAGTGCAATCAGGTCTGAAAGACATATTTGCTGAACTATCAATCTTAACCACAATGACAAAAAGCGCTCAGAAAGAAAATGCAATATTTAAAAATATACTTTTTACTGTTTATTTTTAATTTTATTTTATTAATAATAATATAAACTTCCTTATAGTAACAATTTGGATTTTATTTTTTATTTTATAGAATATCGATTTCCACTTACATCATCCTCAGTTCCTAAATTTTTAGTATAATAATTTAAGAACTGAGGATGACGTAAGTCGAAATCGATATTCTATAAAATAAAAATAAAATCCAAATTGTTACTATAAGGAAGTTTATATTATTATTAATAAAATAAAATTAAAAATATACAGTAAAAAGTATATTTTTAAATATTGCATTTTAATTCAAAAGTGACAAAAGCACACAAACAGTGAATAATATGGAAAACCATAATAACACATATAGCTCAGAAAGAGCCGCTCATAAATTTAATCGAAGTGGTACGAAATACACAGGCAGCATACGAAAAGGTTTTGATCCGTGTTGCAGCTCTCGTAGCAAGACAGGACAACAACCAACATATTACATCTGAAATTTTAAAAGGAGTAGAGGTTATACTTACAAATAAAAATAAAAATAAGAAAAAAATCCAAAACGATGTCACAAACGTGATCGGAAACGAGAACAAGGTACAGGGCAGTCAAACCTCGTACGCTGAGGCTGTTCAGTTAAAAGATCTGCAGACGCCAGTTGTTACTGACGCTCTGCTTGAACAAGCAAATGACGAAGCTGAGAAAGAGGAAGGTTGGACACGAGTTGCAAACAAGAAACGTCGAAGACGCAAAAAGTCGAATTCTGTAAGGAATAAGACAAAAGCATTGATAATCCACCTACCTGGCAAGGGGTACGATGAGATCAAAGCTGGTCTCTCAACCCACGTCAATCCATGTGACGGAAGTTTGAGGGTTAAAGCTTTAAAAACACGAGAGACAACGGCATTCTGCTGATTACGGATCAAAGCTCTGATCTCGATGCTATTTCAAACAACGAGTCATTAAAAAGCGCGGGTTTCATCATTAGTTAGCCCAAGAAACCACTACCGCGACTCATAATAAAGGGGATCTGTAATGGATAGTCTGGACTAATATAGTGTATTATAGTCGCAGCTTCCTTAGTTGTTGTTCCTCATATTAATCTGTACCGCTTGTAGTAGTTTCTCATCCATTCATCATCAATAGTCATATTTCGTATAGTTTCCTTAACCCATAGTGTCCTTATGTTTCTTAAGGTCTAACTAAATCTTCAATAGCCGGACAAACGTATGGGAGAAAGAAAATCGCACTAACTACCCTGATTTATTTATTCATTAAAATAACATAATATTGGTTAATTTGAATTAATTAATAATTTTCTTTAATTATCATCCGTATAACCACTAAAATTTAATCCGAATTTAATCTTACAACACCTTAAAATTGACGCGCGCTATACTTTCATTCGGTTGTTCTCGCCATACTACTTGAGTTTGAATTTTTTTTAACACCAACCGTAATGAAACAACGAAATTTTCAAGCCTCATAACAGCTATGCATATTTATTTCCAATCGTCAACATGCACAGAATTACTATTTTTGCTTTGTTAAGCATTTGAGTTGTCTTTGTGTGAGTGTTTTGCTTTGGACAGTCCTTCCGTTGTTGAACTGAACTTCACTGTACTGATATGGTGGATTGTAGTTTAATAAATGTCTAAACATCATAACATTGATCGAATCTGCATTTGATTCGTTTTGAATTCAATTATAAATGTTATGGATGTGTCGGAAATGTTTTGTGTCACAACCTTATTTTCGTACAAAATTATCTAATAACAGGCAGTTTGGAGTAACTATAAAAAGTTCCCAACAATTGAAAACTTGATGGAAATCAATTTTATTACATCTAAAACACTGTATTCGAGTTATTTCGATACAAAAAAATTTGGCTATATAATGAGCCACTGTAAATTGTTCCCTCTCTTAGTTTAATTGCGATTGACACGAACACTCTCGCGTTCTATTACATTCGTTTCATAAAACATTCAGTTTATAATTTTGACGACGTGTAGTCGATTTTCTTATTTGATGTTTTTTTGAGTTGTTTCTGTGTGTCTGACAGATAAAAAGATGGAGGTAAACGCCTGACGAGTTTGTAAGGAATATTTGTATTTCTTTTGATGTTTCAACTTGTGGATTCCCAACGAATGGTTTGTAGTTAATTGCCTGTTCTACTTTCGGTTAAATCAATTCAGTGTTGTCTGGTTTTACTTAGTGCATTTTTATATAAGTAATTCTCTTTAGTGAAATTCGAAGTAGGAATACACAAAAAAAATACATATGTGTTGGTATCGTATAGTTGACCTTGAAGAGGTCTGCCGTCCAGCTGTGATATTGTGATAAACTGTGAGTTTTTTTTATATATATATGATTTTCTGTAACTGTACATAAATAATTTATTGTAGAAGCATGATTTCAATGTTAATTGACTGTAATTTAGTGATTTTTTTTTGAACAAAAATAGAAACGAAAGTAAAGAAATAATATCAGGCGTTTCGAGCGGTGATTAGTCCCATGATCTACGTTTCGTTAAACTAACACGTATAGAAGAATATTCGAAACGGGTAATGTAAAAATGGATCTGGACACGCTTATTTCCTTTACGGTTGATTCAGTGGAAAGAAAATTGTGAAAACATATTATGTGTTTGTGCCGTTTTAGAACAATATAAAATTTTTTTTTAATCACCTAATTGATATCCAATTATTTAAACAAAAAAAAAGAAAAGGGTCGATTTATCAATCACTTCTGGGACTAGCATTATTTGTGTCTGTCGGTCAAAACTCAATTGTTAGTAATTAACTGTATATATACTTGATGCGATGATGTTTTCTTCGTTATCCAGCTATTTTGGAGTTGAATTACTATAATCAAATTTACTGTAATCTAAAGCATGTTAAAATAAGCTGCAATAAAAAAATACCGTAGAACTTAGTTACCGATTAATTTAGTTACTCCATGTTAGTCATTTATAATAAAAGATTTGTTTTATCAATCGATTGTGAATTTACTACATTTAAACACAAGTTAATATAAGTTAGCGCCTAATAACTTACCAAAGCGGTACAAGTGAATGTGCCTTCAGCCAGTTGTGTATGTAAAGGAATCATTTTATAAATTAAAAAGTTTCAAATATTTCGGCGGTGTTTTGATTTTATCATCGAGGAGTTGTATAAGTCCACATTTAATTATACCATCTTACAAGCAGTGGCCTGAGTTGTTGCGGTGCAACATTTCCGAATTTGTATCAACTTGTCATCAATCGCTGAGGTATTGCAGCGCAACTTCTATAGCGATCATATCATACTTGTATCAACAGTTACTGATACAATTTCTTCTGGTTACACCATATTTGTATTAAAGTTTATACGATGTAATTCATCCAGCCTATGATATCATTGTCAAGTGGTACCACGAAGTTTTGTGTAATATTCATATCGTCAGTGTCAAGCCTTTGCCACATTTCTTTTGGCACATTATTGGCATCATCATTGGCAACATACGCAGCGAATTGTGTAGATAGATACAAATTGTCACCTCGTATGTACAACGTAGTGCTCCACCATCATTGATACACAATTATTATAGTTCGACAAATAATTTAACTAGTGTGGTGTAAATTATTATCTTTTTGATTTTCACGCCTCCTGCAACTGTCACATTTCAACGTATTCGGCTGTAATTGCGGTAATTGTTACCATACTCACTTGTGATTGTAAATTGATTCGGCGCTTATGTTTACAACCAGATACAACGTTCCTACTTATCATTTTTGATTCAACAATATTTTACATCAATTACATCATTTTTGATTCAACAAAATTTTACATCAATTACATCATTTTTGACTCAACCATATTTTACATCAATTACATCATTTTTGATTCAACCAAATTTTACATCAATTACATCATTTTTGATTCCACCAAGTTTTACAAAATTTATATAACGTTTCTACCTATCAATTTTGATTCAACGATATTTTGCATCAATTACAACATTTTTTTGATTCAACGATATTTTGCATCAATTACAATATTTTTTGATTCAACAAAATTTTACCAAATTTATATAACGTTTCTACCTATCAATTTTGTTTCAACGATATTTTGCATCAATTACAACATTTTTTGATTCAACCATATTTTACATCAATCACATCATTTTTGATCCAACAAAATGTTACAAATTTATATGACGTTTCTACTTATCATTTTTTGATTCACCAATATTTTACATCAATTACATCATTTTTGATTCACCAATATTTTACATCAATTACATCATTTTTGATTCAACCAAATTTTACATCAATTACAATATTTTTTTTTGATTCAACAAAATTTCACGAATTTATATAACGTTTCTACTTAACATTTCGTACCACGTTTGTACGTGCTACGTCATTCAACATTCTTATTATACAAAGTATTTTCGAGAGATTCCTAACGTGATCACCGTGCTGATGGAGGGCTGATCTAAACAGGATAGGAGGTCCGGATTTAATCATGGGGTGAGTAAATTTATTTTATTACTTCGGTCATAAGGATAAAGGGGTGTGAATGTGTGTGTGTGTGTGTGGGCGTATGTGAGTGAACGTGGGGGTTGGACGTGTTGATCGTGGGTCTTTCGCAACAGGGGTCGCCAGAGTCTCCGTTTTTCCACTTGTATTTTTTTTCCATTTCTGCAAATTTTCGTAAATAGCGTACATTTCTGTATTTGTGCTGAAGTAGCAGGGTTACTTTAGGTGCGTTCGATTTGACTGAAGCAACTGAATCAACTGAAAAATTGAATGCAATTGTTGTTGTTTTTTCAGTTGTTTCAGTCAAATCGAACGCACCTTTTATCGTTCCCATGGGCTGAAGCTAGTTTGGGGCTTGAAAATCAATCTCGCTAGGTACGCTTCCTGCTATGTCCTTCTCATTGGTTCGCCAATGAGAAAGCGCTTCATTACAGATCAGAGCCGGCTTAACGGATGCAGAAGTAGCATCTGCCATCCGTAAGAAAAATGGTCTCGATGAGGAAAGGAGCGAAATCAAACCGATTTTTAAAATTGGGGCGAGAACTGGTACGGATGTTTGCTGGGTTGTGGAGGTTAACCCTGAAACGAAGTCAAAATTATTGAGCAAAAACCGAGTTTATGTTGAGTGGGCCTCGTGCAGAGTTCAGGAGTACGTCACGCCTGTTCGGTGTTATAAGTGTCAGTGTTTTGGTCACATGTCTAATAAATGCGTTCAAGCTGTATCAACGTGTGGTCACTGCTCTCAAACGGGTCACAAACTTGTTGATTGTCCGAACAAGGCTCTCTCTCCGGAGTGCGCCTCATGTAAGGCAAAGAGCAAACCGCACGTTCATATTGTAGGAGGTAGCACCAGCAGCAGCTATAAGAAAGAACTCGAGCGCCTGAAAAACCGTAACCAAAATGTGTAGACACCCAAAAACATCGACGAACGCGAGTCTGAAACTGAGGTTTGCGCAGGCAATCTTTCAACATTCGATGCTGGCAGTGCACGAAATGCGCGAATGCATCTCGAATTACGCCGTGGACGTTCTGTGTGCACAGGAAGTCTACAGAGTGAACGGGGTAGCATGTGGTTTAGGGGTAAACACGCATTCGGCCTCCAGTAGAAACAATGACGAACACTGCTTACCTGCTTTGATCAGCATCCACAACTCAGACATTCGAGCAATGACTCTCCCGCACTTCACAGACTCACACTGTGTCTGCATGGAGGTCAGACATCCTGGAGGAACATTTCATGTTGTAAATGTCTATTGCCAGTTTCGTGATGCTATCGAGAACCACTTGACAAAACTTGACGCCACCCTAAACAAGTTAAGAGGTCCAGTAATCATCTTAGGTGACTCCAACGCTCGTTCTGTTATGTGGTTCGATCGTTTCACCGATAGCAGAGGTCACAAGTTAGAGGACTTCATCTCGCGATGGGGTCTTTTCGTGGCCAACACACCTGGGAACCTAAGCACGTTTGCACACAATGGTGAGTCTTCTGTGGACGTCACCATTGTGTCAAAAAACATGGTAAAGCGTATTAAAAACTGGAAAGTCCATGAGGGCTGGACCTCCACTGACCATCGTGCTATCTCTTTTGAGATATTGGGCGAACAGAACTGTTATGCTGGAGGCTCTCGTGAGGATTGTAACAATAATAAATCCAATTTTAATGTAACTGCTACCAACTGGGAACTACTTACTCTTAATCTGCAAATTAAAATTAAGCGCGTACACACACGAGCCGAAGAGATTGACTGTCTAGCGGACTGCGAATCGGTTGTGACCTCCCTTACAGATGTCATACAAAAATGTTGTGAAGACGCCATACTACGGAAATCAAATTGCATAAAAACAAATGGGGCAAACTGGTGGACCATTGATCTTAGTCAGCTAAAGAGTGAGGTCAACCGGCTTAAAAGGAAATTTTAAAGAGAAAGGAATCCGGATCTGAGGCTGCAAAAGCGGGCTGTATACCGTAACCTTCGTAACACCTTCACACAAAAGGTTAAAACAACTAAAGCCGTAAGCTTCAGGAATCTTGTAACGGAAGTAGGCAACAAGGATCCATGGGGTTTTATATACAAATATCATACAGGGAAGCTTGCTCAACGTCGAGTGCATGGTACCGTCTCTTCGAACGGAAATAACATGCACTCATGGAGCACCTCAAACAAAGTCTTACTCGATACCTTATTACCCGATGATACGGAAGACTCTCCCGAGCACGCGGAAATCAGAAGGGTGGCTTTGCTACCTTATGACTCTCGTGATGACTCGGACTTCACAGCCGATGATCTTGATGAGGCTGTGATGAGTTTAAGACGTGGCAAGGTCCCTGGTTTTGATCAAATAGAAGTAATAGTTGTACAACAGTCCTGGAAGGTTTTAGCTCCTACTTGCTTAAAACTCTTCAACGGCTGCCTCAGATTTGGTGTATTTCCAAAGGAGTGGAAAATTGGTAGAGTAATTATAATTCCAAAAGCTGGCGATCAGGATCTTTCAGATCCCAAATCATACCGACCAATTATGCTACTCCCCGTACTGGGCAAAATCTTTGAAAAAGTAATAAATAAAAGGCTACAAAAATGCATCGATTTGAGTGGTGGGCTATACGACAAGCAGTATGGCTTCCAAAAAGGTCGCTCTACTGAGATGGTTGTCTGCAAACTCGCTGAAATCGTCCAAGCAACCGTCGAAAAGTACTCTCTTGGCATTTTCATTGATATATCGGGCGCGTTCGATAATCTTTGGTGGATAAGTGTTATGATCTACCTTAAAACGATAAATTGTCCTGGTAATCTTTACAGACTGCTTGGCGATTATTTGCACGATAGAAGGGCAATAATAAAGGATGACCACGGCTCGGTTGAGAAAAACATAACGAGAGGTGCCCCGCAAGGGTCTTTTCTCGGTCCAACTCTTTGGAACATGGTTTTTCCACCAGCATGCTGGACGGTGTTATGGAGGTTGCGTACGCTGATGACAAAGTAATTGTAATAACCGGAAACTCTAGAAAACAATTACAAGAACAAGGTCAACGAGCACTAGATAATATGACCTCATGGTGCAAATTGAACAAACTGAACCTTTCGACGCACAAAACTGTTATGCTTCAGCTCAAGGGTAAGTACGATCGGACAAGACCACCTACGATAAAAATTAATGGAGTCTCAATCAAGATGGTCAGCACCGTGAGATACCTGGGTGTCGACTTGGATGAGAAAATGTGTGTATCAAGTCATATCAATCGCATATGTGATAACTCGAAGTCCCTCTTCCACTGCTTCACGAGGTTATCTCACGAACGCTGGGGTCGCGACAAACATACTCTGCAATTAATTTATAGGACTGTAGTTGAGTCTATCCTGACGTACTGCTCGGCTGGTTGGTACGGGCGGGCCAACGTAAAGCATGTTCAACAGTTATTGGGCGCTCAAAGGAATATGTTGCTCCGCATGATCCGTGGCTATAGAACAATTTCTACAGACGCATCTCAGGTCATTGCGGGTTCAATTCCTATTGACCTTCTTCTTAAGGAAAGGGTCAGTATATACAACTAACTTCTCAGTCTAAGTCGTGCAAATGATAGGAAACAAATAAAACATGATGCTCGGCTAGAGACGCTCAGTAGCTGGAAAGCACGCTGGGATGTCTCGGAAACGGGAAGACATACGTACCATTTCATCAGCGATGCAACTTTCATTCTCCGAAATCCAAAGGTGGCTATAACCAGTCCTATGGCTCAGTTTATTACTGGACATGGCAAATTTAGAGAGTACCTTAAACGAGTTGGTGTAATAAATGACCTTTTTGGTCAACCTCGTACATAATTTTATTTTAACTATCAATTATCAATATTAAATAATAATTTCAGTACCTATCCTCCATAAATATATTTCTTTTTGTTATCATAAATTATAAAGAAACATGGATTAAGTTGTAAATGTAATTTTTGGTAAATTCAATAATAACTGTGTTTTTTTCATTTGGGTCAGGGTCAAAATCTAGATCAACTCTATTTTTTACATGTAAAAACAACAACAACATAACCCAGATATTTATCTGGGTCTAGATCAATGATCTAAAATATTTTGGTTACATAAAATTGCAAGAGATGGCGAAACGTAGGTTTTGATTTTATAAGATTGGTATGGTCATTTTAAAATTTAAAAATGTCAAAGAAAATTTATTCAAAATAAAAAAACTGTCAAAGATGCTTTGTTAAATTTTTTTAAAATCAATTTTAATATGATTTGTTTTCAACATGATTTCAATAAATTTGCTTAAAATTAATTTTAAAGCAATATCTACGATATAAAATCCATATTTTTTAAAGAATTGATGTTTACAATTTTTTATTAATTATTAATTATTTTATTTCATTTTATTTCACGCCATTTGCAATAATTAATGAACATTGCCATATGTAAAAAAAATGGATTAGTGTTTCTGATTAAATTTTTTTGAATTTTTTTTATATGAAGTTTTATTTTTCAAGAGACGTTAAATATTTTTTGAATTTTTTTTACATTGAGTTTTAATTTCAAAATGGCGCTACAAGTTCACAATTTTTTTCTTCTCAGTTCAGTGTTGCCAACAATTTAAAATATAATATTTTTTTCTTTGCGTGACCCACATCGTTTTTTTCAAACCTTGACCCTGACCCAAATGAAAAAAACGCAGCTAATAAGTTCTTTTTGTAACCCAGAATTTTAATTTTTAAGTTTTAGCAATAAAATATCTGGAATTTCCCTTATGGAAAGGTTTTAAGATTTTGTTTCGTATTGTTTGTCGTTTTTCTTTGTTTCTTAAATTTTTATGTTATGTAAATATTTCATTCAATTTTTAAAAATAAAATATTTAGTTTAACCAAATGTAGTGCAATAAAAAAAATAATACTCTGGAATTTACCTTATGGAAAGTTTTCAAAAATTTGTTCGCTATTGTTCGTTATTTTTTACACACTTTTTTTGTTTTGTATTTTTATTAATATATATACATATTTCAATTTTCAAAAAATAAAGAAAGGAAAAAAAGTAGTTACAATTCAACCGTATAAGAAAATTGTTGTGAGTAGTTAAGCTATGTATGTTCTGGCGCAAAATCGCGTGTTATTTCTTATGAAGGTCTCAAATTGCAAATTTTGGATTCCTTGATGACGTCATGAGAAAATGTTTAAAAGAAAATAGAAGAGAAGTTTCAAATTATGATTATAAAAAATTTTTTTGTGTTTGTATGTTTGTAACTTGTGTTCTATATTTATTAATGTGTGACGTCATAAGAAAGTGAGTAAAAGAAAATTGGAGAGGGGGGATAAGTTATTGCATGTATAATAGATAACTATCTTCGTTGTGTTTTATAAATAAAATGAAAACAAAAAGACGAATCGAGGTAGAAGTTTGTTTTTGTTACATTATATTTTCGCATCTATTGGTACTCATTTTGACCACCTTTGAGGTTATAATCCCATTATATTTTTAATTTATTTAGTGACGTCATAATCTCATTATATTTTTAATTTATCAATACTTGTTCGTATCCAAACCGGAACATGATTAAACTTGTTGCAGTTTCACCAGCCTCAGATTAGCAGTACGAATTTAAGATGTCTTCAATTGTTTTTTTTTTTATTAAAGATAAATTTAAAAAATCTGAAAACGAGTGAAGAGAGGGATGTTTACAGTTTTTTTAATTAAAATGTATGTATATTAGGGTGGAGTGAAAAAACTTTTTTTCGAAATTCACGTTGCCTGAGTCGTTATTTGGTGTGAAACTGACTGAAATAAATTTTCACCAAATTTTAGCTCAAAATGTTGCCATCTTGAGGTTCCACACCTCAAGCCTCAAGTGAGTATTTGTATTGCCTTTTTTAAAATTTTTAATTGTTATTATAAAAAAAAACATAATTAATTAATTGAATAATTAATTTTTTGGTAAACTAATATTAATTAATACTTAATATTAATTGATATTTAATATTTGTAAATATTTATTCATTACTAATAATATTTATTGTGAAATGTCAGTACTAGAAAGGACATTTCATACATAAAAAGAACAAATTTGTACTCCCAAAATCTACTAGATGGCAGCACGTGTTCTATTATAACTAATTTGTCACGTGACTTTTATTGTTTACTGTTTAGAATGATTCGTTTTTGCGACTGTTGTCTTAGTTTGAATCTTATCTTTGCGTCAACAATTTGTTTCCAGTTTTTATTTTAAAGTAAAGTAAAGTATTTTTAAGTAATTTTAAAGCAACATCGATTGTATTTATGTCAATAAGGACTTTTAATTAAAGCAAAAACATGACTTCAACTAGAAGTGAAACTTTTTGTAGTGTTTTCGGAACTCCGGTACAACTGAAAGAGACAGTGTTACCCACGTATGCTGATTTAATGAAGCATTTCCTATTCATAAAATATGATATATTGCGGAAGAAGGACAACAAGAAAGATCCTTCAGTGAAAGATATCAGCGAAATTATTTCTTGTGACGTCGAAAGAATTTGGAAGAAAGCCTCATTGCCTGTGGTAAGTCATCAAGAAGTTATTCGTCTTATTAGAAATTACAATGAAAAGTACAAAAATATAAAAAGAATACCTAAATCTCGCAAGGGAGGTGAGAAAATAAGGAAAGATTTCTTTGACAAAGCAAACAGTACTTTGTTCGATATTTCTGTATGCAAATGTATAAATTACGAACAATGCAAGTGTTGCGTGAAAGTTCCAAGTATGGAACGAAAGTTTTTAGCAGACCAACGGCATACGAGAAAAATGGTAATAGGATCAATTGACATTTCTGCAACTCAAAAATTGAAGCGTGTAATGGAAAGGCATCGTCGAAGGGAAAATCAAGAAGCTAAAGCAAAGGAATTGAAAGATGCTTCTCTATCTAAAAGTATAACAGATTTTGAAGCAAACACTGTCTCAACTGATTCAGAATCGGAAGATATCTCTGAAGATGATGACGATTACGTTGCTGTCGCTCCTGAAGCCAAATGTCGGAAAACAACTGAAGATGAAATTCCCTCAACGTCTAAGACAGGCCAAATGAGAATTTCACTGCCAAATCTAGCCGTTGCTTGTGATAGAACAGGAGTATCGGATAGGTCAGCTGCTATCATTGCATCCTCTGTGCTCTATGATATAGGTATTGTATCCAAAGATGCTCCAGCTAAAGTTATTGACAGGAGTAAGCTTAGGAGAGAACGTCAAAAAGTAAGAACACAGCTTAACTCTAGTACAGAAGAAAGACAGTCTTTGTACGCTATCTACTTCGATGGAAGAAAGGACAAAACTATAGTGCAAAAAAAGAAGGGAAGTTCTTCATATAGAACACTAACTGTTGAAGAGCATATTGTTTTGTGGTCAGAACCCGGTTCTGTTTATTTAGGACATGTAACTCCTGAATCTGGTTCTAGTGCAAATATTATACAAAGTATCATCAACTTCGTTACGCAAAAAGGAATTACACTTTCAGAGCTGGTTGCCGTGGGTTGTGATGGAACGAACGTCAACGTTGGGAATAAAAATGGCGCAATTAGACTACTTGAAATCTTTGTTGGCCATAAATTGCACTGGTTTGTATGCTTATTGCATACCAATGAACTTCCTCTTCGCTACCTTTTCCAGGAAATTGACGGAAAGACATCTGGGCCAAGCCAGTTTTCAGGAACAATAGGAAAATCTCTGCAAACGTGCGAAACCCTTGCAGTGATAAGGTTTGTTTCTATTCCAGTTTATCTGCCTGAAATTGATAGAAACGACCTCAGTACAGACCAAAAATACCTTTTCGATATTTCTAAGGCGGTATCCTCGGGAGAGTGCCTTCCAGATTTAGCAAACAGAAGTCCCGGAGCGATGTATCATTCAAGATGGATCACTACAGTCAACAGAATTCTGCGCCTTTATGTGTCGACTCCCAAACCAACAGAACACTTTCAGCTCCTAGTAGAGTATGTCATGAAAGTTTACGTGCCATCCTGGTTTGAAATAAAAACAAACCCAAGTGCCACTCATGGAGCACTTCACCTGCATGACATGATAAAAAAAAGCTCCTTTTTGCCAGAACATTTAAGTCAATCGTTCATAAAGTAATTCAGAGGAACTCTTATTATGCTCACTCTGAAAACATTCTGCTGGCAATGCTGTAAGATAAACGAACGCATGTTCGAGAACTTGGCCTCAGAAGAATTCTGAAAGCCAGAAAAACTGAAAGGAAGGGGGAAATACACCAGTTTGACCTTCCAAAAATTAATTTCAAAGCAGATGAATATTTCGATATGGTTAACTGGGACAAACCTTTGGAACCACCAGCTACCATGAATCTCACTGACGAAGACATAACAATTATGATAAGAAATGGTTCACAATTTCATATACAGAAGCTCCCTTGTCATTCTCAAGCAGTAGAGAGGCATGTAAAACTGGTAACACAGGCATCATCAGTAATATGTGGAGCAGAAGCCAGGGATGGATACATTCGCAGTGGGATCCAGTCACGAAAGGAAGTTTCAAAGTTTGAATCCAAAGTTGATTATTTTGGTAGTGGCCCTTGATGTGACATCCAAAATCGAAGACTGATAAAAGTAAAATGCATGTTAAAGATATATTTTTTTTAAAAGAATGTTTTACTGCTCCTTTTTTATAATTAGAACTGTTTTAAAGTCAGAAAATAAAACTATTGTAAACATTTAAATAAAATAATGGAAATTGATTTTTTTACTTTTGACATTAATATTCCTTTCTTTGACCACCTGTGTGGAACCTCAAAATGATGAGTGATTGGGCTGGGATTTTTTTGTAGTGGCTCTTTTGCCAAATAGCACCATTTGTCGAGTCAGGAAATATTAAAATTAAAAAAAAATAATTTTTAGCCTTTTTCACTCCACCCTAATGTATATTGTTTAAATGATTCATTAATATTTTAATATGACTGAGATATCGATAGTTTCATTGCAATAAATAATCTATAACTAAACGTGTATAATCTGTTTGAGCTCAGTAAGTTTTTAACTGATATATATTGCATTACATTTCGTTTAAATTAAATGATTTTCAACCAACTTTCGTCATATAAAGATCATTACGTGTTCATTATTCAAACCGTCTTGTTTTTGATTTAAACAAAATTTTGGAGCCATAAAAAGTAAGTAAAAATGTTTTCAATCGTAATATTTATTTTAAATATTTTTTCACGCTATTTTTAAACTTTTCTCTCAGTTTACAGCAAGAATGTGTAAAGGCAGATTTAATGAACCGGATTTGGTACCGATTGAGAATTTGTCCACTGACATACTCCTTGATGAGGAATTATCCGATGACATAACTCTAAATGAGGCTGATGAGGAGCTGTTAACATTATTGTTGACAGCAATGGAAAAAAGTGAAAATTATGTTCGTTCGTTGGTGCAATGAAAATTACGATCTAGTTGTAAGTGAATTCGGCGGCTGTGTTGAAGCAGCTTCAAAGTATTTAATTTTTTGGGCGAATAACCCTTTCAATTTTTTATGATTAATTGCTTTCTTTAAATATAATTATTAAAATTAAATTTAAAATTATAATTAAGCAATGTTAATAAAGTTTGTCTTAAAGAATATGAACAGTATGAGTTTTTAATTTTTTATTTAAAATCTTTGTAGACGTTTAGACTGTGATAATCATTGTGACAAACTTTGGTAAACTTTTACGACATACATATAGGTAAAATTTTAGATTACCTTCCCTTCCTCGATCGAGTTTCTGCGACCTTGATAAATATTTTCAAGACTTATTATTTTTCTGATTATTAGTTTTTGTGACGGGAAGATAAAAAAAAAAAATCAAAATAGTTCCGCAAAATTTAATTCAATAAAAAAGCATGTTGTAAGTTCAATTATTCAATTCAAAACTGCACTTAACCCTTATGATGATAAACGATTTTTGAATAATGATGATTACGAAAACTTTAGCGTGGGGGTCATTACAAAATAAAAACACAAAATCGATTATATTAATTTTTTATTTTATTTTATTTTATTAATTTTATTTTTTATAATTAAATAAAAAATTAATTATTTAATTAATATCTCTTCTATTTTATTATTTGGTTAATTCATGATTTTTAGATGGTTCATTAAAACCCCCGCAAAAAACCTTCGAAGGTGGAAAAACCAAAAACAGAAGAAGCTGAAATAATAAAAATAAAAAAACACAAAAAAAAATTTATATAATAAAATATATTATAATGTAATATAACATTTTTTTATTTTTTTAATAAAAATTATAATATAAAAAGTTAATTAAACATTTTTGTTTATCCAATGAAAAAAAAAACAAAATCAAAAACAAAACATGTTTTAAGAAACATGATTCCCAGAGTGAAAGATTAAACTGTGATGGCCTATGTTGACGGCCATCAGAGGTCTGGATGTAGCCGCTGAGATTGCGGGGAGAGGAGGAGTCCAGATTTCAGCGGACCCTCCTGATCCATCTTCCCAGCTTACATCACCTTTTTGTTTGTGGTCCTATAAGCTGAAAACAGAAAAATTATTAAAATAAATTATAAAATTTTCATAAAACCTACCAGAGTGCATCCTTCTGCTTTTAGGAGGTTTTCCACATCGGTCCCTCCTGTAGGTTTGGGTGACGGTTGACCTGCTGGTTTACAGGACACGGTTAAAAACAAAAAAAACTAGAAATGAAAAGAAAAAAAAGAAAAAATTAAATAAGTAGTTTTATGTTTTTCATATAATTTTTTAACATCGCAGCAATTACTGTGATTTATTGTAATGCTTTATTGATCAGAATTAAAATTTTCAATAAGATTTGGCAGCTAGCTATCAAACCATATTTAAAAATTTTAATTCTGTTCAATATAGAATTAGAAAAAACACAGCAAATGAAAAAAATACAGAATTTCCATTACTTACT
This sequence comes from Diogma glabrata, assembly GCA_963693315.1. Classification (NCBI taxonomy): domain Eukaryota; kingdom Metazoa; phylum Arthropoda; class Insecta; order Diptera; family Cylindrotomidae; genus Diogma; species Diogma glabrata. Next base: position 309,631,131 of record OY856186.1, read on the forward strand.
AAAATGGAATAAGTGTGAATCATTTTTAAAAAAAACTTGAAATAAATGAAAAAAGTTAAAAAAAAAACACTTAAAATCAAAATACAAACTGAAACTGAATTTTTCATTCTGAAATTTTCCCTTATATTTACAAATTTTGCTTAATGCAATTGAACTAATTTCAATGCAATTGCTGTTGTCCTTGCTTTTCCTTTTTTCTTTGAGCTTCGCGAGAAGCTAGAGACAAATGAAGAAGCCGAAAACCAGTTCCAACAGGCTGTGCAGCAATTTTGATAACTAATAATTTTTTACAATTTATGTATAAAATATAATGTTTTTTCTATAAAATAAATTCGTTATGAAAAATTGATTAATGTGTTCTTTTTTCGTTTAACATATTTTTAAAATAAATGAAGAAGCCATTTCGAGCATCTATTTACAATTTTTCTCTAATCTAAAATTCCAAATAAAAAGTTTTTGTTTTCCAACACCTAACACATCATAACACATCACATTTGTTCAAATCACATCACAATATGTTCTAATTCTTCTGGTCGCTTCTGCCGCGAATAAAAGAGGTGATTTCGTCAAAAGCCATTTGTGGAAATAAAAACATATTACATTCTTTTAAAAGTCATTAATTATTAGCGAGCTCATACTGTTCATATTCACTGACACGAAACACAACAAAATTTTTTCTAAAGGAATTTTAGAGGAAATGAAAAGTTATTTCGAATTGCAAAATTCAAGTGATTTCCAATATGTACTTAAGCTTAATTGTTCTCAAAAACCAATCTGAAATTAAAAATTCCCTAATGTTGTCTATATTTCCTAACCAAAAATATAACAACATATTGACTTTACGTCAGATATTAAGTTTCGCATTGATTGGCAACAATCAATAATGACTTTACACTCGTGACTTAGGATGTTGATTAGAATGTTGACTTAGATGTTAACGAAATATTCTCTCATCCTATGAATTCACACATCGTAATATCTAGAAATTTAATACAAAAAATACCAAATTAAATACAATTTTCAATATGTAATCATAGATGAAAAATTCAACTTAAGTAAATATCAAAAATGATGAAGTTTCAATTTAGAAATTATCTGAACATCAAAATTAAAATATGTTTTCGTCATCACCGCTTTGGCTAAGTTGTGTAAGACACACGGAATTTGAACAATGTGTCTCTGATGAATGTAGTTCAAATTCTGACACGAAACACAACAAAATTTTTTCTAAAGGAATTTTAGAGGAAATGAAAAGTTATTTCGAATTGCAAAATTCAAGTGATTTCCAATATGTACTTAAGCTTAATTGTTCTCAAAAACCAATCTGAAATTAAAAATTCCCTAATGTTGTCTATATTTCCTAACCAAAAATATAACAACATATTGACTTTACGTCAGATATTAAGTTTCGCATTGATTGGCAACAATCAATAATGACTTTACACTCGTGACTTAGGATGTTGATTAGAATGTTGACTTAGATGTTAACGAAATATTCTCTCATCCTATGAATTCACACATCGTAATATCTAGAAATTTAATACAAAAAATACCAAATTAAATAAAATATAATGTTTTTTCTATAAAATAAATTCGTTATGAAAAATTGATTAATGTGTTCTTTTTTCGTTTAACATATTTTTAAAATAAATGAAGAAGCCATTTCGAGCATCTATTTACAATTTTTCTCTAATCTAAAATTCCAAATAAAAAGTTTTTGTTTTCCAACACCTAACACATCATAACACATCACATTTGTTCAAATCACATCACAATATGTTCTAATTCTTCTGGTCGCTTCTGCCGCGAATAAAAGAGGTGATTTCGTCAAAAGCCATTTGTGGAAATAAAAACATATTACATTCTTTTAAAAGTCATTAATTATTAGCGAGCTCATACTGTTCATATTCTTTAAGACAAACTTTATTAACATTGCTTACAATTCACAATTGATCGCATCTTTTAATTATCATTTTCGAGTGGAGAAATCAATAACATCAATAACATCCAAATCAATAACATTTACAATGGGCTTATGAAAACCAAAGTAAGATACGAAATGTTTGAGTTCTATTTTTTCAATATTTCTTGCAAAAAACTGCATTTTTTTTCTCGTTTAAAATATTTCAACTTAAAATGATAAGATTCTATCACGAGTCTTCTATCAAAATGTTAGTGAATCAACAAAAAACTATAGAAGCAAAATACTCGATAATATGCTTTAAAAATATTTTTCTGAGTAATTATAGTATTTATTATAGTATTTTTGGGGTTATTTTTGATTTTAAATTATATGTGGAGCTGATTTTAACCAAGTAAACATTCATAGTTGCAAAATTATCTACATAAGCCTACTCAAGCAGCATTTTTGACATAAATTTTAAAATAATCACAGTCAAATGTTGTATAATTCTTCTATAGATATTGTTAATGTAGCAAAATTTTTCAATTGAAAGGTATGGTTTGAAGTTTCTCAGAAAAAATGGTTCAGATACTGGATTTTCATTTGTAAATTCCATATCATCTAGCAACTACATAGTTTAGTTCTGGTTTACTGTCTAGATCAACTATTCATTTTGTTAGAAAGGGAAAGCGCATATACATTAAGGAATTCGTATGATAAATGTGGGATACGTATGATAAATCTAGTATTTAAGAACGATACAAGGCTGAAATAATTTACTTTAGTAAAAAAAAATATACATGGTAAGTTAAAATTGAAATTTTAATTTTATTTCGTTAATTGATTTATTTTTTATATTTAGATGTCTAGTTTGGTAGGAGTAAAAAAATATATATGTCCATACAATGTGAATCATCAAATAACCTACTGTAATGAATAGCCTGGGACAACGCCTGAACGTAGTGTATTGTAGTCTCTGATTCAGTAGTTGACATTTTCATTAACATATGTAGCTCGTAATAGTTTCTCATCCATCCACCATCGATAGTCATATTTCCTTATAGTCTCCGTAACCCATAGTTTTTATATATATATATAAACATTAATATTTAATTTTGCAATCCCCTAATATTGATTCATACTGCATTTACATCCGCCCTATTTCACCATACTGCTGAAATCTGACGTCTCTAAACACTAACCATATTTGAACAACGAAGTTTTCAAACCTCAAAACAGCCGTGCGTGTTTGTCCAACCGTCACAATAAGAAGAATTAATATCCTACAATTTGTTATGCATTCGATTTCCTGTATGGGTGTTTTTCTCAAATTGTCTTTCCATTATGGATCTGAATTTCACTGTAATACTATTGTAGATTGTTGTTTTGTAATTCATGAACATCATAAAATCGATTAAACTTACGTTGAATTCATTTTAATTCATTGATGATTATTATTAGTGTGTCGTAAAGGATTTATTTCGCAAAATTATTTTTTTTTGCAATGTTAAGTAGTACAAAGGTAACCAACAGTTTTGTTTTAAATAACAAAAACAAGGTCCTAACTTTTATTTAAATGATGTAAATGAATTGCCTTGCCTCAGAAACCCTGTATTCGAATTTTTCGATATTGAAATTTTGGCTATATAAGGAACGACTATACAATTCTTGCTCTCTTAGTTGGATTTACGATTCACACAGTACTCGCGCATTCTATTACTTTCGCAGTTTTTTTGCAATTTTGACGTCTGGTGTAGGAGGTTGATTTTTTTCAGAAGTTAAGCGAGTTGGCTTTTCATTTTAATTATACTTAAAATCTGTGATATTTAGTAAATTCTGTGATGTTCATGTAGTGAAAAGAATCTGTAAATGTTCAAAGGAACAAAAAATCAACCATAATAAAATCAGTGTGTAACCAATAAAAAAAAATATATTATCTGTTCTTTGTATTTGTTCATCGTTAACTAAATTTGTTTTTAATTGAAATTGGTGTTATTAACCGCAAAAAGAGATGTTACACAGGTACTGTACTTAACTGTTATTGATTTTCTCGTCTGATTGTCCGTTATCAGTATTTATGACCTAGTACGTGTTATTTATTCTAGAAAAATATAAATTGAATATAGAAAAAAATTTAAGTAGTAATTTAATTAGCCAAATTGCATGTAACCTAGCCAATTATAAAGCAAAACGAATTGTAACTTATTTATGTGTTAATTTATTTGTGTAGACATTTAAGAACCTGGTATTGTACCAGTGCAGAACATTGCAAGTTGATTGTATTAAGTTGAACCAACAAAATTGTACATAACTGTTTGTGATTATTATTAAAGATTAATGCTAGAATTTATTTCGTTTGTTGTTTATCGCATCCCCTGGCTATAACTTTATAGTGTTATCTGATCCGTAGTTGCTTGAGTTAATACGGCACTACAATTATTACGTAATCATACCATACTTACATCAATTTTGTACAACGAATTTGTATCAATTTGTGCCTCGCATTTTCATATAATAATTACATCATCATTTTCAACTTTTACACGAAGTTTTATAAAATATTTGCACCAACTTTGTCAAACTTTTACAACATATTTTCATCCAACTTATATCATCATTGGCAACTTGTACAACGAAGTTTTATATCATATGTATATTATCATTATCAAGTTTTACAACATATTTGGGTACAATATTTGACTCATCATTGGCACCATTGGCAACGAATTTTAGTTATCCAAAAATTATTACCTCATGTTTCCAACGCATTCAACTGTATTTACAAATTTATTCAACCTTTATTGATACAAATTGTTACATTGCATTTTCAACGTATTCAACTATATTTGCAATTTATTCAACGTTTATTTATACAAATTTTTGTATCGTATTTTCAACGTATTCAACTGTATTTGCAAGTTATTCCACATTTATTGATACAAATTGCTACATTTTATTTCCAACGTATTCAACTATATTTGCAATTTATTCAACGTTTATTTATACAAATTGTTATATTGTATTTTCAACGTATTCAACACTAATTACCAATTTATTCAACGTTTATTTATACAAATTTTTGTATCGTATTTTCAACGTATTCAACCGTATTTGCAAGTTATTCCACATTTATTGATACAAATTGCTACATTTTATTTCCAACGTATTCAACTATATTTGCAGTTTATTCAACGATTATTTATACAAATTGTTACATTGTATTTTCAACATATTCGACTATAAGTACAAATTTATTCAACGCTTTTATATATAAATTTTCGTATCGTATTTGCAACGTATTCAACTATATTTGCAATTTATTCAACGATTATTTATACAAATTGTTACATCGTATTCTCAACAAATTCAGCTATATTTGCAATTTATTCAACGTTTATATATACAATTTTTGATACCATATTTCACGCGTAATCCACGCCATTATATGCAATATTGACTTCGCATGCTCAACTGAATCCCACGTATTTGTATGCAGCTGTGCTGATGGAGGGCTGAAATAATCAGGACTTGAAGGCCAGGAGGATATAACCATGGGGTGAGTGTAACTGAATTATTTCTTTTTATTCTTATGATTTAGGAGTGTGAATGAGTGTGTGTGTGAGCGTGTGTGAGTGAATGTGGGGGTTGAACGTGCTGACCGCGGTTCTTTCGTAAAAAGGGGTCGCCAGAGTCTCATTTTCTCATTTGCATTTTTTTCTCACTTCCGAATATTCACGTAAATTGCGTACATTTCTGCATTTTTGCTGAAGCAGCAGGTTTATAACATCTCAAATCCACGGTGACTGAGCCTTAGTCGTTACGACTTTACAAAAAATCTAGGTACGCATCCTGCTATGCCATTCTCATCTTTTGATGAGAAAGCACTTCATTACACTACAGAAACTTCTTCCGGCACATTAAAACTTGTAAAGACAAGCACCCGTCAGGAATACAGGTTATTATGTGTAAATATAATATTTACCACGTAATTCCAAAAGAAGACTATGAGGTAATTTGTTAACTTAATACTCAAATTAATAAATATTTTGATTTAACATTTTTTCTTCTATTTACAGATTCATCTTCTTAATTGCCCTGATCAGGTGGTTTGGAAAGAAGTATTTGATTCATTCAAAAATCACACCACACAAGACGAATGGTGCAGCGAATGAAAAAAACTTAGGCCCAGTTATTTTTAATAATCATAATAGAAAAAACTTTAATAATTAACTATAAAATAAAATAAAAGAAATAATAAATTTGAAAAATATATAATGTTAGCAAAAACTGATGTCTTTTTATTTATCAAACCCCTTTGAAAAAGTCTCTTAAATATGGTTCGTTCTTGTTTGCTGTCTAGATCAACTATCCATTTGTTAGAAGGGGAAAGCGCATACACTTAAAGATAGCTAACTGTAAATCTTATACCTTACTGACTGTTTTAATCGCCATAAAAAATTAATTTGTTTTGGCCCCGTCTGATTCTTATCATTTCTGTGTCCCAATTTACCCCAAAGCGCATTAAAAAGAAATGAATCCCTTCATGCTCAAAACTCCCAAATGAAGTTTTCCTGGAAGAGTGGAAGCATTTGACGGTCAATCACTTGCTTCTTGTTTTAACTTAAGGAAGCAATTCATATATTCTGCGAACACGCCTCCACACTTTTTTCCTACTAAGAAAGATAATCAATCTAAAGAGTTAATCGACACATGTCGTCCAACACAATTCATATTTTTTCTTAAGAAAAAAAAGTTTGAATTCAACAAAAAATTAAAAATTACCATACATGACAAGTTTTTATAGTATTTTTTATTTACTTATTTTCATGTGTCATCACAACGACAAAAAAAAACATTGAAAACAATTTACTATACTACGAATAACATTTACTAATTCCTTAAGAGCTCATCAAATGCGATACCAAATTTTTATTTCTCATCTTTTATATTATTAATTTTCTGTCATATTTTTCTTGTTGCATTATTGCATAACATCAGAAATAACTTGACCGACAGACCGAGGTAAAAAAATTAAAATCTTACTTAATTATTTAGCGTTAAAAAAAGCCAAGTACCGCGAATAAACAAGTTTTTATTCATTTTTCAACTTCATACAACAAAAAAACAATGGTTTTATAGATATAGATCTTCGCAATCCATTTTTTCACTATCAAAATCTTACATTAGTTATATATTCATACGTGAAAAATCAATTAACACATATATGAAAATATGTGAGAGCCGCTATCTATTTATTATATTATAAAAATTAGACCACACAGCGAGTTTGAAAAAAGAAAAACGGTATGAATATAATTGCATAAAATCAATCTCAAATCATTTTTGGTCATTTTTCTTTTTTTGGAGTTTGAAATAAGAAAAATAGTATATAAATAACTGCATAAAACCAATCTCGAAATCAGAATCAGAAAACTAAGGTGAACAACACATCACTTAAGAATTTATTTTGCAAAACATAACTAAAACCAAAATTCATAATGGTAAGTAATCCTCACAAGCTATACTAATTAATTTATTTTAATTGTCTTTTAATTTTCTAGGCTTCTTCTTTTATCGAATCGTTAAACAGTGCTGTGCAAACAGGACTGTGCAAAGCCAAATATTAAAGCCAGAAGAATTGGGGCTTAACATCGAGCGCGAGGTGACCAGCTACAAGCTGGTAAAGACGAAATTTGAGGACCGGGTTGTGTTGGTCATCAAAGATAGCGGGAATTTATATTTGCCGCCAAGACTAACAAAATTATTTGTTGGACAAGAAGCCAACATCACAAATATGCTGATCAAATTCATCGGTAGAGATGCTTCCAAATTGAACGCGCCATTTTATGAGTTTCGTGTGAAACCAATGGCGTTATTGGTTGAAGACGAAACACAATTCGAGATGGATGGTCAGCTGTTTTAATAAAAAAAAAAGTCCAAGCGGCACGTATATCCGCTAGAAATAGGTAGATTTCGAGATCAGACAGTTTTGTGTGCCAGTAGAATCTGATGTATCAGATTAGTTTAAACAAAACAAACTAATTTCAAACAGATATCGAACAAATTTTAAAAAGAAAATTAGCTACCTACAAGCAAAATTATATCTATCCAATTTTGCAACAAACAAATATCAAATCTACCACTGAACATGTGTGTGACAATTTATGACACAAACCTACTCTATATCATATGTCGTGCAATTACTGCAAAATATCAAAATAGTTTATTTCTAAGAAAAAAAAATTAATTTCTTCTATTCAAATCTTTTATTTTTTGACTGTTATAAGGTTGACATTGACTGTTATAAGGTTTTTAAAAATTGTAGTTGGGGATTGTTGCAAACTTTCTTTGTCAAAGTCAAAAACCTCTAACTGCAGAGGTTTATATTTATAAGAAACGGATTAAAATGTTTCCACAGATTCTAAATATATGAAGATTTCAAAAATATTAGTATTCAAACGGCCGTTATAACGGATTAAAAAAACCACTTTTTTTTCTAGTATAAAGCCTATAGTTCCTTAACCATGTGTCAGATTTTCCTGATTTACGAACTTGTCCAAGATATTAATAAAACACACATTTTCAAGAAAGGTTTTTTGGTCTGGCTCCACAAATGCAACCGTGAGAGCGCCGGTTGATTTAAACGCATTTTGTGTTGGCCGCTCACTCAGAAACCTCCAACTGCAGAGGTCTTTTTTTTGAAAGAAACTGATTAAAAAGGTTTCAAAGATTCTAAATTTATGAAGTTTTTAAAAATATTAGAATCCAAACGGCCGTTATAACGGATCTAAAAAACAGAGTTTTTTTCTAGTATAAAGCTTCTAGTTTCTTAACCATGTGTTGGATTGGGCTGATTTACGAACTTGTCCAAGATATTAATAAAACACACATTTTTAAAAAAGGATTTTTGATCTGGCCTTATAAATGCGACCGTGAGAGTGCCGGTTGTTTCAAAAAAAAATTTTTTTTTGCAAACTTTTTTGTTGGAGCCGCTCACTCAGGAACCTCTAACTGCAGAGGTCTATTTTTAAAACAAATTGATAAAAAAGATTCCAAAAATTCTAAATTTGTTAAATTTTTTGAAATATTAGTATTCAAACGGCCGTTATAACGGTTTTAAAAAATCAATTTTTTTCAGAAAAAAGCCTCTAGTTTCTTAACCACGCGTCGGATTTCGCTGATTCACGAACTTGTCCAAGATATTAATAGAACACACAAGTACAGAACATTTTTTTGATCTACCTCAACAAATGCGACCGTGAGAGTGCCGGTCGTTTTCGTTATATCTCATATCGTTTATATATATATATATATATATATATATATATATATATATATATATATATATATATATATATATATATATATATATATATATATATATATATATATATATATATATATATATATATATATATATATATATATATATATATATATATATATATATATATATATATATATATATATATATATATATATATATATATATATATATATATATATATATATATATATATATATATATATATATATATATATATATATATATATATATATAAATTTTTTTTTTTTTTTGTTTTTTCGTCTCCGCTTATCATATCGACGCTTTAATAATGAAACAACGTATTCGCAGAAGTGTAGTTTCGAGATAATTGGGTTTAAAGATTTTTCGATTTTCTGATTTTCGTAAACTTGGCAGCACTATTGAATGAATAAAGATATTAAAAAAAAAATTTCTACGAATTAATCTTGACTAATTTCCCCACAACATATTAAAATTTCACTTTGGTACCTGCTGGCTTTTCTACCTAAAAAGAGGTGAAAAGTCAATCAGGTACCTTATACGTTATTTCATATTTCATATACGTTATTTCATTTTGCATGGAAGTACGATTAAGCCTAAAATAAATTATTATTAAACTAACGCATGATATTCTTACAATTTTTTATTTATATGAACCGGTATATCATGTAGTCATGAATGATGCTTATACAATATTTTAGATTTACCATTTCGTGTGGCGATCGTAATGTATGTAATATATACGACAGTGATTTTACCCAAGTTAATATTCTGTAGGAATTGGAATATCGTACATGCATTTACGCTGTTTCAATATTTAACCAAATTCAAATTTGCATGTACGTTAATTAACAATATATTAATTTTCACCCCCAGTTATAAAATAATTGGAAAATGTTAAAATGCCACTCTATAGACATCCTTATGGGGAATGCAGCGCACCCATTATATAATAACAACGTATATATGGCATACGTTATTTCATTATTAAGGCGACGATATATAGTCGTTTGGCACAAAAATTTTTCCGAAATTCCGAGATGAAGCCCATTGCAATAGGTAGATTTTTATATGAAATCTACCTAATAATGTGTTAAGACCAGGCATCCGAGACAAGCGAAAATCTTTCATAAACATCTCCTTAATAGAAATTGTGTTTATTTTTTATCATTGGATAACAAATGCTGATACATACAAACAGAAGCGTCGACAACAATAACAACAACAAAATTCTATATATTTATAATATTATATTTTTTTTATTTTCTCTCAATGCAATTGAACTAATTTCAATGCAATTGCTGTTGTCATTGCTTTTTCCTTTTTTCTTTGAGCTTCGCGAGAAGCTAGAGACAAATGGGTAGTTTCTTTTGACGGCACACATATTCCAAGGCTAGATTAAAAAGTATAGGAGAGATAGCATCACCTTGTCTTAATCCGGAGTCGACTTTAAAAAACTTTGACATTTCGTTCTCTACTCGTACACAGCATTGAGAGTTCTGTACTGTCATTTTGCATAGTGATACCAGTTTACCAGGAATTCCCATTGACACCAGAGCAGACCATAGAGTCTCTCGTTCGAGAAAGTCGTAGGCCTGCCTGAAATCAACGAAAAGTTGGTGCACAGGTATGTTGAACTCTCGACACTTTTCCAAAATCATCCTTATCGATAAAAGTGCATCGGTGGTACCTCGGCCCCGCCGGAAACCACACTGATATTCTCCAAACAGTTGTTCAGCAAAAGGATTGATTTTGGATAGCAAAATGTAGGAAAAGATCTTATATGCTGTGCAGAGGAGAGCGATTCCTCTGTAGTTTGCACATTGTAGGCGATTACCTTTTTAGGTAGATTTCATATAAAAATCTACCTATTGCAATGGGCTTCATCTCGGAATTTCGGAAAAATTTTTGTGCCAAACGACTATATATCGTCGCCTTAATAATGAAATAACGTATGCCATATATACGTTGTTATTATATAATGGGTGCGCTGCATTCCCCATAAGGATGTCTATAGAGTGGCATTTTAACATTTTCCAATTATTTTATAACTGGGGGTGAAAATTAATATATTGTTAATTAACGTACATGCAAATTTGAATTTGGTTAAATATTGAAACAGCGTAAATGCATGTACGATATTCCAATTCCTACAGAATATTAACTTGGGTAAAATCACTGTCGTATATATTACATACATTACGATCGCCACACGAAATGGTAAATCTAAAATATTGTATAAGCATCATTCATGACTACATGATATACCGGTTCATATAAATAAAAAATTGTAAGAATATCATGCGTTAGTTTAATAATAATTTATTTTAGGCTTAATCGTACTTCCATGCAAAATGAAATAACGTATATGAAATATGAAATAACGTATAAGGTACCTGATTGACTTTTCACCTCTTTTTAGGTAGAAAAGCCAGCAGGTACCAAAGTGAAATTTTAATATGTTGTGGGGAAATTAGTCAAGATTAATTCGTAGAAATTTTTTTTTTAATATCTTTATTCATTCAATAGTGCTGCCAAGTTTACGAAAATCAGAAAATCGAAAAATCTTTAAACCCAATTATCTCGAAACTACACTTCTGCGAATACGTTGTTTCATTATTAAAGCGTCGATATGATAAGCGGAGACGAAAAAACAAAAAAAAAAAAAAATTTATATATATATATATATATATATATATATATATATATATATATATATATATATATATATATATATATATATATATATATATATATATATATATATATATATATATATATATATATATATATATATATATATATATATATATATATATATATATATATATATATATATATATATATATATATATATATATATATATATATATATATATATATAAACGATATGAGATATAACGAAAACGACCGGCACTCTCACGGTCGCATTTGTTGAGGTAGATCAAAAAAATTTTCTGTACTTGTGTGTTCTATTAATATCTTGGACAAGTTCGTGAATCAGCGAAATCCGACGCGTGGTTAAGAAACTAGAGGCTTTTTTCTGAAAAAAATTGATTTTTTAAAACCGTTATAACGGCCGTTTGAATACTAATATTTCAAAAAATTTAACAAATTTAGAATTTTTGGAATCTTTTTTATCAATTTGTTTTAAAAATAGACCTCTGCAGTTAGAGGTTCCTGAGTGAGCGGCTCCAACAAAAAAGTTTGCAAAAAAAATTTTTTTTTTGAAACAACCGGCACTCTCACGGTCGCATTTATAAGGCCAGATCAAAAATCCTTTTTTAAAAATGTGTGTTTTATTAATATCTTGGACAAGTTCGTAAATCAGCCCAATCCAAAACATGGTTAAGAAACTAGAAGCTTTATACTAGAAAAAAACTCTGTTTTTTAGATCCGTTATAACGGCCGTTTGGATTCTAATATTTTTAAAAACTTCATAAATTTAGAATCTTTGAAACCTTTTTAATCAGTTTCTTTCAAAAAAAAGACCTCTGCAGTTGGAGGTTTCTGAGTGAGCGGCCAACACAAAATGCGTTTAAATCAACCGGCGCTCTCACGGTTGCATTTGTGGAGCCAGACCAAAAAACCTTTCTTGAAAATGTGTGTTTTATTAATATCTTGGACAAGTTCGTAAATCAGGAAAATCTGACACATGGTTAAGGAACTATAGGCTTTATACTAGAAAAAAAAGTGTTTTTTTTAATCCGTTATAACGGCCGTTTGAATACTAATATTTTTGAAATCTTCATATATTTAGAATCTGTGGAAACATTTTAATCCGTTTCTTATAAATATAAACCTCTGCAGTTAGAGGTTTTTGACTTGTTGGCTTCAACAAAGAAAGTTTGCAACAATCCCCAACTACAATTTTTAAAAACCTTATAACAGTCAATGTCAACCTTATAACAGTCAAAAAATAAAAGATTTGAATAGAAGAAATTAATTTTTTTTTCTTAGAAATAAACTATTTTGATATTTTGCAGTAATTGCACGACATATGATATAGAGTAGGTTTGTGTCATAAATTGTCACACACATGTTCAGTGGTAGATTTGATATTTGTTTGTTGCAAAATTGGATAGATATAATTTTGCTTGTAGGTAGCTAATTTTCTTTTTAAAATTTGTTCGATATCTGTTTGAAATTAGTTTGTTTTGTTTAAACTAATCTGATACATCAGATTCTACTGGCACACAAAACTGTCTGATCTCGAAATCTACCTATTTCTAGCGGATATACGTGCCGCTTGGACTTTTTTATGGATTGGTATCAGCATAGCTGTGTTCCAGTCCTGTGGCATGGTTTGAGTCCTCCAGAGTCCTCCAGAACAAGCTCAAACAATCTTGAGGATAGAGTTTCGCCACCATGTACAATCATTTCGGATGTTATATCGTCGATACCAGGTGCTTTATTGCATTTTAATTTTGATTTTGACAGCGTCGCGTCGAATTCCTCTTTGGTGGGTTCGTCTACATGTACCTTTGACGCACGAATAAGCTTTGCTCGTCGCCCGACTTGTTGCTGGTCACTTAAGTTGAGAAGATTCTCAAAATAAGCGACCCAAGTATCTAAAATATTTTTAAGGTCTACTTGTAGCTCCCCATCTTCGTTTTGAATAGCAGTCGATCTAGTTTGAGGGCCCTTCTTTAAGGTTTTAACCTGTTGAAAGAAGTTACGCGATTGATGTTCCTTATTGAAGCTTTCAATCTCCTCACACTGTCTCTTCCACCATTCTCTCTTCGTTCGTCTACATAGCTTTGTAACGGCTTGTCTTGCCAGTTTATAGTTCTCCTTCGTGGACCTGGTGTTGCGTCCTTGTAGACACTTCAGATAGCAATCTCTTTGTATTGAATAGCGTCAAGGCATGCTTGATCCATCCATGGCTTCTGGGAGTGGTTCTGTGGTCGTCCAAGTATTCCCTCAGCAGCGCTTAAAACAGCATCTTTGACCAAATACCATGACTTATCGACGTCTCCATTAATGGTTTCTGATTTATCCAATATTTCGGCAATATGGTTTTGATATCTCTATTCTCTTCTCTCTTCTCTCGTCTTCTCTCTTCTATCTCTCATTTTAACAACAACGTCTAAATATTTCCCTCCGAAAAAATTGCTGCCTTTTTCCAATAAATGGAGGTATCTTTTTCCAAAAGGTCGTAATCTTTTTCCAAAATTCCAAGAGGTCGTAACGTGTCACTCATAGCTGCAATGAACATAAATGAAGTAGTTTGTCACAAAATAATTGGCAACGCGTCAGTTAATACAAATATATTTTGTGAATTTCTTCAGGAATTATTTACAAAACTTCGAACTTTATCCATATCAAATGCTTGGTTGGTTCTTGATAATGCAAGTATTCACAAAACGCAGGCAGTTCGTGAGGTTGTAGGTCAGACAGACCATCGTTTAGTTTTTCTCTCGCCTTACTCGCCCATGCTCAACCCGATTGAGAAAGCATTTTCAAAAACTAAACTCAGCCCTCGAAATTTGCTTTTCGAGCGGAATAATGATAATTTATTGAATATTATTAGGCAATCCATTGAAACAGTAAAATCCACCGACTGCAACAATTACTATTTGGATATGTCGATGAAATTACCGTTGGCGGCCGCAGGCCAACCATTGCATTAGATATATTATATAATAATACTTAAAAAAAAAAATGAATTATTGTGAATTATTTAATCTATTATAATGAAGTAAAATTATTTTAAATAAATGATGAATTTAAAATTGGCTGTTAGAATTTGATTTGGAAAAAATCCAAATTGATTTGGAAAAGGATGAAAATGTTTAAGATAAAGGTGAATTTGATATGAACAAAGGCGAATTTTATTTACAAAAGGGTGAACTTGATTTGACAGACGTTGAATTTGACTTCCAAATTGATGAACCTGATTTGTAGAAGGTTGAATTTGGAGTGCAAAACCTATAGAAGCTAATAATGGCTTTGAATTACTCGTGGTTTGTTCATAAAATTAAATCTTAGATAAAAATGTTTTGTTAAAACCTAAAATTAAATTAAATGTTTAATGTCAAAATCTAAAATCAAATAAATGATATTTGTTAAAAATTGTATTTTGAAGTGTTTTTAAACCTAATTTGTTGTCTTCAATAAGAGAAGTATTATGTGATTACGTGGAGGTGTAACATTGAGAAATTCTTGTAAATAGAAATTGATAGTCAACTTAATGTGTATTTAGTGAAAATATTGCTGTAAACTAAAGGGAGTACTGTAGATTAAACCGAAGCTGTGTTGATAACTGATGTCATAGGGAGATTGTTAAAGAATTGCTAACTTCCTTGTTGTTATTTCTAGATAGTTTTTCTTGAACTGAAATGTATATGACAGCGTTATGTGTTCATCGATTTCCGAAATTGTTGCTGTCATTACCAACTATATACACATTCACATTTGCATGCTTGTATTCATCGCTGGCTGTGCTGTTATCGTCGCTTGTTCTTATTGACAGCATATATAATTGGTCAAACCACAGCTGCTGTTATTAATGCTATTTTCATCGATTGCTGATGTTAATGCTTTCATCATCGATTACTTTGCATTACATCTGTATATGTTATATTCATCGCTTGCTGTGCTGCTGCCATCGCTTAGTTTTATTGGCAGTACATATATGTTATATTCATCGATTGTTGTGCTGTTATCATCGCTTGTTCTTATTGACAGCATATATAATTAGTCTATTCAACGATTACTGATGTCAACGCTATTATCATAAATTACCTTTGCATCGAATTAGGCTATATTCAATGATCACTGCAACTAATGATATTGCTGTTGTCATCACTATAAATCAACAATTATTGCAATTGTAATTACTATATTCAACCATTATATATTCAGATTGATATATTCAACATTTTTAAACCCACTTTATTGATGGTGGCTTTTTTACTTCTTTTGGCTCTTGATGCGGATTGATAGCTTCGAGAATGGTTGGAGTTGGAGAATTCCAACCATGATTTGTTGTGGACGTTGAAGTCATCGGTAACTATAACTTCACAATTAGGGGACTTTAATCTCGTCCACAATTTTTGTCAGTATATTAAAAAAACTTGGGTAACGTTTGTTGGGGGACCGGTATAAAGCTATTGTAAAAAAAGTAATTTCGGGAAGACAAATCTTTAAAACCATTGTATTGAAGCCGTCACCGTCTAGTTCAAAATTTGGAAAGCATGTATACGCAACACTCTGATGAATGAATGCGCATACACCCTGATGGAGTTTGAAAACGGATTCAAGCCTATACCTGGAGACTGGAATTAAGCGATTCTATAAAGTGAAATTTTTCAGAAACTTTTATGATTTCTGAATCCTAACAACGTTTTAATTCTTTATTTATGTAATCAATACGTTTATATACATTCTGTCGATTTTCTTCAAGATTTTGTTTTACAAGAACTGGACCGTACAGTTTATAGACCTAAAAATAAATGAATTAATGTAAAATTATAAGCTATGGTTTTATAGATTCGATCACGAACCTTATTGGTTTTTCCTAAAAGTGTTAACTCATCCAAAACATTTTTATTTTCATTTAATTGACCATCTAATAGTTGCCGTTGTCGAATTATTGAAATGAAATATTGAAATTGAATTATAAAAAAAAAATAATTAATCTTCACGCATTTCCCACACAAGATTCCTAATTTTCCTAATACCTTTTTGAGCAGATTTAAAATGATCTAATTCTACTTGAAGTTGGTGAAATATTTGAATAAAATTTGTTTTATAAAATCGTCGTAACATTGTAATGTTATTAATTTCAGAGATGATTTTGACATTTATCTAAATTTGAATGCAAACAGTAGTTTTGAATGTTGTTTTTATAATCTTACGCATAGTGTCTCTACTAGTAGGGAAAAAGAATAATTTTTGTTTTTTTGAAAAGTTTCGATTGTTAGTTGTTTATATTTTTTATTACTATATTTAATCTTTTTAGTAATACCTGCCAAAGTAGCCAAAGTAGTCAAAGAAGTTTTACTTAAACCGTGTGTAAAGATTACACGCACTCTTTTTTTAAAATATTTGGTTTTAACCACCACCTGTAGGCGACCACCGAAACTTATCTACTTTCAGTCCTAGTGACTGAAAGCGTTTTCAGTCACTACTTAGAAAAAGTCTACTTCAAGCTACGAAAATGACATTTTCGTAGCTTGAAGTAGAAAAATTAATTTTTCTATTCTCAGTCTCACCATCTCAAAAAGGTCAAATTGAAATTTCAATACAAAATTTTTCTATTGAGAAAAAAATATTGATGAACATGATTACATTATACATTATACTATATTTGTTTATTTTCTAACATTTAAAAGGACACGATCATTATGTTCGGTAATGATTCGTATTCTTGTTTTGTTCATATTGTAATATATTTACGTTTAGTGATGGGCAAAACTGTTATTTTTAAATAACATAAACAACTGTTGTTGCTATTTAAAAACAACTGTTTTAAATAACAGGTTAGAAATAACAGTTGTTATTTTTTCTCATTTCTGTTTCTACTACGTTCGTATATTGTAGATTTTATATTTTTTACTTTTATTTTTTTTCGTTCAATGTAAAAAGCAATAAAATAAAATCTATTTTTTTTAACTATCCGTTTACCGTACTGTAGTGTACATACATACATATTTTTATTTGTTTTATTGGTAGTTCTCGGCCATTGAATTGTTTGATAAGAAAAGAAAAATTTTAGATAATGATCTCTATTTTGGTAAATAATTTTTTTTAAATAATTTAATAATGAATAATTTTTAATTTGTTATGCATGAATTAAATTATGAAATAAAGAAAATTATTTATTGTTATTTATTTAAAATAATTTATTGAACGAATTTATTTAAAATTAAAATAAATAAATAAATATAAATTAACTAATTTTTTTTCGATTTTTATTTATATTAATTAATTAATTTTAAATAAATTTTATTCCTACATATTCCGACTGATAAGGGCAAATCTACGTTTTTCTTTTTTTATTAAAACAGTAAAAAACATAAGCCGTGTTCGATTTGTCCGAAGTAACTGTATTGTCTGAAAAAAATGTATCGAATTGTTGTTGTTATTTTTCGTAAACTAAGCTATTTTATATTCATATCGATTATCACATTCATATCACCTCACTTATTTTTATACAAATTTTAGCAAAATTAAACTAAAAGAAAAGAAAAACAAAAATATTATAAAAAAAATCTCTAAGTATATATGTATATTTTTTTTAAAATAACTATCTGCCAACAAAATCTTATTCCCTATTAATCTTAAACTGTTTAAATAACAACCTATTATTTATTTTGTACTGTTGTTTTACAATAAACACAGCAGTCGAAAGTCAAAGACTGCTTTTTAAAACGACAGCTGTTAGGCAATATGTTTAAAAATAACAACTGTTATCGACTGTTATTGTCTACAACTGTTATTTTAAAACAGTTCTTATATCTGTTATTTTTGTTTATGCGCAACAGCTCGTTACTGCTTTTTTCAAATAACAGTTGTTTAATAACAGGTTTGCAAATAACAACCCAACACTATTTACGTTTATAAAAAATGAAGAAAAATATAAATTTTCAAGGTCAAATAAATCAAATCATGCAAAATAAAAATTCAAATATAATCTTTATTAAAGCTATGATTTTTTTATAAACTGTTCACAAAGAAATTATTCATATTAGTTTTAAAAAAATTATCGAAAAACTTACAAAAAAAATTTTTATTTTCTCTTTATTTTATTATACATATACATTTTTAGTTCATTTTTGGACGTATTCATTTTTAAATAACCAAAATTCAAATGAAGCTTTCAATAGAAAAATATAGATGGAGTTAATTAGTTACACATTTAGTCACCAGGTTTGTTCTAGTCCCAAAATGAAAGTTGTCAAAACCTATAAACCCCTCTTAAATAGTTTGGATCGTGACAATACGCGTGAGTCGTCCATAGAGCCGGGTTCTCTATCTGCTTGTAGTCGATAGCACCAACTTTATTCTCGATATTGCTAAACATTTTAAATTGAGCCGATATATTTTATTATTCGTCTAAGGAGGGTCACTTTACGACATTTTTTGATTAATTTCCCATAAATAAGGCTCCAACTGAAACCGAAACGATCTCCTATTTGGTGAAACGTTTCATTATTTGCCAAATACCACAACAACTATATACCCGAGTTTTTGGACACACATTTAGAAAATTCGTTTCTCCTTGTGGTGGCGAAAAAGAACCCCTTCCCTTTTTATTTGTCACAACAGATTGAAATCTGAACATTCCTAATAATTCGGATCAATTTTCTAAATTAGCCTACATTCCTAAATCTAAATTTTTCCTCAATATCTCATTTAAATGTGTATAATTACATGTTAATTTCCTAATCAGATAAATACGAGAAAATTAGAACTTTTAATCCTAAGTTCCTAAGATTGGAGTTCTATAAACAATATTCAGGAATCTACTATTATTATTAAGTACATTGAGTATGTTGAGTTTTGAAACCAAATATATGTTGGTAACCCCAACGAAATACTGGGAATTGGTTTTTCCCTGTAAAAAAAGTTATTGTATTTCCGGCTTTAAAAAGAAATGAAATAACTTGTAACAAGCATTGTTAGTTTTTGTTAAATAAATTTGAAAGTTAAAAAATATAAAAGAGAATTTTAATACAGTCCATAAAAATTTAGAAGTTAATATAAGTTTTCAGCATTTGAAACAACATTTTGGTCCTGTAGGAGTCGGATTTTAGTAAATTTGTATTTGAGATTCATTTAAGCTGAGAAAAAAATAAAGATGGCTGAAACTTTAGACGAAATTAAAAAACTAATACACAAAAGAACAGGTATAAAGTTGCAATTGAATTCACTAAAAAGTTTTTTACAGGAATTAGAAAACGAAGATAGTAAAACACAAAAAAATCAGTTTTTGTTGAATGCAAAATTAAAAAAGTTAGAGGAAATTGAAAATAAATATTTGATAATACAGGGTGTCCGCCGAGAAGTTATACTACTTTGTTTTGCCGCCATTTTGGTAAACATTAGTTTTTACAGTTCATATTTAGCAGTCGTGAAGTAGACACGTGGCAAATTTATTATGGAAAAATATTCGATAAACTAACGTGTTTTAATCGTTAAAACATTTTATCAAAATCAATCATCGATTACTGTGACGATGAGAAAGTTACGTGAATTTTTTGGGAGAAACAACGTACCAACAAAACGCACTATTTATCGTGTAGTGAATGATTTCGAAGAAAGAGGGTCTTTAGGTGATAGGCCTAAGCATGGACCACAACGTACTGCAAGATCGGCTGAAAACATTACTGCTGCTCAAGAAAGTATTCAAAACAATCCATCAACCTCAATTCGACGCCGTGCTCAGGAGCTTGGTCTTAAAAGAACAAGTTTAGCCACAATTTTGCACAAGGATTTGCATTTGTTTCCATTTAAAATTCAGTTGACACAAGAGCTTTTTCCACAAGACCATTTACGCCGCCGTACATATACCAATAGGATGTTACAGCTCGCCCATGACAACCCCGATTTTCATGAAAAAATCATAATGAGTGACGAGGCACATTTTCATATGAATGGATATGTGAATAAACAGAATAGTTGGTTCTGGACAATGAAAAACCCTCAAATTATTCATCAGTCACCTTTGCATCCATTAAAAGTGACAGTCTGGTGTGCAATTTGGTCAAGAGGAATCATTGGACCTTACTTCTTTGAAAATGAAAACGGCGTAACGGTAACTGTGAATGGGGAGCGATATCGTGATATGATTGAAAACTTTTTAACGCCACAACTACATGCTTTGGGCTTGATTAACATGTGGTATCAACAAGACTGTGCCACATCGCATACAGCCAGGATTACAATGGAATTACCGTGAGACCTCTTTCCACAAGTTATTTCAAGAAATGGTAATGTTGATTGGCCTCCACGGTCGTCTGATTTGACTGCTCTGGACTTCTTTTTGAGGGGATATCTGAAAAGCAAGGTTTATGCAAACAAAACAGAAACGCTTGAGCAACTCAAACAAAATATTCGTGATGAAATTAATGAAATACCGCGTGAAATGTGTGAGAATGTAATGAAAAATGTGCTCAAAAGGGCTCGCATTTGTGAGGCTAACAGAGGCGGACATTTATCTGATATTGTATTCCCTACATAATTGCCGACATTAAATAAAACATTTATCGATATAAGATCCATTCTCTTTCATTTCATCAAAAATTATAAACAAACAAAGTAGTATACCTTCCCGGCGGACACCCTGTATATAATCGATTAGTAGATGTTGCGTCCGAATTAGATAATACAGATGAAGTCTGTATAATAGAAGAAGATAAAATAACCTTCGACGGTGCGATATTAAATTTACATTTAACATGATGGATGATAAAACCGAACAAAGTGCGAGTAATTGTGGTTCGGAATTTGGTAGCAGTGTTAGCAAAGGTAATACTTGTAAAGATTTGATTATAAAACCGAATTATGAACAAGTGTTAGGTCATCATTCATTTAAGCTACCAACTATTAAATGACCCAGGTTTGATGGAAATTTTGAAAAGTGGGTCCGATTTAGAGATTCCTTTAAAGTCATGATTAGTAATAATAGGTCGTTAAATGATATTGAACGGTTTTATCATTTAGATAATTGTTTGGACGGAGAACCGAAAACAATTGTGAGCAAAATTGAGTTATCGGAATGTGGATTTGAATTAGCATGGAGTGCTCTTTTCCGTAGGTACGATAATAAAAACTCACTTATCGAGAAACATTTAAATGCTTTCTATAATTTAAAACCAATAAGTCGTGAATCTGCTGATGATTTGCAATCATTATTAGATGAAGGTTTGGTACATGTGACATCATTAGCCAAGTTAGGGGAACCCTTAAGTGATGTAGTGATCGTGCATACTATGCGAGATAAACTGGACAATGCAACAAGACGAAAATGGGAAAATGATTTCACTGGAGAAGAAGCACCTTCATGGGTAAAAATCAAAGAAACACGAATTCGTGTGCTTAGTTCTATTGGACCTAGTAAATCTATTTCTAATCCAAGAAAATGTACCCAGGGAGCATTTGTAGTGAGCTCACAGTCAGCACAAATAAACTTAAATATTTTTGTAAAATGTGTAAAGGTGAACATTTCATAGGGAATTGTCAACAATTTTTAGAATTACAAGTTCAGAAACGGTACGAAAAAGTTACGGATTTTAATTTGTGTTTAAATTGTTTAAAAGGGAAACATCGTGTTGTTGAGTGTCGTAGTAAGCCATGTAGTATTTGTCATCGTAAGCACAATCACCTATTGCATTACAATAATGATTGTAATAACAGTGCATCGTTAGGTTCTCGTAGTATGCCTAGAGTTTTAGTAGATAGCAGTAATGAAGGTCAAGGAACTTCACATCCATCCGAAAATGAACAAATAACAAATACCACCATGTGTTGTCAAAAAGAAACGATAATGAATAAACAAATTTTACTTTCCACAAGTTTAATTTTAATTTCTGATGCGAACGGGACTTATGTAACATGTATAGCTTTATTAGATTCAGCGTCCACATTAAACTTTATTACGTCACAATTAGCAAACAGATTAGGCGTAGAAAAAATTGTGAATTTAACGTCTGGAAGTGGCTTGAACCAACCGAAAACTAAATCACAGTACAAGGTTATGTCGAGTGTCAAATCAACGATCAATGAAATTGAGAATAATACAGAAGTTGTTGTAGTGCCAACTATTACAAAATATCTACCCAGTAGATTTATAGATATTAGCAAGTGGATATTGCCACCAAATATAAATTTGGCAGATCCCAGTTTTAATGAGCCGGGGTCCGTTGATGTATTATTGGGGGCGGAGTTTTTCTTTAGAATACTAGAGAGCGGTAGAATACAAATTTCAGAAAATTTGCCAATACTGCAGCAGACAGCTTTTGGATGGATAGTGGGAGGAAAGGATGAGCAAAATTTTAGCTTTTGTGTAGGTTCTTATACACAATGTGAAAGAATAGATGAGATCATACAAAGGTTTTGGGAGATGGAGTCTTTTGAGAGTCAGACTCACCTTTCAATAGAAGAAAAACAATGTGAACAATTATTTGAAGAAACTTTTAGCAGAAATAAAGAAGGCCGGTTCACAGTGCATTTACCATTTAAAGAATCCGTAAGGAGTTTGGGCGATTCAAAAAAAGCTAGCTATAAAACAGTTTGAGTATCTAGAATCAAAATTTAATAGAAATTTAGAGTTAAAAAAAATGTATTGTCAATTTATGCACGAATATCTTAAGTTAGGTCATATGAGGCTTAGTAAATCTTGTAGTGGTCTACAGTTTTTTCTTCCACACCATGCGGTGATGAAACCAGGAAGCACGTCAACTAAGTTACGCGTTGTCTTAATGCTTCTGCTAAATCTAGAACTGGCGTTTCCCTCAATGAGGTTCTAATGATGGGTCCAGTCGTTCAACCTGACTTAATAACAATAATTTTGAGATTTCGTACATTTGCTTTCGTTATGACCACGGATGTGGAAAAGATGTACCGACAAATAAATATTGTCGACGACCATAAGCGGTACCAAAAAATAGTTTGGAGAGAAAATGTTGGTTTGTGATGATTTGCAAGAATACGAATTAGAAACGGTAACATATGGCACTCGTCCAGCACCTTACTTAGCAACAAAATCATTACAGAAATTAGCACAATTAGAACGCGACAAATATCCTTTAGCTTCTCATGCGATCCTTAATTATTTTTATGTTGATGATATGTTAGGAGGTAGTAACAGTTTAGTGGAAGGTATTGAGTTACAAAGACAGTTAATTGAAGTCTTTGATGGAGCAAAAATGAAACTCAGAAAGTGGGTATCTAACTGTCAAAGGTTATTAGAAAATATACCGTTAGAAGATAGAGCAATTAATAGTGAAATTGAAACCATTAAAACATTAGGTATTTCATGGAATTCAAATTCAGATCAATTTCATTTAATATCACTTAATATTGGAACTGATACCCATAAATCCCCATCTACAAATCGTGATATCCTATCAGGAATAGCTAAACTGTTTGACCCGTTGGGTTTAATTACTCCAGTAGTATCTCCAGTTGTGTATCTGCCAAAGTATTGTTGCAAAAACTATGGATTAAGCTTGGTTGGGACAACCTTTTACCAATGGAATTACAATTGATATGGGACCAATTTTCAAACGATTTATCAAGCATCAATAGCATAGGAATAAATAGGTTAGTTATACCACAGACCACTAAATACATAGAATATCATGAATTTTCAGATGCGTCACAAGTGGCGTACGGCGCATGTATATATATTAGATGCATTGATGAACAAGGCAAGATCTTTGTAAATCTCTTGTGTAGCAAATCGAGAATTGCACCGCTAAAGGTGACTTCTATCCCACGGCTTGAGTTAAACGCTGCGTGGCTCTTGGCCAAATTGATAAACAAAATATTAAAATGTCTAGACCTAAAATACCAAAACATATATCTTTGGAGTGATTCAAGTATCGTCTTGTCATGGCTTAAAATACCCCCATATCAATTGAAAACGTATGTAGCACATAGGATTTCTGACATTCAAGAAATCACAAAAAACATGAATTGGCGGCACGTTGACAGCAAAAATAATGCTGCTGATATTTTATCCAGAGGGATTATGCCATCAGAATTAAAAAAAACTTCTTGGTTTGATGGACCAAATTTTCTCTATACCCCTATGGACAGTTGGCCAAATAAATTTCTCGAAGAGATATCTGTTTTACCTGAAATAAAGGAACAAAGGGAATTGACTTTTGTTAATACAAATTCCACGGATGTGTTTTCAATTGAGAATTTTAATTCATTTTTAAAACTAGTTCGAACAATATCATACGTTCGCAGATTTATTACTAATTTGAAGTTAAAGAGAAACAATCGAGAGCGTATTAGTAGTGAATTGCAACCGGTAGAACTAAGAGATGCTGAATTGCGGATTGTCAGTAGTGTCCAAAATCTAGTATTTGCTAAAGAAATAGCCTTGTTGAAAGCAACAGGTACCTTACCGAAAAACAGTAAATTATGTTGTCTATCTCCTTTTATTGATGAACACAATTTATTAAGAGTTGGAGGTCGCCTCCAAAATTCTAATTTAGATAATGAGCAAAAGAACCCATATTTACTTTCTAAACATCATTTTGCAAATCTAGTAATAAACCATGTTCATAGAACCAACTTACATTGTGGGACTCAAGCCACATTGTCAACGATTAGACAAAAATATTGGATTATTAATGGGAAGGCAACTGTTAAGAAAGAACTATGTACACAATTGTATTACACGTTTTAAAACAAGGCCAAGGTTGATGACACAGTAAATGGGTAACTTGCCGAAGGAGCGATTAGAGACAAATCGACCATTTCATACAACAGGCATAGACTTTTGTGGTCCGTTATCAGTGCGCTATAAAAACCAGAGAAAGCACACATACAACAAGATATACGTTTGTTTGTTAGCTGTACATCTAGAAGTAGTAGAGAATGCAACGAACGACGCATTCATAGCATGTCTGAAAAGATTTTTTAGTCGTGGAGGGAAAAGCGCAAGTATATGGAGCGACAACGGCACAAACTTTGTGGGTGCACATAATAAATTACAACAATTGGAGAAAATGTCCAAGGAAGAAAATAATGATATTGCACAGGTTTGTTCATCTCAAGGAATCAGTTGGAAGTTTATTCCACCAAGAACACCTCATTTTGGAGGACTCTGGGAGTCTGGCATAAAGGTCATAAAAACGCATATGAAAAAAATTGTAGGATATCGCGTAATGACTTTGGAGTTTCTGTATACGTTGGTGGTAGAAATTGAAGGGGTAATGAATTCTCGCCCTTTAACCCTGTTATCAAATGACCCAAACGACTTGGAGCCTCTGACACCTGGGCATTTTCTGGTTGGAACAGCTCTGAATAAAATATTAGAACCTGATGTTACTAAATTACCTACAAATAGATTAAAACAATGGCAGCAGCTATCTCAACTAGTTCAATTGTATTGGAAACGATAATTGTCTGTTATTCACTGTTGATCCTCTATCTATAGTCTATTCAAAACATTCCAGGAGATTTTCACAGAACAAAAATTTTTGTTATCAAAGGAAGTACCTTCCACAATGTTTTACTTGTTTAATTAATAAATTAAAATAGACATTTCTTTTATTTAACAAAATAACATTAATTATTTGATTGTTGTTTTAGTAAAACAAATAGCATTGTTGAATTTTTGAATTAACTTCAACACAACTGTATAATTTACTGTTTATTGTAAATCGAAATGGAAAATATTGAACAGCGAGTTGATAATATCACCGGTAAATTTACTCAGCTGCAGGAACTGTGTATCAAGTTTCAGAATGATATTAATATCCAAATGAACAGCTGTTTAAATTTTATAAAAACTGAAATTAAAGGTGGCTTGATTGATTTAAAGAATGAAATTAGTGTAATAGGACTAAAAATTGATGTGATGGATAATTGCTTAAATAATCTAGAACGGGAAACAAAAAATCGTGAAGTAATTATAACTGGTATACCGGCTTGTGAATATTCTGCAAAAGTCATTTTTATGAAAATTTGTGAGGTGATTGATTTTAAAGAAATTTCGTGTATTGACTCTATATTCAAATTACCTGCAAAATCTACCAGCAAATTAAAGGATGGTACGACAATATTAGTAAGATTCATGGGTAAATACATGAGGGATGAATTTTTCGACAAGTACCGTGTTTTCAAAGACTTAAAATTGCATCATATCGGCTTTAGTGAGGAGAATATTAGAGATCTACGGATTTACTGTAACCACGTCTTAACTAAATTCAACTATAAAATTTTCTTCGAAGCTAAGGCTCTACAGAGAGCCGGAAAAATTACTAAAGTTTACTCAAAAGGCGGACTTGTATTTATTATTCTGCGATTGAATGATAAGCCTGTTTTGGTTAAAACTATGGAAAAAATTAGTTCTTTCAAATCAAATGTTCCATCAAATGATTTTGGGTGTAGTAACTTAATACCTTCAACTAGTAAGGATTATCAATTAACCTTAACAGATTCGTTCCCTAATACGAATGCTGGCTGTATTACGTCTCCAACAAAAGGTTCTAAGATGAAAAAGATTACACATAGTGATGAAAAGAGAGTTACCCGTATGACTAAAAGAGGTGAGAATGGTAGTGCTAATTAGTAATTTCTCTGTGTTGTAGTTTATTATTATCAATTTTATGTTAATATTTGCTTGTAGTTTTTATTGAAGTAAATTGAAATGTTTCTAGCTTGAAGGGCTCGTGAATAGAATTTTAAATAGAATTTTAGAATAGAATTTTGAATATAAATTAAATTATTGAAATTGAATTAAACTTAGTTAATTTTTGGTTTAAGTTTATCTAGTTAGTATGATCTTAAGTGAATATTTAGTTTTTTGTTATTGGATCAATAGTGTAATGTTTAATTATAACAGTTATTATATCGCGAACAAGGTAATCTCATATATGTTTAATATTAATTACAATAGGTCGGTTTTAACTTTAATTTTTGGAATCAAATATGGTGTGAAATTGAGTGAACCATTGACTGAACTGAATATATGGCGGAAACGAATAAAAAATTATTAATACGGATACCCCTGAGTCCTCGAACGATGCCAACTTGTTACTTAAATCTTTAATAAATAGAAACACGAATGAGCTTAATATCTGTAGCATGAATGTTACAAGTTTACTGCCAAAAATGAATGACATTAAGCGTATTCTGGCTGCTGTAAACATGGACATCATTTGCATCCAGGAAACTGCTTTAAAAGATTATATAAGCGATCTATCTATTAGCTTACCTGGATTTAAAATATACCGTTGTGATAGACCGGAACGGAGAGGTGGTGGTGTCTGCGTGTATGTAAGATCAACAATTTATTCCAAATTAATCTTTGAAGAATATAATGAATCTCTAAATGCTATAGGTCTTGAATTGATATTAGGTTGTAAAAAAGCTTTTCTTATGAATGGCTACAGTCCGCCTTTATTAAACTGCAATGGGAAAATAAATGATATTTTGTCGACTCATTCTCTACAGTACTCTGAGTTCTGATATTATTATTTGTGGCGATTACAACATGAACATTCTCAATCCATCTCCATCTACTAAACAGTTCGTGAAATTGTTGGAAAATTTTTCACTATCCATAATTAATAAAAAACCTACGTGTTTTTTCAATAATGGAGCAACACTGTTAGATGTTATTATCACTAATACAAACAATATAAAATATCACAATCAGATTTCTTTCGAATTTTTAAAAACGCATAATTTTACGTACACAGTAGAATTTGTAAGATCTTTTACTAAAATCAGCTACAGAGATTTCAATAATATTGATCCACAGAATGTTATAAGTGACCTGAACCTGAACTCTCATAATTGGGATCTTTTGTACAACACAGTTGATATTAATGATCAGATAGCTCTGTTCTCCAAATACATTTCTCTTTCCTTTGATAATTGTGTTCCTATCAAATCTTTTAACTCCCAAATTAATAATGCTCCTTGGATGTCACAGGAAATAAAATACAATATCAACCTTCGTGAATTTTTGTATGGAAGATGGCGGCGGTCAAAGTCTACAGAGATCTTGTGTCTTTATCGTAAACAACGAATTAAGGTAACTGGTCTTATAAGAGCGGCTAAAAGAAAATACATAAGTATGAAACTGAATTCGAATGTACCTTCGAAAACCTTTTGGAATAGTGTGCGGGCGTTGGGAACTTCGGGTAAATCGATAATTCTGCCAACTCAACATAAACCGGAGGAGTTTTTAAAACAATTTGCTGACGTCGTTCCGGTTTTGCAAGAGAATGATACTGATCAAAGCGGAATTTTAAGTGATCACTCTTCAACGTCTCTCAGTTGTCATTCCATCTATCATAATGATAGTTCGTTTTCATTTCGTAATATCGCAATGCAGGAATTATATCAAGCTTTTAAACGCGTCAAATCAGAATCTATTGGTCTGGACAATATACATTTGCGTTTTATTAAATTGATTTTGCCTCTAATTGATACTTATCTTTTACTAATTGTTAATAATATTTTAACAAAATCAATCTTTCCTAATAAATGGAAAGAAGCAAAAATAATTCCGATCCCGAAAACGCATAAATCTTTGAATGTTGAGGATTATCGTCCAATTTGTATATTACCGTGTCTATCAAAAGTAACGGAAAACATTATGAAACAACAAATTATAGAATATTTGAATAAAAAACAGCTGTTGAATAAGTTTCAATCAGCATACCGTCCGTTTTATGGAACACAATCTGCTCTTCTTCATATTATAGACGACATTCGTAGAAATATGGATTGAAGGCTTGTGAGTTTATTGGTTCTCTTGGATTTCAGTAGAGCATTTAACTCGATTAAACACCTAAACTTGATAGATAAATTGAAAAACAAATTCGGGTTCTCAACTGTTGCATGTAAATTGATACTTTCTTATTTGTCTGAGAGAATGCAATGCGTGTATGTTAATGGTTGTTGGTCGGAGTTCGATAAACTATCGTATGGTGTTCCTCAGGGCAGTGTCCTGGGACCACTGTTATTTTCTATGTATATTAATGATTTGGCTGATGAAATTCAGCACTGTAAGTATCACATGTATGCTGATGATGTCCAAGTGTACACAAATGGAGCTGAGAGTGAGCTAGATACCATAATTGGGAATGCTAATAATGATATTGCGTCAATTAATAGATGGTCTAAATCGAATGGTTTATCTTTGAATGCAAATAAAACCCAGGCCATTTTAATACACAAAGCATATGTTGATCATATTAACCTACCTAATATTATGGTTGAAGGCGAGATTGTGCCTTTCTTAAATACCGTAAGAAATCTTGGACTAATAATTGACAATAGATTGTCATGGGTCGATCAAGTTAATTCTATCCGAAAGAAAGTTAATTTTATGCTCCGTCGGCTTTGGCAGATTACCAAGTTTGCGGATACAACACTTAGAAGTAAATTGTTTTTAACCTTTGTTTTCCCACATTTCACGTGTTATGATATAGTCTTATTTGGCATGGATGAAAAATGCCTCGATGTTTTAAAGCTTGCTTTTAACTCTTGCGCCAGATATGTGTTTAGAAAACGAATGTATGAGCATATTTCGGCTTACGCGGTACAGCTTTTAGGTTGTCAGTTGGGTGAGTACTATAAATTTCGCGTGTGTTCTACGATTCACAAACTGACTTTATACCAAGAGCCTGCTTATCTGTTTGAGAAATTGACTTCATTACGTTCTGTAAGATCTCAAAGTTTTCTTCTACCCCACAACGTCGGTAAAGCCTTAAATCGTTCATTTTTTGTTCAGGGACTCAGTAATTATAATTTACTACCCTCTATAATCAAGAAATCTAAGTCGTATATTCAGTTCAAAAGTCAATGGTTTGAGCATTATCATATTAACCGTTACTAATTAATTTTGTTCGTGTGTGTAATATAATATATTTTTATATAATGTTTTTATACAATGTATTATGTTTTTATACTATGTATACTATATATTAGCTTTTTCTTTTTTTTTATTTTTGGTAATATTTTGGAAATTTTTGTTTAATCCTAAACATATTATAAATAAGTTTATTGTAAACATTGATATGGCAATAAAAATAAATTATTATTATTATTATTGTATTTCCGGCTTTAAAAAGAAATGAAATAACTTGTAACAAGCATTGTAAAGTTAAAAAATATATAAGAGAATTTTAATACAGTCCATAAAAATTTAGAAGTTAATATAAGTTTTCAGCATTTGAATCAACAGAGTACATTACTAGCTATATGCCCACTTACCTGGCTGCCATGACTGAGGTATCAGTCGGCAATCTATCCACAATTTTCATTGTTCGTAAACAAATTTAAATCAAACTACTTGGTAATTTATTAAAAATTCATGTTTCACTTAGTTTGACATCACAAAAAATTAATGTTTTTAAATTATAAAATCACAATAATAATATTCATATCACTTATAACACTTATCACAAAAGTTAAATTGTCTGTTATTCACTGTTGATCCTCTATCTATAGTCTATTCAAAACATTCCAGGAGATTTTCACAGAACAAAAATTTTTGTTATAAAAGGAAACACCTTCCACAATTTTTACTTGTTTAATTAATAAATTAAAATAGACATTTCTGTTATTTAACAAAATAACATTAATTATTTGATTGTTGTTCCAATTTCCAAAACATGGTTATCTAGATTTTTCCATAACATGGAGGCAGTTTTGATGTTCCGTACGTGCTAATATCAAATTTATTGTGTCGCAAATTTAATGACTGAAAAGTTTAAAAAAAAGCCTTGATTTGATCTGTAAAATATGTATTAAAATCAAAATATGAGTTACCTGTGTAATATCTACTGGCTTCGATTAGACGTTCAACTGTTCAAACAAAAATATAATATAACTATAGCATCAGCTACAGAAAAAACACTATGTTGAAGGATTTTCACGCACATCATATGATCGGCATTTATTACATTAATTGATTAATACGATTTTAATAACATTTATTAATAAGGGTAGTTTTCACACAAATAATGACTTCCACAGTCAACAAAACTAGTAAATTTGTTAGTTTATTTTTATGCAAATTAAAAAAGACCGCGATTTTATTTAATTATTTTAGTTATTAGACCACGCCGCGTGTTATTTGTAAACAAAACAAAGTATATAAAATACAATCTGACGTTTGCTGAATAAAATAAATTTAATTTTTATCCGCTCTCTAGCGGAAAATACGAAAAGGTAGGCTGCGTAATGCATATATTCTTTCAACCATAAGTGCTGATTACACCCAAATAATGCACCCAGGTATTCTAGTGTAACTATAAATCGAAATATCTGTCGATGTTCTGCAGGATCCATACTATACTTAACTAAAATTTTATAGCAACTGTGGTGACTTTTTTATTTATGCATGGTTTCCACAATGGCTAAAGCGAAAAAATTAGCCAAATTAAAATGAGAAAGAAAGAAAAAAAAATCCCAACGGCAGGTATATCCGCTAGAAATAGGTAGATTTCGGGGTCAGACGGTTTTGTGTCCAAATAAAATTAGATAAGTCAGATTAGTTTAAATAAAAAATTTGAGTAGAAACAGAATAATTCAAAAAAATTATCGAACCAAAAACTCCATCAATATAATTTCGGAACAGTTTTATTTAAGTTGGTTTAAACTTTAAACTACTTTTAATAACATATTAAATCCACCAAAGATCAAATGAACTACGTCACAACTACAATTATACCATCACACATAATTTATAATCAAACATTATCAAACAATTTTATTTCAAAATCATCTTTTGTTGTTGTGTTTTTTTGTTCTTATTTAATCTTTTTTCAAACGGTTACTTAGTAAAAGAAAAAAATAAAAACAAAAGAGATTTTGATAATTTTTCTATGGTATTAAATGGCTTGATATTTTTTTGCAAGAGGTTCATTATAATGCTCATAAAAATGGAACCTTTTGGGTTGGAAAGCTGAAATTTTTTGAGGCTATAGTTGAAAAGTATGTTTAAAAGTAAAGATGAATTTAAATAACATAAACTGAAACATGATGAAAGCATTGCCTTTTGCGTTTGTTTTCATTTCAACAGCCCTAGGTTCTCAACCGTTAGATTTGAACTATTTTTTTTGAAAATTTTGGAAAGATTTATATTTTATGTACGTGAGAAAAAGTTTTCAAATATGAGCTTGGCCATTTCAGCTAGATCAAGGACAGCAAAGTTTAGTAAATTTTTAAAACAGCTGATTTTTGAGGAACCTGAAACGCCAAGGTTGTCATTTGGATAAAAATGATAAAACAGGTTCAAATATTCAATATTTTTAAATTTTATTAAAATATTATTATTCAAACGGAAGTTATAGCGCCCTAGATTATTCGACTGTTTAGGCTCTAGCCGCTTAACCGGTACCCGGATATGGCCAGTTCACGAACTTGTCCAAGACATTATTCGCTTAAACATACACAGAAAATTATTTTGGTGTAGGTCGAAAAATGCGACCGTGAGAGTGCCGCTAAATTCCGTTATACCTCATATCGTTATATATATTTATTTATATATATATATATATATATATATATATATATATATATATATATATATATATATATATATATATATATATATATATATATATTTATATATATATATATATACATATATATATATATATATATATATATATATATATATATATATATATATATATATATATATATATATATATATATATATATATATATATATATATATATATATATATATATATATATATATATATATATATATATATATATATATAAATATTTTTCCGTCTCCACTTATCACATATAGTCGTTTGGCATCAAAATTTTTCCGAAATTCCGAGATGAAGCCCATTGCAATAGGTAGATTTTTATATGAAATCTACCTAATAACTAAAGAGGGAATGAAAAAGCAACAACTTGTAATTTCGTTTTTAGGTAGATTTCATATAAAACTCTATTAGGTAGATTTCATATAAAAATCTACCTATTGGAATGTGCTTCATCTCGGAATTTCGGAAAAATGTTCGCACCAAACGACTATATCCAGGGGCGCAGACAAGGGTGGGTTTCGGGTCCGGACCCCACCCTAACCGATAATTTTTCAGTTTTTTTTTTATTTAAACTTAGTGATAATAAATTATAGATTAACGTTTCTGAATATCAGAAGATATTCGATGCTAACTAGGGAACTAAAATTTGTTAGTATTGATCAATTTTCTTTGAGGATTTTTTGAACGCTAATTTTAAATTTTCGAGGGTAAAAATTATCATTGCAGACTCACGCCGGTAAGGCATTCCAGAGATGCCAGGCTCTGTTACAAATTAACTTTGGAAAGCGAAAGTCCTATATCTTGTCACTGGAATAGTAAAATATGGGCTGTTATTGATACTCTGGTGTAACGTGCAAAGTTTGCAGCCTCAGGCCTAATCGATTTGATCGAGGCAAACGCCCGTTCATCTATAATGTATTTGTAAAATTACTTTAAATCATCGACATACAAGAAATAAAGCTAATTAGTAAATACTTTTTGTAAATAAAATTTCTTTTTGTTATTTCGCAGAGTTTTTATTATTAATAAATTAACTATTTTGTTATATTTAATTAAATATTCTACCAAAAGCCGTCAACTACATCTGTAACATAAAATGAAAAATATGGAGGGGCTAAAATCTCACAGCTCTGAGATATCAAGACTTCGGTCTGGGTTAAGGATTTTGATAGAGTGTTCGGCAAAAAACTTTTATGAGGACATGGTTTTTAGTTTTGGGCAGCGATGTATATCAAACATAACTCTTTGTTAATAATACAGTGGCTGAGGGTGGTTGTGTAAGGATAGTTATGTATAGAGGGTTACCCTGCGGAATATTTTAATATACTATCAGGACATAAAAAAAAATTGGGTAAACATCTGGGGTCCTGGCCGGATTTCAGAAAATGACGTCATAAGTTATGCGTATTACCGGTTCATGGATATAATAGGCTCTTCCAAAAGTTGTGCTAAACCATTGCAATATAGGTATCTAATGAAAGCTACTGATTAGAAGAATGTTTTTAGCATCAAAAAATTAATTTCTATTTATATGACGTCATTATAGTTATACTTCCAGTTCATTAAAATGCATAACTATTATGTTTCTTCATCATTTATGATGAACCTACAGAAATAAAACAGAATTTCTTGGGATATGACGAGATATTTTCATAAATGGATATAATATAGTAACTAACAAATTCTTAAAATCTTATTGAACAAAGGTACGTAATTACATTTATTTAACTTAATAAATCAACAGGGTAACTCACGAACTTCTTTTAGTTAGGAACAGTAGCCTACTAAAAAATCACCTTAACTTTTTACTATCAGTCTATATGAGTGTTTTGGCAGTCTATGTACTCAGGTAGAACAGCTTGACATTCCCAGAAACTGATACATCGAATTGCATTACGTTTGCATTCACAACTTTGTCTTGCGCACTTCTTGCATTTGCAGCCTAGTATAAGGTCGTCTGGTAGAATTTTTCTATCATTTGAAGGAAGTAGTAGTGCATCTAGAGAGTACTCATAGCCATATTGAAGGGGACCAAGTTTACTTGGTCTCTCCAGGCATGTTGTATACATATGGGTTATGTAGAATGCTCTTCGGATGTGACTGGTGATTTCTCTACTTGTTGGAGGAAGATCTTGCAAGGAAGTAGCTTTACTGTGATGATATAGCCAATATCGTAGTTCGTCTAAAGTTTTGAACTGAGAGTCCTTCTTAAATAGCATTTGCTGAACATTCTTCCTCATAATTTGCACTCCTTCCAAACCCGGTAAGATACATCACGGGATTTGCTTTTAGCGCAGCAGATTTGGTACCAACTTTACTTGTGTTGTCGCAACCGCTTATAGCAGGCACAGATGGCAGAATGCGGCAAACATCGGAGCCTAATTTTTCACACAAAGTGTGCACAGGAATGTGCTGAACTGAATTACCAACACCTGCCCGAATCCAAACTTACTCTTACTGTGTTTAAATTCATTTTTAACTTTCTTTTTTTCGGAAAATTAAAAATGAAATTCATTCATAGGGAACGATTTAAAAGAAATTATTTTAAGTTTCCTTTCTTATGCATCTTAACTTTTATTTTAAATTAATTTTTTGATGCTAAAAACATGTTCTCCTAATCCGTAGCTTTCATTAGATACCCATATTGCAATGGTTTAGCACAACTTTTGGAAGAGCCTATTATATCCATGAACCGGTAATACGCATAACTTATGACGTCATTTTCTGAAATCCAGCCAGGACCCCAGATGTCTAACCAATTTTTTTTTATGTCCTGATAGCATATTAAAATATTCCACAGGGTAACACTCTATACATAACTATCCGTACACAACCACCCTCAGCCACAGGACTATAAAGTATAAGTATTTTTTTATCTCTGTTTAGAAATTTATTACAAAACTAACACGAAACATCAATACGTTGCCGGAAAATTATAATCAAAATTCCAAAAATATTGTTAAATTAAATAAAATCAAACTTTTTCAAAATTCCAAATATATTCCAAAAATTAGAATAAAATCAAATATCTAAATTTTTTCTAAATTCCGATAATATTTCAAAAATTCTTAAAAATTCAAACTTTTTCCAAAATTCTAAAAATATTGCAAAAATTATTACAAAATCAAAATTTGAAAATTTTTACAAAATTCCAAAAATTATAATAAAATCAAAAATTAAAAATTTTTCAAAGTTCTAAAAATATTCCAAAAATTCTTACAAAATCAAAAATTAAAACTTTTACCGAAATTTTAAAAATATTGCAAAAATTATTACAAAATCATAAATACAAACTTTTTCAAAATTCCAAAAATATTTCAAAAAATATAACAAATTCAAAAATTTCCATGTCCAATTTCATTTTAAAATACATTTACGTCATAAAAACAGCTACATTTTTTTTTCCAAAAAATTGGCTAAAAAAATAAATGGAATCATTTTTTCACACACTTGACATTATTTTTTGACAAACTTATAATGCCATAATTCTCAATAATAATAATAAAATTTCATTTCAAACAAACAATTTTATTTTTTTCCAAAAAATTGGGTAAAAAATAAATAAAAATCTTTTGACACACTTGACAACATTTTTTTGACAAACTTATAATGCCATAATTCTCAATAATAATAATAAAATTTCATTTCAAACAAACAATTTTATTTTTTCCAAAAAATTGGGTAAAAAAATAAATAAAAATGTTTCTTTTGACACACTTAACAACATTTTTTTGACAAACTTATGCCATATCTCCATAATGCCATAATTCTCAATAATAATAATAAAATTTTATTTCAAACAAACAATTTTATTTTTTTCCAAAAAATTGGAGGAAAGGAATTTCGCACCGGTGCGAGATTCCACTCTTAAAGTGGAATTTCGCACCGGTGCGAGATTCCTTTGATTGGGCGGACTCTCGCACCCTTGGTGCGAAATTCCTCTCTTAAGATGGAATCTCGCACCCAGTGCGAAATTCTACTTTAAGGGTAGAAACTCGCACCGGTGCGAAAGTCACTTCATTAGTGGAATCTTGCACCGGTGGAATCTCGCACTTAAAATCCTTTGTGAAACGCTCGCACTAGTGGAATTTCGCACCCCCAGAAACTCGAAATAACAAGGTGGAATTTCGCACCGTGCGAAATTCCACCTTGTTATTTCGAGTTTCTGGGGGTGCGAAATTCTACTAGAACGAGCGTTTCACAAAGGATTTTAAGTGCGAGATTCCACCGGTGCGAGATTCCACTAATGAAGTGACTTTCGCACCGGTGCGAGTTTCTACCCTTAAATTAGAATTTCGCACTGGGTGCGAGATTCCATCTTTAGAGAGAGGAATTTCGCACCAAGGGTGCGAGTCCACCCAATCAAAGGAATCTCGCACCGGTGCGAAATTCCACTTTAAGAGTGGAATCTCGCACCGGTGCGAAATTCCTTTCCTCCCAGTTAGTTCAGTTTATATTGGTTTTATTTATTTTTCGTGGATATTCTTTGTTTTTTGTGTTGGTAATTTTTTTGTTGTTGT
Organism: Diogma glabrata; assembly: GCA_963693315.1. Lineage (NCBI taxonomy): Eukaryota > Metazoa > Arthropoda > Insecta > Diptera > Cylindrotomidae > Diogma > Diogma glabrata. The sequence continues at coordinate 309,669,078 of OY856186.1, forward strand.
TAGTTATGTGATTCTGAATATATTTAAAAAAGATTTCTATGCATTAGAATTGGAAAAAAATAAATAATTTTGATGTTAATTAAGTGATTCCAAATATATGTAAAAAGTTTCTAGGCATTAATTATTTTGTTGTTAATTAAGTGACTCCAAATATATTTAAAACGTTTCGATACAATAGAATTGCAAAAATAAATAATTTTGTTGTTAATTAAGTGACTCCAAATATATTAAAAAAAAAAAGCCTGTATGCAAAAAAAAAAGAAAAAAAATATTTTGGTGTCAATAAAATTTGGTAGAAAATAAAAAAAATTGTTTGTTCTGAATTTCGCGTACCATTTATTGCCGGACAACAGCATTGGGAATCTTCTAAATAACAATCCACGGGAAATTACAGGTGAGTTGATTAATTTGTAATCCTACTGAACCAATGGGTCCTTTCATATGATAATGTTAATTCCATCCATATTAGTGATTTAAACTCCCTTCAGGAATTATGGGTTGGTTAGTGAGAGTGTTTGAACCTGGTATTAAAAAGAAAACCAGGAGTCGTAATTCAATCGGAAGCACATGGTTGTGGTATCACCCTCTTCTAGGTTATTATGGTACAAGATGTGGTTTTCCGCCTGAGAACATAAGTGGCGTAGGGATGATAGGTAAGTAGGGATGGCCGTCTACATTCCTTCTTCTAATTAATGTTTACAAACCGCTTCCAACCAGGACTATCTAGTTATCGGACAACCCACGACCAAAAACATACGCCTGAGCCAAACCGTAGAAGCGGGTCCGGATTTCTAACTAGATGGTCACATCTTTAGCGTTGGCCAGGGCAATCTTTACTCCTTTTTGGGGGCTCAGGTGGCACTACTAAACGTTATACATTCATTATCATTTGTTGCAATACCTCGAGCTTCACATACTGCAACAAAAGTAGGGTACTCAACACCTTCATACATACGTAGATCAGTAAAAGATTTTGAACCACGAACATGCAACAGAAGTAAACGCATATGAAACAATTCTATATCTTTTGGAGTAACCATATATAACCGAGCAACAACTTTATCAGCCCCACGTTGTCTTCTTTTCCACGATTTACTTTGATCATGCCAAACATAATGTAATGGTAATTCTGTATACAAAAACTCATTAACTAAATTATCAATGGAATTCAAATGAAAAAATGCTAACAATTTTGTTCTTGATACATTTGCGACTGCACCAGCCACATTACCATTCCTGATATAAACATTTTGTCTATTAGGCAAATGACAATCAAGTCGAATACTTGTATGAGATTGAAAATGCATTGGAAATTCAAATATGCGCCAAGCAGCTTCTTCGAACCAACATACTGTCCATTCAAAAAATCTTGAATTTCATTTCCCACAGTCGCATCATCATTATTCACTGCATTCTCTCCATTCACTCTCAATTCAACATTGGCAGAATCATACCCTTTATATACATACTTGTAAACATATTTCACACTTTGAACAGTCGTACATATTTCCACGTTAATATGACAATTGAATTTTGCAAGAAGATAAGGATTATATGGAACAACATATCTATTATCAAGAGATGCACCAAGTACATCAACACTCATACCATTATCACGTCGACGATACATAGGATAACCATACACAGATTCTTTAGTATTTTTAGAAAAAGGTTTTGGAAAATTCTTACTACATTTACCATCTCTCATACTAACAGGATTTAGAGCACCACATGGTCCATGCATCATATGACGTTTCACACATTCATGTAATTTAGGAAAAAGAATGGGATCAGAGATTTCAGTACATACAAATTTATTAATCATTTCATTTCCATCAATTCTATCTTCATCCGACAAATTTAACAAACACATCAGCAGTAACATTCTCAGGTCTTTCACAAAATTCATGCATTGATTTAAAAGAACGAACAAATCTCACGCATAAGAAAAACTTCACATACATTGGCATTTCTAAAAATTAAAATAAAGAACAGAACAAAATTATTCACATGCATTCACGTCAGTGTACATAAGAAAACTAAAAAATAAAATACAACCAGCATTGCATAAACTAAATAAAAAAATATAAAAAAAGAACATTTCCGAAAGAAAGTAAAGTTTGTTGTTTCGTGTTTTTTTTTTACATACGATATTTTTACTTGTATGTAAACTTATAATGCATATGTATATAAAAAGTTTTCGTATATATAATAACTTTTTTATTTATGATCCGAAAAATCCCAAAAATCTTTAAAATCTAAGTTACACTAATATCAGTTAGCTGTGAAAATTTGAAACTAATCAAAATTCGAATAAAAAAGCCTTAGGCTGTACAAAGTTTTTTTTTAGCGTATTAATATATAAGATTATACAAATAATTTTGTTTTTAACATAATGCTGCATTTTAATTTAACTTTAAATAATCTAAAGATGAATCTTTACATTTCGCCCATTTTAATTATTCGCCAAATTTTAGGTTGCTGGATTTCCAAATGTGCTTGGATGCATAGACGGGTGCTACGTTTTATAAAGCCGGCACACAAAGTGCGCTCAACATATGTTAATCGTCATGAGTTAATTTCGATAACCTTGAAGGGTGTTTGTGACGCAAATAAAATCTTTGCGGATCTACACGATACACGAATCTTCAAACTGGCATCTGTGATGCCGTCCACACACCGAATTAAATTCGAGTTTTCAAATGAACCCAACGATAGTCAAATTTCCCAAAATAATAATAACAACATAACGAAACAAAACAAAGGGGAAATTAAAAGAAATCAACTTACCAGAGTTTTTTTGAAAACAAAAAACGAATGAAATTTTTGTTATCACTTCGTCATTCACTCCAGTTTTAATTTTCAATGATAAAACATTGTTTTGTCTGATTAATGGTTAAAAAAATCAAAACATTTGTAAAAAACTTAAAAATTAAAACAATTCCATATTTAGTCTTTAAACAACTAAGTTTTTATATTGATTATTCAGTTTTTTGACAATAACAATTTTGACTTAACAACAAAAACAATAAGAATAGTGATGGAAAAAAAAAATAATGAACAAATTATTTAATATTATTAAAGATATTATAATTATTCTGTAATAATTATTCCTTAAGAGATTCATAAGTCACGGTTGAGGACAAGTCATCCCGAAATATCGTTGTTCATTTGATTTTCATTAATATCTGTGGTAAAAGTTCAATTCGGGTCTTACACATCAATATCAAAAAGATTACCAAGCATATGTGGTGAAAAATACCACATTTTAGGAGATGCCGCATATCCGCTTAGAGAATATCTAATTACACCTTATAAAGATTATGGAAATTTGAATAACCAAATATTCGCATTCAACAAAATGCATTGCCAGACCCGTGTCAAGATCGAACATACCTTCAGCTTTTTAAAATAAATATTTCGACAACTAATACGACTTTACTTCAAAACAGTCGAAAGGATGGACCGTTTTGTTTTAACTTGCTGCGTGCTTCACAATTTGTGTATTAAAAACGGTGATATGTGGGTCGTTGGTGCAACCGTGGATCAAAACCAATGTGATATTTCAGAAGCTGTTTTGAGACATTGTGGAGAATTAAAAAGAATCAGTTTAACTGGACAACTGCAAGTTCTTATAAAAAAAACAAAATGTTAAAAAACTTACTTTTTTACTACTATATTTTTTCTATTTCTAGGAACTCAAATAATTAAACCTATACATACGGTGACCATCCGTCCTGTATTTTACAGGACTGTCCTGTTTTTTGCCATGCTGTCCCTTGAGATTTTTTTGCAAATACAGGACAGTACAATGTCCCTTATTTCTTAGTTTGATATGTAAATGTCCTCTTTTTTGCATAAACTTTACACAAATATGCATTTAAAGTAATAATTTTTCTAAATTTCCCTAAAATTTGTCTAAATTTCCTAAGTATTACAATATCGAGCCAAATATCAAAACCATAGCCCCACTTTTTTGCATTTTTCAACGTATTAGCTCCTAACGTTTCTGAAACAGCAAAAACAAATGTTTGTTTGTCTGCCAACCAGCCATTACAACCGATAAACAATAGAAAGCTACTTTAGCGAGCAAAAAAATTGGGTAATCCTTTGAATAAAATAAAATAAAATAAAATTTAGTATTTAATTTTAGTATTCTAGTCAAGAAGACGTTTGTTATTAGTCCCTGAGCCCACGCCGATTTCATGTGATGATTACCACAAATTTTATACTTCGTGAGAAGCTAGTCCTTGACGAGTACGAAAACTTTTGTTCTGCTATTTTCCTCAAACCGTCGATTTTTCGTTCGGCAAGCTTCGAAAAATCTCGATTGCTCGCGATCTTGTAAATTTGCTACCACAATTTTTTTTTAACTGTGGGGGTTGGAAATTTGCTTTAGAAAACGAGGGTAATTTGTCTGCCATTTGTCGAATCCGACAACTGATATTTTGGTATGTTTGGGCTGTTGGACTAAACAAAAGCAGACAAATTTTTGTCGGACAAGGTTACCCTCATGTTCTAAAACAAATTTCCAATTCCCATAGTAAAAAAAAAATTACAAGAGCCCGGGCAATCGGCATTTTTCGGAGCTTGCCGAACGAAAAAGCGGCCGAATCGAGAAAAATGGCAGAACAAAAGTTTTCGGCCTCGTCAAGGACAGGCGCCTCACGAAGTAAAAAATATGTGGTAATCACAACATGAAATCGGTGTGGGCTTTTTTTAAAACATTTTTTTAACACACTTTTATTTGAGGTTGGTAGCAGAGGGCCGTTATTTTTTTTAGCATAATATTTATTTTTTTTTTGTATCACAGCCAAGAGTTCGAAATGAAATGTTTGGCTACCAATTTGAAATAGACTTTTAGCGTAACCCAGGGTGCAGCGCGAGGAGCTTATCTATTTCACACACCCAAATAAGTGGTACTATCAGATCCACCCCTTTACCTTGGTTCCCTGTGTTAAGCAGTATCGCTCCACCTGAACTCAGACGCTCACATGCTCTCATGCGTGAACACAAAAAGGTATCCAACAACATCACGTTACCCTTGCACGAATATTACGGTGACCACACTCGTTGTCGGTTGAAGTCAAGAAAGCCTCCACATAAAACTGCCAGCAACCTGCTGGCAACTAATTTTAATATCTTGGATGCCTGGGACACCTCCTGGCATCATTACAAGACAACTGGCCTTTCTATTACTAACCCGACTTCTACCCAACCTGGTTTCGATCTGCCACGTCATACCTGGATTACATTAAACCGGGAATACGAATCATGGACGAATCATGGACGTTGTGATGATTCTTTCTATAAGTGGGGTATTTCAGAGTCCCCTGAGTGTGACTGCGGCGCTCCACAACAAACCATAAAACACATTGCAACTGTGTGTCCAATTCGACGGTACAATGGCAACATCTCAGACATCCATTTGGCAACTCCCGATGTAGTAGCATGGATAGACTCGCTCGATGTAAACATCTAATGTTCAAATGTACTGCCCAATGTTCAAATATTTTACTTTTTACTTTTTTACTCAAAGACGCGCTATCAAATCGATTGTAAGTTCATTTAATATGTATCCATGTTTTGTTTTATGTAGATTTCATAGAAGAGTCTACCTATTTTTAAGTTTAATTTTTAATGTGTCACAAAAAAAACCATACGCTAAATAAAAGCATAATATTTTAGTTAATTAATGTCCTGTATTTTCCTTTCCAAAAAATGGTCACCGTACCTATACAATAATTTCACTAAAAGAATTTTAATTCATATTTTACTATATAAGACTCTTAAACATAATAATTCTAATTCTTATTTTTAATTTTTATTCATTTTATTTTTTAAAGAAAATATTTACAGTGTAAGAAATTTTAACGTTCTTCAAATCGAAATGAAGTTTCAGTTGAAAAATATTTTGTGAAAAATCTTATTTCACCAGGCATGTTTCGGCCTTCAAAAATGAAAATTTCGATATAAAAAAAATACATATTGATAGATCTTAATTAGCCCTTTCGAACTACGTTAATTAATTTATGAGCCCGTCTTTTGTTTTCCCAGGAAAAATCAAAATATCATTTTCCTTTGTTCACCTTTTCAAATACCCGTATCTCTTTAAAATATGGTTATTTTTATTCTACCAAGCGTAGAAAAATTGCCCTTGAGCTGATTTAAATTGCCCGCGTGTCAATTATTATAAATATTTAATAATAATCCTACAAAAAATAAATAAACGTAATAATCCTATAAAAATAAATAAATAAATAAAAAATAATTGCGCATGCGCGGTAGAAAAAAGTCAACACTGCTTGTTTAACTCTACAATAATATTTGTTAACTCTACATTAATTACATAAAAATATGAATTAAAACACTTAGGTTAATTGAAATAGATATAGTTTGTTTTTAAAACGTAAGAGGGAGTTAGTTAACATTTTTTGTATTAAAAAAGAATAATTCAATTCATTGTAACCTTTCAAACTAAAAACGTGCAAAAGATAAAAACGATACAAAAAAAATACAAAGGTGCCATTAATAATCAATTGTTAAAACGATAGCATTAATCAATAGAATTAACACTATTTTGGAATACTAAAAATAAATAATAACATCATTGTAATTAATCACGTGCACGATACAGTCCACACTCCACAGCTCAACATTTTGGTCCTTGCACACCGGATTACAACAAGCGCGGTAAAACAGATTCAAAAAATAAACGAGAACAGCTTTCTAACGCTACCTCAAAGGTAATAATATTTATACACAAATATTAAAAATTGTTCAACTCTACATAACCTCAACGAGCAAACTTGTTTTTGGATTGGATTTCATAATACTCTACTTACACAGCAGTGACATCTAATAATCAACAGCGGTAACATAACAATTTGAAGTACATACATTCTATATTTAATTGAATACATACTTTCATTTTTTAATATTTTAAAAATTTTTAATCATAACTTTAATTTAAAATTCAAAATTACTAATAGCATAATTTCTAGTAACATACCTTATTATACAGCAAATTGAAAACATTTTTCGTTTAATTAAATATGGAGGCTCAAACTAAAATGAATAAAAAGAAATTTGCGACACTAAAAGCAAAATTAACAAACATCAAAAAATTTGTAGAGCAAGCTACAGTAGACAAAAAGTCAATCGGATACTCAACCAGACTAGAATCGTTGCAAAAAACCTCTAGTGGATTTGAATGTGTAGTAGCCGAGTTAACTGAATCGGTAGATGATGAAAAGGAATTTTCAACATTAATCGATTCATTTACCGAATTTAAAGAAACATATTTTCTTCTTCTTAAGAGTTTACAAGGTTCGTTACCTGAACGACTTCAGGTTCAAGAAAGTAGTTTAGATCTTTCAATACGTGATCCTGAATTAAATTCTCCTTCTTCATCACAAATTAACCTAGAATCAATCAGAGCTGAGGCTGCTATATTGCCACAAATCCAAGTGCCAACATTTAATGGCGACCCTGCACAATGGTTGACTTTTAAAGACACTTACACGGCAGTGATCCACATCAACGAAAAAATATCGAAAATTATTAAATTTATTTATCTTTTAGACAAGCTCAAAGGGGATGCACGAGAGACGGTAGGGCATATCACTTTAACTGCTGCCGGCTATGATAATGCATGGACGGATCTAACACAAACATATGACAATGCACGACTCATTGTTGAGGTACACATAGAGGCATTATGTAAAAGTGCACAAATAAAAAGAGATAATGCCCAAGATCTTAAAACATTATCAAATTCTTGTCGAAACCATATATCTTTCCTTGAAGCTTGCAGGTTAGAAGTTACTGGTTTAGGTGAACAAATATTAATGGGTCATTCCATTGTGACCAACGTAACATTTTTACCCTTTTAAACTCATACTTTTGCCTATTATTCATAAAAAACATTGTTATTTTATGAAATTTATGTTATTTTATGCTATTATGCAGGTAAGAAATACACTATCAATGAAAAAAGCAGTAAATTAAATATATATTAAGTAATAATAACAAAATTCAGTGCTGTGACCAACGTAACAAAAAAAGTACCACAGTAAAACTTACTCATACTTTCAAAGCAATTTCTCTGAAAGCATGTCTTCAATAAACTCAAATTTAGGTTTGTATAAAGCACAAGTTATTTGTTTTTAAATATGCATATGTTTTTTTATAAATGCTAAATACAATAAGAGGTTCCCTTTAAAAAAATTGTGTGACCAACGTAACGTGACCAACGTAACAGAGAAAAAACACATAAGAAAATAATGTATTTCTAACAACAATTTTATTACTTATTTATTTTTTTCCATCTTTTATACAATTTATTTGTTTACTTTCTATCTTTGGTATCAATAATGACGGGCAATTTTCCAATTAGATTAATTTTTCCACGACATAAACTTCATTGAGGTTTATGTTTCCATGGAATGACCCTAATACATATCATATTAAGCAGGTTTGATATTCTTCGAAAAGAATGGGAAGACAAGTTATCTGCAACTGAACTTCCTACCTGGTCACAACTAAGAGACTTTCTTCGAGTAAAAAGTCGAGTTCTTGAGTCAGTTTAACAAACTAAGAAGCAAACGGAGATTCCTTTTATTAACTCGAATAAATGGAACAACAAACCTGCAGCTTATAATGTTAACAAAAATTATAAGTAAATAAATTCTTTTGTATTATCGAACGAATCATCAAAGGAATCAAACGCACAATCAACTGAATCAGCATATTCAAGACCGCAAACCATCAATAAACAAAACCAGTGTCAAATGTGCCAAGCAAATTATCATCCCTTATTTGCTTGTCTTGCTTTTCGGAAATTGTCATCTGTAAATCGATTACAGAAAGCCAATGAACACAAGGCTTGCTTAAATTGTCTCGGCAGGTTTCATTCGATAGACAGTTGCAAGTCAATTGGTTTGTAACAAGAAGCGAGTTTGTAACAAGAAGCACCATACACTGTTACATGATTCATTCCGTCATCCTCCGGCGGAAGATGTTAATCCTAATCAGAACACCACTACTTGTCACGCTGTTGCAAATACGGAAGTGTTGCTATCTACAGCAATAATACTTATTCAAGACAGACTTGGAAAGTATCATGAATGCCGAGTGCTTTTGGATTCAGGTAGCCAATCGAATTTCATTACTACTGCTTTAGCAAACAAGCTTGGTGCTAGTAAAAACAGTTTACATAATTTAACTATAAATGGGATAAATCAAACAGAAACTCTGATAAAGCAAAGTATTTCAACAAACATTAAATCTCGTTACAAACAATATAATAAATATTTAACCTTTTTGGAGGTGCCACAAATCACTGATTCACTACCGCTAACGAATCTGAATATTTCTTCTTGGACAATACCATCAAAATTAGCATTGGCTGACCCCACATTTTACATATCAAAGCCAGTAGAGGTATCATTAGGAGCAGACGTATTTTTCGAAATACTTGTTATAAATCAGATCAATCTTAATAATGAAAAAAGAATAAAAAAATCACAAATACGACCTAAGAAGAGCAGCTAGCAATACCCATAACACAAACACACCGACAACAGCCCTAGTGGAACACCACCTAGAACTTCAGCATATGCCAGATTTTAACAATGTCAAAATATTAGACAAACAGAACAATTGGTCAAAAAGACTTACGGTTTAGGCTCTACACATCTACACACACAATACATATAACATAAAACGAGACTCCGATCAAATCACTCCGGTATTTTGTAATATCATTAAAAATGGCATTGAAAATAAACATAGCTCACAAAATAGAAAAAGAAGACATTCAGATAATTATACACACACCGATATCAATACACAAACCAATAGAAAGAGACGAAGAATCAGTGGCGGATTACCATAGAGGCGGAAGAGGCGGCCGCCTCGGGCCCCACATGCACAGGGGCCCCCTCGCTACAAATAGTATTGATATTTTATAGGTATTCAAATATCAGATGACTGCGTTCATTCAACCAAAGTTTTTAAACCTAAAGATTTTTTTAATATTATCCCACATGTAAAAGTGTTAGGTTGTCAATTTGAATTACTTTTTTTCATGTATGTATTTATTTTAATAATTCTAATTTGATAGTTTTATAATTTTTTAATGTACAAATTCGTTTTCCAATTTGTTTAGTAAAAAAACATTTTGTTTTGAAAAGTTCCACTGTTACGAATAAATATTAATACTAAAACTTTATTTGCAGTGGGCTGTTATTATATCAATCGCAAAATTATTGATAAAAACAAAATCCAGATAAGTATTTTTTGGATATTTGAAGTATATTTTGAGTTTTATGTTTTCATCAATGATTTTGGATTTCTTTTAAGACCTATAATTTATTGAAAGCATTAAACTGAAAACCTCAATTTTAAGCATATAATTGTACATATTTTAGATTAATTTCATATATAACTAAATAAATGAAAACTTTTTAACGTGTAGAATTGAAATCTATTATTGTATGCTTAAAATCCATGTATTTTTTATACAATACATGCTAAATTCATCATTTGGATTAACGTTTGAAAAGGGTTTCCATATGATATGATTGATATAGTATAGGTGTTTTAGCTTTAGTTGTATATTTCGTTTTATCAACGTTGATTGGAAAAAAGATTGTCTAAAAAATTTGTTTGAAAAATTTGAAAAAAAGATTGTTTGCAACTGGACGTACTGATACTCAAATAGCTCGTGAAATTGAAGTACAACAAAAATGCTGGCGGGAAGTTTTAAAAAGAGTTGCAGCTACAGTAAAGCTATTAGCTACTTTGGGTTTAGCATTTCGTGGTCATCGAGAAGATATTGATTCGAACAGAAAAGGAAATTTTATGACATGCATTGAGTACCTATCCCAATTTGATGATTTTCTTTAAAATCATTTGAAGAGGTACAGCCATCCAGGAAAAGGTAATGTAAGTTATTTATCACATACCATATGCGATAAATTTATAAATTTAATGGAAACTGAAGTAAAAGACACATAATTCAAGAAATTCAGGACTCTTTATATTATTCAATTATTGTTGATTCTACGCCAGACGTGAACCACACTAACCAACTAAGTTTTATATTAAGGTACATTGATAAAGTGGGCGATGCGAGAGAACGATTTTTGGATTTTTACAAATTGAAAATCACAATTCAGAATATCTAGCACAACTTATTTTGAAAACTTTAAACAGTTTGTCTTTGGATATTAAAAATTGTCGCGGTCAAACATATATGGCCGGAAAATATAATGGTTTACAAGCCAGAATTAAAACTCTAAGTGAGACCGCCATTTTTATTCCTTGTACAAGTCATACGCTTAATTTAATTGGAAATTATGCTGCAGATGCCTATTCTACTGCGGTGTATTATTTTAACTTTACCCAAAATATATATGTGTTCTTTTCTTCATCTACTCACAGATGGAAGTTGCTTATTGATAATTTTTCCGATCCTAATTCCAAACATATTAAAAAATTAAGTGACACAAGTGACAAGATGGTCTGCAAGAGCTGATGCAGTATCCGCCTTGCGGTTTAATTACAAAAATATTAAAAGCGTTCTTATCCAAATTAGCGAAAATGAAGACGAAAAACCGATTGCTAAAGTTGAGGTTAAAGAATTAGCTAGCTCTTTCGATGAATATGAATTGCCTTATTAACCGTTCTATGGGATATATTATTGCAATGAATCAATAGTACTAGAAAATCATTTCAAAATATTCAAACGAACTTATTACAAGGAGTAAAACTATTTAATTCTTTGTCACAATTTATAAGGGATGTTCGGAATGATTTTGAGAGCATAGAAAAGCAAGCAAACTTATTAACAGACAATATTAGCTACAAAGAAGGACGAAAAAGAAAACGCAAAATTATGTATGATGAATCATCTGCAAATGATACACAGCTAGTAGGACGAGAATTGTTTATTATAAATACTCACAATATGATCTGTGATAGACTTGCCACTGAAATGTCTACCAGAACGTCCATATATGAAACTGTTTTAAATAATTTTAAATTATTTTTTGATCAAAATATACCCAGTGATGAAGTTGACAAGTGTATTTTAGAATTGTCAAATACATATGCGAGGGATATAGAAGTACAATATTTTAAAGACGAAGTACATCATTTTTTAAAATATATAAAAGAAGAGAACATCACTTGTCCATTTAAGATGTACAAGGTAATAATTGATGGCCTGCAATCTTCATTTCCCAATGTGGAAACTATTTTAAAAATATTTCTTACATTGCCGATATGCAACGCAAGTGGGGAACGATCTTTCTCCGTTCTGAAGCGGATAAAAAATTATTTAAGAAATAGTCTTAATCAAACTCATTTGCAAAATTTTTGGTAAAATCTTAGGCCCCAAAATTTTGTTCCGCCTCAGGCCCCTTAAAGGCATAATCCGCCACTGCGAAGAATAAATGATTAATAATTAAAACCGAGCATTGAGAATATTAATTAGCATTGAGAAATCGTGTTGCTTCTAGTAATAAGACATTAATAGTATAATAATTTGCATGGATAGTGTTATTTAAAAAGTATATGTTTTATGTTATGTTTAATAGTTAATAATTTGTAATTAAAACAATTGTACTAAAAATGTGTACGACAATATTTTTTGTCAGTTTAATTTTAAATTTTTAAAGGTTTTAGCATAATTAATTAAATATTTACAATAAGTGCATAAGCACGAGAACTAAAATAACAAAAAAACAACATCTGTTAATAACGTAGTTGGTTAATAATGTAAGTAACTTTTATTTTTATTTTATACAAAGACAATAGCATTTTATATAGATCACTAATTGATTATAATTTTGTAATAAAGATCATTGAAGATGATGTTATATACATCGAAACGTAGATGAAGACTAATCACATGATTAACGGATAAAAACATTGTTTTATTTATATCCAAAACAAGACCGCAAAGCCGATAGATAATAATAATAAAAAAAAAACTTAATAATGGTATTCCAACACTTCATGAATCTTCATTTGGATGGATAATAAGTGGATGAGCAAAAACTTCTTCAACTTATAATCAACAGTCATTCCATATCCAAATCAAATCAGAAGGTTTCGACGAACTAACAGAATCAATCAAAGCATTTTGGGAAATAGAAAATAGCCCATCCATAAAATTTCTCTCAGACGATGAAAAACTATGTGAGGAAGTATTCTTGAAAACATTCTCAAGAACTGAATCTGGTAGATACATTGTATCACTTCCCATGAGACAAAATATTACACTGGGTGACTCCAGAACAATGGCATTAAAAAGATTTTCTTGTTTAGAAAGAAAATTGAACTTAAATGCTGAATTAAAAGAAGCATACAACAATTTCATAAATGAATATATTCAATTAGGTCATATGAAAGAAATTACACACTATAGCTCAAATACATATTTTTTGCCTCATCACGCCATCGTCAAACCATCTAGTTCTAGTACAAAATTAAGAGTGGTTTTCGATGCCTCGGCGAAAACCACAAACCATTGAATAACATATTGCTCACTGGTCCAACGGTCCAGCAAGAGCTATTTTCAATAATTCTTCGGTTTAGAAAACATCGCTTTGCCTTTACGGCCGATATTTCGAAAATGTACAGGCAAATACTTGTCAATTCCAACCAAACAAATTATCAAACAATATTTTGGCGTGCGAACGACACGGATGTATTAAAAATGTATGAATTACTAACTGTTACATATGGAACCGCATCCGCTCCATATTTGGCCACTCGGGTTTTAATGCAATTGGCAGAAGATGAGAAAACTAAATTCCAAATGCATCAAAAATCACTAAAACAGATTTTTATGTGGATGACATACTGTCAGGCTCCGATAATATTGACGATGCTTTAACGTTGCAGAGTGAGTTGATAGAAATGCTAAAGTTAGGTGGATTTGAACTTCACAAGTGGTGTTCCAACAGTATCCGTTTACTAGACGCAGTTCCTCTGCCAAATCGTGAGAAACTTATTAAAAATGAATTCGATGGCTCACAATCCATAAAAACTCTAGGACTCATTTGGCGTCCTGATTGTGATATTTTTGTATTTAACATTACAGATCAACCACATTTTTCATTTCTAACAAAGCGTATTATCCTATCTGAAATAGCAAGGCTATACGATCCATTGGGTTTGTTAGGACCCATTATTATAGTTGCAAAATTACAAATACAAGCATTATGGAAATCATACGCGAACTGAGATGATGAGCTGCCAGAGAACGAAAGCAAGGCTTGGAATGAATTTAGATCTGAACTTCACAGGGTAAATGAGATAAAACTACCACGCTGTGTAATTCCACCTAATGCAACACGTACAGAATTACACGGATTTTCTGATGCATCGGAAAAAGCTTACGGAGCTTGCGTATACATTATGACCATAGATGAAAGGCAAAACATTACAACAAATTTGCTCTGTAGCAAGTCTAGAGTAGCACCTCTAAAATGTTTAACGCTGGCTAGGCTTGAGTTATGCGGTGCGCTTTTACTATCTAAATTGGTCAAATCGGTAAAGGAATCAATGTGCATAGATTTTAATAAGGTTATTTTATGGTCTGATTCTACCATTACCTTACAATGGATAAAAACAGCTCCATTTAAGCTTAAAACCTTTGTCGCCAACAGGGTAAACAACATTCAAGAATTAACATCCAATTACACTTGGAATTACATTTCATCTGGTTCTAACCCTGCTGATTTATTAACTCGTGGCATATCTCCTGTAGACCTGTTATCGACGAATTTATGGTGGCATGGTCCTGACAATTTATATCACATAACTGAAATTGAATTCGACAAGAATTTCGAATTGGACATGTCTCTAGACTTAGAATTTAACCCAAACCCTGCAACATTAACTTCTGTTCAACTAATGCCATTAGAACTATTAACAAAATTCAGCACATTTAAAAAATTGATTCGTGTTACATCATACTGTCTTAGGTATATCAACAATATAAAATCATCTAAGGACAAATTAACAGGTCTATTGACAGTGAGCGAGACGGATAATTACACAATTATGTAAAATAGCTCAAGCCGAGATCAAATTAGAATTTAATAGTCTTAATCAAGAAAAGAAAGAATTCCTAATAATAGTAAATTGAAACAGTTGAATCCATTCTTGATGCCAATTCGCAGCGCCGTAGTTTAACTTTAAGGGGCCCTGTGCACAACATCGTATGGGGCCCTATGCAAACACTAAAATTTTTTTTTTTTAATGTTATAGAATTCATTTTTATTGTTTTTTACTTAAAAAAAATATGTACAAATTATAAAGGAATTTTCCTAGCTTTTTGCTGGCAAATTCATTAATTATGTAACTATAATTAATTGTTCTGGCTGTTGCATTTTCAATTGTCAGTATTGCTAATCCAGAAAAGCCTTTCTTGTGACATTGCAGACCGTAGATAATTTTCAATTAATTTCAGTTTTGAAAACGACTGTTCACAATGAGCAACGGTAATTGGTATTGTTAAAATTATTATATGAACGATGCATACATTTTGATACATAAATAGTTCTTCCAAATTCATTTCTATAATAAATTCCAAATTCTCCATTATAGTATAATTATCTGCTAAAAGATATCTTTAAATAGAAAGTTCATTTTTGAACGTGGAGTCTTCAATATCCATTTCTAAGTGTTTGACCTAGATGTGCATAATTAGTATTGAATTAATTTGTATTCATAGCTTTTAGCTTTTAGCTTCAAATCGTTCTTGCAATGAATTTATCACAGTATGGATTAATTTATTAAAATAAGGCTGTTTAAATTTATTTTCAGCAGTAAGAGTTAGATGGTTACACTCATCATCAATTTCAGGAATGAGCTCACCCATATCAATATCATCACAGCATTGAATTTGTTCAATTTCTTCTTGTGGTTCAAATCCGTCATTTGTATATCGTCATATATATCATTTATTTTATTTTTTGGATCTGTATAATAACAATAGTCAGCTTACGTACTCGGCTAGGTTCTGGTGATTTATCAAAACATTCTCTGTTTCTATTTGTTAATATTTGGGTATCACGTACAGGCCGTTCGGTAAACTGTGCTATTACATTTATTGCCAACGATATTTCTTGTGCTTCTTTTATAACCTCTTGGAAATAGTTTTTTAAGTCAGCAAGCAATAAATAACATAGCCCTTGTATGTTGTAATGCAATATTGATTGCCATATCCTTTCGATGAAGCAATTGGCTGAATATGTGAAGCTTTGATAGCAAGTGATACCAAATTGTTGACAATACAATAAATTCATAAGAATTTATTTGTTTTCTTAAAGATACAGCAAGAGTTTTACAATCTGGATAGCTATTCTTAAGTTCATCTAATGCAAAACTAATTTCTTTTATCTGGAGATATTTGACGGCTTTTATACTGTTAAAGCGATATTCACATTGAAATATTTTGCTTGAATGGCCCATCGCTTTGTCGATGCAGCAAAAATCTTATATAAATTATTTAATGTAGTGAAATAATTTTGACTTTTAATAGTGTTTTTAACACAGTAACGTCGCCTATATTCACCTAAATAATACTAAAATCAATTCATATTCTTTTTCTAATTCAATAAAAATTTATTTCAATCATTTCAGTTCATTTTTACAATAATAATAATTTTAAAATTTTCAAATAATTAACGGCCAACTCAATTTCGAATATACTTATAAAAATAAACGAACGCACTTAATGGCTCAATTTTTTTTCCATTTTGTTTTTGTTGCTAAAAAGATGATGTGTCGGAAGACGCATTTTTATAAATTCAATCTGTGTTTTCCTATTAAAATGAAAACAACTAAAAATAAGAAAATTAAGAATTGTTTTTTTCACAAATAAAATAATGTTAAAAGAATTAAAAAAATAGATACTGAAAAGTTAAAATCCGATTTCAATAACGGGTTACTGTGTATTTTTTGTTGTAAATATAAAAGAAAAATTGTTAATCATTAAAGAATTGATGCTTGATTGAACTGTACAAGTGATTGTTTTTATTTCTAAAATGAATAGTGGCAACGCCCTGTTGATAAAATTTCTTCAACAATTTGTTTGTGGCTTAATTTTGAATGACTAATGCTGTTGTGTCATCGAGCATAGTCATAAAAAAGGAAAATATTTGCAATATAAAAAGTTATAAGGGCTATGAGGTAACAATAATAACAGTTCGTGCGACAAATAACAACTACACACATGAATAATTAACGAAATCGTGTAACCACAGTCATTTAACAAGGTTCACGATATCTACATACATAAACACGCATTTGGATACAAGCTTAGAGTCTGGCAAATTGTGACTCACCAGCTTGTGAAGAAAAGAATAGTTGTATGCTGTTACATTCTTTGAAATACACTTTTTTTTGGGGAACGAGCATATAAACCTGAGTGAAGTAGCAGCTGTAATTGTACATATAAATAGTCAACTCCGATGCACCCAACAGTGATTCAAGTGAAAAGTTATTGGAAAACAAAAGCTGTGGATTACTAGGAAGAAAAGAAAAACAACATTAGTATTTGTAAGTCATATTTTAATTAACTTTTATTCAATAAATTATTAGTATCTCTATACTTTATGTGATATATACATACAAAAAATGCTAGGCTAGAACTAATGAATTAAGGGACTCCCAATTTCAAGATTCGCGGTGGAGATGATTCGATATCCCGATAGATTTAATTAAATAATTTCTGGTATAATCATTTTTGTGATAAAAGTCCAAGAGGATTCACAGTTTGAATCCCAAATGGTTCGCAGGGTGAACCAGTAACAAATAAGTGGCAGCCGAAACAAAGACTGGGTTATAAAATTATAAAAATTGAATTTGTGGTTACAGAGCTATTTTTTTGTGTTTTGGGCGCAAAATCTGATATTTGTGAGATTTTGGGTGTGGTCAACCGGTTATTGTGCAATATTTGTACAATTTCCTTCGTTGAGTTATTCCTGGCACAATTATAAATTATATTTTCTTGAAAACCAGTTTTGAATTTTTATTTAAACTACATATATAAACTGGGCGTTGTAAAGGGCTTTGGTTTGTGTGAATTTTTTTTGTGTGTTTTTTTTTAAGTATATTCTGGTATATTTTTGATATATATACATATATATATTATATTATATATTTTATTTTTGGAATTTTTGAATTTCTTTTTAAAATGCACACAATCAGACAGCACGGCTCGTTTAGAAGCAAGCGTCGGCCGGGGCCAGGAGAGCTAGGCCAGCAGCGGTCAAGCCAGGTGTGAATGAGGTGGATGAAATTATGCATGAGATTATGAGTCTAGTGATGAATGTGGTGAATGAGAGGATGAAGGAGGCGATGAATGTAGTGAATGGAGTTATGGATGTTATAATGGATGAAGTTAGGGATGGAGTGTATAAGGAATTGTTGAATGATATAGCGATTGAGTTGTATGATGACATGGTGGATGAAATCGTGGATAAGGTAGTAAGTGAAGTAATGAATGAGTGTGTGAACGAGGTGAATGAGGTGTTAGTAGATGAAGTGGATGAGATGAATGAGGAGGTGGATGTGTTGGAGAGGCGCCGCTTGAGGAGGCTGGAGAGGGACAGGAGAAGGTGGAGTTCTCTTTAGTCATGCACGCTTATGCGGAGATATTGGCTGAAGAGAACGCTATCTTTGAGGCCAATCACAGGAAAGGGAACCCTCGACCAGGACCTTGTTGATTGAGTGCATTTTGGAGAAATAATTTTTTGAATTTGGAAAAAAACCGTTTTGGGGCAGTAATTTTTTTCGGAGACTGTTTTTTTATACTGTCATTGTACATAGTTGTAGATAGGTCATTGTAAATATTTTTGTACATACGTTCTGTTCATAATAATTGTATATAGTTGAGAATAGATTGTGTGTACCTGTAAATAAAAAAGTTTCTTTATAGAGAATTACATTGATTACAATCTTCGAAAATAAATTTTTACGCTATTAACGCGTATTTTTACGCTATAAATTTTTACGCTATTCAAATGATACAAATGGTATAGAGCATAAACTATATTTTAAAAAAATTTATGTTTTTTATTGCGATTAATTTAAAAAAATAAAATAAATATTTTTAGCTAACATTTATTTTTGTTGGTTGTTTTGAATACGATACTTGGATTTTGTAATCGCTTTACGATAGTCGTAAAACAATTTTTGATTGGTGATTCTTTTTGTGTGAATGATGAAATAGGATTTGGGATGTTTTAAGCGAATATGAAAAATTTGTTTATGTTTATTAGGATTAGTAAATAAATCTTTTCTTTCTTAGCGGTAGGCCTAACAAGCCATCCATGGGGCTTATCCCCTTAACATATTTATGTTCTTAGATCGCCCCTGTCCATTATGGACATGCGATCGAAGTTCATTGGTTTCTTCTCTTCATTTCAGAAGGAGTTTTCTGGTGATAAGGGGATGACTACTGCTGGTCTGTACTTAGGTGCAAACCAGTAGTACCATTCCCTGCACAGAAGCTTCTTTAACGAAATGAAGAGGAGAACCAATCTATTTTTTTATCAGGATCGAGGCTTCACCTCACACAACTTCAAAATTTTTCCACTTTTACATTTAGCTTGCAATAGACAATTTTCATGGAGTTCAGGATTTGAAGTCTGGTGCTCGGGAGCGTTCTTCGACTATGGCATTAGTTTAATGATAATTTATTTTTAGGTAGATCAACCGCAGCTGGGTCAGTAGAAATGGGCCTAGGGTCTAATCGTGACAGTTGCGATTGTTTTTGTTAGGTTGGGGAGAAACTGTTCTGTAGAATCTGGTCGTAAGGGGCTTTTCTAGTCGGTTCTCACATGCATTGTTGGAGTGGGCTCGCGAACGCGATAATTCAAGTACTAAATAAAATGGTCATTGGTATCATACTTACTTTTATATTGTCTCCAAACGAATCTTGATTTTGGGAATCTCTTATCTATATATTAAATAAAAAAATAAAATAAATAAAAACAATACATTTTTGAGAATAAATAAATAAAAATTTTTATTAAATAAATTAATTTTAGGGAAATAATTTTTAAGTAAATACATAATTTTCTTAAATACGCAATAACATCCAAATTTTAATAAATATTTTTTATTTTTTTAAAAAAATAAATAAATATTTTGAAGCTAAGACGGTGCATCCAATAAATAACCATTTTTTTAAATATTTTTATTTTTTTTAAATTTAAATAAATATTTTCCCCTAGGGGTGCCATCGTCAATAAATAATTTTAGGTACTTATCATTGTGAAATTTCAGCATATCTGAAATTAAATAAATAAATTATATTTTATATATACAATATTTTAGGAATTTTTGTGAAAGGTGAAGCAAAATTGGGTACAACAATAATCTTTTTTGTTCTTTTACTAAATTTGTTCTTACAAAACAATTGGTGTTTTCGAATTGGGGTGTTCGTTGTTTTTTTTATTCTTTGCGTTTTTCATTTTTTTTTATTTTCCATCGGACGATTGTTACCGGGCGTACTAACTCCACTTTTTTTTTGGAATTGGTTTTAGTATTGTTGTTGATTGTGAGTTCAAAAATTTTACAAATTTTACCATCGAAATGTCAAGCCAGTTAGACGTTGACCATCCGTTCTATGGTTTGGAACCCAGCGAGCTACAAGTCGAATGTTTGGTTCGGGGTGTGGACTTCGGGGGGGTCAATTGGGCAGCGGAACTGCGAAACCACGCAGATCATGGGGCAGTTCCAATAACAGTATCTCATGCGAGAGACTTGGTAGCTGAATCTCAAATGGTGGTGCAGGCAGCACAACTTGTTTTGGATCAGGTACACCGACTTCAGCCACCGATTAATCAGACCTTCTTAGATGGTTTGGCGAATAGAGTGTTGCATTACACGGGTAGAATGAATAGGTTGGGTCCTCGCAATGACTTGCAAGAAGCCCGCACCTACGCTATCTCGCAATTGTCACGCGCTTGGGATATAATAGGATCGCTGTTAACACGTCCAATTATGCAGAATAAACCAGGAGTATCATCTGCTCCATCTGCTTCACCTGCTTTTCAACCAGATGAGAGATCCACACCGATCCCAGTGCAGCCAATAACGGACACAATACATAGTCTGAATCGTCCAAACCATCAACAACAGAGACGGTCAGAACAATTACCATCGGCTTATTATCAACAATCGGGTTTGAGAGCGGAGGACTTTGCAATACCACAATTGGGTCCATCGTTCCAAGCTGAACAAATACACAACAATCCAGCGTTGGTACAACCACAATTACAATCAAATTATCCATCAGTACCACAGATACAACCACCACCATTATATCCACAAGCTCCACTAACAGCACCACCACCATACAACCAACCTCCTCAGGTATGGCGTGACGCGGCTCCAGCGTTAGCACCAGTGGAGTACCGAGGGGTTCGTGGGAACAATTTTAGTCGTTATGACTCAAACTGGGTTCCAACCTTCACAGGAGATGGTCACTCTCCTTATGTTCATGAGTTTGTTCATAGAGTGGAGGCGGCTGCCAGGAGGGACCGTGTGAATTGGGCGACCTTAGGTCTATCGTTCCACGGTACCTCAAGGGAGCTGCCGACAGAAACTATTTGAACTTAACTCATGAATATGAGGTGGTGACTTACCCAGTGTTAAGGGAGGGACTCCTACAAACCTTCGGTACGCTCACTGATGATAAGGCGATCTTGCGAGTTCTTCTGAACCGCAAACAAAAGTCAAAGGAGAGCGTATACGAGTATCTGGTGGAGATTGGTTCGTTGAAGCGTCGTTTAGCACGTCCATTTGCTGACCGTGAAATGCTAGAGATTGCTCGGGAGGGACTGAGTGTGGAACTCAAAAATGCTACACTAGCAGCAACAATACATTCAATTGATGAACTTCGGACTTTATGTCAGAAGTTTGAACGTTTGTGGTCCACACCAGTTCCGACCAGAACATCAAACTTAAGAATTAGCGAGCTACAACAAGTGGATGATTATGAGGTGGATGTTGAACCAGAACAACATGGATATATTGAAGCGATGGATTCAACACCGAGACGGATATTTCAGCGACCTGGCATAACATCTGATAACAGTCAACCTGGTCCATCAATGTCCAGACAACCAATAGTGTGTTTCAGATGTGGAGTAAACGATCATCGAGCTCCTGATTGCTCTAAAAATCGGATAAAATTATATTGTTGGAAATGTAACAAGCCGGACGTTATTTATGCAAATTGTTCATATTGTCACCCGTCGTTAAACTATCGACCGAGAGTACATGCTTCGGGGATGATCGGTTCAACATCCAATGAGCCCGAAGAAAGCGACGAGAGATGTAGGAACGCAGGACGATCCACCACCAAGGAAAACCGAATAAAAGCATCTAGCACATTTAATTTCCCATCATTACATCGAACGTATTTTAGACGTCTTGAACGTAACATTAGATATTGGAGGTTGAGGAAATTATTTCGCAAAGCATGTATTTCATCTATCCTTTCAGAAACAAAGGATCCTCGGCCGCGACTAACAATAAGGATTTTGGACAAACATATTTCAGGATTATTGGATAGTGGAGCGTCAATCACTATACTTGGAAGAAATTCCTTGGAATTATTGGAATCATCAGGTACAACCTACCGTAAATACACTTCGTGTATTCGTACGGCGTATGGTACTGCAACTAAAATTTTGGGTTACATCGAAATTCCAATAACTGTGAATGGCTCCACTAAACCAATGCGGTTCCATATAGTCCCTGGTTTACGAGAAGAGCTCTACCTGGGCATAGATTTCTGGGAGAAATTTGGTATTGTTCCTTCATTTGTTAGTGATCTGACTCGCACAGAGCTACAAAATTTAAATACACACAACCTCACCACCGACCAGCAACGAGAACTGAATATGATCAAGGATTCTTTCCCGTCATTTGAAGTGTCTGGACTCGGAAAGACTTCTTTGGTTGAACATGTCATCGATGTTGGTGATAATGCACCTGTTAAACAGAGGCACTATCCCACATCGCCGGCTGTTCAACTAAAGGTTTATGCCGAACTCGACCGAATGCTTCAAATGGGCGTGATCGAAGAGAGTAACAGTTCGTGGTGCTCGCCAGTGGTTCTGGTACAAAAAGAATCTGGTAAAAACAGATTATGTATTGATAGCCGTCGTGTCAACTCACTAACGAAAAAGGACGCTTACCCACTTCCCTTGATTGATGGCTTACTAGGTCGTCTAAATAGCACAAAGCACATTTCAAGTATTGATCTCAAAGATGCTTTCTGGCAGATTCCTCTGGCAGAAGCATCTAGAGACAAGACAGCCTTCACAGTCCCTGGTCGTCCATTGTATCAATTCCGGGTTATGCCCTTTGGATTGTGCAATGCTCCCCAGACAATGTGTCGGCTAATGCACAAAGTGATACCACATCAATATCACGAAAATGTCTTTGTTTATTTAGATGATCTATTGGTAGTCTCTTCCACGTTCCAGAAACATATGGAGTTGCTGTCCAAAATCTCTTCATTGATAAGAGCGGCTGGGTTAACAATAAACCTCAAGATAAGTAAATTTGTTCTGAGAGGTGAAATACTTGGGATTTTTGGTTGGTGAAGATGGTCTTCGAACAGATCCTGACAAGGTAAGAGCTGTAGCAGAGTACCCAGCTCCATCTACAGTTAAACAAATACGACGTCTTTTAGGAATGGCTGGTTGGTACCAACGTTTCATACCCAATTATGCAAGCGTTGTATCGCCGATTACAGATTTGTTAAGGAAAAGCTCTGGAAAATTGAAATGGACATTGGAAGCTCAAACAGCTTTTGAAAATTTAAAAAGATTGCTGACTACAGCACCGGTATTAATTAACCCTGATTATAATAAAGAGTTCTTTATTAGATGCGATGCGAGTCTGACAGGGGTAGGTAGTGTACTGTATCAGATCGACGAAGACGGACAAGAGTGTCCGATAGCCTTCATGTCGAAAAAACTAAACAAAGCTCAACGAAACTATTCGGTTTCTGAGCTTGAATGTCTTGCGGCAATTCTGAGTGTGAAGAAATTCAGGGGCTATGTTGAAGGTCACCGATTTACGATTGTAACTGATCACTCAAGTCTGAAGTGGCTTATGTCACAGAAAGACTTGAGTGGTCGTCTGGCTAGGTGGAGCCTAAAACTCCAACATATGGATTTTACCATTGTCCACCAAAAAGGTACCCAAAATATAGTCCCTGATGCTCTATCTCGTCTTTATGACGATACACACGAGGAATTGACGGAAGCATTAGTACATCACATTAATGAAATTAAAATCGACAATGAAGGTTATCGGCACAAAGAATATACGGAGATGATAGCTAAAGTTCAATCATCACCCAAGGACTTTCCTTCAGTTAAAGTCGTGGATGATAAGCTATACATACGTATTGAGCCAAGACCTGATGCAATACCCAACGATGTTCCTGTGTGGAAACTCTGGATACCGAAACCGATGACTTCAAACATGATTCAGAAACATCATGATGATAGTACTGCTGCTCATGGAGGTGTTAAAAAGACATTAGAATTACTTCGACGTCTTTATTATTGGCCGGGCATGGCATCACAGGTACACAACTATGTTGTGTCCTGCGACACATGTAAACAAACAAAAGCCACGAATCAGATATTGCGTCCTCCGATGAAATATAAATTCGAAACAGCACGTCCATGGCAGAGAGTCTATATAGATTTTTTGGGACCGTACCCTCGTTCTACACTTGGGAATACGGTGTTATTGATAGTTCTGGATCATGCTACGAAGTTTGTGCTACTGAAACCACTTAGAAACGCAACTTCACCGAAGGTGAATGCTTTTCTAAAGAACGAAGTGTTTCTTACATATGGGGTACCAGAGTTTCTACACAGTGACAATGGCAAACAGTTCACTAGTAGGAACTTTCAAAGTCTTTTGTCAGATTTCGGCATTAAACACATTAGGACCGGTGTCTATAGTCCTCAAAGCAACGTGTCAGAGCGGGTCAATAGGTCAGTTCTAGCGGCAATTCGAGCGTTCATAAAAGATCAACATACCAAGTGGGATTCACAAATTGGTGAAATCGCATATGCACTGTGGACTGCAGTACATTCAGCTACCAAGTACTCACCATACTATCTATTATTTGGTCAACATCCAATATCGGATGGAAATACTTACCATTTGTTGAGATCACTAAACAAGCTTGGTGAAGATGCTGGTGAGGAAATAGAACGCTCTGATCATTTGACTCTGCTCAGGAACCGAGTTCAACAAAATTTAAAAGCAGCTTTCAAAAAATCGCAACATCAGTATAATCTGCGGTCTAAACTACGGACTTTTCATCCACAACAACGTGTGTTTGTACGGCAACATCATTTGAGTGACGCTACAAAAAAATTCTCGGCAAAACTGGCTCCAAAGTTCTTACCTGCAATGATTAAGCCTAAGATTGGAAATGTACTCTATGATTGCATAAATATGAGCGGTAAAAATTTTGGAGTCCATCACGCGAAAGACATCAGAGAATGACGTCTTACGTTCGGTAGAGTTGTTCCTTTGCCTGGTTGTCGTCTCTGGGGTTCACAACTTCAGTGTCACATTTTGCTGGTTGTATCGAGGGTTCAATGGTGCTGAAGTTAGATGGATGGATGATCGATTTCGGTACTCACTGATAGTTCCTAGGAACTTCATGAGTATTGAACTTGATCGTCGACCCTGACGTTGGTCACCATTGATAACTCAATCCCAGATACAGATTAGTTGTGGGAAGTAGTTCGGTGGTTTCTGACGTAGAGGGGATGACGACGTTTTTGTGATTTCAAGGGTAAATATCTTGGTCTTTACCTTGAATTCATGGTGTAACATCGCCTATATTCACCTAAATAATACTAAAATCAATTCATATTCTTTTTCTAATTCAATAAAAATTTATTTCGATCATTTCAGTTCATTTTCACAATAATAATAATTTTAAAATTTTCAAATAATTAACGGCCAGCTCAATTTCGAATATATATATATATAAAAATAAACGAACGCACTCTCATGGCTCAATTTTTTCCATTTTGTTGCTAAAAATGTGATGTGTCAAAGACGAGCACATTTTGCAAAATAATTCGTATTGTAATTCTAATGTGAAAACATGATATCTAAAAAGTTCTTTTATGGAATTAAACTTAAAGTATAGTATTTTTGTTCCTCATTAAAAAAAATAAAAAATTAATTTATAAAATGAAAGATTAATCAAAATAAAATAACCATGTTTTTACTTTAAAATAAAAGAAAAATGAGATCACGCTCTAACGCGATTAAACATAAAAGTAAAAAAACTATAAGACATATCTTACGTGAAAAAGTTTCTAATAAAAATGAAAGATTGCAGTGTAATAATTGCTGCAACAAATTATAGAATTTTTTTAGATATTCTATATTATAATAGAAAAACCTAATTTTTTTCAAAATAATATGTGTTGTCGGCCTTTGAATGGAAAATTATAAACGAGGATGTAGTATCTCCAAATTAACATTACAATTAACCAAATAATGTTATAACCAATTATTACCAATGCGAATCCAATAAATATTATTTTTGCAAATTCAACGATCTTAAAATCAATCATTACAAAACACTTTTTTAAATCAAATAAAATTAAAATACAAAATTAGCAATCTTCAAATCAATTATTGCGAAACACTTTTTTAAATTAAATAAAATTAAAATACAAAATCAACAAATAATAATATTTTATGAAATTTGAATTGGTAATCAATTTTTGGTTTTTACGAAAACTGGGTCAATTACAAAAAAGAATATTTTGATTGATTGATGGCAAGCGGTTTCTTTTAAAACAGTCAGTCATGGGTAAAAATTACAAGAGTCGAGTCGAGACAACAAGTAACAATCGGGCGTTCAATAAGTTCTTGAATTGATAAATCTTTATTAAATTACAATGTTATTCAGTTAAAAATTATTAAGTTATTCAATCAATAAGTTTCAAATTAATTAATCTATAATTTATAGCAAACAATAAGTTACAAAGTTATTCAGTTAAAAATTATAAGTTATTCACTCAATAAGTTTCAAATTAATTAATCTATAATTTATAGCAAACAATAAATTACAAAGTTATTCAGTTAAAAATTATAAGTTACTCAATCAATAAGTTTCAAATTAATTAATCTATAATCTATAGCAAACAATAAATTACAAAGTTATTCAGTTAGAAATTACAGGTTATTCAGTCAATAAGTTCGTAAATTATTTAATCTATAAGTTATAACAGATAATCGATTAAAACGCTATTCAGTTAACAATTATAACAGTTAGTCAAATTATTCAGTTAACGAAACAGTTGTTGCAATTAATCAACAACCAGTTTGGCCAGTTTAATTTAGTTACCTAAGTGCCTAAAACTATATATGTAAATACGAACATCTGTGTAAATCTGGTGAACAAATAAATAAAACAAACTATTAACTAGTGTTCAAGACTTTTAATATTAAAATTAAGAGTGGTGCTCACATAGTGAATCAAATCGCATTACAATTGAAGTAAAACCGGGTTCACATCATAACTTGGCACTGGCGGGCGGTACGAAGAAAGCAGGGTCATACCTGCTTACCCAAACAAAATTTAAACTAGTCTTCTCAACAAAAATTTAAATTAATTAAAGAATATAAAAACATTCTAAATTGATTATTGATATCATTTATTTATTAACGATTATTCTAATATTCCAAAAATCTATATTTACATGTCAGCCTTTTTGAATTTTCAACACTCCAAATCTAAAATGCACATTTAAATAAAATATAAAAAAATTTTGTTTTTTGGCAGATTTTATCTATTCTTTGTTCTTTGGTCATCAGTAAAATTTCTGCTTTCAATCGCTATGTATTCCTTAGAAGTTGTATTGAAAAACAAACAATTAAAGTCCCAATAAAATGTGTGAAAATAAGCAGAAGATAATTCTGCTTTTAAAGTTTTTTCTTTCTTTTCCTTTTGTCATTTCAGATTTTGTACATTTTGAACACAAGTTTTTTGGTTATGTCGTATGAGCGGATATAAAGAAAATTGTTTGTTAGTTTTTTCCTGATAAGATTGAAATTATTTTTAATCTATTTGTTGTGTTATTAAAATTAATAACATTATTTATTTATAGTTTTAATGGGTGTAATATTTCGTTTATTAAAATGGTGCAACCATTAAATAATATAGTTTCCAGTGATTTAAATTATGAAATTATTGGATCTTTCATTGAAGGTTTTTTATGTATGTTTCTTGAAAACGGTTCATTCGATTTAGATGATTTAAATTGTATTCTGTTAAGGTAGACTCCCAAGTGGTCCATTTTATTATGACGTGAAAAATACCGTTTTTCTATGATAGCAGAGGAAAATTTTATTTTCAAGCAGGCTTAATCGCCTGTGAAAATGCGCTTTTTCCCTCTATTGTAAAAAGAATAACAAATTGTAGTTGCTATGGTATTTTCATATAATTTTAAAACAAAGCAACCATATGTAAAAATAGAATATGAATTTTGAATGTTATTTTGTCGATTTCTAATTTAATAAATTCTAATAAATATCGTTTATGTATTTACTATCACAGAAAAAAGTGTATTTCCTACGCGAGATAAAAACATTTGGCGTTCGTGAAATTGTCCAACTGGACGTTAACGGCTCTCGTGAACAAATTTTCACTCACGAAAAAGCAGCGTTTTCATCTCTTGTAGCAAAATGTACTATTTTCAGAAAATTGGAAAAACTATATTTTTTTATGTATTTTCGCCGGTTTATCGAAAACAGCTCACTTGATTTGGATGGTTTAAATGTATTCTATTAAGATAGATGCCCAGGTGGTCTCATATTTTTTATATTACGTGGAAAACGGTCGTTGTTCAGGAAATTGAAAAAAAACTATATTTTTCATGCATTTTCGTGGATTTCTTTGAAATAGCTTAATCTATTTGGATCTATTTGGACGGTTTGAGTTGTATTTAATTGATATAGATGCCGAAATGGTCCTAAATTCCTTTCTATGACAGAAAATACCCCCTTTTTCAAAAATATGATAAAACCATGTTTGTTAGATTTTCATCGATGAATGCTTGCCGCGATTTTAAGTTATTACTTCAAAAACACTTTCTTAGCCGTCTTTTGATTTTATGACTACACAAAATGAAATAATAAATAAACTTTTTTAAAAAAATAAAACCGACTTCAGGAAAAACAAAAGAGGCACAAAAAAGTGGAAAATAACTCAATTGTGCCTTTTAGAGACGAAAATACGTATAAATTTTGATTAATTTAATTTAATTATAGTTAGTTACATACAAAAAATTACGCTTTTAAACAAAGATATTATATTGTAAAAGTTATTTTTTTATAATAGCTTTTATATTATGAAATTTATTTTCAATACAAAATGTTCGAAGTCGGTACCACCATTGACATCTCATCGATTGCCAACAGTTTTGTACTACAAATAAATCTTATAATATAATAACTATTACAAAAACTATAATAATTATAATAAAATATAAGTTTTATAATATAACATCTTTGTTTAAAAGTGTAATTTTTTGTAGTTAAGTATAATTAAATTAAATTAATCAAAATTTATAAGTATTTCTGTCTCTAAAAGCCACAATTGAAATATTTTTCACTTTTAGGTGCCTCTTTTATTGTTTCTGTTTCATTTTCAAGTCTGTTTCATTTTTTTTAAAAATGTTTATTTTATTTTCTAAAGAAAAGGGTATTTAAACCTACGATGGTTATCATAATTTAAATAATTTTTTTAATGCCGTTAGTAAACACCAAGCCATATTATATTAATCAATCAATTTTTTCAAATTATTCGGTAGTGTTATAATGTTGAAAGTGTTATCAATATATGATCAAGAATTGGACACATTTTTATAGGAATCCAAAGTATTTTTAGGCATTTTTAGTCATATACAAAATGATTTGAGTGAATCAATAGGTGTTGATCTAAAAAACTCATTTTTTTTAGAAATCAAAGTTTGTTTATTTATTGCCATACTTCTTGATGAAACATCAGATATATCTTATAAGTCGCAATTGTCAACAATAGGACGATTTGTAACTAAAACAGAAGACGTTTTTGAAAGACTCTTAGCTTTTACAGATATTAGTGCAGACTGATCTGCCAAAGCCTTATCACGTCATGCAATCAATACAATGGAAGAACTATCATGTGGGTATAAATTAAAAAATGTTCTGTTTTGTATATAATCTGCTTACCGTCTATCGAAACCCACTGCACGCCACTGTAACTTGGTACAGCTAATTGAATAATTGGCTCTACATCTTAATATAGTAGTGTTGTAATATTAATAGCACTACAAGGAATTTTGAGGAATTTTTATGAAAAATAAATAAAAAATTTTTAATAGATGACATGTAAAAGGTCATAAGATTGGTGAACTAAATCAATATTTACAAGTATTTCTGAGTAATTTGTATGAGTAATGTACAAAGGTGTTAATTCCAGCAAACGAAATACTAAGGTTATTAAATATAATCCTCTTGGGGATAACGGTGAAGTGGTGAAAAAAGAACTGGGGTATAGAATTAACCATTGGGTTAATGAAATTAAATTGGGCCGGACTGGTCAGAAGAACATCTGCGAACTGGAAACCATCTGCATCATCATCAGCCAAGTAAAAATTTTTCATTTATTTTATTATTAAGATTTGTTATTATTTTGGTCTTTGTTTACCGATGTTAGGCTAGGCATTCTTTTATAAGAGATTCCATTTAAAGATTCGTGTGGGGGTAAATGATAAAAAAATTACGTTATTCCGGGTACTAAACCTTAAATTTTTTTCTCTGTTATTCATTAATTATTTCAGAACTTTTAGTGGAAAAGTCCAGACGTTAGGAAAAATTACGTTATTCCGGGTACTAAACCTTAATTTTTTTTCTCTGTTATTCATTAATTATTTCAGAACTTTTAGTGGAAAAGTCCAGACGTAACAACAGTTTCATGCAATCTGGTGGTAAACATATTAACTTTTATTTAAGCCGATAAAGTAGAAACAAAATGTCAATCAGTTTAAGTATGTTCTTGTGAATAACAGAAGTAAAAAACATTCAGGTAGGTTTGATATTAATTTTAAACGATTTCAACCGACTGTATTTCATATAACTGTACAGTTTCTGAGGTAGTGTTAAATACTTTTGAGAACTGATTATGTTTTATTATTTATTTGATGGAGTTTAAGAAACATGATATTAATATTGTAAGGTTAGGTTCAAATATTTGACGGGACGACTTATTCCTAAATCGTACCACACTGTAGTTTTCGAAATCGTACTGGTACGATTTAAGATACTGTTGCAGAAATGCAGTTAATTCTTTTAAAGGCAGCGGTTGTTGGCCAATAAATCGACTTGTTTTTAACGATGCTGATTTTGCACCTAGCGAATTATTAAATACAACTAGACCTGAAACTGAGCCTAAGCCTATATTTGAACCTGAAGTTGTATTAATACCTAATAAAAGTAATGCGATTAACAGGTCTGAAGCCCCCCTTAAAAGTTTCTCTCGCAGAAATTAGTACAAACCATCACCGAAAGAGTTCGAAAAAAGACGCAGGGTTGCACAACCGGCAACAGTGCTTAGCAGCAATCGCTACAAAAAGGAGTTAGTTGCAAAGAAGGCAAAGCAAACCAAAAATAAAAATGTTGATTGCATGCCATCGACAAGCACCGCTGCTCCAGTTATAATAGAAGTGGTAAATGAAAAACGAGTGGTTCTGTTTTCTCTGCAATAATGCTATATAGAAAACATGATCCAGTGCTTAAAGTGCCGGAAGTGGGTACATGAAGCTTGTGGAGGAGTATTGAAACAAGATACAATTTATTATTGTCCTAATTGCTAGTTAAGTAACTTAAGTTACTTAATTACCATAGTGATATTACATTTTATTTTTATGTTGAATTGTTAAACTTTTTCTATGTTAAACTTTAAGTTATTGAAATGAAATTACTTTTATGATTTTTTGTATCTAATTTTAATTCCTCCCATCAGGTACGATATTGGAAACTGGCTGGTACCATTTAGGATACCGGTTCCCTTAATCGTACTTTTTGCATGGTCTGAAGAAATTGGTCATATCACAATGATCTATCAATGAATAGTTAAAAAATTAGGCTAAATTGCACCTTTAATAGTTAACAAATGGATATAAATCATAATATTTGCTAAAATGCCTACTAAAGAATATTTAAACTGCCTTTAAAATTAAGTGGTACGCATATGGCAACTCTCCCCTACTATAGGTGAATTAATGCGTGCTCTGTA
Organism: Diogma glabrata; assembly: GCA_963693315.1. Classification (NCBI taxonomy): domain Eukaryota; kingdom Metazoa; phylum Arthropoda; class Insecta; order Diptera; family Cylindrotomidae; genus Diogma; species Diogma glabrata. The sequence goes on from OY856186.1 coordinate 309,701,464, forward strand.
TACTTTAAGGTTAGATTTTTCAAATTTAGCGCCGTTTCAAAGACTAATTTCAAATAATTTATCCATTACTTTTTTTAAGAAATAGAAACCAATATCTCAAATCCAATTAAATTATAATAAGATTAGAAATATAAGTAATACAGAATTATAATGAAACATAAACAATCAAAACTAAATTTGTCGTCTGCTACAGTCGAAACGCTTTCGATAATCGATCGCATCTGTCAACTGGAAAAATATATGCGGTGGATTCGAATTTTCGAAAAAAACAAAAGAATAACAAAGCGTTTTGGTATATATATGGGTATTCACTTTTTTCATACAGTTCAGCTATTTTCTTAAATTTTTAAGAAGGGATACCAGTTATTTTGAGCTTTGAGTTATTTGAAATAAGAATTTCTTAAATCCCATAGATATTAATAGTTTTGTATTATTTAAAATAAGAATGTTATTTAGGTAATAATAAAATTAAATTATTTTACTAAAATGGTTGGGCGAAAGACTAGAGTTTCACCTGAAAAAATACTAGAGAAACTTTTAGAATTTGAGATTTTTCGAGAGGACAAAACATTGAAAACCAGAACGAACAATGTGTGGCAAGAAGTTGTAATGCTCCGGAGCATTGTTTTTTTCTAGTACCTGAAATGGTGGTCTTTGCCCATAGTATACTTTGTGTCGGGTATTGAAATTTTGTTTGGTAGTACGGGTGGAGCTGATAAATGATAAATAATATTTCTCCACATCTCGATTTCGATTCAGGGTTTCAGCAACCATCTGCAACATAGGGTGAATAGATGTTAACTTTTATTAATTATTACACCTAAATCATTCACTGTATCACTTACCATAATCGCCTTTCTGGTTTCATGAATCTATTTTTATATTGTTGTTTACACAAAATTAAAACAAGAAAACTGCTACTGTCACATCGATGAAATTACCTAAATGAATTCAGCTGGATAGCTTCGTTTGCTGCCTAGTAATTCTGCTAGATGTCGGGACTAAATTTCCCAACCTTTTTTTCTCTCTCTCAATTTTTTTTAATTCTTGTGCACACTAAAGATAAAAAGCGGAAACCAAAACCATGATGGGAGGCAGTTCTTTTGAAGAACTTTTGGTGTAAACAACTATTCATTAAATTATTTTAATAAAAAAAAAGTTGATTGTGTTTCATGGTGAACCATGTTAAAGAATTATTTTGATAGTTCATAAAGCAAGGATTGAACAGTGATACAGTGAAACGGTGTTTGTTTTTTGAACTAGCAATTATAAAAAAAAAAGCTGCAAAAGCTAATTATTAGTTTTATGTTAGCTAATTAAAAAACCAATTTGTAATTGAATAAAAAAATAAGAAAATCAAAAATAAAAGAAACATTGAAAAAAAAATTAAAACGAAAAGTTATGTTCATATTAATGCATACAAATTAAATGAAACTAAGTTTTGGGGTTGCATTCACAAGGACGAGTAGATTTGTGCTGGCTTTGAGTTTGATCTGCGTGTTTGATTTTGACATTGTGTTGGCAGCATATATATGTACCGTATATATAACGCAAACAAATTTATAAGGTAAAATTCACTTACGGTGAGATGATGCGAGAAACATTAAAAAAATTAACAAAGGAACGAATAACAATTATCAACCAATCAAGGAATAACTAACAATTATCAATTTTACAATTATCAACATTTTATGGAGAAAATTAGTACGAATTACACATTCAGGAAGTTATTGAATATAAAGAAAAAAAAAAGAAATGGATAGGACCAGCGAAAAGAAAGGAACTGGAAATATAAAAGTAAATTTGTATATTTTTTTTTTGCATGGTTTATGTTTTTTTAATTAAATGTTACTATAGTAAATTTAGATAGATTCGTTTTTTTTATTTATTGAAATACTGTAACGTAGTGGAACGGTTAGGCTGTGTTTGCGTGTGGATGGAAGTACTCCACATGGCAGTTGATAAGGTGGATCATGCAGTGTTTCGCCTGATTCACGTTCACCAACCATCAAAATTGATAATACGCGAGCAACGGACGTTTCTGGGTGGAAAACGAACCCCCCTATAAGGCGAGCAATCTCGATAAATCAATGGCAAAAGCGTATCATTAGCTGACACCCAAGAATATGAAACATCCGTTACAAAGTATATAACCCTCTGGATAATTTAATAAGCATTGTTAATCTATTTAATCATGTAAAACAAGATAGACATAATACCCTCACACTTTACAAGAAACATAAAGGATTGCAAGACACTATCATAGATGCAAATTGTAACGTCGCCTGTATTCAACTAAACAACACTAAAACCAATTCATATTCTTTTTCTAGTTCAATAAAAATTTATTTCGATCATTTCAGTTCATTTTCACAATAATAATAATTTTAAAATTTTCAAATAATTAACGGTCAGCTCAATTTCGAATATATATATAGAAATGAACGAACGCACTCTCATGGCTCAATTTTTTCCATTTTGTTGCTAAAAAAAGATGATGTGTCAAAGAAGATCACATTTTTAGTTGCATTCCGATTTTGTTTTTTGATCTGAAAAGGAAAAATAAAAAAGTTACTTCTAATGTTGTATTCAGTGAACACCATATAAAAATCATTTTTATGTTTTTTTTTTCTTTAAAAGAAAGATCATGGTATAAAGTGAAAAGTTAAAACATATAGAAAAAGAATTAATTTCAGTTCCACATTTTTTTGTTGTTCCAATTGTCAAAATGGAAGATAAAGAATCCTAATACGACGTCGTAAGTTTTACGCTCTCGGCTATGAGCAGAACGTGTATGTGGTGATTTTCATCGACAGCATTGACAAATTCTTTTTGTAATTGAACTATGAATGTTTAAACAATAGTTTAAATCAATTGTTGTAAGTAAAAGAAATAAACTGTGGGATAGGCTAAACTTGATTGGATGAATATCTGTAAGAAAAACAAAAGGAAAAACAAATTAATATTGAAGGCATTTTTATGAGGCTACTAGATATGTTTTTGATCCGGCAATATAATTGAGTTGGAAGTGGTTTGGAATTGATGGGACAAGGAATATTGAATGAAAATGAAAATACTCAGAAGACGAGGAATGTGTTAATTTAGAGTTCCGGAGTGATTGATTAAAGAAGAGAATATTGAAAGTTAATTGTGCAGCATTACAAATTGGGTCTTTCTGGAGATTTAAACTACCAAACGACGACAATAGAAACCAGCCGTAAGTTATCATTGACTTTAATTTAATATTATTAATTGTTATTTGAATAACAACATTTCAAAATATCGAATGTCAATATATTTTTGTCTTTTTAATTATACTGTGCTCGTCAGAGAAATGCGTTAAGAAGTTTTTTTGAGTAGGAGATAAGAGATTCCCATGTTGATTTTTGTCAGGTAGCAACCCGGTGGTCGTATAATTACGTGTGAATACAATTCACATATATAGCATATTTTTATTGTATTGTCTAAAAGTCCAAGCACATTACAAAATAATGAAGAAAATCACGATTTTAACATTAGCCATTTAGAGGTAGATGGATGCGAATCAAAAAAAAGAATATTTGACAAACTGGATGTAGAAAGTGAAAGTGATACTGACGAAGAAAGCATGTCGAAGAAAAGGATTATGCCAAAAAGTGATAATAAGAAATATAAATTAATTTTTAATATTACAGTTCCAATTGATCAGTGGTCCACAATCAGTCCAATAACAAAAATATATAATGATGGACGCAAAGGCGAAGCTTTGCAAGAAGGTTGGGAAAATGTTATAAGAGAATTAATATGGTATGAGAAAAAATTACCCTGCGCTTACAGCTTTAAGAGGCACTGTATTAGAAGTTATGATGCATTTATAAAAATCGAAGGTCATTGCACTGATTGTACATCAAAAATTAATGTAATCTGTGAAATACAACCAACCACCAATGACCCAGAAGTATTCGATGTTATTACTACAGACTCAAGGAAGATACCTCATTCAAAAAAAATTAAATTACAAAAATTAGCAAACAGAATGTCGAGAAAGAGCTTCTATATAAAAAACCAAAGCAATGGAGACGAGATCGTGCTAGAGAAATAATGTCAGATGGTGACCCTGAACCTGCCCACTTATATAAACTATCTCAACTACAAAATGCTGCACAAGATGCAAAAAGTAAGAACTTAGGAATAAAAAGAAGAATAAGCTTGTTTCAGTCTCTTACTGAAATAAAAAATAATGTAGAGTTCAACCAATTTGTGCGAGGTATTGGATATGACAAATTTTTTCTTATGTACTGGTCACCACAGCAAATTAGCGTGTACAATGATATTTTAGCCAAATTGACCAATGCTGTAGCATTAGATGCTACAGCATCAATTACACTTAAAATCAATAGACCAGATGGAGATACGAGTGATGTTTTCTTATCAGTTATGTGTAGTACACATATTGATAAAATGATTGTGCCAATATCTCAAGCAATGTCAGAGAAAAATGATACCTGCTTTTACACTTTCTGGCTTCAAAATTGGATACAATCTGGCGCCAAAATTCCTAGAGAGATGATAACGGACATGGGTAAGGCCTTACGGAATGGTGCTTGCTTAGCTTTCAACTGTATATCATTTAGAACGTACATTGATACCTGTTTAATGATTTTATTTGGAGAATCAACACAAATCAAACTTCAAACCCAGATGAGAACAGACGTAGCTCATCTACAACATACTGTTGGAATGTGGCCTTGTTTTTCAAAAGAAAATTCTAAAGTAAAGCAGCTATATATAAAGAGTGTTGGATTGTGCTATAAAGTGCTATAAGAACGTACCAGAAGTGGGTTCGTTCATGTTTGACGATTGAAAGTTGGTTAATCGTCTAGTTAGTTTATCTCAACGGCGAGCTGACCTGAAAATAATAAAGTAAAAAGAGTTATTGGTTACATCAAAAGGAGAAATAGTTGCTAAAGAAAGTTATTTTATCGACGATTTAGTGGACCAGTTAAATAGATTATTGGAGTCGGATTAAGTATGTCCATAACACAATTATACATCCATATAATATAAAACTGATGTATATAAGGTTATTATGGAACAGTAGTTATGAATCATGGACGTTGTGCTGATTCTTTCTACAAGTGGGGCATTTCAGAGTCCCCTGAGTGTGACTGCGGCGCTCCACAACAAACTATAAAACACATTGCAACTGTGTGTCCAATTCGACGTTACAATGGCAACATCTCAGACATCCATTTGGCAACTCCCGATGTAGTAGCATGGATAGACTCGCTCGATGTAAACATCTAATGTTCAAATGTACTGCCCAATGTTCAAATATTTTAATATTTTACTTTTTAATTTTTAACTAAAAGACGGGCAATCATATTGATTGTAAGCTCATTTAATTTGTATTTATGTTTTGTTTTATGTAGATTTCATATGCAAATCTATCTATTTTAAGTTTTATTTTTGTTTTTAATGTGTCACAACAAAAAGTATACGCTAAATAAATGGAACAGTAAGGTGATTCAAGTTTATCATAAGGTTACAGTCACCTTCACGTAAGTCACCATAAAATGGTAACCCCGACAATTTGAACGAGATTTTTAATACAAGGATCAATCAAAATTTTTGGAAAGTACCAGATATCAATAGAAATAAATTACTTCTAGAAGAAAAATAACAGCGTGGGATGATGACGTAAGTCGAAATGAAAACTTAATTTTTAGTAAATAGTTGTAAATTCAATTTATAATAAATAATTGAAAACTTAATTTAAAAAAAAAATTCAATTTCTATTAAATAAATGAAAACTTAATTTTTGAAAATTTAATTGCTAACAAATAATTTTTAAATTCTAATTGATTCTTTTAAATAATTTCATATTACTAATGAATAATAGAGAATAAATTTCTAATAAACAATTTAAACATAAATTTTTATTGAATGTATCGAAAATAGAAACAATTACTTTTCTCGAGAAAATTCTTATAAATATAATTATTGAAAATCGTTAAACGAAGGATATACAAAAGTTATTGGCGCAAATATATAAAAATTTAAATTAGTTGACATAACGATAATACAAAAATAAATATTCAAATTTGTTAAAAATTTTTTAAATATTAATTAAGGAAAAACGAAGTGTAAAAGTTCCGCACATTTAATTTACATTTGGTTTTCGGGAAATAGTTACAAATAGATTGTTAGCTTACCCATATTTTACGAGAATATGGATAAAAAATTTAGCGAAATGTTACAACAAGGCGAATTACCAGGTGGTAGTAATGACGATTCGCATCAGTGGCCTCCACATGTACCCCCTATCCAGACAGCGCAGTTTGAAAGTAAAACAAATTTCAACGAACTCAATTTACACGACTTAGATTTTTTCTTAAAAAATAAGGGCGTGGTCACAAAGAACACAGGATCAAATAAAACGGATATAGAACATTCTACAAACTTTAATATAAAGTGTAAACTATTATATAAACTATAATTAAAGCGATAATAAAATAGCAATAATAGTACAACCATATTTGAATTCAGTTAAACGATGTTTGGGTTACGCAACGCCGCCCAAACATGTTAACGTTTTATGCAACATATGTTTGCAAAGTTAAAATTTACATTCATCTATGTAGATGGTATTGTAATTGCCTATGAAAATTTAATGAAAACGAAGAGGAGCATTACGAACATTAAAAATTTTTGAGTATCTTAAACGACGCTAGTCGAATTAAAATTTTTGAGTATCTTAAACGACGCTAGTGGAATTAAAATTTTTGAGTTTCTTAAACGACGCTAGTTGCATTAAAATTTTTGAATAATGTCGTTCCAGCTGCGCTGTTACTGGTGGGGGAGTGCTGTGGTGAATTGCCCATAGGGAAAATAAACGAAACAAAAAAATTAATTTCAGTGTGCGGAATTTATAAAACAAAAATCCTAACAGTGTACAAATTATGACGAGAAGTTTTCTCTCGCATAAAATTATCTCTTAAGTAAAATACTTTTGTGACGAGCAGTCGAATGTTATTTTTGTGTATATTAAAAATAAAAAATAAGAAAACCACATGTTAAATGATAGTCTAGAAACATGTATTCTTTTACATTTTAGTGATTTAAAACATATGTGAATATAATAAAAACAATATAGAGTTCAATTTTTATGTTTTTATTCATTTGGTTAAACGTTATTTGTGAAATTACATAGCTGTAACAGAACGTACCAGAAGTGGGTCCGTTCATGTTTGACGATTGAAAGTTGATTAGTCGTCTAGTTGATTTATCTCCACGGCGAGCTGACCTGAAAATAATAAAGTAAAAAGAGTTAATGATTACATCAAAAGGAGAAATAGTTGCTAAAGAAAGTTATTTTATCGACGATTTAGTGGACCAGTTAAATAGATTATTGGAGTCGGATTAAGTATGTCCACAACACAATTATACATCCATATAATATAAAACTGATGTATATAAGGTTATTATGGAACAGTAAGGTGATTCAAGTTTATCATAAGGTTACAGTCACCTTCACGCAAGTCACCATACCTACAGTGAAACTTACAATGAGAACTGTCAAAAAGCCATGCTATATTTAATTAATTTAATACAGACCTTCAGTTTTGATTTAAACAATTCTACAATAATTAATAATAATGAAAAAGCAGATGATCATAATGTTCTAGAAAATGCAGATCACGATAAGAATGATTCACTGATACACACTTATGTTGCTGCAATCAAAGCAACAGTTACCTTGAAAGTTTCAAATGAAAAGCATTCATTTGTTGGAATGCAGGTGTTATATCGAGTAATTCAAATTCCATTGTTGAAGTCCCAACCGCTGTCCCGCCATAGATTCTCACATTCGTTTTCATAGTTGTCTTCATTTTGTCCTAATTAGTTCTTATACTCAATCTATGGTCGACATTTACTATGGTTTTCGCCACACAAATTTAAAATCAAAACAAAAAAAAACACGGTAGTGTTGTGTTTCCATTGTAAAATTCCTTGTTCAGATTTTGACCGTTGATCACTATCAACCTGTTGTGTTTATCCTGCATGAGAAATACACTAATTTTGCGTTACCCTGCGTTCTAACCAACCTCAAAGTTGCATTGGCTGAGACTTTCAATTCTAATCATAATGGCATCTACAATACTTTTCGTAAAGTAGAGGTTTATTGTACTGAAACCGTTGTGTAATGTTCTGCAAGTGTGATTTTCTTTTTCCAAATTGTATTCATAATTCCGCGGTATCCGTAAAGATTTCTAATATTTTTCAATGTGAAATCCTATATTTAGTTTAGATTCGTCAAACTATGGTGCAATATCATCCATTTGTACCATGTGTAATTTATTACTATCGTTTAGTAATTAATATTGGTTGTATATTCAAATTTTTAAGTACAATTTAGTTGTATAGTTTCATTGCAATAATTGACAAAAAAAGGAAATAAAATTTCCTTTGAAACTGCATTACCGATTCATTATTGTTTGGGAACGACTGTACTACACTATAAATACGAGTTTGACAGAAAACGGGAGATCGAGGGAGAATCTTATAATTTTTCGTCCATTGTGACTTAGTCGACTATTGGATGTCAAAATTGACACGCAGCTGTTGATTTAATTTGTGGGTTGACGTCTGGATTTTGTTGGATGAAGGTGCCTAAAGAGAAGGAAAATTATTGATGGTGGACGACATTTTGCATGTTCTAGTGGATTTTCTACTCATTTATGCTAAGTGCTAAGAAGATTGTACCATTCCTGATTATCAACATCCATATTGTTTAGTTTTAAGAATCATTTTAATTAATATTTTTGTTTTTCATATTTAAATTTTGAATTGAAATATTTTTATTATTTTTTGTTTAACAAATAGCAAAAATATTAATATGGCAACACTTAATATTCTACTGTAGATCATATTGAGTTTCCGTCTTTCTCTTTTTATTTTTTTTTATTATATTCTTCCGCCTTCGTTATAAAAAAAATACTTGTTTTATTATTAACGTTTGCACCTGCACAAGGGAAACATTATTTCTGTAACTAAAAATTTCAATAAAATAATTTTGCTTATAAAGTTTAAATCACAATTTTTTCATTTAAATCAAAGAAAAAAATCAGCATTTCAACATATTATTTTGGTCCTTCGAGCTAAATACATTTATAAAAAATAATACAAAATTTAAAACCACATTTATTTTAATATAAAAGTGAGTTCAACATTTGCACAAAATGGCTGACGAAAAAAAATTATTCAAACAACGAAATTTAATAATTTCATCATTAAAAAAAATCAACTCATTTATTCTCAAATTTGATAGTGATGATTATAATAAAATTATAACGAGAATAAGTAAAGTGGAATCCATGTGGACAGAGTTTTTTGAAATACAATCATGCTTAGAAGTATTGGAAGACGATGTTGATAACTCAGCCAAAGTTAATGAATTTGAAGAATTGTATTATTCATCATTAAGTTCTGCACAAGATATATTAGATAACCGTAAAAAAACAGATTCCAAATTATCAAATGAATTGTTGAACAACAGCAACAAAATGGAGTCCATACAACTTCCAACAATTAAATTACCAAGTTTTGATGGTAATCAAGAAAATTGGCTATCATTTAGAGACTCATACAATTCTTTAATTCATCAAAATATAAAATTAAGTGAGATCCAAAAATTACATTATTTGAGATCATCTCTTACAAATGAAGCCGCACAGGTAATAAATTCCATCGAAATTACTTCAGCTAATTACAGCGTCGCTTACCGTATGCTATTTGAACGATATGACAATAAAAAGCTAGTTATTACAAAACATATTAAAATGCTGTTAGAAATACAACCAATAACTAAAGAATCATCAATATCATTAAGAAATTTAATAGATGATGCAACAAAACATATTCGCATATTGGAACAATTAGGCGAGCCAGTCCAACATTGGAATTCCATTTTAGTGTTTCATGTTTCATCAAAGCTAGATCCAGTAACACGCCGTGAGTGGGAAAATTTGAACTCAGCAAAAAGTGATTCAATACCATTAATGGAAAATTTGAAAACATTTATTGAACAGAGATGTCAAATGTTAAATTTGCTTACACAAAACAGTACATTACCATCCACAAGTGCAAAAGAAAACAATTTTAAACGTCAAAATAAAACTTGCTTTACATCTCAAAATGAACAGTTTAACAGATGTGCATTGTGTAATAATTCTCATCCTATATTTCGATGTGAAAAGTTTTTAAAGCTACCACCATTAGATAGATTTAATAAGTGCAGAGAGTTGAAATTGTGTTTAAATTGTTTTAGTCCAAACCATCGAAATTATCAGTGTAAATCATCATCATGCAAAAGATGCAACAGAAATCATAGTACATTATTACATTTTAACAAAAAAGATTTTGAACCACAGTCACTTAATGCAGAAACATCATCAGAACAAACACATCCAACATCATCAGCTACTTCATCAGATATAAAATCAAATGCAAAAAATATAACAGCGGATTCAGCAGAAGTTTGCAGTCATTCACAAAATAAATCATATACGCAAGTTCTTTTAGCCACAGCAATCATTAATGTATAAGATAATACAGGTATGTGTCATCCATGTAGAGTTTTATTAGATTGTGGATCGCAATCAAATTTTATCTCCGAAAACTTATGCCAGTTTTTAAATTTAAAAAGAAATAAAACTTTGTCATCCATAATTGGCATTAATCAATCACGATCTGAAATAAAATATTCTGTGTGCACAGCAATAGAATCCCGATTCAACAAATATACATCACAATTAAATTTTTTTGTTCTTGATAAAATCACTAAAGATCTTCCAAATTGTCACATATCAAATATCCAATCATGGAAAATACCAAATTCAATTAAGTTGGCAGATCCCGATTTCCATATTCCAAACAAAATTGATATGCTGTTGGGATCTGAAATATTTTTCGAAACTTTATGCATTGGTCAACTCAAGCTGTCAAATGAATTACCAATTTTACAAAAAACTGTCTTCGGATGGATAGTTTCCGGCAAAATATTAGACAATCAAGAACAAACTTCACACATTTCTTCATGCAATTTATTAACAAAAGAAGAAAATAATTTAATTGACCAACAAATTGAAAAGTTTTGGGAAATTGAAAATATTCCTCACAAAAAATATTACACAAATGAAGAAACCAATTGTGAAAAACATTTTGAAGAAAACATCCAACGCAACCTTGATGGTAGATTTATTGTCAGACTACCTTTCAAAAATAACATCAATCAACTTGGCGAATCATTTTCTGGAGCATTAAAAAGATTTCACTGTTTAGAATACAAATTAAAAAACAATCCAGAATTAAAAGCAATGTACACTGATTTTATTAAAGAATATATACAGCTTAAGCATATGATTAAGGTTAACGAAAAAGATTATGCACTTAGAAATTATTACTTCCCGCACCATGCTGTAATAAAACCCAGCAGTACAACAACAAAACTGAGCGTTGTATTTGACGCATCTTTCAAATCAGATTCTGGAGTGTCATTAAATGACACACTTTTAGTTGGACCAACTATCCAACAGGATTTATTTTCCATATTGCTAAGGTTCCGCAAATATAAATATGTGATGACAGCAGATGTAAGGCAAATGTATCGGCAGATTATAGTGGATTCTCAAGATACAAATTTTCAACAAATTATTTGGAGAGATAATTTGCATGATCCAATTTCAATATATAAGTTATGCACAGTAACTTATGGCACTGCTTGTGCACCCTATTTAGCCATAAGATGTTTAAAACAAATTGCTCTAGAAGAAAGGCATAATTTTCCTAGAGCATATTCGGCAATCATCAATGATTTTTATGTAGACGATGTTTTGACCGGAGCACATTCATTATCAGATGCACAAATTCTTCAATCACAATTAATTGATGCATTAAATACTGCTGGTTTCGAATTAAGAAAATGGTGTTCAAATTCAGAACAAATTTTATCAAAAATACCACAAGAACATCAAGAAAATTCACAAGCTTTACAATTCAATGATGATGGAGTAGTTAAAACACTTGGACTGTTTTGGAGTCCAATAAAAGATCATTTTTCGTATAATATCGATGTAGATTGTAATTCACAAACAATTACAAAACGAGTTATACTGTCAAGCATCGCTCGCATATTTGATCCCCTTGGAATTGTTTCACCGGTAATTGTTAATGCAAAAATCATTATGCAGCAACTATGGCAATAGAATTTAAAATGGGATGAAAGTGTTCCCACACAAATTTACACAAAATGGTCAAACTACACAAAAGATTTAAAAGGCTTAAATGAAATACATGTCAACAGATTTATTGAAACAAATTGTGAAGGTCAATTTGAATTACATGGCTTCTGCGATTCATCACAAAATGCTTATGGAGCTTGTTTTTATGTCAGAAGTTTAAATGAAAGTGGAAAAATTACCGTCCATCTGTTATGTGCTAAGTCACGAGTAGCACCATTAAAACAACTTACCATACCAAGACTTGAGTTGTGTGCAACACATTTGCTAATAGAATTGTACAATAAAATAAAACCAGCACTGCATATTAATTTTCATCAAATTTATTTCTGGTCAGATTCAACAATTGTTCTATCATGGATTTCAGCTTTACTATCCAGATGGAAATCATTTGTTGCAAATCGTGTTTCTGCAATACAACAATGCACAGCTATTAATAACTGGTATCACATTAATTCAGAAGATAATCCTGCTGATATTTTATCGAGAGGAAGTTCACCACAAAAATTAAAATCATCAAGTCTATGGTGGCATGGACCCTTATGGTTATCACATACATCAGATGAATGGCCTCAATCACAAATAACTAACACTAATGAATATGATAAAAATGTCAAAATTGAAGAAAAAACAACAATAGTTTTATTATCCACAGTTGACATTCTAATAATAAACAAATTTTCATCTTTTAAAAAATTACGTAGAGTCATGGCATACTGTTTGAGATTTATAAAAAATTGCAAAAAATTAAAGGTAAATCGAATAATTGGGTGTTTATTGCCATCAGAATTAGAAAGTGCTACAAAAACATTAATAAAAATTGAACAAAAAACCTCATTCAAATCAGAAATTCAGAAATTAGAGTTAAATCAAGAATTAAGTCCGAAAAGCAAAATTGTGTCACTCCATCCATTTTTAGATAAAGATAAATTATTGAGAGTCGGTGGGCGATTACATAATTCAAACATTCCGTTTAATCAGAAGCATCAAATTTTACTACCAACAGGTAAATTGGCTGATCTTATATCACATTATTTTCATGAAACCAACCTTCATTGCGGCCAACAAGCTCTTCTCACTAATTTAAGGCTACAATACTGGCCAATAAGAGGACGAAATTTAGTAAGAAAAACATTACACAGCTGCATTAAATGCTTTAGAACAAAGCCAAAAAATATTAGCCAATTAATGGGAAATTTACCGTTACAAAGGATACAACCCAGCAGGCCATTTTCTAGTACCGGTATTGATTTTTGTGGGCCATTTCTAATTAGACCATCGCAAAAACGAGGAAGCACTGCTATAAAATCATATATAGCCATTTTTATATGTTTTGCCACTAAGGCTATTCACATGGAGTTGGTTGGGAATTTAACAACAGAAGCCTTTGTTGGTGCATTAAAAAGATTTATATCAAGACGTGGAAAATGCGCTCATATATTTTCCGATAATGCAACTAATTTTGTGGGAGCAAAGAATGAATTTTCAAATTTTAAAAAACATTTCTCATCGAAGGAAACACAAGACTCTATCTTTAACACATTATCTGATCAAGGCATTCAGTGGCACTTTATACCTCCTAGATCACCACACTTTGGTGGTTTATGGGAAGCCGCGGTAAAATCAGCTAAATTTCATATAAAACGAATAACATCCGATGCTCATCTCACATACGAAGAATTCAACACAATGATACACCAAGTGGAATCTTGCCTCAATTCAAGGCCAATTACCGCAATATCTAATGATCCAAATGATCTCAATAATTTGCAATCAATACCTGAACCTGATTTAACACATTTAAAGGTTAATCGACTTTCAAGATGGCAACGAGTGCAACAACTTTTCCAACATTTTTGGCAACGTTGGTCAAGAGAATATTTGCAACAACTTCAGCAACGTCCAAAACATACTTCAACCAAGGTTTCGATTGATATTGATACTATAGTGCTCATTATGAATGATAACTTACCACCACTCAAATGGAGCTTGGGTCGTATAGTAGAACTTCATCCAGGTGCAGATAATGTTATACGAGTCGCCACAGTAAAAACTTCACAAGGACTAATAAAACGAGCTGTCAACAAACTTTGTCCTTTACTAATGGATTCCTAAGAAATAGGCATTTCTTTCCAACTGTTTTGGAAGCAACAGCATCCAAGGTGGCCGGAATGTTTAGTTTTAAGAATCATTTTAATTAATATTTTTGTTTTTCATATTTAAATTTTGAATTGAAATATTTTTATTATTTTTTGTTTAACAAATAGCAAAAATATTAATATGGCAACACTTAATATTCTACTGTAGATCATATTGAGTTTCCGTCTTTCTCTTTTTATTTTTTTTTATTATATTCTTCTTCCGCCTTCGTTATAAAAAAATACTTGTTTTATTATTAACGTTTGCACCTGCACAAGGGAAACATTATTTCTGTAACTAAAAATTTCAATAAAATAATTTTGCTTATAAAGTTTAAATCACAATTTTTTCATTTAAATCAAAGAGACAAATCAGCATTTCAACACATATGTTAAACAAAGGAAAATCACTGCTGATGGACGACATTTTTTCTTTATGGTGTTATGAAGACTGGAGTATGATAATGTAGAGCGGTAAAGTTCCCGATTTATTCAATGTCTGTTTTCTCATAATTCACCATTTTGTTTACCATACGTAGTTCATAATAGTTTCTCATCCATCCACAATCTATAGTTTTATTTTCATACAGTTTCCGTACATAAATTTGTTCTTAGCATAAAATAATTAACAATAATTATGTGGGATTTTTTGCATTAAATTTCTAGACAATACTTTGTGTGAATTCATAGAATGGGGAACATTTCTATTCTAATTAACATCCTAAGTCACGATTGTATAGTCATTATTGATTGTTTCCAATCAATGTGAAATCAATGGCTGACACTTGGTCAATTTGTAGTTCTATATGTATTAACATTAGACTACATTAAGGGAATTTTAAATTCATTTTGGATTTCTGAGATCAATTAAACTCAAGTAAGTAAGGAAGTAATTGGAATATTTTCAATTCAAAGGTATGGTTTGAAGTTTCTCAGAAAAAAACTACAATTCACATTTTACGTGTTTCGGATCGGATACGAACCTACCGTCGTCAGTGCCCGGCTCGAATCTTTGGGCAGACACGCTATCGATTACGCCGTTGAGGTGCTGACAATTTCAAACTTCTTCATCATTTAATTATTTTTTACTTAAGTTGAATTTTTCCACTGTCATTAGACTCCATATATTTCTTTAATAATATTTCTTTTGTAATCCCCTATTATTGACTCATACTGCGTTCTCACCCGCATTGCTTTACCATACTACTAAAATTTGAATTCTCTAGACACTAACCATACTTTATCAACGAAATCTTCAAACCTCAAAACAGCTGCGCAGCGTCCAATCGTCGCAATAGCAAAAAAATTATTATCCTACAGTCAGTTTTGTATTCGATTTCCTGTATGGGTATTTTTATCAAATTATCTTTCCGTTATAGATCTGAATTTCACTGTAATACTGTTGTAAGTTGTTATTTCGTAATACATAAACCTCATAAAATCGATTAAACTTACGTTTAATCCATTCTAATTCATTGATATTTCTTACAAGTGTGTTGGAAATAATTTATTTCGTTAAATTGTCTTGCAATGTTATGTATTACAAAATAGCAAACAGTTTTGTTTTAACGAAAAAAGGTCTTAACATTTATTTACATAATGTAAATTAATTTCCTTGCATCAGAACCACCTTTTTTCGAACTTTTTGAAGTTAAAGGTTACTATAAAAAGATATGAATATACTATCTCGGGCGCTTAGTTTATTTTTATTCCATGCTATACAGTTAGTTCATTGGTTGAAGTTTTTTTTTGACGTTTGGCTGATACATATCTTGTCGCGTGGAATGGATATTTGTGAAATGGCAGAGGGAAAACTTGACGGAATCTTGGCTTAAATGGAAGTTTTGTTGGGATATATTACATCAAGGAAAACGAGAAGAATCTTGTGGCCAGATTGGTTAGTTGTTGAAACGATTAATTTGTTCTGTAAGTGTTAGCCAGCGATTATAGAAATAGATTGGAAATTAGAGTTTTTGTTCCTTATATCAGCTACGGATATAATAGTGTCAGTTTATACGGGAAATGTAAATACAATTTGATCTTATTACAATTTAGCTGCGAAAGAAATTAAAATTAGTGTATATTCAATTAACTGGATAATGTCTAGAGATAAACAGCATATGTTTCTGTTAATCTAACTAACTGTTTAGTGAATTAACGTCAAGGTCAAGTGGGTAGGATAATTTAATTAACTGTTAGTGATTTAACCTAAATAGTATCGGTTTCGCATCGTATTAATTTATTTAATTTATTCTTTTTGCCGTGCAGTAAATGTCATATGTATCGCATTCCTTTAATTAAACTTTTAGTGACGTAAAGCAAAGGTCATATGTATCGTATTAATTGAATTAAACTTTAACCGTGAATCATAGAAAATGGCTTATGTTCCTTGTACCGCAATTTACACCGAAATAAAAGAACAATGATAGCGCACGGTGTCACGTGAATTTCCCTTTTTTTATTCATTAGCGTGAGTTTAATTGTGTCTGTATATATTTAAACCAAAAAGAAAAGAAATTATTTGTTGTCCATTGTAGTTAAACTAAGATAAAACAAAACAAAAAAATAATATATATGTATGTAATGTGTGAATCGCGGAGGCTAAAGTAAACAGTATATAGCAAAATTTTGCTTCTTGTTTTTGTATGTTGGGTCATTCGGCCATATTTTTTTTGTAAATATAATTTTAATTCAACTAAAATTTTAACAATGAATCTAACTAAATGCCTCTAAGCTAATCATAAGAAAAATAAATTAAAATTATAGACTGTTAGGATTAATTCTAAATCGTTTGTTTCGGTTAATGTATTAAATAAAGAAAACAAATTAAAACAAAAATCTAGCAAAATCAATTGAGTGTCAATTATAGATTGTGTGTGTTTATCCACGAACTGTCTCCCAGTATATACTTGAACGAACCACCATTGATTTTTTTTGGTTATGTTTGTGATCTGGTGATTATGAGAAGAAAGGAAATTTAATTGATCTATGGAGGTTGAATGGATTAAGAATATTGTTTCAACACCAGCACTAACCTTCTGTAACAATCCTGGATTGGGTTTGTTACTATTATAATCGAACTCGTCTTCGCAATCAATGCAATATTGTACCAGGGGTTATTAATCTCGTTTGAACGACCGCATTAATAGTTTGTGACAATTTTGGATTTGAGTAATTATGATTGCTATTGAATTTGACTTCACCAACATCGCCATATTGAAAGTGATATTTGTTTGGAGGCTGACGGGTTTATGATACTTGTTTAGACAATATCTCTAACAGTTTGCAGCATTTTTGGATTGAATTTAAGAATCTTTTCATGGAACTTGGCTCATCAATCATCATGTCATTGGGAACATCCTTTGATTGTATGTGGATTAGTTTATGACTAGGGTTTCACCAGCAACGCCAGCATTTGGCCACAATTCTGAATTGGATCAATTGACGTTTATATTGAAGTTGGCTCCATACTCATTGTACTATCTGGAGCAACGCTTACTTGGATGTATCCTAGTTTATTTGATTCAGCTACCGCCCCGTCAATGAACATGATTCTTGCCGTTGCCGTTTCATATCTTACGTAAAAATCTAATGATGACCTAACAGTTGGAGACCAATTCGGAGAGGGATGGGAATACACATGAGGTGAGTGTTATCGTATTTTGTTTTAACTTTCTTTCATTTTTTGTTTAATTAGAGGTATGCATGAGTATGACGTGTGTATATGTGAGTGTGAGTATGGGGGGTTCATAGGATGCATGACTGTGCGTCAATGTCTATATTTTGCTTCATTTCTTTTGTGACAATGGAGACGGAGGTCAATGCGGTATTTGAACAAACACGATGAAACGGTAAAAGTGGTAAATTGACAGTTCGCGTGAATAATAAACCGACATTCCGTTCTTCGATTTTGATAAAAACAAACCAAATAATTCCAATGAAAAGTGTAGTCGTCATCGCAAATGAGGCTGATCGCAGGCTGATTCTGAGTCAAGAGGTCTCAGCTATGATTACTTTTGTTATGACCATTTTTTTTTTTTTTTATAAAGAAGATCGTAATTGCGATTCTGTGAACGTTGTCACAAAAAGCCTCATGGTGGTTCTGCGAATGTTTTGGGGATCTTTCTAATGACTTTTTTTGGATAAATAAAATTAATATAGAAAGTCATATTTTGTTTGAATAGTTTGAATACGTATTGGAAAGCCATATAAATTGTTATTGTTAGTTATGCCAATATTACATAGTAGGTTTTGGTACAAATCAGGTTTGTGTTTGAAAAATTTTTTTTTGAAGATATTAGTAATTTTTTTTTGTGAAAATACTTAACAGCAATTTAATACGACTGAGACTATCTTCTTCTCCGGCCACTAGTAATACTTGTAACGTCCGCTATATTCACCTAAACAATAATAGAACCAATTTATATTCTTTTTCCGTTTCAACAAAAATTTATTTCAATCATTTTTCAATTCATTTTTTTCAATAGTAATAACTTAAAACAATTTTTTTTAAAAATAACTAACGGTCGATTCAATTTCGAATATTATTTATAAAAAAATAAACGAACGCACACTAATGGCTCAATTTTTTGTCATTTTGTTTTGTTGCTGGAAAATATGAGATGTCAAAAAAAAAAATCACATTGATTTGAAGGTCAATTCGTTTTTAACTTGAACAGAAAAATCACTTTTTGTGGTTCGAGTCATTCTGTGCTTGACTTTCAAAACGAATATTGATATTCTCTAGAAAGAAAATATTCCAAAATTGTTCTTAAAACAAAAAATATTAACTTGTTTAATTTAAAACGAACAAAGTTCGATCTTTCTTGATAAAATTAAAAGTGTAAGAGTTAAACCAAAAAGATAAAATTTGTCTATTGTATAAAAAGAAATTATTACAAATTAAAAAGTTTCGTTTTGATATATGAAACAACAAAATTGGCCTATAAACTAACAAAACAGAACGATACAGTTTAAATTAAGATCTAAGTATGGAATGTCAGAAATCTCCATATTGGCATTCTTGAAAATATGTTATGTTATTTTCGTTCATTGATGAGATAGAAATTTAATCATTAAACAAGTGATGTGGTTGTTGTCAGTTTTTTTTATTGAAAACAAAGCTATACTAATTTGTAGTAAGCATAATTAGTCCTGGAAGTTAAAGAAATTATAGTGTGGGTCACAATTAATTCCACATAAATTTTGAAGGAGGGAAAAAGAACACCCAAAGATATGTGAGGCAGTTGCATGGTCGCGCTATGGATGTGTTTAACAACTAACACCGCTGGAAATATGTTAGACACCTATTACTTTGATGGATATAAATATAAACGGGATTGAGGATCTACACTCAGCAACAAAAATAACAAACAGGTTATACTATTTTTTTTATATATTATTATTATTATTGTCCTTTTTTGTATATAATTATTCGTAGGTAGAAGTTTAAATGATCAATTAGAATAATAAGTCTTAAGAGATTCCCAAATTTAAGACTTCTTGTGTGGAGGCAATCCGTTTACTCCGTTTCCTAGTTCAATCCCTTCTGGATTTAGGTTAAATTATTAGTTGTATAAATAGTCCAAGTGGCTCTGAAGAAGAGCGTATACAGAAGTTGGGGCCGAAACTAAAGACCTTCGGGCTTTGTAGTATTTTTTGGTCGACAGGAGCTATTTTTAGGCGCAAAAATTATCAATTCTGGTTAAAACCAGTTTCTTGTTGAGTATTATTTTTATTTACAAAATTTTTGGCGCAAAATAATATTAAATCTGGAAAACCAGTTTAAGGTTTTTCTTTTAAATATTTTGCTTATGTGTAAAACCAGTTTTAGGTTTTTTTTGCATTTTTGTATGTTGGAATATTTTTAGATAAAGCCAGTTTTTGGTTTTTAAGCGTAAAACTGTTTCGTTTTTTGCATTGAATTTTTGGAAATTGTTTTTTTTTGAAGAAATGCACACGATTAAACAACACGGGTCGTTTAGGAGCAAGCGGCGGCCGGGGCCAGGGGAGCTGGGCCAGGCAGCGTTCGAGCCAGGGGTGAATGAGGTGCATGAAGTGATGCATGAGATTGTGAGTGAAGTGATAAATGTGGTGAACGAGAGGGAGAAGGAAGCGATGAATGTGGAAATGAATGAGAGAAGGAAGGAGATCTATATGGAAATAATGGATGACATAGCGAATGAGCAATATGATGAAATGATGGATGTAATAATAGGTGAGATTGTGAATGAGATGAATGAGGAGTTGGTAGGAGAAGTGGTAGCTGATGAAGTGAATGAGTGTGTGAATGAGGTGAATGAGGAAATGGATGTGTTGGAGAGGCGACGCTTGAGGCGGCGTGGTTGGTCGAGGAGGTGGAGTTCTCTTCAGTCATGCACGCTTATGCGGAGACATTGGCTGAGGAGAACGCCATCTTCGAGTCCAACCACAGGGAAGAGAACCCTCGACGGTGGTTGGGACCGCAAGAGGCCCCTAGGAATTGTGTGCACCTTTGAAAATTTTTATTTTTTGTATTTGAAAAAAAAACCGATTTGGGTCCACATTTTTTTTAATGAATTTTTTTTTGGTGGTACTATAGTAGTTTTAATTGTATATAGTTGTATATAGTAGGTTAATTGTTGTATATAGGATACATAATTGTACATATTTGTACATATTTTTGTATATAGGTAGCGGTTGTAGTGGGTTGAGTAGAATGTTATGTTACAATATCGAAGTATTTTATTTCTTGGTTGATGGTCATCTCTTGGAAATGAATAGCACCAACGAGATGAAATTAGGTAACCAAACCGATGAAACGATTTAGCCATTTGAACTTTTTGTGTGTAGCGTTGGCAAATATTTTACTTTGTCCATTGATAGGAATTACATAGTAGATCATATTTAAATATTTATACTTTAATAAATTAGATCTCGAATCTGATGCTCGTTTTAACGATGCATATTGGCCTGCGTGAAATACATACATGATTTTATTTTCCTTACCACTAATGGTTATAATCGGTGAAAAATCTTGCTTTCGGTTGTGTTAGTTTCGAACTATTTTTTTAAATTTACGATTAAATATCGTACATTCCACTACAGTTGAGCATTTGTAGATGTAAATGGAAAAAGTTAGAATTAATTGAATGTTTTTTTTGTTGTTGAATTTTTTTTGGTATAATGATTACAAGTGTGTAATTATTAAATTTTCTAAGCGGTAGGCCTAACAAGCCATCCATGGGGCTTATACCCTTAACATAATTATGTTCTTAGATCGCCTCTGTCCATTATGGACATGCGATCGAAGTTCATTGGTTTCTTCTCTTCATTTCAGAAGGAGTTTTCTGGTGATAAGGGGATGACTACTGCTGGTCTGTACTTAGGTGCAAACCAGTAGTACCATTCCCTGCACAGAAGCTTCTTTAACGAAATGAAGAGGAGAACCAATCTATTTTTTTATCAGGATCGAGGCTTCACCTCATTCAACTTCAACCAACTTTTCCATTTTTAAATTTAGCTTGCAATAGACAATTTTCATGGAGTTTAGGATTTGAAGTCTGGTGTTCGGGAGCGTTCTTCGACTATGGCATTAGTTTAATGATAATTTATTTTTAGGTAGAACAACCGCAGCTGGGTCAGTAGAAATGGGCCTAGGGTCTAATCGTGACAGTTGCGATTGTTTTTGTTAGGTTGGGGAGAAACTGTTCTGTAGAATCTGGTCGTTAGGGGCTTTTCTAGTCGGTTCTCACATGCATTGTTGGAGTGGGCTCGCGAACGCGATAATTCAAGTACTAAATAAAATGGTCATTGTAACCATACTTACTTTCATATTGTCTCCAGACGAATCTTGATTTTGGGAATCTCTTATCTAAATATTAAATAAAAAAATAAATTAAATAAAAACAATAAATTTTTGAGGATAAATAAATAAACATTTTTATTAAATAAATTAAATTTAGGAATCAATAATTTTTAAGTAAATACATAATTTTCTTAAATAAGCGAGTACATCAAGATATAAATAAATATTTTTGTTTTTTTAAAAAAATAAATAAATATTTTGAAGCTAAGACGGTATCCAATAAATAAGCATATTTTTTAAATATTTTGATTTTTTTAAAATTTAAATAAATAAATATTTTCCCCTAGGGGTGCTATCGTCAATAAATAATTTTAGGTACTTATAATTCTGAAATTTCAGCATATCTGAAATTAAATAAATAAATTATATTTTACATATACAATATTTTAGGAATTTTTGTGAAAGGTGAAGCAAAATTGAGAACAACCATAATTTCGTTCGTTCTTTTATTAAATTTGGTTTTGCAAAATTTTTGTGTTTTCGAATTGGGTTGTTCGTTATTTTTTTTCGTTTTTGCGTTTTTCATTTTTTTTACATTTCCATCGGACGATTGTTACCGGGCGTACTAACTCCACTTATTATTACGTGTGAATTGGTTTTTATTATTGGTGTTTTTGCGAATTCTGGATTTTAAGAATTTTACCATCGAAATGTCAAGCCAGTTAGACGTTGACCATCCGTTCTATGGTTTGGAACCCAGTGAACTGCAAGTCGAATGTCTGGTTCGGGGTGTGAACTTCAGGGGGGTCAATTGGGCAGAGGAACTGCGAAACCACGCAGATCATGGTGCAGTTCCAGTAACAGTATCTCATGCGAGAGATTTAGTAGCTGAATCTCAAATGGTGGTGCAGGCAGCACAACTTGTTTTAGATCAGGTACGACGACTCCAGCGACCGATTAATCAGACTTTCTTAGATGGTTTGGCGAATCGAGTGTTGCATTACACGGGTAGAATGAATAGGTTGGGTCCTAGCAATGACTTGCAAGAAGCCCGCACCTACGCTATCTCGCAATTGTCACGCGCTTGGGATATAATAGGATCGTTGTCAACACGTCCAATTATGCAGAATAAACCAGGAGTATCATCTGCACCATCTGTTTCATCTGCGTTTCAACCAGATGAGAGATCCACACCGATCCCAGTGCAGTCAATAACGGACACAATACATAGTCTGAATCGTCCAAACCATCAACAACAGAGACGGTCAGAGCAATTACCACCGGCTTATTTCCAGCAATCGAGCTTGAGAGCTGAGGACTTTGCAATACCACAATTGGGTCCATCATTCCAAACTGAACACACACACATCAATCCAGCATTGGTACAACCACAACTACCATTAAATTATTTATCAGTACCACAGGTACAACCACCACCAGTATATCCACAAGCTCCACTAACAGCACCTCCACCATACAACCAACTTCCTCAGGTATGGCGTGACGCGGCTCCAGCGTTAGCACCAGTGGAGTACCGAGAGGTTCGTAGGAACAATTTGAGTCGTTATGACTCAAATTGGGTTCCAACCTTCACAGGAGATGGTCACTCTCCTGATGTTCATGAGTTTGTTCACAGAAAGGAGGCGGCTGCCAGGAGGGACCGTGTGAATTGGGACGACCTTAGGTCTATCGTTCCACGGTACCTCAAGGGGGCTGCCGACAGATACTATTTGAACTTAACTCATGAATATGAGGTGGTGACTTACCCAGTGTTAAGGGAGGGACTCCTACAAACCTTCGGTACGCTCACTGATGATAAGGCGATCTTGCGCGTTCTTCTGAACCGCAAACAAAAATCAAAGGAGAGCGTATACGAGTATCTAGTGGAGATTAGTTCGTTGAACCGTCGTTTAGCACGTCCATTTGCTGACCGTGAAATGTTAGAGATTGCTCGGGAGGGACTGAGTGTGGAGCTCAAGAATGCTACACTAGCAGCAACAATACACTCTATTGATGAACTTCGGACTTTATGTCAGAAGTTTGAACGTTTGTGGTCCACACCAGTTCCGACCAGAACATCAAATTTAAGAATTAGCGAGCTACAGCAGATGGATGATTATGAGGTGGATGTTGAACCAGAACGACATGGATATATTGAAGCGATGGATTCAATACAGAGACGGATATTTCAGCGACCTAGCATAACATCTGATAACAGTCAACCTGGTCCATCAATGTCCAGACAACCAATAGTATGCTTCAGTTGTGGTGTGACTGGTCACCGAGCTCCGGATTGTCCACGGAAAAACAGAATTAAATTATATTGCTGGAAATGTAACAAGCCTGACGTAATTTATGCAAATTGTTCTTATTGTCACCCGTCGTTAAACTATCGACCGAGAGTACATGCTTCGGGGATGGTACCCTTGGTTCAACATCCAATGAGCCCGAAGAAAGCGACGAGAGATGTAGGAACGCAGGACGATCCACCACCAAGGAAAACCGAATAAAAGCATCTAGCACATTTAATTTCCCATCATTACATCGGACATATTTTGGACGTCTTGAACGTAACATTAGATATTGGAGGATGAGGAAATTATTTCGTAAAGCTTGTATTTCATCTATCCTTTCAGAAACAAAGGATCCTCGGCCGCGATTAACAATTAGGATTTTGGACAAAAATATCGCAGGATTATTGGATAGTGGAGCGTCAATCACAATACTTGGAAGAAATTCCTTGGAATTATTGGAATCATCAGGTACAACCTACCGTAAATACACTTTGTGTATTCGTACGGCGGATGGTACTGCAAATAAAATTTTGGGTTACATCGAAATTCCAATAACTGTGAATGGCTCCACTAAACCAATGCGGTTCCATATAGTCCCTGGTTTACGAGAAGAGCTCTACCTGGGCATAGATTTCTGGGAGAAATTTGGTATTGTTCCTTCATTTGTTAATGAACTGACTTGTACAGAGCTACAAAATTTAAATACACACAACCTCACCACTGACCAGCAACGAGAACTGGATATGATCAAGGATTCTTTCCCGTCATTTGAAGTGTCTGGACTCGGAAAGACTTCTTTGGTTGAACATGTCGTCGATGTTGGTGATAATGCACCTGTTAAACAGAGGCATTATCCCACATCGCCGGCTGTTCAAATAAAGGTTTATGCCGAACTCGACTGCTTCAAATGGGCGTGATCGAAGAGTCTAACAGTTCGTGGTGCTCGCCAGTGGTCCTGGTACAAAAAGAATCTGGTAAAAACAGATTATGTATTGATAGCCGTCGTGTCAATTCACTCACAAAAAAGGACGCTTACACGCAAAGAAATAATGTGCTTTATTAACAAAAAAGCAAAGCTAATTTAACCAAAAAATTGTTGCAAATTCAACTTACTTGTGACTTTGCTAATAGTACAAATTTCGAAATGTAAAATTATCTTATGCAAAAGTAAAATTGAATAATTTATAATTTTTTTTATTTCACTAAATGCGAAGCTAACTCAACTCACTTAAATGCGTATATAGCAAATCCATAAAGTCAAATTATCTACCTTCTTATAACTACATTGCACAAAAATTGTTGTGAAAACAGCACATTTAAAAGTAAAATTAACTTTATGATGATGTGAAGATTAGCAAGCCTGTGAAGTAGAATCAACTATATCTCAAAGTGTAAATTGCACAACAATGAGCTATATTATCGTAACATCCAAGGTAGGCAAAGCATTGCTATTTAGTGAAATTAGCAAATGCTAGAGTAACATTTATAAATTTAATTATTTTTGGAGTTGTAATAAAAATTAAGGCTTTATCAATTCAAAATTTTTTGATTTTATTTTTCCAAATATATTTATGATTTTTAAGAGATATTTTTCAGGGAAGAAATTTCTATAAACTAAATGGTTTATAGAAATTTCGTTCCTGAAGAAGATCTCTTAGAGATCGAAAATATGTATGGAAAAACAAAATCAAAAAATTTCAAAGTGATAAAGACTTAGTTTTCATTATAACTCCAAAAATAATTCAATTTAAAAACACACTTTATCTAGCTCAAAGGTATCAAAGAAAAAAAATATAATGGTAACATTTATGTTTATGAAGGTAATTATTTTTTAAAGAAAGTACATATTCTTTATTTATTCCACATATAGGTACATAATTTTTAAAGTAACCACATAGTCCTTAAAATAAAAAAGCTTAATAAATAACGGATATTTTATATCCGAAACGCGTCTGATATTTGTATTTTAAATAAAAGTTGTTTGACAAATAATATTTTTTATTAATTTATTAAATTTAATTGATAAATTATTAATAAATAAAACTAATAAAAATTAAAAAACTAGAAAAAATAAATAAATAATTCAAAATCACAAAATTAACTTTGATATGTATAATGTATATTAAAAGTTATATGTAAATAAAAGTTTGAATCTATATTAATAATGTTTTGGACGAATGTTATTTATGTTGTATGTTTAAAAAAAAGTAGTTTTCTTTTTAAAATTGTAAGGGAATTTTACCGAAACGTCAAAATAAACAATAATTTAAAACAATTTACATATAATTTACATATAATTTAAAATAGACTCCAATTCCCAAAAAATAATTTTTGTATAATTTTTTTGTAATATTTTTTATTTTATTTTATTTTTATTAAATCAATAATAAGCGATATTTCGGCCTTCTCAAGTTGAAGAAAAGTTTCAACTTGAGAAGGCCGAAATATCGCTTATTATTGATTTAATAAAAATAAATAAAAGGCTGATAAGTGCTTAAAATAAAAAATTAAATATAATTATATTTAATTCGATTCCTATTGAAAAACGTTAAATCCTTAGTGTAAATAATGTCTTTTCAAAAGAAACCGTCAAGGCGTTAGGTTTTAGATGGCAACAAAACCACGTTGAATCTGTATTTATATTCAAACCCTTTGATAAAATTTCAACCGCTAAAAAACGTAGTATCATATCTGATGTTTCTAAGGTGTATCCTAAGGTGTATCCTTCGGACTGTTGGCACCAATTATAATTAATGAAAGATTTTTATACAATCCTTATGGAAATTGAACATAAAATGATGAACACCTTCCGTAAAAATTTTAGAACACCTAAAATCCATTGAAAACATCAAAATAGATCGTTGTATATTGTTCCTCCACATACAGTCCACAGACAGTACACATCGAATAGATTTGCTGACATCTCAAAAATTGCTTTTAAGTCATGTATCAAGTGTATTGGTAAAGATAATAATGTTTTTTTCCATCTTATTTGTGGTAAATCTCGTGTTGTTCCACTAAATACTATAATAATAAAATAATAATTTTTAGCTTTATTTAATAATAATAATTTTTACTATAACTATACCTCGTTTGAAGTGTGCGGAGCACTAACTGTATCCCAATTGCTATCAAGAGTTCGTACTGCCTTAAAAATGGAAATTACTAAAACAAACATATTCTTGTGATCGGATTCCTCAGTTGTTCCTGCTTGGATCCAAAAGCCGTTTTACAAATTACCAATTTTTGTAGCTAATCGTGCTAATGTAATTCAGAAGTTGAATTTTAACTATACGTGCGGCTTCGTATAATGTTCTCACAAAATTCTGCAGATAAATTACTTCAAGAATTAGAACATTGTAAAGTTTTTATACCGTTAACATTTTACAGTTTTTATACCGCCATCATATTGATTTAAAGAAGAATACATTTCGTTAAAATCTCTGAATGAGTTTATAATTAAACTAGACATCTGAAATTAATAACGTGTCTGAACTACCTGAATCACTTTGAAACTCCTAAAATAAATAAAATCAAATAATAAGTAGAGTTTATGCAGGGTTGTAACGTATAATACGGTAACGTATAAAACACGTATTATACGTACGTATAAAACGTATAAAACGTACAGTATAAAACACACAATTATTTACGTTTTATACCGTATAAAAGTAAAATCCTTTATAAATATAAATACATTTATATAACATTATCGCGGGCGTATTATTCATCGTACTCGTGATATTTAATATTTATAAAGCCTATATTTCGAGACTAATAGGAACAGCTGCTTTAGAAAATATAGCGTCGTCATGATAATTTCTTACCCAACTATTCCTATGAGTTCAGAAAACTTCCACATTTAACGTAAATGCTTCTTTTCAAAATATAATTATTTATTTTCAAAACAAATTTAGTCTGCAATAAGTTGACATTTCCAACCATACCTATTATTCATCAATGACCAAAATTGAATTTACTCAATAAACTTCTCACTAAACTTTTTCGTTTGACGTAAATACATATTTTAACTGTATACTGTCTTGTATTCTCTTGCGTCCCCCTTGTATTAAAAATAAAAATAAATGAAAACCAAAGAAATATTTTATATTTTAACTATTACAACTTTTGTATAAAAAGAAGATTTGATCTGCAAGAGCCTGTTATTTTCAAACTGTGTCTATTAATTAGAAGTGGTGCAACCCGGATTCACACAACAAATTTTTTTTAAAAACATCTCTCTAATAATCTCTAATAGTTTTCCTAACTGCTATGAAAAAACGACATTTATTCTGCAACAACATAATATTTCCCAGCTGTTCTTATTAGATGGGAGGAGCTGAAGTTGAATTGAACCATATTTTATATATTCAATAACATTTCATGATGCCAAATAATTAAGTTCATGAGCCAAGTGTTTCTAATCCAAAATGTTTCCCATTAAGTAAATGTTGGAATCAAAATGAAAGACAATCATATAGTATACGGTATACCTACGTGTTGAAAAATTCAAAAATAATTTAATTGCTTGAGTTGATGTGCTCAAAAAAATCTCTAATATATAATTCAAAATTTTCAATATTCAAATCTAGTGAATTAAAGATTATTAACCAGTTTAATGTACAGTAATATAGTCTTTCGTATAAAGTATAAAAATTTACATTCAAATAACATCTAGAATTTAAATAGTTTTTGTTATAAATTATAAAATATATAAATAATTTATACCTACGTAATTATATTTTTACTAAAATATATATATTTTTACTAAAAATATAATTAATATCTGAAGTAAGAAGCATTTTTAATTTTTTATGAATGAATTTCAAAAACAAAATCATATTATACGTTTTATACGTTATATACGTTTTATACGTTTTATACGTTACGTATTATACGTGTAACGTATAAAACGTTTTATACGTGTATATTAACAACCCTGAGTTTATGTATATATATAATATGATTTTTAAATATAGCAACTTACCAGTTCTAATTTGAAGTGTTCTTCTTGAAATTTCCTAATAGAATATTCAAAGAATATTTTTGAGTGGAAATAATTCTTGTTCATTTTTATGGTCAGATAAATTTTTCATTTGTTCAGGTGTCGCAATGTGATCTATAAAATATTAATGGTTGATATCAATAAAAAATAGTATTTATAGATAAGCGTTAGCTATATATATGTATATATTGTATATTATATTTTATTCAAATGTTTTCTATGTTTAATTTTTGGTAATAAAATGTGGCTTTTGTGTTATTTTTATTTTGGCTTAAATTTGATTTTTTTTAATATTACGCCACATTGGCACACTCGGAATTTAAACAACGTTACTTCGGTATGTATTTTAAAATTCTAATATAGTATAAAATTATTCACATATATTTATATTAAAATATAAAATTCAAAATTAAAGTTCAAATTATGAATACAAAAGCATACACAAATCATTACATAACACACATTTTTGTTAGTAAAAATATAAACTAATATTTATGTTATAAATTGTATTGCATTTCGAGGATGACAAAATTGGCGTAATCTTAAAATAAATTCGTTAAAATTCAAATAACACAAACGCTCGATTAGGAAGACAAGTGTTTAAAAACTTGAACAATGCATAAAGATTTTTAATGAAAAAAGTTAATCAATTAACAATTTTTACATGCCGATAACCGTCTGTGCATAATTTTGAGCATTATATTTGCTAAGCGTTATGTAACAAACTTTTTAGTAAGTTGTTAAAAATAAAATTCACTTACGTTTTATTTTATTATAAAGTTCACTATCAATATTTCATGTTATGAGATATCCACCACAATAAATTATAAAATATTAGATATAATTTTAAATTTATATTGATTCAATTAAAAATAAATATTATATTACCATTCAATACCACACTTTGTCACGATTAAACGAACTATGGTAAAATTTTACGAAATCATAATGGTGATCAATTCGTTATATAAACTTTGGTTAATTTAAATATTCTGCTAAAGTTAATTTAGCATAAAATAATAATTTTTACTTATTTCTAAGTGAATTTGACACATATTGTTTGTTTATATTTTTCATCTAAGTAAGTATCTGACTGTTCCTAATTTATTAGAGAACTTAACTTAATGGATAAGTTATTTTACTTAATTTTTAAGTAGTAGCATATCTATTTAAAAATTACTAATAATATTGTTTTGACTGTCGTCTATTTTGCTATTGGTATGTCCGTAAAACGGAGAATTTTTGTACTTAGTTACTAATTGAATTGATCATATCGATAAGTGATTTCTAATTTAAGATGAAGGACTATTAACCTAGCACCACGTTAACTTTACAAAGGTTTATATTAACAACAACAAAAAAAGATTTTGTTTTTAGATTTCGGTTTTACTTTTCCAAATTTGTTAAGTTGACAATGCTTATGCTAATACGACTTGACATGATTAGATTAACTTAAACAAAATTTAAGTTAAATCAACAATTTCAATTTTACTTAGCGCAAGTACAACATTTTTTTTTTGCGTGTACCCACTTCCCTTGATTAATGCTTACTAGGTCGTCTAAATAGCACAAAGTACATTTCAAGTATTGATCTCAAAGATGCTTTCTGGCAGATTCCTCTGGCAGAAGCATCTAGAGACAAGACAGCCTTCACAGTGCCTGGTCGTCCATTGTATCAATCCCGGGTTATGCCCTTTGGATTGTGCAATGCTCCCCAGACAATGTGTCGGCTAATGCACAAAGTGATACCACATCAATATCACGAAAATGTCTTTGTTTATTTAAATGATCTATTGGTAGTCTCTTCCACGTTCCAGGAACATATGGAATTGCTGTCCAAAGTCTCTTCATTGATAAGAGCGGCTAAGCAGGTTAACAATAAACCTCAAGAAAAGAAAATTTGTTCTGAGAGAGGTGAAATACTTGGGATTTTTGGTTGGTGAAGATAGACTCCGAACAGATCCAGATAAGGTAAGAGCTGTTGCTGAGTATCCAGCTCCTTCAACAGTAAAACAAATACGACGTTTATTGGGAATGGCCGGTTGGTACCAACGTTTTATACCAAATTATGCGAGCGTGGTATCACCGATTACAGATTTGTTAAAGAAAAGTTCAGGAAAATTGAAATGGACATTGGAAGCGCAAGAAGCTTTTGAAAATTTAAAAAGATTGCTGACTACAGCACCGGTATTAATTAACCCTGACTATAATAAAGAGATCTTTATTAGATGCGATGCGAGTCTGACAGGGCTAGGTAGTGTACTGTATCAGATCGACGACGACGGACAAGAGTGTCCGATAGCCTTCATGTCGAAGAAATTAAATAGAGCTCAAAGGAACTATTCGGTTTCTGAGCTGGAATGTCTTGCGGCAATTCTGAGTGTGAAGAAATTCAGGGGCTATGTTGAAGGTCACCGATTTACAATTGTGACTGATCATTCAAGTCTGAAGTGGCTTATGTCACAGAAAGACTTGGGTGGTCGGCTGGCTAGGTGGAGCCTAAAACTCCAACGTATGGATTTTACCATTGTCCACCAAAAATGTACCCAAAACATAGTCCCTGATGCTCTATCTCGTCTTTATGACGAGTCACACGAAGAATTGACGGAAGCATTAGTACATCACATTAATGAAATTAAAATCGACAATGAAGGTTATCGGCACAAAGAATATACGGATATGATAGCTAAAGTTCAATCATCACCCAAGGACTTTCCTTCAGTTAAAGTCGTGGATGATAAGCTATACATACGTATTGAGCCAAGACCTGATGCAATACCTAATGATGTTCCTGTGTGGAAACTCTGGGTACCAAAACCGATGACTTCCAACATGATTCAGAAACATCATGATGATAGTACTGCTGCTCATGGAGGTGTTAAAAAGACATTAGAATTACTTCGACGTCTTTATTATTGGCCGGGCATGGCGTCACAGGTACACAACTATGTTGTGTCCTGCGACACATGTAAACAAACAAAAGCCACGAATCAGATATTGCGTCCTCCGATGCAATATCAATTCGAAACAGCACGTCCATGGCAGAGAGTCTATATAGATTTTTTGGGACCGTGCCCTCGTTCTTCACTTGGGAATACGGTATTACTGATAGTTCTGGATCATGCCACGAAGTTTGTCATATTGAAACCGCTTAGAAACGCAACTTCACCGAAGGTGAATGCTTTTCTAAAGAACGAAGTGTTTCTTACATATGGGGTACCAGAGTTTCTACACAGTGACAATGGCAAACAGTTCACTAGTAGGAACTTTCAAATTCTTTTGTCAGATTTCGGCATTAAACACATTAGGACCGGTGTCTATAGTCCTCAAAGCAACGCGTCAGAGCGGGTCAATAGGTCAGTTCTAGCAGCAATTCGAGCGTTCATAAAAGGTCAACATACCAAGTAGGATTCGCAAATTGGTGAAATCGCATATGCACTGCGGGCTGCAGCACATTCAGCTACCAAGTACTCACCGTACTATCTATTATTTGGTCAACATCCAATATCGGATGGAAATACTTACCATTTGTTGAGATCACTACACCAGCTTGGTGAAGATGCTGGTAAGGAGTTAGAACGCTCTGATCATTTGACTCTGCTCAGGAACCGGGTTCAGGAAAATTTAAAAGCAGCTTTCAAGAAATCGCAACATCAGTATAACCTGCGGTCTAAACTACGGATTTTTCAACCACAACAACGTGTGTTTGTACGGCAACATCATTTGAGTGACGCTACCAAAAAGTTCTCGGCAAAATTGGCTCCAAAGTTCTTACCTGCGATGATTAAGACTAAGATTGGAAATGTACTCTACGAGTGCATAGATATGAGCGGTAAGAATCTTGGAGTTCATCACGCGAAAGACATCAGGGAATGATGTCTTACGTTCGGTAGGGTTGTTCCTCTGTCTGATTGTCGTCTCTGGGGTTCACATCTTCAGTGTCATATTTTACTGGTTGTATCAAGGGTTCAATGGTGCTGACGTTAGATGGATGGATGGTCTATTTCAGCGCTCACTGATAGTTCCTAGGACCTTCATGAGTGTTGAGATTGATCATCGACCCTGACGTTGGTTACCATTGATAACTCGATCCCAGATACAGAATAATTGTTGGAAGTAGTTCGGTGGTTTCTATCTTAGAGGGGATGACGACGTTTTTGTGATTTCAAGGGTAAATATCTTGGGTTTTACCTTGAATTCATGGTGTAATGTCCGCTATATTCATCTAAACAATAATAGAACCAATTCATTCTTTTTTCGTTTCAACAAAAATTTATTTCAATCATTTTTCAATTCATTTTTTTCAATAGTAATAACTTAAAACAATTTTTTTTTAAAAATAACTAACGGTCGATTCAATTTCGAATATTATTTATAAAGAAATAAACGAACGCACACTAATGGCTCAATTTTTTGTCATGTTGTTTTGTTGCTGGAAAATATGAGATGTCAAAAAAAAAAATCACATTGATTTGAAGGTCAATTCGTTTTTAACTTGAACAGAAAAATCACTTTTTGTGGTTCGAGTCATTCTGTGCTTGACTTTCAAAACGAATATTGATATTCTCTAGAAAGAAAATATTCCAAAATTGTTCTTAAAACAAAAAATATTAACTTGTTTAATTTAAAACGAACAAAGTTCGATCTTTCTTGATAAAATTAAAAGTGTAAGAATTAAACCAAAAAGATAAAATTTGTCTATTGTATAAAAAGAAATTATTACAAATTAAAAAGTTTCGTTTTGATATATGAAACAACAAAATTGGCCTATAAACTAACAAAACAGAACGATACAGTTTAAATTAAGATCTAAGTATGGAATGTCAGAAATCTCCATATTGGCATTCTTGAAAATATGTTATGTTATTTTCGTTCATTGATGAGATAGAAATTTAATCATTAAACAAGTGATGTGGTTGTTGTCAGTTTTTTTTATTGAAAACAAAGCTATACTAATTTGTAGTAAGCATAATTAGTCCTGGAAGTTAAAGAAATTATAGTGTGGGTCACAATTAATTCCACATAAATTTTGAAGGAGGGAAAAAGAACACCCAAAGATATGTGAGGCAGTTGCATGGTCGCGCTATGGATGTGTTTAACAACTAACACCGCTGGAAATATGTCAGACACCTATTACTTTGATGGATATAAATATAAACGGGATTGAGGATCTACACTCAGCAACAAAAATAACAAACAGGTTATACTATTTTTTTTATATATTATTATTATTATTGTCCTTTTTTGTATATAATTATTCGTAGATAGAAGTTTAAATGATCAATTAGAATAATAAGTCTTAAGAGATTCCCAAATTTAAGACTTCTTGTGTTGAGGCAATCCGTTTACTCCGTTTCCTAGTTCAATCCCTTCTGGATTTAGGTTAAATTATTAGTTGTATAAAAAGTCCAAGTGGCTCTGAAGAAGAGCGTATACATACTATAGCGAACAATTGTGATGGTGGAGACTGTAGGAGCGTTTGGCAATAATACAAATACTTTACTTCTTTTAGGAAGGTCGTCCGACCATAATTCTCATTTAAAAGCATTGCAATTTTCAAAATTGTTTTCCTATAATGACACCTTCGTTCTGGCTTTTGCCGATAATGGTACAATAACTTTCAACTCAGCCACATCATTCAAACGTTTATGGAATACGCGATTTAAAGATATTCAAATTTTATTTATTGTACATAATAACCTGTCAATTATATAAACCAACATAGAAAAAGTATAAATTATATCCTATTGGATTGTTTCAAGTGTGTATGAATGTGGGCATGGATGTAGGTATGGATGATAGTGAACCCGTATGCGAGAGTGTGTGAGGTGTGATAGTGTGTGATTGTGTGTTGATTTAAGGGGTTGGATGTGCTGATCGCGGTTCTTTCGCCAAAAGGGGTCGCCAGAGTCTCATTTTTTCCTTCGTATTTTATACATTTCTGTATATTCACGTAATTTGCGTACATTTCTGTATTTGTGGTGAAGCAGCAGGTATTAATCTATCAAATCCACGATGACTGAGCTTTAGTCGATTTGGCGTTAATAATCTCAAGGTACGCAGCCTGCTATGCCGCTTCAT
Organism: Diogma glabrata; assembly: GCA_963693315.1. Classification (NCBI taxonomy): domain Eukaryota; kingdom Metazoa; phylum Arthropoda; class Insecta; order Diptera; family Cylindrotomidae; genus Diogma; species Diogma glabrata. The sequence goes on from OY856186.1 coordinate 309,737,046, forward strand.
TGGTTCGCCAATGGAGAAGCTCTTCATTACAATGGTCGTAAACACAAAAGCCAATATTCATGCAGAAAGTTCAGGTCAACCTTGGCGATTTTTGAGTAAGTTTTCTTTGTATTATTTGGTGATAAAACGATAACTCGAGTCTGGATGAAATATCCGTGCGATCGCCCAAAAACAAATTTGCAAAATTTCCATATATGAAATTTAATGTTAGATACCATTATTTTTGTATGGCAGCTGTTAGTGTGATATCTGACATTTGTGTTAATGGTAGCAAGTAAATCAATAGATAAAATTTGTTTTGGTTATTAGAAAAATAATTGCGGGTGTTACTTGCCAAAAAAAGTACACCAATATCAATATGTCTGACTAACAGAAAAATAATTATATGTGTTAATTGTGAAAACTAATTTATTTGAAAAATAATTTATTTGTGTTAATGATCTTGATTATTCCTGCATTGATTTCAACATCTGTGATAACATTTCATCTCTCTCTTTTTTGGAACATGATATTGAGGTATACTTTGATAATTTAAATATCAAGGCATCACCTGGGCCTGATGGTATCCATCCTTTCTTTGTTAAAAAATGTCAGCATATTTTAGGAAGTTTTCTTCTTAAACTGTTTAACCTTTCGTTAAGTAGTGGTTGTTTCCCAACACTGGCTTTATCACGCCAGTTCATAAACAAGGTGATCTTGCTGATGTTAATAATTATAGGCCTATATGTAAGATGAACACGTTTGCCAAAATGCTCGATTTCTTGGTCTTTAATAAAATATCAGGCTACTGTCATAAACATATCATTGATCAACAACATGGTTTTTTTATGAGAAGATCAATAAATACTAATTTTTGTCTGTATGTGAATTATATAGTTGATGCAATTTTAAATAACAACACCGTGGATAGCGTCTATACTGATTTTGTTAGAGCCTTTGACTTGATTAACATTGAATTACTTATAACTAAATTATTTCATTATGGTATATCAGGTTCTCTTTTAAATTGGATATGCTCTTTCTTAAATAATAGAGTCCAAAAGGTTAAAATTAAGAACTATATTTCCAGTGACATTGCTGTCCTATCTGGAGTTGGGCAAGGAACTCATCTGGGGCCATTATTTTTTAACTTATTTATCAATGATATTGTTTCCTGTTTCGAGTTCTCCAAGATTCTTTTATTTGCTGATGACATTAAAATTTATTCCGTCATCAGGGATCAAGTTGATAGGACCAATTTTCAATCTGATCTAGACCGGCTTTCTAGATGGTGTTTTCAAAATGGTTTGCATCTTAATTTTAATAAATGTTATCAAATCTCTTTTAATAAAAAGAAGATTGATTTATTTAATTATTCCTTTGGCAACAACTTGTTAATAATTTGTGATAAAGTTAAAGATTTGGGAATTTTTTTTGACTCGAATTTATCATTTTCATATCACATTGAATATCTATGTAATAGAGCAAAGCGAACAGTTAATTTTATTAAAAGAAATTCGAAACAATTTTCTTCAATTTCGGCTTTCAGAGTACTATACTTCTCCTTTCTATATCCTGTGTTATTCTATGGTTCAATTATTTGGAATCCCTATTTGAAATATCATATCAAGGAGCTTGAGTCGGTTAACCACTTGTTTTTTAGGTATGTTGCGTTTAAAACTGGCATTTCGTTTAGTTTTTTTAAACATGATTATAGATTGATACAAAGTTCGATTAAGGGGAAGTCTAAAGAAGGAATCTAAAAGATTGCTAAGTTATTATTGATGTTCTTCACTTTATACTTTTTGTTTATGTATTAATTAATAAATTTCTCTTTTGATTGTATTATTTGTTATAATGTATAAATTTTTATCATAATTTATTGTATTTTGGTTTTTTCATTGATTTTTTTTTTCAATACTAAGCGGTGTGGAGATGGTCAGCTTTGCGTGACTAATTGATCGATGTTGAGGTATTACCAGAGCATCCACTAAGGATTGCTCGATTAAATCTAAGACCAGCCAAAGTAGCATTAAATGAAATAAATTTGCAGAAGACTGAAACTTCGTCATCTTGTACATCAGCTAGTATTAATATAGTAACTAACTGTAGCGGTAGTAGCTGTGGTAGTGGTCACCATAATGCCAATTAGTTAATTCATTGACGAAGGTCATCTGACCCTAATTTTCATGTAAAAGCAATGCACTTTCTCCAACAGTTTTCCTATAACGACCCATTCGTTCGGGCTTTTACCGATAAACTTATTTTAAGGATTTTCAATTCAGCTACATCACGGATGGGTTTAGTCAGTAATCGATTTAAAGTTATTAAGGCATGTTTATTGTAAATAATAACATATTAACCCTATTAACAAAAACAAAAAAAATTATAATTATAGTCAGCGAAACTGATTCAGTTGACGGAATTATTATACATCTCTTTTTGGGAGTGAACCTAATGAATCCTATAATTTGATAAAAATACATTAGACCAAATTTGAACAAAATTAACTTATAACGAGGTTATTGATATACGTTCGTTGCTAACTGAAATTGATCTAAATATTAAAATTGAAGGTAACAGAGTAGCAATGAGAGAAAATGAAGTGAACGATGGTGAAATCCGTGTTGTGAACCATTACATCCGAAATGGAAGATAATAAAAATGATATTATAGTTCAAGCAGACAATCTATCACTGAAATATATTAATAACATGCTTAATCTACTAAATCACGATGATGTAAATAAACATAGAATAACAATTGATAATAAAAACGAAGAAAATGATATGGAATTTGTATTTGATTTATAAGTAATATAGTTTTTTTTTTGCAAGTATCATTCGAGGATCTTGGATTGTTGCAAGTGAGTATGAATGTGGGCATGGATGTGGATATGGGTGATTGTGTGTATGGATGTGGATATGGGTAATTGTGGGCATGTGCGTGAGGGTGTGAGAGCATAGGAGGTGTGAGAGTGTGAGAGTATGTGAGTAAATGTGGGGTTGGACGAGGTGATCGTGGTTCTTTCGCATAACGGGGTCGCCAGAGTCTCATTTTTTCACTTGTTTTTTTTCATTTCCGTATATGTTAACGCCGTGAATTTAGCGTTCCCAGACTCGTTAAGTGTCATGAAAAGCAAAAAAAAAAGAATACGATAATTAGTACAGATAAAGAAAATATATGGAACATTTGGAATGATTAAAAGAAAAACTTACGTGATTTACAAGCTGTAGTTGTTGTCCAAGTTCCATGTATTTGGTATATATATTAATATATATAAAGTGATGAATGGTCACAACACTCTAAAAAACAAATAACCATCATTTTAAATTATAAAATGTATATTGACATCCATTAAATACCCTTTTGGTTTGTTGACATTTTTAAAAATCTATATGTCAATTATTTTATATCAGGGGTGTCAACATTCATCAAGCAAAACACTAATTTTGAGCAAAATATTCTAAATAGTTTATGGATTCAGAATTGGTGTCTCTGCTGACAAAAAAGTGAGTGTTGTGACGCATTAAATAGACATGATTAATTTATAATTTGGTCTCCTTCTAGAATAAGATTCCAAATGAAATGGTAATCTTTTTTCATTATTGAAATTTGATAAATTAAGGTTTCTGTTTATTGGAAAGTAAATTTAAGATGTTTTAGTTTTTGTTAATTTAATTAAAAGTGTTAAAATGTTCATTTTGATATCATTAAGGAAAATGTATAATTAAATCAAAGTTGTTGATCCATGTTAAATATTGTTTTTTGTTGTGTTATGCTGAGCGAGATGTTTTTTTGAATCAATGTTGGATGCTGGTGATCGCTGCTGAAGTTGTTCTTGTTAAGGTTTGTTTTGGTTACCTTGGATGTTATTAAATTGTTGTCTCTTGCAGAAACCAGTTTTTGCTCTACAAACACATTTTTTAGAAAAACGAGTGTTGTGTTTTCTCAAAACTATCGACATCCTGTATAGCTGTTCTTTAGGCTCACCGCTCACCGATGTTGTCGTCACATACATTCAAATAGTTATTTGTCATACTTCATCATCATGAAAATTCACCGACAACCCATAATAGGATAGCTTATAGCTGGAAGTCATTTCAAATTGTGTACAGTTAATTTGTTATTTCCATCAACTGCATGCATAATTTTGTATAATCATCGTATCATTCAATTTTGTATAATCATCGTATAATCATCGTATCGTAGTGAATCGTCGTGTACTTACCTGTTTAGCTGTGTAACTGTAAATTTAACGATAACATACAATACTAAAGCTGTATAGCTGGAAATCATTTTAAATTGTGTACAGTTAATTTGTTATTTTCATCAACTGTGTGCATAACTTTTGTATAATCATCGTATCATTCAAGCTGTAATGAATCGTCGTATACTTACCTGTTTAGCTGAGTAGCTTCGTCTACAGGACTGAATCGTCGTATACTTACCTATGTAGCTGTGTAGCTGTAAATTCAACGATAACATTCAATAATAAAGCTGTATAACTGGAGCCGTGGTTTTTTAAGTGTCTACAGTTATTTGTTACTTTCATCAACTGTATGCATAATCTTTGTATAATCATCGTATCATCCAAGGTAGTACTGAATCGTCGTATACCTACCTATTTAGCTGTGTAGCTATACATTCAACGACAACGTACAATAATAAAGCTGTATAACTGGAGCCGTGTTTTTTAAGTCGTCTACAGTTATTTGTTAGGCGTTATCAACTGTTGTGCCTAATTCTGTGCAACCATCATATCATACATTATAATACTGAATCATCATAGACTTGCATAATTTGCTGGGTAGCTGAAAGTCCATCGACATTAATCAAATTCAAACCGAGTAACTTGTAATCATCGCTTCACACGAGATTTTATTAACTACACTGGTGACAATTGGTCATCGCTTACATACGTTGTTGTAGCGGTGTAGCTGAACATCATCGCCATCATTACAATTGTCTGTGTGTACATCACTAGCGGATAGTTTATTACAAACGCAAGCAAAAAAACAATACCTTCGGCTTCATATTCCGTGATGCAGCAAACACATCAAGATACAGTCCACTTAACTTCAAAGTCATAACCGGCCGCATCAGTATATATTATGTAATTCGCGTACAGTTATTTGTGCTGGAGTAGCAGGAATTCTAGCTCAAATCCAATGCTGAAGCTAGTCGATAAGGCTTTATAAACCTCATAAGATACGCGACCTGCTATGCCGCTTCATTGGTTCGCCAATGAGACAGCGCTTCATTACACAGAATAATGATTATTACTTACCAAATTTTGGAGATAGGCTAGTTGAGTTATCTAAAGAATTTGTTTGTTGGACAAATGTCATGCAAGAACACTTTCAAAATCCTCATGATATATCAACTTCAGCTCGGTCCGAGACATATTTTGGAGAATTGAAACATTCCTTGTTGCACATGACTTTAAGACAGAATAAGGTTCTTGTAGAACACTGTCGACAAATAGATGCTGACATGAAGTTGGCCAGAGCTGCAATAAATAATATAAAATTAGAAAAAGTAGTAAAAAAAGCAAAACTATAGATTATAATATTGAACAGTGAATGGTTGTTGAACGATGGAAAAAGAAGTTTTCGAATATGGATTTTGAAGATATGTTAGATGATGCTAGTACCTCAATACCTTTGGGTAAAAATCATTTACTTATAGCAATATTATACTTTTGTATTACAAATATTTGATAGTTTTTTTTTATTTGTATAGGTTATTCTACTGTGTCAATAGTTGAAATACAGAATCCCGAAATTACTGAAGATGCAGAAAACCATCATATTTCATTCAACAACACGAATGTATCTGATGACTATGATGTGGAAAAAAAATTAATTATTCATACAAATTCTATGCAAGATCACAGTTATTCAAAGTTTCAATATGAGATAGAAATGCACTTTTCATCATTGCTAATGAATGAAAAATCAATTCATGTGGAAAGAAATTTGATGGAAGATGAAAACTCTATTATAAAATCTGAATTAGTTCAAAAACCTCGAGGCATTTATGTTCGTCCCAATCCTGAGATTGGTTTGCGACTCAGCAACCCCGAAATACAAAAAGCATTGGAAAACAAAATATATCAAATGGAAATAAACAGTCTGACAGAGCTATGAAAGGCCAAAAAATAAAATTTATCAACACATGTGCATTTGACACCATTACAGAAATGTTTAGCTGTGCTTGTTGCAAAGTGATAGATTTTAGAAATTTTATAGTGTAACGTTTGTCTAATTTTCTCATTAAATAATTGAAACACATTTATTACATTTCAGAATGTATTAATAAACATTTCAAACATTTCAAATATTTCATTTTCTCTTCTGAATAAAACTCATAGTTTATTTCTTAAAACAAGAACTAAAACTTTTCAAATTTGAATATCATTTCCAAAACAACTAAATAACGAAAAGTATTAAACTCACACACAATAACGAAAAAACGAAAGGAAGAACGAAAACAACGAAAAATTAGAATAAGCTGTCATGGCGAATTTTGTTCATAAAATTCCATTTTTTGTTTTAAAACAATTCAATTCGATTTTTAAAGCGCAAGGCGCAATATTACTAAAATTGTTTTAATTAGTTAAAATAATATTCAAAAATCTTGGAAATTTATATAAAATATATAAGTAAACTTATTATTATTGAGTCAAAACAAAAGTTTTGTTGTGTAAAAATTTGTGTAAAACAATTACGAAGCTATTTTTAATTTTCCATATACTTAATATGGTGTCATATGGTGTAGTTTGTAGTTACTATGTAAAGAAATGTGACTAGAAATAGGAAATGTATTATGTAATGCACATGACAAGAATTTATATAAACAAAAGGAAAAATAAAACAAATATATATTCACTCATATCTATAACACGAAAATTATTTTATTGCTGATTTCCGTGCATATCGTATGTTATCAAATTGGTTTTCTTATAACAGCAATGTTGGATAAATGTCATCTACTATAAGTTAGAACGTTTGGAGTGCTGTTAAGCGGATGGTTAACGTGAATCACTGTTAAATATACAATTTCTGCACGTTGATGTAATTTGAATATTTGGGATTTAGTCTAAAAATAATTCATCTGCGAATCATTCAACCTTGGATAATAAGCTGAAAAAAATACAAGAGGAAAAGACGATCATCAGGAAAACAAATAAATTAAGCCAAGTAAATTTTTTCTTAATTAATTATTATTAAAATTTGTTCTTTTTTTGTTATTATTGTGTTTCCAATCTTAGGCTAGGCATTTTTGTATTTAGATAAGGGATTCCATTTTGAGGTTTATTTGGTGGCGATATATATACCGGGCATCTTTTCGTCGCATTAGATGGTAGTTAGTGATAAACTTTGTTATTAAAAAAAAGTCCAAGCCATTTTAAAGTGGCAAATAACAATAGAAGGCAGTAAAGATGAAGCAAAAGCAAAAAAATATTTATGCTATGCGAGTACAGTATTCAAACACTCAGTATCTGGTGTGAATACTGTACTATATACCAATCGTGCACACACTGTATTCATTGTTTAAATCAGACAGTAATATTGTGGACTCTAATGTTAATATCAGTCAACTTCTTGCAATGCTGATGGATAACTACGACAGTACTGTTGAAAAAATTTCATGTAAAGATTGTGGATACAAAAGCAAAATAAAAAAAATAACAACCTTTTTACCTGACTTAAAAATAGCATGGTTAAGGAATTATCAAAACCTTGAAGAAGAGTTAAACAGACTTTTCAACAACTGCTACGGTTGCCATAAGCAAACTGGATTTTGTACATATTCAATGGGACCATATCTATGGATTGATACCGATGAAGTGTATAGAAAATCCACATATGCACAAAATGAATTAAAAATAGATGCAGAAAAGTTTGACACAAATCTAAATGATATACCCCGAACAATTGTGATAAAAGATGAGTTTTGTGTTATGTGGCATTGCTAAGTACAGCCCACCTTTTGATTCCAAAGGAATGGGCCACTATATAGCCTGTAGTTTGACGAATCATAACTGGGTGGAGAGAAATGATTTGCATAAATACAAAAAAATTTACCACTTCACCCACCAAGAATAAAAATAAGTGGCATATTTTATGTCAAAAGTGTCCATTTGAATAAGTAGTCATAAGTAACGATAGTTGAATAAGTAGTCATCAGTAATAACGTACTGATCCTGCTCCGAAATTAGTGTTGGTATGACTGTGTCGTTTGGAATTTATATAGATATATATGTGCCGTTCACTGCACAAAGCGACTAACTCCACTTTTTGGAAAATTTTAAAATTAAATGTCACAGTACTTGCTATAGTCATAACTTTCTATGTTAAAAACAACTTACCTGAATAATTAAGATAAACACCATTAAAAGTCACGATTTGTCTGACCATTAAAAAATGACTATTAAAAACCTGACATTAAAAACTAATAATATATATTATACTAATTAAATTACTACTATAATAACTAATTGATATACTTAGTAACCAAAGTTAAATAAATTATGTTTATAATAACATTCCTGAATGATAAAGATTAACACTACTAAATATCGAAATTTATTTGACTTTTGAAAAAAATTCAATTTCTCAACATTTTGTTTTATGGATGGTAAAGCCGTTTGTCAAATTTGCCTAAAAAAAATAATAAAAAATTATATTATTTGTTAATCTTGAAGTAACCTTTTTAAACAGTATACTCATCTTATTTTATAAACACAATTGGTCTCGGGAGAGTAGGTTCCAATAATCCTTTACTGCTAGGATATAATGATCTTTAGTAGTTAATTAAGTCACTTAAATAAGTTGAAATTTGCATTTTTGTATTTATGTAAATAAACAACACAACTGTCATAATTAACAGATAAAGTAGAACAATCAGTCACTGTACTCTTCACCTACTGAATTACTCAGTAAGTGCGTTCAATCTTTTTTCCAATATTTTATAAATAATAAGATAACTTGAATGTTGGTAATAGCTGTTTTGTGGACATATGTTTATACTATATAAGTGATGGACGCATTAATCCTAGTAAGTTAATTTTTAATTTTATTTCTTGAGCAGATAACTGCTAATACAATTATTGTAACTATTTAAAAGATGTTTGTGATCAATGGGTGATCCGGAAATAATAATAAAACATATATATCAAAATTCATGTTGAACGATATTGGTAATATCCTTCTTATATGCGTTCGTGAATAAATCACCCACTTCACAATAAAATAAAAAACAAAATAAGTAATAAAAATATTTTGTGTAATTTTTAATGTTTTATTAATAAAATAATATTATTAATAAATTCCGTCATGTGAAATAATTTTTTGTCAGACTTTTGTTAAGACATGTTTCGATAATCTTTAAATTATCATCATCAGTTATCAAAATTATGAGACGAATTATACTAAGTATGTTACTTTCAAAAAACAATTTGAGTAAAACAACCTTAATACTATGACATAAAACAATAAAACAAAAACGAAACAAGATTGATAAAATGCAACTGATAAGATTAAAATATATAAAATAAGTACTTTTCCTAATTAAATTAAATATTGTGGTCTATATAGTAAAATAAAATATTTTTTTTTTTTATGTCTAGGATCAATAGGTTAAAACTTAATGCTAAGTTGCTATAATGAAAATATATAGCTCAAGCCAACGGATACAATCCTTATCTAATCGATACTTTAATCAAGAAACAGAAAAAACGGATGAAAAATAAAAATAACAATATTAATGAGCCTAAGGAAGCAATCAAATATATTTCATCATCATACTCAACTTTCATACCATTCGCCATAAGCAATCTATTACGCAAATATAACATACGCATAAGTTATAAAACGAAGGACCATTTAAAAAATAGGCTGAAGAAACATAAAAAAACATCTCTTGAAAAAGCAACAGGAATATACAAGCTATCATGCAAAACATGCAAGAAGTTTTACATAGGCCAGACGGGAAGGCCCCTCAAAAAACGATTTAAGGAGCATCTGCCATCAAAAAATTATGATGATGAAACATCAAATTATGCACGACACTTAATAGAAGAAGGCCACGAACATCCAAAATTTGAAAAAAATCTCAAACTTTTACACAAATGCTCTAAGGGTAAGCTTATGGACGTATACGAGGAGTTTGAAATATATAAAGCTCACAAAGGAAATAACGATATATTGCTCAACGACAAATTAACAATAAAAGAAAATCCATTATATGAAACCGCTATGCAGAATAAGAAACCACAAAGACACAGGTAATTAACACCACCCAAGACACAATCATCAAAAACTCATAGCAATCAGCTCACCATCACCAATGACATCTATACATAATTTAAAATTAAACTTTCATTATAGCAACTTAGCATTAAGTTTTAACCTATTGATCCTAGACATAAAAAAAAAAATATTTTATTTTACTATATAGACCACAATATTTAATTTAATTAGGAAAAGTACTTATTTTATATATTTTAATCTTATCAGTTGCATTTTATCAATCTTGTTTCGTTTTTGTTTTATTGTTTTATGTCATAGTATTAAGGTTGTTTTACTCAAATTGTTTTTTGAAAGTAACATACTTAGTATAATTCGTCTCATAATTTTGATAACTGATGATGATAATTTAAAGATTATCGAAACATGTCTTAACAAAAGTCTGACAAAAAATTATTTCACATGACGGAATTTATTAATAATATTATTTTATTAATAAAACATTAAAAATTACACAAAATATTTTTATTACTTATTTTGTTTTTTATATATATCAAGATTCTGATAACGAGATTGCGTTTTAATTGAAATTTCATTTTAGGGTGTGGTCAAATGTTTCTAAAATTACTGAAGTTTGTAGTTTTCTTCGATCGCCATTGTTAGGCGCACCTATATGGTATTTAAATATATATAAATACTGTTTCATCGATCGCCATTACCAGGCGCAACTACATAGTTTTGGATGTGTAAAATAAATTACTAAAGTTTGTAGTTCTTCGATCGCCATTGTTAGGCGCACCTATATGGTATTTAAATATATATTGTAACGTCGACTATATTCGCAGTAGTAATATTAGAACCAATTTCCATTCTCTTTTCCATTCATCAAAATTATTTCCATATTCCATTTCATTTTTACAATTATAATAGTTCAACAGTTTTTTTTAAATAACCGAACAGCCTCGAATTTCGAATATACTTACAAAAATAAATGAACGTACTCAATGCTGTTTTTGTTTTGCTGACAAAAAAATGATACGAATGTCAAAAAATTCACATTTTAATTTTTGTTGGTTAATCAATTTTAGATTCATTCGGTGCTTAAATTTAAAACAAGTCAAACATTCAGTTTTTTTTGTTTTTTTAAAACCTTGAGTTCAGATTTTAAAGTATAAAGAAAAAGAAAAATTGTAGTTTTGTTCCAAAAGAACTAAAACCATTTATTTAGCATTTGTATTTTTGATGTAAAACAAAACTGTATAAAGAAAAGAAAGAAAACAATAGATTAATCGGTGGCGTTTCTTTTGTGACGGGAAAAATAAATAAACCCTGAAATTGTCATAGTGGGTTTTATAATAATTAAACAAAAGGAATTTGGAAAATAAATACCATAAAAAGGAAAAAAAATAACAATTTGTTTTGCTGTATTATACCTGTTTACAAGCGGATTGGGGAGTTGGTCTGTGATAGACATCTGTAAAGTTTCGTCCTGCTATTTGGAAATCCTGGTACATGCAGTACCAGGTTAAAAAGGTACGTAACCAACCCGTAAAACGATAAATCTACGTATAAGGAGATCATAGCCAATGAGAATTTCTTCTGTTTATTTCTTTTTGTCGAGAATTTGGTTCGCGCTAGTAGAACCTTGGCTGGATCATCAAAATAAGAATTATAACAGCTGAATGAATGCAATTGATATCGGCAATACCATATTACTAGAACGGGTTCAAGTTTTTTTACTAAATACAACAAATACATCAGCAAGGGCTGACACATGAAGATTTTGGGTTTTGGCGAATCACTGGATACATTATTAACATCAACAAGTTTAAGCTAAGTTTCTTTTTATTTGTTTTTTTATATATATATTTTTTTTTTTTTTTTTTATTCAAAGTTAGGCATGTTTAGTGTTAATTATAATAAATTATAAATTAACGTCTCTGAATATCCGAAGATACCATGCCAACTAGGGATAAGAATGGAATGCAAATTAAGATTCTCTGAGAAATTTATGAACGTTAACTTTAAAGCCTTGAGGATTAAATTCATCAGGGAAAACCCAGGAAGGTAAGGCATTCCAAAGATGAGATACTCTGTTGAAAAAGTCACGTTGGAAGGCTACAGTTCTACACCTAATTATTTGAACTGTAAAGGGATGCGCTGCTACGTTTGCTCTGGTGTGACGCGAAAGGTTTGCTGATTTAGGTAAAATCGATTTGATCTCTTCAGAAGCTCGTTCATCCATAATATATTTATAAAATATAGTCAAATCAGCAACATTTCTTCTGTGCTGCAAGGAATCAAGACCGTTAGTAAGACTAGGGTTACCAATGAGTTTAATAGCTCTACGCTGTACAGAATCAAGGCAGTTGAGACTACTCAAGTAAGCTCCACCCCATATGTGAGAACAGTATTCCATGCAGGGACGTATAAAAGATTTATAAACTAAAAGAAGTTGTTCGCTATCGAAAAACTTACGACATCGCCCCAAAAATCCTAACTTTTGAACAGCATTCTTAGCCAGATTAAAAATATGAGAATTCCACTTCATATTATTTTCAATCTCAACTCCTAGAAGTCTGACAGACTCATTCTCTAAAAGATTTTTGGGGCCAAACGTTAATGGAAAAGGATTGGGTGTCGTTATCCTAGAAAAATGACAAACCTGTGTTTTGCTTGTATTGAATTCAACACTGTTAGCAATACCCCAATCCATAATTGTTTTAAGATCAGTGTTAAGGGAATCTATCAATTTTGACCTACACTCACTAAGCGCTAAGGGTGTATATAATTTAGGTGCTTCATGAGACGCATGAAGCGTGCTATCATCAGCAAAACTATGTATAGGATGAACCGTTGAGTCCAACAAATCATTAATATAGATAAGAAAAAGAGTTGGTGACAAAGCGGAACCCTGAGGAACTCCTGCATTAGTTGAAAAAGTATTCGATGATACACCGTCAACATTGACCCGAAATTTTCGATCAGATATAAAGCTCTGTGTCCAAGATATAAGCTGCTCGTCTAAACCATAGGATCTCAATTTGCATATAAGGTTGTTATGCCAAACTTTGTCAAACGCCTTGGAAATATCAAGAGCAACACCGAATGTTTCTCCAAAGTTTTCAAGCGACTTGTTCCAGATATGAGTGACAAAAGACAGCAAATCTCCCGTCGCTCTTCCTTTTCGAAATCCATATTGTCTCTCATTAATTAATTTGGAAGACTCTAAGAAGCTCATTAAATTAAAATTGACATATTTCTCAAAAATTTTAGCAACTACCGATAAAATTGAAATGGGTCTGTAATTCGTAGGATCAGTCTTACTGCCCTTTTTTGAAACTGGCTGTACACTAGCCATTTTCCAAATTTCAGGAAAAATTCCTTTCTTATATGACAAATAGAAGATTTTAGTGAGGATTGGTGCTAGCTCCCTAGCAAATGTTTTAAGTATAATCGGAGGAATAAAATCAGGGCCTGTTGCCTTGTTAGTATTGATTTTTAAAAGCATTTTTCGAACAATGTTTTTCCGAAAAATTATCCGCCTCATTTTATAAGAAACTTTAGGAATAGGTTTAGGTTGGAAATTAGGTTCTTTTAAAGTAGAATTTAAAGAGAAATAATGCCCAAGCAAATTAGCTTTCTCTTTTGGATCATTGATAGGGACATCTCTATTAACAAGAGGCGGTAGGGAAGATTTACAAAAGTTGCTTTGGACAGCCTTTGCGGCTTTATAGAAATTACGTGAACCAGTCGGATGTTCTGCGAATTTAGATGCTTTTTTCCTATTAAATAGATGTTTCTCTTCATCTATTAACTTACGACATAAATTTCTCTCTTTACGGTACTGTCTAAGGTTTTCATCGGTTTTGTTTTGATTAAACTTTCGAAAAGCCTTTTTTTTAACTTTTATAGCTTTTTTGCATTTACTAGAAAACCATAGATCAGTTTTCGGAATGATCAATTTTTTAGGAATAAATCTGTGCATACCATCAATTACAGTTTCAGAAAAATTTGATGCAGCTATGTCTGGGTCTTGGCCGGTAAGGCAATAGCGTTTCCAAGGAAAACATCTAAAAAAACTTTTAAGTCCTTGCCAATCCGCAGCTTTGTAATCCCAAACATTACGAGGATTCGCTTTAAATTGTTTTGGAATTTGTATATTTAGTTGTGTGGAGATCAAATTATGATCTGAACCACCCAATGGTTCTGATATTTTAAATTGAACCAGATATGGATCGTTTGTCAAAAATAAATCAAGTAAATTACTACTTTGACCAGAAATATCAGGAACTCTGGTTGGAAGGTCTATTATTTGAGTAAAATTGTGATAAAGAGCAAACAACTCAGCCTGTCTACCAACCTCGTCAGTTTTAGAGCTGTGTGTAAGCCATTCTTTATTATGGACATTAAAATCTCCAAGAACTATAAACTTTGCATTAGGATACTCAACCAACCTATCTATCTTCTCAGATAAGTCATGAAATAAATTAGAGTTCTCAGGTAAATTAGGTGAACGGTAAAGTCCAAAGACAAACAGCGTTTGACTTGGGCAACTAATTTTTAGTGACACCATATTGTGAAATTTTGCATTTAATTCAAATTTATTTAATCTCATATATGGTATAGTATCCCTAATATAAGCACAAACTCCATGCTTAATGTAGAAAGAGGATTCAAGCTCATAATTGGGACAAAGGTATCTGTTTTTATCTAAGGTCACAGCACGCGCACTGATAATCGTTTCTGTTAAAAACAAAATATCAGGTTTCATAGTTTCAAGAAAAAGATGGACTGAATTAAGGTTTATATTCAATCCTCTTATGTTCGCATAGCTGATAGATAATTTTGCCATTTTAACTCATAGAGAAATATCAATGAAAAACATACATACGAAAACCACAGTAATGCAAAAACAAACAAACTCAAATTGAAATTGAAATTGACTACTTCAACAGCTGGACAACCTGAATCTAAGTCTAGGTTCACTGCTAAAATCGACAATTAAAATTATGAAATTGTAAACAAAATATTATTTTAGAAACATCAAAACAATATGTAACTCAAAGACAGGAAACTATACATAAAGTGTACTTAAAACCTGTTATTGAGTCAACAAGACCACAAGAAAACTAACTACGAAACCAATAAAATAACTACAATTCTACATAAGTCAACAATAAACAATTATTGTACCTTACCGTCCACGAATATTTCGAATTGTTTATTATATTATGTTTACAATAAACAATTCCAATTTAACAGATTATGTACAATAATTGTACACTAGATTGTTAATATATGAATAAAAACTAAATATATTAAAACGCTTATCTTATTTTTATTTTCCTGAATTTCTTGAATCTATGGATCTAAATTTTTGTTGATGATTTTCTTGTCAAATTTTTCAAATTGATTATTTTTCTTACTTAATAATTTCCTAGAATTATATATATATATATATATATATATATATATATATATATATATATATATATATATATATATATATATATATATATATATATATATAAATATATATATATATATATATATATATATTTATATGTATATATATATGGACATATACATTTTCTAGTATTTCCTTTTTAAATGTTAGGTTAGATTCTTAAAGTTAAGAGATTCTCAAGTCCGGAGAAATCTGGAGCATTTCGTTTTCCGTATAAATATAAATTTCATTTTTCCTGGCATATATAATTATTAAAATTTTTGTTATAAAGGTTCAATTTAATTCACGAAGTGAAATAACAATATAAATACTGTTTCATCGATCGCCATTACCAGGCGCAACTACATAGTTTTGGATTTGTAAAATAAATTACTAAAGTTTGTGGTTTTCGTTGTAGTTTGTATATTGTTAGGCGCACCAAATTTGTTATTTGATATAAATACTTTTTCATCGAACGCCATTGTCAGGCGCAACTATATAGTTTTCTTGGATTTATAACTATTAAAGTTTTTTGTTGTTTCTTCGATCGCCATTGTCAGGCGCAACGAAGTTTATTGAAGAAATTTATAAAATTATAATTAAAATACAGTCCACTGGCCAATGGAGTTAATCGT
>OY856186.1:309753564-309893742 GCA_963693315.1 Diogma glabrata
GACGAATATGAATGAAAAATAATCAGAACTCTAGCTGATCAGTTCGGATATATGAAAAATTAGCGATCAAATAAGTTTTCAAGTAAGCTTATTTGATCTCTAACTTATTTGATCGCTAATTTGTCATATATCCGAACTGATCAGCTAGAGTTCTGATTATTTTTCATTCATATATTTAAAAAGAAAAATTAAAAATTATATGCTAGCATTTCTCATTACCACTTTTTGAAATCATTGCTTCTACGTCAACAAAATGTCTACGCAAAAACTTTATTTATAAGCGTGGTCTACGCAAAAACTTTATTTATAAGCGTAGCGAAGCACGCCGGGCCCTCCTAGTTAATATATAAAGAAAAAAAATTTAAAAAACACACTTTTTGAAAAACGAACTAAAAAGCAGAAAATAAATTTTGCATTAACACCAGCGTTATGTCTTTTATAATTATATTTCCTTTGAAAATTGTTAGAAGAAAAAATATTTAAATGGTATGTAACACATCTTAGCATAGATGCAAATATTAAATTTTTGACTAATTTAAAATGCTAATTTTCGATTGACAAACAGTTTTCCGTTCCCATTTCTTACATAAAATAAAAGTGGGTGACGCATACGCATAGAAAAGGAACAAATGTATTCTATGTTAATCTCTGACAAGAGAGACTACCAACGTTTATTCCCTTTCGTTTCTGAATGCGCCACCCACTTTTATTTTATGTAACAAATGGGAACGGAAGACTGTTTGTCAATCGAAAATTAGCATTTTAAATTAGTCAAAAATTTAATATTTGCATCTATGCTAAGATGTGTTACATACCATTTAAATATTTTTTCTTCTAACAATTTCAAAGGAAATATAATTATAAAAGACATAACGCTGGTGTTAATGCAAAATTTATTTTCTGCTTTTTAGTTCGTTTTTCAAAAAGTGTGTTTTTTAAATTTTTTTTATTTATTTTTTTATTTTAGAGTTTTTAGTTATATAATTTTACCTACAAATAAGTTAACCACATTATTTCACAGAAAATACACCATAAGTAAAACTAGCAATTAAATCATTTACCGAAAATTTAATATTCTTTGAAATTTAAAGTAATTTTAATAAGGTTAATTGCACTATAACAATTGTAAGTATGTTATTTAAAAATCCAGTGTAAAATTTTAGTGTGTTTCTTTGCTCGTTGTATTAATTTTAAGTTGTACATAAATTATTAAATATATATGTTCGCCCAAATGTCAAGTTTTTTTCGGAAAAAAGGTCTGAATTATAGAGCTTTTTCCTTAAAATTCGAATCGTTATATTACTGTATGTAATTGACAGATTACATACAGCAATGATAATTAGAAATCATTAATTATGTATTAAAATGTATTGAAAAAATAATAATTATGCAACTATAGTAAAAAAAACTTAACGAGAACACAAAACAATCTGGATTTAGAAGAAATAACAATTATTTAAAATTTTCGAAATACAAATCACTCATTATTTACAATTTGAGGCCATTTTTTCATATAAAAATGACAAAAATGTGTAATATGTCCTCTATTATAATGAGATACTCAGTATGAGCAAAATTTCGGTGCGGTAAATGGGCATTCAGATCTTATGGATTTTCATATTTTTATACATAATAACTGATTTTTAATTATCATTGCTGTATGTAATCTGTCAAATACACCAAAATAACGATTTGAACTTTAAGAAAAAAGGTCTATAAGCTTTGAACGAAATGTCATACTTTTATTTTTTTTGTGTTCATTATTTATAATGTAAGGCTCTTTATCCATATGAAATGACACAAACATGTAGGATGTCTATTATTATAATGATATACACAGTATTACCAAAATTCCTTCGCTCAAAATGAGTCAACCAGAGGATGAGGATTTCAGTCAGTGGCGTCATTTCACCAAAATCTTGGGGGGGGGGCGAGAATTTAAATGACATAAAAAGATTTTTTTCGTAAAACATAACATACACATTTTTATACACACATATATTTAAAAGCATTTAAATGCATGGACTAAGAAATAAAAATAAAATGCTTTTGAGCTACCTTGGTTACTCTGCTAGATCTTTGTCTTCTGTAGCCCTATTCCGGTACATCGTGAAATAGGAATTGAGAAATAAATTATAGCAATTTTTTCATAACTAGTATTCCGTGTCGCGGGAAATAACAAATTCGTATTAGAAAATATTTCTTTATTTCATTTATTGCACTTTTTTCTCAATTCCCAGTTCCCAGGGAAATGCCGGAACAGGCGTACAGGTGTTGTTTCATTGAAGCGAATGCCGCAAAGTTCTGTAAAATCCCTTCATTTGTTAAAAATAACTTTAAATTTAGTATCATCTCTGCATTGTTTAACCATCAAGAAAGTAATTTTAATTTAAGCGCTTGTGCTAGAAATTATTATATCTTTGCTTTGTAACTGTTCAGAGAGTGAATTTGTAAACAACAGCAGATCGTGCAGCATAAAAAAAGGATGGTTTTTATATACGATCCCAGGCATCCTGGGATTTAAAATTTATGAGTCACGTAGTCCCAGGATCCGTAAAACACCACGGGATTGCAATCCCTACGTGACTCCTCTTATGTCGAATCGTTTTTTTGTTTGTTTTCCTTTATTTGTCTCAGAGAGAAAGAGTTATGTCTACCCTAAACTGACCAGAGTCAAATCGTTAAAATGTGGGACAAAATGCAAACATTCTTCCAAATACTAGCTAATTAGAATTTCTATTGCGAGAAAGTGGGACGGTGAAAACGTGCTAACTAGATTGTGCATAAATTTACTATTTAATGCTTTCCTTTACTATTTGTTTGCTATTTAATTCTTCAAAAAATTCTTTTATTTTAATTGGGCATTCAACCGTTAGGAAATGTGCTTGCAGTGGTTCGTACATTTTCAAAATTCTTTCTAGTGCTGGCATTATCGCCAGCCAGCGAGTTTCACTGTATCCAATAAGTTGGTTATGTTCGACATTACTTTTGCCGCAGAACTCCTTCAACGTCTCCAGTAAAGACAGTAAAATATCCAAATTTTTTTAACCCTGCCATTTAAATCAGCAGCATTTGTTATTGCATTATTTAGAATACGGGCTGCGAATCCAATACCCAATACATTCTGGTTCAAATTCGCGTTTAGCTTGCTTTTAAATTTTCACCCCTTGACTTGATACCACTAAAATTGGTGTTCGTGTTATCAGCGCAAATTCCAACTAGCTTTTTGTCAATGTTAAATAACAACAAGAAAACAAAATAACAACAAAACTTGTTTAAGCTACTGGAGCTGGCGGCTTATAGCAACGCTTTTTTATGTTTATCTGTATCTATATGTCTTTTAATATCATAATGTCCACTGTTAATTTGCAAATTCACTCCGACTGGTAATACAATAAACTTTTGCGTCGTTATATTTTGATTTGTAAAAGGATAGTCCAATAGATAGATAGATTGGACTATCCTTTATAAAAGGATAGTCCAATTCAATATCGTATGAGAATTTACGTAAACGTTTTCTATCCGTCTTGATTTGCAGGAGAACTTTTTAAATATAATTTTAAAAATTAGTATGAATTTACCTTTTATAGTAGCTTAAAACTTTTGTTACACAAGTAAAGACTGCAAAACAATTGAAACAATTTATTTTAATTTTACTAAATAATTAATATCTTTTCTGTATTCTGTAAGTATAAGAGGTATACAGTATACCCCTCGTTCTATCTTTTGCAAATCTATACCATTTATCAAGTTTTTATGCTGTTTGCTTTGTTTGTTCTTTATTGAGAAAAAAAATTAGAAATTAGTAAGTAATATTTTTACTTTTGAGCTACCTAGTTAAAGTGTGTTTGAACAGTTTGAAACGCTACTTATATCACTCCTTTACTTTGTTCTTTCAGAGTGCGTAGCTTAAAAAAAATATAACACTCCCACACAGAGGAGCGAAAAGAGTAAAATATCATTCTTGCTACTAAATTGAAATAAATATTTTCTTTCAAATACTCAAAACTTTTATTTTTGCTTCAAATTTGATGCTTTCCAACGTAAAATGCTTCGAATGGTTCGTTCAATTATTCATGTATTGTTAGAAAAATGAATATAAAGGATCACTAATTTTGTTCTTTTGCAAATCGAATAAAAGAACAGGAAAATGTAATCTGCTCCAAAGGAGTAAAATCGAAAAAACAAAAATTTTACTCTTACGAGTAAGAACGATATTCAAATTATGAACATTTTAATTTTTGAATATTATTTCAAAGGATTGAAATGAGTGCTCGAATAAAGTAAAATTGTAAACTCTGTTTTGAAAATTTAAATGTTTATGAATTTATACGGAAAACTGCGTCTTTTTAAGTAAAATATTTTGTTTTATTTTTCATAATATACTTTCGATCTCTCGTATATACACCGGGGAGATGTTTCTATAAACAAAGAAACCTTTTCGCTGAGGTAGATGTGTTAGACATCAAAAGATATTTGCAAAATAAAATATAAATTATTGAAGTGAACAAAACTGAGTTTAGTATTTCTATGAAAATTATAGTTAAAACACTATTTAGTAAAAAAAATATTGCACTGGTTTGTTCTCTTAATATAGTTAAATCAACATATACATAACATCATACAAACTGCAAGAAAAAACTGTGGTCATTGCTTTGACTAGGATATTGCCCAAACTGTACGTAGGTAGATATAAGGTTTTTTAATTATTTATATAATGCGGGCAAATGTGGTGGAAATATTTGTTTCGTGGGAGGCTTTGTGGGACAAATTTCTCCGTGGGACAACGCAATGAAATGTGGGACATTTCCACGCAGCGTGGGACGTCTGGGCAGTTTACTACCCATAAACGTGCGTAAATTTTTCATTTGATTCAAAATTGTACAATTATTACGGGCTTCTTTTAAATCTATAAGAAAAACCTACCACAAAAAAATAATAGTTTCTCCCTCCCTGTATAAAAAAAAAGGAACAAAGATTGACGTTTAGGATACGTTCTAGATTTTATTATAACCAACCAAACATATAATTTTTGCTATTTTATGAATTAAAAATTATAGTCCATATAGCGAAAAGAATTTGTCAGCAAGTTTTCATAACATATTTTGAAAATATTTACATAACTTAATTTGTTCGTGTCGTTAGAAAATATTGCTTGTCCATTATAAAACATTCACTATTATAAAATCACTGGAAATAACACAAAAAATTTAAATTACTCCCGTAATTATTTTCATTCATTTTGTAAAAATTAGCACAACTATCAAGAAAACTTTAGATATGTTATAGGATTTTACATTTAGAATTGTTTTTAATTTATTGTTTTTAAAAAAGTTGTAAAGTTTGTACAATATGATATAGATAAAAAACAGGGCCAAACAGTCAGGGTTCTCAAAATAAGTGGAGCATGGAGGGATCAGTTTTTATTGTTTAAACATTTTTTTTTATTTTTGATCTACGGGTGTGACAAACCCGCGTACTCCAGTCCCTGCTATTGACATACGAGCTAACGTGAGATACCACATACCACTGGCATTAGCAGTGAGATATCACTAGCCAAGGTGACATCTTAGGGGTGGTGGCGGATGAACTGTATTCAGTCAACGGTAGCACCCTCAATCTTAGCTGTGAAATAATCCTTGATGATGAGACGCTATTGCTTCCTTGAAGAAACGAGCCTTCATATAACTATGTGTGGGCTTTAATCATTAAGAAAGATGCGTCACAGGATCAAGGAATAGGCAACCGGCTGGATTATTGGCAACTACATTTTTGTTTTGTTTCAGCAAATTTTTGTCAAAATTTGCTGTTTACTTTTTAATTTACTTTTATTTTCTTTATTCTATCATAAAATATTGGCCTATGTCATATTTTGTCAGTGATAGGATTTTTTGTTTAGTTATCCATTCTATAACAAAAAATATAAAAAAACAAAAACAAAGGAAGATTTACGTCCATCAACACCTTCGAACGTATGTTGTTGTGGGACCTTGGTCTTAAAAGGTTTTTAAGTGTTATTGTGACACATATTGTAATTACTACTACACAACACATTTTATTAAAAAAAATAATTAGGTTGTGTTCTCCTGCCTGTACTTACTTTTAAGTTTATATAAATTACCAATGGCCAATAACAATTGAAATTTGAATGTTAAATACTGCACTATGAACCCTCGAGGAGCCCTATACTAATGAAATATTTTGTTTCCTCTGGCTCAGACACGAATATCTTATAAACAAAACACAATCGTTCTTCTAAAAGCGGTAATGTCGCGCACCTTATAGTACGATAGAATTTTGTCAAAATACGCACCCACGGCGTTTTTGGAAGAACGATCGTGTTTTGTCTATAAAACTGATTTCATCAGAAGATTAGAAGCAATACGACCGCCTTTCGTATCGGCGGCGCTCTAGTCCTTGATACAAAGAACGATAACGGTTTGAATATTGCGATAAGTCGGGCCAAAATAATATGTAACGTAATAATTATATTATCATATATATTTCAATTAATAGTATGCGATAAAATTGGTATATTAGTTAAGTAAATCTTCTAAAAATTAGACGAATTTACAAAATAACCGTGCATTGAAATTTTTATAGTGCATAATTCTACCACGATTGGATGGTTTTATTGAATCGATGTATTGAATTATTGATAGTATCAGATCCTTGGGGGGGCCAATGCCCCCCCCCCCAGCCCTACCCAATTGACGCCCCTGATTTCAGTGCAATTCTTTAGGTCTTTCAGAATGATGTCTTTCAGAAATTTGAATTTTTTTCTTCAGATTTATAAAGTTTCTTGCTTTAAAAGTTTTAGAAATACGTACTGACTGCTTCAACAAACTTGTCTTTTCAATTTGGGATTAATAACATAATGGGAAGTTACTGAAAAATGAATCACAAAATTCCACCCATCAAAGCTCTCAAGAGTCAAGTTAAATAAAAGTGTGTAATAAACAAAATAATCGAAATAATATCGAAAACCTTCCATGTACAAAGACAAAAGACGACTGAAATGGAATGCACTGAAATTTTTTTAGAACGCATACAATACGTTTATTACTACCCACTACCAAATAAAATATAAAAAAGAAAATATAAAAAAATAACACGATAACACGATCTAACTCAAAACCTATCTCACGCATAAGAAAAACTTCGAAATGAAATTACGTTTCGAAATGAAATAAATGTACGTTTATTCACTTCTAAAGAAAGAAATAAACTGAGAAAAAATAAATATAAAAAAGAAAATAAATTTTTAAGTTTCGTTTTTGTTGTTCGTTGTTCGATAGCTAATATATAAAAAAGAAAATATAAAAAAATAAAATAAATTTTTAATTTCGTTTTTGTATGTATGCAAACTTATAATGCATATGTATATAAAAAGTTTTTCGTATATAATAACTTTTTTATTTATGATCCGAAAAATCCCAATCCCAAACCTAAGTTACAGTAATATCAGTTAGCACTGAAAATTTGAAATCAATCAATTTTGCGTTAGCGTATTAATATATAAGATATATATATACATATATATATATATATATATATATATATATATATATATATATATATATATATATATATATATATATATATATATATATATATATATATATATATATATATATATATATATATATATATTTATATATATATAGATATATATATATATATATATATATATATATATATATATATATATACATATATCAGTGGCGGATTATCATACAAGTTTTTAGGCAACCGCACCAGGGCCCCGCGATTCACGGGCTCCAAGCATAAGCAAAAAAGAAACTAAAACCAGACAAGTTTGAAATATATTAATTTTCAGGCATTAAAATTACATTTTTGCTGTATTTAAGTGTCTATAATTTCATCGAATTTAATTTCGTCCAAAATTTCATTTTCAATAGAAAGAATGGATAAATCGTTCAAACGATCATTACTCATAGTATAACGCAAATACGCAAGGTATCAGTACAAGAAGGTTGCTATTTGTGACAGGTCAATATATATTGTTTGGTTAGCATTTCATTGTTTTCACGGCAGGGATGTTTAAAAAAGCCGGCTGTTTTCATTTTGACCTCTCCAGGTGGATAAAATCTGGTTGTATCCGGATAATATTAAAAAAGCCGGCTAATTTGTTTTTGTATGAAAAAAAAGATTTTTTTTGTCATATTCGAAAAGCACACAGCAACATTTATTCATATAGTTTTTTATCCTCTAATAAATTAGATCTTTCTCTAGAGTCTAGAATCTAGATTATATATCTTTTTAATTGCATAACAATTTAGTATATTTGAGAATTACAGAATCAATTATAAAATGTATCTGTTTGTCATAATCACTTCCTGAGAAATCACAATAAGAAAAAAAATATTTCTTTCATCTTTTGGATAATAAAATTGTATGAATTAATTTTATCCGGCTAAAATCCAGGATAAAATGAATTAGCCTCCCGGATAAAATCCAGTGGATAAAACCGGTTAGGAGAAATCGCTGCCATCCCTGTTTCACGGACTGGCAGTATGCTACATTCCTCGTGCAGGTGATTTCGGTGGGCCAACAAATGACATCCGGTTGCGGTTCGCAAAGCTGCGTTTTGTGTTGTTTATAACTTCTTTCAGTGTGTGTCAGCAACTTGGGGTATCCATATGGGTGCAGCATAGTTTATAATAGGTCGACCTATTATTGTATACGTTATGATTATTGTATTTTTATAATTGCTCCATAATTGATACTCGCTAGTGCTTTCAATGCATTATTCCTGTTCTTCAGTCTAGAGCTCACTTTTTGTGCATGAGCTATAAATTAAAGCAGTGGGTCGAATGTTACCCCCAATAGTATCGGATTTTCTACTGTATGAGTATGTTGTGAATAAAGATGCTACGTGTTGTGTTTACCTCCTTCGTCCATGTGGCGAAAAGTGAAGAAGTGGATTTTTCGGTAGAAAGTTTTAATTTTCTTGTTTTGAACTAATCATTCAGGCTGTTAAGGTAGATGTTTAGGATATTGGGGAGTTACCTGTTGCAAGCACCTTGCAATCGTCTGCATATGACGTAATGGTTATTCCTTTTAGTGGGGCAGGTAAGCTGTTTAAGTAGAGATTAAATAATGATGGAGAGAAAAACACCTGAGGAACTCTTTGTCGTAATACTCTTATCTTGCATTTACAATTACGGAACTCGGCGTATGTTTGGCAACCTCTAAGGAAGTTAGCGCCTTATTAGACCTGATAAATTAGTTTCTAGGATATCATCCAATAGTGCAGGTTTTGATAGGTCGAGTGAAACTAAAATTGTTCTAGCACAGGGTTGTTTCCTGCTCAGACCATCACTGAACTGGTTTTGTATACTGTGAAGCGCAGTGGTTGTACTATGTGCTCTTGAAGTGTTCAATCAGTTATGCGACCGATGAGAGGATTTAGATCGGTCTGTACGATTCTCTCTTTTCTTCTTATTTTCCAGGTTTTAAAATGGGGCTGATTTTGGCTGTTTTCCAGATATTTGGTATCTGGTGAGTATTTAGAGATGTATTGAGTAATGAGGTAGTTCAATCCTTTGGGTACAATGTGTTTTAGCATGATGGCTGAGATGCCGTCGGTGCTATAACTTTTGATGACTTAATATTCCTTATTGCATTCTCAACTTCTTTAGAAAATAGGATATTCTCCAGGTTGTCTGTATTTAGTTTACGCAGATGTCTTATGACTAATCTGTTTTCCTTCTCATGTTTACTTAGTTTTTCTGAAATATGTCTACATTTGTATTTTAAATTTGTTTGCACATTTCCTGTGGTTCTCAGTTGGGATATCATCGAAAGAGATCATGCAATTATTTTCAGTTTGTCGATGATGAGTTAGGCCCTTGATGACTTTCCAAAGACTTTTACGTGTACCAAGGCTTGATTTACTCACTAATATTGTTTCCCCAGGGAGGGCGTCAAGTGGTAAAAATTGCTTACTGTATTCAATTTCAGTAAAAGTTGTAAAATTGTCCCAGTCTGCTTTGTTAAAATTATTATGTCTTCTTCTCGGCTTTTATTTGGCTTATGGAACGACTTAAGGTGATTATGATCGGCACGTGATCTGATCCTAATGCAATTTCTGTTCTCCATTCTATCTGCAATTGGCATTAGTGACATGCTGGTTCGGAAGACATCTGGAGAAGAGTGCCAGTTATTTGTCACCCTTGTTGGTTGTGGTTCGTTAAGGACTCCGAAATTGGAGCCGTCAATTTGATCAGCAATACTTTTACCTCGTAGATCAGTGCTTAGGTGTGAGTGCCATAGATCATTATGCGCATTCACACCTCCGAAAATGAGAAAGTCCTTAGTGTAAAATAAATGTCCTATGGACGGTTCATAACCTGTATCACAGCTGCTTACTGGTGAAATACAGATATTGACTAGAGTTATCACCCTATCGGGTGAAACTCTCGTTATCGTCTCTAAGTTCACTGAACCTGTTAAAGCTTATCGCATGAGTAAACTGACAAGTTTGTTTGTAGGACATGATTTCCTAAATGAATATATTGTAATACCATTTGAAGTATATTTTTAAACAAAAAAAACTTATTAATATGTTAGATTCTTACAATATACATATATCAACATAAGGCTGTATTCGAAACCAAAACTTATTTGAAACTTATTTGTGGAGAGTTACTTATTTAAATAAGTAACCTAAGAAAGTGACTTATTTTTTGTCTCTTTCTTCCATAAAAATCTAATTTGATTTGTCAAATATTTTCTCGTTGTAATTGTAATGTTCATATTTAATAAACGATACAACGATTTTATAAAACGAATAAGTAATTCTCCAACTTTTGATTAACTTCAGTTTTGAAAATGATCGTTCGCCTATAACATAATCGACAAACATGCATAAAAACATTCGTAATAAAATATCGATATTCAGAAAAGTGGTGGAAAGATTATTATTAAACATTGTTTTATACATCGATTCATAATTTAAATTATCAAATGTGAAATAATTTTTGGCAAATTGACATTCGTCAATCAATTGATTTGCATAGAGATCTTTTGGGTATTTTGCGGTTATTGTTCTGCAAGAATTAGCAATCTCTTCATCACTCATTAAATTTAGATGTATCAAAAACGAGTACTATCTAGATCTTCATAATCTTTAGCACGCTCTCTCAGATTGAAAAGAAAAGCCTTTATAATTGGCTTGAACAACGATTTTTCAAGTTGGTCTTTTTGTTCCTCTTTACAAAGTGTTTGTGACGTTAAGCAAGTTTGAATATTATTTGCGGTTTGAATATTAGATGAAACAGAATTTAAAAGCTGACAGGCATCATCAAAAATTTTGTTGTAATCTTTATTAATCTTTATTAAAATAAACGGCATACAAAACAAGAAACTGTTTTGGCTGACGGTGAATAGATTAGCCAATCTCGTTTAATTTTTGTTGCATATGTGAGTTTTCTATAAAAATAAAACTCAGTGAATTTTCGACCATATTTTCCAGCATTTTTCATTGCATCTATGTTTTGACACGCAAAGGCACCTAAGAAACTGGCTGTATAATAGTACTTTATTGTTGAGATGTTTAATGAACTAGTTTATTTTCGATCAAAAGTTTACAATGCGAGCGAGCAATGAGCATTGCAAATTTGTGAGAAAATAAAATTCATTAAACACGAAAGCAATACGACGTTTTACTCTTCCGACAGAGAAGCATGTTTTAATTTAAAATAAAATTCATTAATAAAATAAATAAAACGAATAAAGAGGACACCTTTATAGTAAATGAGGACGGAGGACCTTCTTGCTCCAAAGGAGGACAGTCCTACCGAAAATAGGACACAAAATAATCTATGGGCTGATCACTATACAAAACTAATCTATCAAATTAAGCATGAAGTGAAACTCGAGCATAACATTGAGAATACAACAGGTGAGAAACTTGTACTTGTTGACAGCCTATGTTATGAAACATATACAGCTAAAAAAAATCATGTAAAACGTATGTAAAATAGATATATATATATATATATATATATATATATATATATATATATATATATATATATATATATATATATATATATACATATATATATATATATATATATATATATATATATATATATATATATATATACATATATATATATATATATATATATATATATATATATATATATATATATATATATATATATATATATATATATATATATATATATATATATATATATATATATATATATATATATATATATATATATGTATATATATATATATATATACATATAAATAGATATATATATATATATATATATATATATATATATATATATATATATATATATATATATATATATATATATATATATATATATATATATATATATATATATATATATATATATATATAATATATATAAGATTTTAGCGACTCATATAATTTACCTTGATATATCGAAGACGTTGGGCAGAATTTGGCATCGGCTCATATAGTAGTGGAACCGATGATCAAAACGTGCATCAATGATTAGAGCTCTATAGCCTTAAGCCGCAATTAGACTATTGCATAACTCTGCAATATTTCTAAAATCTTACTAATAAAATCTTTTGTATATATATACATATATGTATATCATTGTGTATATATACATATATGTATATCATAGCGTATATATATACATATGTGTATCCGAAGACGTACCTTCAAACGCGAAGTCTTCGGAGTAAAAAGTACGAGTTGGTAACCCTGTCATTGATCCAAAAAATACTTGCCGCTGTGAATGAAGTTGTGTTCCAATGTTCTTCAAAATCCGGAGAAATAGTCTTAAGTCCGGAACACCTAAAACATACAAAATATATCCATAGTTTTATTTATATAATTCATATATATTCATATAAACATAGCTATACATATGATATATATTTATTTAGCGCGATTAGCTATACATATTATATATATGTATTTATATATCGCGATTCATAAGAATCGCAATATATAAATATAAATAATATGTATAGCTAATCGCGCTATAGCTATGTATATATGAATTATATAAATAAAGCTATGTATATATGAATATGAAGCAAAATAAAACAAACTATTTGTTCACAAATACTCACCAATATTAGATTTATCTCAAATTTATCTATTTATTTTATTATTATTTACTTTATTTATTTAATTATAATATCACCAATATTAGATTTATCTCAGATTTATCCCAAAACGTACATAAAACGAAAACCAAATAACAATTTAATAAGTAATTAAATATTATATTTAATTTTCTTTTTATATTTTATTTAATTAGTTAGTTAGATTAAAAATGACTTTTGGAATTATATATGACAATGTCAATGACAATATAATTGTTTGACATTTACGAAAGTAAAAAAGAGATAAATATATATTGTTGTTTGTTCATACAAATGAGCATTTATTGGAAAAGTTCATCCAAAAAATAAATTCATCAATCAAAGACAAACTTTGAATATCAGCTGATTTTATCATTTTTTTTATCATATATGATAAAACATAACAAAATGACCATCCAGATGTTAGCTAACAGATAGCGTAAAGTAAAGCAAATAGATATTTGAATTATATACTTCGCATAACATTTTTGAGATTATTTTAATTTATTTATTAATTTTGTTTTCAAAAGGTAAGCGTTTATTGTATTTAAAAAAAGAAATTGTTTTAAAAATGTTAAATTCTTCTAGTTATATTGAGAAAAATGTCAGTGAAAAAAACAAAACAAATAAAACCGGATGATCAATGCCATACAGCGGTATGGAAGGAAGCATCGCCCGGACCCGAGCAAAGAGAATTAGAAAGATTGTTTCAAAATAATCTGATTGAACCTACATCAACACCAAACACTGTGAGAATGAAAAGCGCTATTTTTATGAAATTCTCACCGAGAATATTCGCTGTTCATTTCCGCAAAACTAAAGCCAAATTTGGACTTTTCGGTATAGAAATATAAAAAAATTTTTACAGACCATTTAAATTTATTTTATTCACTTCCATTTAATTATATCAGCTTTATTTGTATGTTTTTTCGATAATAATAGTATGTATTCTTGTATTGTTTTCTAACCTATAGCCTAATGAACTTTACCTATTATCCAATGAATAAAAAAATTATTATTATTCAATTGGTATGATTCCAATTGGTCAAATTGTCTTGATTTCATTAAAATTATTTGCAAATTTTAATCGCAATTGTGAGTGAAAGTTAAGTTTTGTTCAAAAATCAAATTTTAATTTAAATTATCTTATTTCATTTAGTTGAACGTTTTTTATTATCAGGGTTTTTTCAATAAGAAATTTGATTTATCAATTAAAACAATAAAAATTTATTGTTATAATTGAAGAAAATGTTTTTATTTTTTATAATACACAATTCTTTGTCAGAGAATAAAGTATTGTAATCGATTCGTGAATAATGAATTTTATTCTCTCGCAAATTAAACGCTCGTGCGTCGCTCAAATTTTAAACTTTTACTTGAGAATAAACTACTTCATTATTCACTCATTGATTAAACTATTATTGAATAATGAATTTGTTCTAGGAAAATCAAATAATGAGGGGGATATAATGAAAACCATTACAGAATTGGGGTCTGGAATAAATACCACCTCCACAACGAAAAGACAAAACAATGATGACTGTGATTTTCGAGATGATAGTGACAATTCTATAGAATTTGTTAACCCACCATTTGTAACATGGACATACATGGACCATGACAAGAAATGCAATTACGTAAATGTGACCGTACCAATAATATCAGGGTCAACCGACGTAAATTTTTCTGTTTCTGAGGATGGATTGAATGTTCATATTAATTATGTTTGGCCGATAGCAATGTTTAATCCCAAAGATCATTTTTTTGATGAATTATACAGCAAAAATGAAAAACAAAACATTTCACTAGAACAACCAAAAATTCATGCCTTGGCTTCACACCTTCTTCAGTCTAAAATTACTGAAAACTCTTATCCAAAAGGTAAAATTATTATAAAATTACCAGTTGCTGTCGTTCGGGAAATTGAAGGGTGGACTAAAAAGGCTATTAAAAAAAGTGATGGGACGAAAATTATCCTTCTTGAATTTAAAGCGTTCCAAGATAAGACAATTGTTAAAAATTTAGACACATCCATTGTTTTTGATTTAAATAATTAATGTTGTTATACAATTTTTTTTATTTTTTGTATAATGAATTATTTTAATGAAATAAACAAGAAATGAACATCATTTTTCAAATAATTTCAATTATTTTAATTTTCCCGCACCTCCTAGCGAAATTTTTAATTAAATCTAATTTTATTAGTTCAAATAGTTAATTTTTTTGTTAGTGCAATTTATTAGTTTCAATTTAGAAAAAGTTCATATGTTTGTGCCGTCATTAGTAGAATTGTGCAATGGACTCTTGTCTCTAATCTTTATATCTTCTTGTTGGATTTATGACATTGGTGCTGTCAATTCAGTGTTTGTGATCAGATGCAATTTATTATTTATGACATAAAATTATTAAAATTTTTTTTGGTAGAATCCAATTTGTTATCTAACTTATTAAATTTAGTGAGTATTTAGATTAATTGTAATTAATAATAGTTAGTAAAATTTGTGTGTATAAAGTATAGTGTTAATACCAAAAAAAATTATGTGATCGGTTATATTTAGCTTAATTTAACTTAAATTCTTTGTTAAATTGTATAAGAAAATTAAAACGAAAAATAGAAAAGAATTATTTTGTAATGAAATCCCGTAATGAACTCCCGTAGTGAAATCCTATCAATTTCGATTTTTTTTTAAACCTTGTATTTTTTCGATTTGTGCCGGTAGTATGCGTTATTTTATCGAGGGTCGTGTAAATAGACAATAGCCAAAAATGAAATCACTAATGAAAACAATTGGTATCCATGTTAAGTAAACACTGAACAAACCAGTAATCATATTTTCTATATATAAACGTCAATGTGGCATGCATTGATCAAAAAATTATTACAAATTTAGATTCATTACTCGCATCCCAGCCATTAGCTGATGGATTAAGGTGTTACTTTATTCTATTTTTGATTATATTAATAAGTGCTTTGATTGTAAAAAAAGTTATTTGTGAAAAAGAAAATAAATTTTTGCTAAACATTTTGATTTCTTACTGTTACCGGGCCAGGGCTAAGAAACGAAGTGGTATTGCGGGTGTCATCGGACTCTACGGTAAGTTGGTCTTTTGGCTTAAGGTTCATGTAGCCTGTTAATTACTTGAAGAACTTAAACAACAAAGAAACACATAAGAGGTAACGAAAATACCAATCTATAACTGATTATTTGTTTTAGTTTTGACCTTGGGTGTGGCTGATTGTCGACAAACCACAAATTTTGATCTTATCAGCCATTCTGATACGAATCAAATCCAGTTTTCTTCCAAGGTTATATATAAAATAACTACTGCTGAGAGATTGAAGAGATTGAGTATACGATTTTGGGACGGGACCCAGTGGTGACAACGTTGGATTCAATACGTAATCACCGTTACTATCGGACAAGGTTGCACCGGTAAGTTTTAAATTTTTCTTGTTGGTGTAGTTATCATTATCGGTACCGGTCACTGAATTTTTTTTCTTTGTTTTAGTAAGGTTTGTTTGATTTATTTAATTTGAACGAAAAGGTCCTATTAATTACGGTATTACGAGTTGCAAACGAATTAAAAATAAAATATTGGTGTAATTTTGTTTGAAAATTTAATCAAAAAAAAGAAAGAAACCAAAAAAATAATGATTTTCTGCGAATTGGATTGTTGCGTTGCAGAGTATTTTAGGGTTACGTTTGTTCCAGCGGCATCGTTTACGTTAATGATTAGCTTATGAATGAGAAGGCGTCTGGTGTTAAATTATAAAACAAACGCGTATGTATATAGTGATCAGTCTGACGCCATTATTTTTTTTTGTTTTGTGTTAGTCCTCGTGAATATTTTAATTTGTAATCATTAGGTGATTTTTATTGGATAAAATATGGATTCTGTGTAGGGTGTGTAACTGTTTTGTGACCATACAGTCATTTTGGATTGGATTTGGGTGGAAAGTTGTGCGTCGCTGTGATTGCCATTGGTAAAATACTAAACCTAGGCCTCTAAGGTGCTACACCACATCAGCAATTTTGAAATTTTACCGATGACACATAAAAACATATTTTTTTGTGGCATGCTCCACTTGCCACAAACACAAAGAAAGTGTAATAATATATTTCAATGGCATAATTATTTAGATCTAAGGCTATATTCTAGACCAAAACTTGTTTGAGGCCTGTTTGTGGAGACTTACTTATTTGAATAAGTAACCTAAATAGGTGACTTATTTGAAATTTTTTTTTTTTCATAGAAAAATCTAATTCAATTTGACAGTGTCAAATATTTTTATGTTTGTTTACAAAATGATTTTAAGCAATCAAATTTCTTTTTCGATCCCTAATAAATATTTTAAATAAAATATTAAGTTATCTTCCTGAAGCAGTCCAGTAAAATGAATCAAGTCGAAAGAAAACGGATAAGAAAAAAAAAAAACAAAATAGGTCATCATTTATAATTCGAATCTGAGCTCTTGGTGTTAAAACCAAAAGTGCAACTTTAGTCAATTAGGTTGGCGAACAAATTCATAAACGTGTCGTAAAACGTAATTGTCCTCTATTTTGTGTTTGATATGACTAGAACGCTAATTTTCACGGATACTTGGTGTATTTCCTCGTTTACAACATACTTATATTTAATTTTTAAATATGTAAGCGGCTGTCATCTGAAATGCTTTCTTTTCCTATTAGAAGGAAAAAGGTTTTGCACACCTCGGTCGGTCAAACAGTTAGGACATTTTTATTTTTTTTATATGTTTTTTTTCCATAGTTTCTGAAAGTGTAATTTCCTAAAAGGAATAGTTTCACAAATATGTAAAGTTGATTGAATTAAAAGAAATTCGTTATTGGGTATATTATTGTACCGTTGAACAAAAATCTAAATATATTCTAATATACGATTGGTGGTGGTTTAAACAAGTTTATTTTCTTACAACACGGTCTTGTAATCGCTGCTACATAGGTCGAAAATTTCTTGTGTTTGTGTTTGTTTCTGTCCTGGCACCACTTTTAATTTAAAATTCTGAGTGTCATTAAAAGAATTAGGAAAAGAAACGTGGACAAAACGAACAAAAAAAAGAGGAAACAAAAGTGCAAGCCGTTCAACCGTTCAATCATGTCGACGTCCTTGGATGAGGCTAATCAGAAACAGGTTTGACAATATAGTGAAATTTTAATTAGTCAAGGTTCTTTTGTAAATTTTATGTTGGTTAAAGTTGATTGATTAGTGGAAGAATTTCGTTTTGGATTTCGTCTCTAAAAGTGTAGGAAAGTTGGAAAAATATTCCCTTTATAAGTCGCGAGATTATTTCGCTTTGCAACGTAACGGATGATATTGTTGAGCCGTTATATATGGTTCTGTATAAATTGGTCAGCATTCAGCCAACTTGACATGAATTAATGGTTGTGTGGCGACAGTCGTTCCACGTTTATATATATTCACCGTATTCAACAATAATTTGGATTTTCCTGGCCAACCGTTCTATATGCATTCACCATTGCGAGAAACAGTAGTTTTTGTGTCGCCACAGTCGTTCACTGTTCTTCTATGTTCTTCGTATTCAGCCGTAATCTAAATTATACCTACTAACTGTTCTATATTCCATCATTGCCGTTGCGCTCGTTTGCTTATATTCAACAATAGTAACAATTTTAAACATCAACTATACATCTTCTTTCAACATTGCATGAGACAATAGTTCTATGTTCCATCATTGCCGGTGCGCTCGTCTACTTATATTCAACAATAGTAACAATTTTAAACATGAACTATACATCTTCTTTTAACATTGCATGAGACAATAGTTCTATGTTCCATCATTGCCGTTGCGCTCGTGGGCTCGTTTTCAACCATAGAACCATTTAAAACCTCAACTATATAATAATTTTAACCATAGTAACCATACATACATACATATTTTGTCAACATTGTAAGAGACAATAGTTCTGAATTTCATCATTGCTGTTGCTCACGTTCGCGCATATTTTAAACATCAACTGTTAACTATTCATCCACCGTTGCATGATTCTCATCCTATAATTGGACTGAGGGCGGCATGCCGGCTTATGCAACGGAAACAAGGACGTGGGAGCTAATGCTAGCATGGGGTGAGTACCTTTAAAATACACATAGGTATATAGGGTGGTGTGAGTATGTGTATGGACATGGATGTAGGTATGGGTGTATGTGTGCATGTGGGTATGTGTAAGTGTATGAGGTGTGAAAGCGTGTGAATGTGAGATAAATTATGGGGGTGAACGTAACGGTCGTGGCTGCTTCGACCTGTAGGTCTGCCAGAGTCTTCTTTTATCACTTTTCTTTTGATTTCCGATCCGATTCATAAATCATACACGCGTACAATTCCGCAATTTTTACTAGACAGCAGGTATACTGTCTCGTTCGCGCAGACTAGAGCTAGTTCAGGCTTCAATATCGAACTAGGTACGCGGCATGCTATAACGACTTCATTGGTTTTCCAATGGAGCTAGCAATCCTTTACAAATTTGGCGTCCAACGTGCGGCTCCTCTAAGGGATACCACAGCGATGTGGTACTCTGGAGAAGTCCTCCATCATACAAAAAAACTTTGAAAAATTATTTTTTAAATTTTTTTTCTTCAAAAATTCCTTTTATATATCCACCTGCAATAGTTTAAGACTCTGGTGGCGTGGAAACTACTCCCAGCTTCAAATGCGCAGGAACGAAGATGATCTGAGGTGCCTCAGATTGTCTTCGATGGGACGCTGCGTCCCCACGCCTCCAGAAATCTCTCCTTTTGTTTTGTTTCGTAACGCAAGGGTGAGAATAATTCTTTGGAATTATTCTCAATGGCCTTTACAAACCCACGGACCCTAGTAACGGGTAGGTTTCCCGAGGGTACCGGGAAGGCCGGAGGTGGCCAAGATACCAGGCCTAGATTGGCGAGAAATGGTGTTTACGCCAATTCTTGTTCGAGCCTGGTCATCTGGTTAGGCTCCGGATTCGCGGTGTTCTCGGGCTCCCTATCTGGGCTAACATTCCATAACGTTAGAATCCAATCCCTGGAATGTTAGCATCCTATGGCGTAGATGGGTTGGTTCCCATCGGATGATACTGAGGAGGTTCTTCCAAGACCGCCTGATCAGCTGTCGAGGGAAGATTTCGCTCAGCCTTCATGCTGATGGACAACTGGACCTATCTTCGCCATAGCATCACCTCCTATGTGTTGGTAGTGTGGATCACGGGTGGGAAGTGTCGCTGATTGAATGGTGGTTCAGAGGATTTATCCTCTGACCATCCCTTCGACACTTGCCATCTGGGTGATGTACTACCAGCACATACACCATCTTATTCCTTTCTCCCATACCTACTCCCATCCTTATCCATCCCATCGTATACCCTTTTCTTTACCTTTTCCCTTCCATTAACGTAGTTTATTTTATTCTTTCTTTTATCCCAAAAATACAAAAAAAAATTTTAAACAAAATTGTTGTAGAAGAAGCGGCGATCGTCACCTTCACCCTATAAAAGTGGACACCTCATGGTGGTGTTGATCCCATTTCTATTCCACCGGAAACAAAACTGCTGGTAATAATATATACTAAAATTTTTTTTTGTCCAAACATTTTTAGGAAAGTTCAAAATTCAAGAAAAATTAAAAATCTAAAGTCAAGAAAAATTTAAAAATCAAAAGTCAAGAAAAATTCAATAAATTAAAGAAAATTTGATAAGGACAACATAATCTTAAGACAATGCAGATCAGCCTGGCAGATGTACGCTTTCGAAATGCTGAAGAAGTGCGAAAATGGGTCGATGAGTGGATTGCCTCGAAAGGTGAGGCTAACGATGGGAAATATATATTTTAATTTTCAAAACCTCCTTATGATGGGAAATATATTGGTTAATGTACTCATTCATTTTGTTATTGAAATAAATGCCATTTTCAAGCCAAAAAACCGACATTATTAACTGATACCCCATATATATTGTTATGCCCGCTATTATGTAACTCACTTTACCTTAAATTAACATTCAAAAAAATCGAATTCAACTGATCCACCCTACATATAAGCGGATGTGTACAACGAAATCAAATAAAAAAAAAATTAAATAAAAACGAATAAAAGAGAAAAAAGAACGAATGGTGGGATAGCGGGAAACGAAATGAAAATAAAAAAAACAAGAAATGTTTACCTCAAAAATTTTATTGGGTTTAGCAATTATGAAGTCTCGAGTTTTTGTTGAACATTAAGCTTAGCACAAAATATAAATAATAGATAAAAAAAATTCGGTTTTAAATACATAAATATTATATGAAATTAACCTTTAAGTAAAATTGTGTCAATTTAGAAATTCAACAAAAAAAAGTTGTAATCAATAAAATAATAGAAATATTCGATACAGATTTTTTATTGTGTATAAGGCGGGTGATTTTGTGTTCTCTGGGGGTGAAATCATCGAAAGAGCAAGGTTATCGGAGAAGAACGGGACTTATACCTTGGTAAGTATTAATGTTATTTGTGAGTTGGAGATGGTAGGCGTGCGTGGTGATATTATGGGTGACGCGAAGTGTTCGCCATTTTTCTTGGTCGAATATCAGATTTTTGGCATGGAATGGATAATAACGATTGAATTAATGTCACAGTGGTTTGTAGTGGCGGTTTGTAGTGTTAGTTGTGGTTGTTCGCAGATACAGGTTGTAGTTGTAATGTAATGGTGGCATGTGGTAGGGTTTCGTTAGGATTGGAAGAAGATTGAATTTTTTTGGTAATTATTGCGGGCGATGGCAGATTTTCACCACGTGCATTTTTTTTTATTTGTATTTAAATTTTGTTGGTTAAATTTCTTTTATTATATTTTATTGGTTAAATTTTTTTTTCTGTTTTTTTTATGCTTCGTCAAATGCTGGCTTTCTTTATTAATTATTGTATACATGAAATGCACAGCTGCATCTCGGATTCCAAACCGGGAGGTCTCATGTTCGGGTAATTTTTTTATCGATACTTCATCAATTTATATAATTTGCCAGCAGCAGCTAAATCAACGAAGGAGCTCTAGAAAGGGCCCCTTCTTAGAAGAGAACATGTAACAATATAATATTATGAATATATAATAGTTGCTTATATTATTTATATTATAAATATATTATAAAAGACATTATGTCAATTTAAAAGA
Source organism: Diogma glabrata (assembly GCA_963693315.1). Lineage (NCBI taxonomy): Eukaryota > Metazoa > Arthropoda > Insecta > Diptera > Cylindrotomidae > Diogma > Diogma glabrata. Next base: position 309,775,854 of record OY856186.1, read on the forward strand.
TAAAGTGATAATCATATAAAAGTTAAAAGGTTATAAGTATGTAAATTTTAATAAAAAAAATTATTTTGTGATAAATTAAAAAGATTATGATGTAAATTTAAATCGAATAAAAAAAAATCTTATGTAATTTTTAATAAAAGTTGTGATTTATTTGTAATTAAAATCGTTTGTTCTAGTAAATTATAATGCGAATGTTGGGTAACCCTATGTTTTTGTATAATGAAAGAGACAAACACTAAACTCGGAGATGGATAGAAATTTCCTATAGATCGTGGACGGAAACCACGTTTTGGGGATTAAATATATGTAGCTTTCTGTAATGGAAGAGATATTCTTTATCAGGAGTACTTCCATTTTCCATCCTATAGTGTTATACTAAAGAGTTATTCGAAAATATATGAAGATATTTTTAACGACATTTCAACCCACCTGTTTGTGAAAAAACAAACACAAATATATAAAACATTCCTACGTACATCTGACCCGTTTCCGGTAAATTCTTTGATATTTTTTTTATTCATTTTGATTTTTCCTAATTTATAAAAATTAAAAAAGATCTACAAAGTGAACAATTTAATATGTAAAATAAAATTTTAGCTGACAATTTTTTTCTTTTGGCTCGTGCTATGACATATAAATTTAACTTGTTTTTGGTCAGTTATTTGGGGTTTGGTGGTCGAGTTTGTTGGAATACTAAGTTTTAAAAAATTGAATTGGCGAGTTGGATGGGACGTTTTGAGTTTTGGTGGTTGGTTAATATGATTCAAATAAAAATTAAAAAGAAACAAAATTTAAATTTAGTTAGTGTTAATTAAAAGAAATTTAGGTGAAAGAAAGAAAGGTGAATTAATGATACCAATGAAAGGAATAGTTATGTTGGCATTTTGATTTAGTGGTGCTATTTAGTTGTGTTATAAGGTATATGATGTGAAATTAATTAAATCAATATAAATAAAACTATACTGTTTTAATTGCTATCTGTGCGAAAAGAAAATCATTTAACACCAAATGAAGCTAAGTTTTTGTGTTACCAAATAATTCTGTCAACGTTATAAAAGGATAAAAGCAAGTAAAAACGCCAAAGATTGGATCCTAGAGTACCTCGAAGACCTGGAAGTTCATCTGACAACCCAATCTTTTATCTGTAAGTTCTTCGTTCTTATGTAATTATAGTTAATACAATATAACTTGCAAACGTAAATTTAGTTAAGGAAAGGTTGTGACACGGCAGATATCCCTTCTGTAGATCCTGGGTAACTTTTGATGCATGCATTCTTTTTTTTATAATCTAAATTTCTTGAATTATGAGGTTGGTCACCAGAATTCAAGTCACCTTGAGCTAGCAGCGGATGAATGTGTTTTGCGTGCAGGACCAACTGGTGAACCTTCACGGTCTACTAGACCTCCCACTACAGCTCGAGGAATATAGGATATTTTTTTGAATTTTAACGAGGTTAGAATAAATTTTGATTTTCATTAAAAAAAGATTTTCATTTTTGAAAAATATTTTTTTTTTTACTTTACTTTTGACTTTTGACGTTACTTACTCCTCAGAAACAGATCGACTTTGTAGAAACTTGTTTTTACGTTTTTTCTTTCGCATTAATTGAAAGAAAAACGGTGAGAATAAATAATGGACATTCTGGAGAGGGAGAGGAGTCGTTACATCCATATCAATCAAACAGGTGTATTATAATTTAACAAGTAGATGAATTTTTTTACGGATAGGAAGTACTAGGCTACGCGCTGTGTTCTACTTTAACATTTACTATGTTTTCTTTTTCTTTCTTACTAATTAATTATTACAAATTTTACAGATTAAGTAATGTAAACAATAATAACATTATTAATTTTTAAAGTTCTATGTGTAAGTTGAGGTAGTTGTGGTTGTGGCGTGCTGTGTTGCAAAAACCTTTCTACCATCTACTAAATTAAACCTTTTCAGTCTGACTTTGGATGTTTTGTAATACCTTTCGTATTATCACATTTCCGCCTGAATTGAATTTTACCACTCAGCTCCAAAATCAATATATTTAAATTAATTTACAGGTTCCAATACCATTCCTACGTTTAATGTTTTTCCATTTTGAAATTATAGAGAATCCTATTTTATTTCAAGGACACCAATATTGAGTCGATTTGTTCATATTACTGGAAATATAATCTTAATTTTCATTAAATTTCTTTTGTTATCGACTTTCTGTTTATAATTTGCGCTCTCCTTTCCTAGTTGTTGTTAACCAATTTAAATAAGCTTGAATTCTATTATTTTTCTGGATAACTGTTATATTACATTATCATTGTTGAGATGACATCAATCATGGATAACGATCAGCAGCAACTATTAACTTAAATTTTCATGAAATAACATCAGGCTGCTGTCGATATCTTTAAAAGTTCTACAGTTTCACATCTACAGTTACCAGATGAATTACCTGTCGACTGTTATTACAGCTAAAATAACTTTCACTAAACCTCAATTGAGTCAATGGTAGATATTTTGATATGCAGCATTTGTACTCCCATGAATGCAATATTCTTAGGGGGCATAGGGGTTTCTACAGCTTAAATAATGCAATTGTTGTTGAATCCAATACCACCAACTACCGATTTTCAGCATCATTAATTCTTGTATTAAAAATATTAAAGTTAATTAAAAATTAAAATATTAATTAATATTTTTACATAAATCTTATGTTAATAATTTTATGTTTTGTTTTTGTTTTTAAAGCAATGTTTCCAATAATATGACTTTTGTAAATTTTTTAATTTTATCTTTATTTTAATTTTTAACTTGAAAATGGCAATGTGCCGAAATGTTAGTTTTTATTAAACATAAAAATCAATACTTCCAATAATTAATACTATTAAACATAATAATTAAATAAATAACTATACAAATGTATCGTTATTTTATTATTTTTATTTTTTTATTTTTTTTTATTTTTTTTTATTTTATTTTATTTTTTTCTATTTTTTTTTTTATTTTTTTTTTATTTTTTTTTTATTTTTTTTTTATTTTTTTTTATTTTTTTTTTATTTTTTTTTATTTTTTCTAATTATTTTAATTATTTTAATTTTTTTTTTAATTGTTTTTTTTTGTTTCTTCGTTCTTTTAATTTATTTTTTTAATTTTGTTTTTTTTTTCTTTATTTAATTTTTTTTTTGTTCTTTGAATATATTTTTTTTAATTTTTTTTCAGTTTTTGTTTTTGTTTTTTTTTCTTCAATTATTTTATTTTTTCTCTTCTTTTAAGTACAAAAATAATATATGCATTTTAACGTTAAAACTATAATTTAAATTTATAAATTTACAAAAATAAAGGAATATAAAATAGAAAAATCTTACAATACAAACCATATTTATACTTTTGCGGTTTACCTTTGTCGATTCATTTGCATAAAAAGAAGAAAAATAATTACATGCTCAGCTTAACTTAATATTATGCGAATCTTCAAGTATATGAGAATGGTTTGTTTTGAAATTGGAAAATATTGCTCATAGCATAGGTAAATAAAAAGTAGAAAACAACGTTGTGTTTAAATCATGCCGCCCATTACGCATATCTAATCGGAATCAAAGGCCATTAAAGGAAGAAGGATAGGAATGCAGAACGGCTCCACTCTTACTACAGAAATATTAACTGCGCACGGTTTAACAAGTCTCAACGCCAGCGATCTGCGATAACAACTCTAACATTAAACTAAAAAGGTCAACTAAAGTTGGCTAAATGACCAACTCAATTAAATAAAAGAAAACTAAAAAAAAGAGGAAAACCTCGTTAATGACTACGAACGAGTAACGAAAAGAAAAATTGACGAATTATTCAGTAACAACAGTTAGTTTAATGAGTTGGTAAAGAGGATATTAAAATATTAAAGCAATGAATTATTGAGTTTGTGATATGCGCAGAGGAGGAATCATTTTTTTTGTGATAGTAGTTATTTTGAGAATCGCATATTTAAAAGAAATTATACTAAGGATTGCATACTGAAAGGACCGATTGGGAATTGTATATTGAATAGAATAATTTAGAAGATTGGTACCTTCCACAGTTAAATTGTGAAAATACATAAGAAATTATTTGAAAAGATTTTATTTTGTTTATGTTTGTTGTGTCTAGTGAAGTTAATTGTGTTCTAGTGTTTTGTTTTTGTTAAAAATAAAATTAAAAAAAAAGTGAAAAGAGAATTGTGGCCGGTAAGAACTTATTTGGTAACGGCCCAACCCACACCTTCAAATAACTTTTAGCGTTGCGACAAAGGTTGACGTTTTAATTGGGATCCCTTGTGGGGACACAACCAGAACAAACTACAGTTTTATCTAGTGGTCTCTGACGAAACCGGTCTAAGTTGTACTTATTTATGTTTATGCTGTACATGTGGTTTTGGTAAAGTGAATTTTTTTTTATTTTGTGTTACCAAGATTTATTATGTTTTAAGTGTGGTATGTCTTAATTTTGTAATAATTATTTTATTAATTACTTTTTGTATACCCTCCATTTTTGTATAACATGATGATGCTGTTATTTCATATGTAAATTTGTATTTATATAAAAGAGAGATTAAATATAAATAAGTCGATTGATTGTAATGAGAATAGACATGAAATGTTCAGTCAATAATAAATAGTCGATTGTAAAGTTACTTGAGAGTTTAATAAAATAAATCAGTTGGTGCTAATAAATAAATTGCAGTGTAATTTTTTGTAATTATTAAACAATTAATTCTAATAGTTTTTTTTATAATAAATTCATATATAACAAAGTGAAATAAAGTTACAGTATTAGGTGAATAAAGTTTTTTTTTGTGTTAAGTTAATACCATTTAAGTGAAAATATGTTTTAGGTTAAATGCATGCAAATAAAAATCTTTTTTTTGGTAATAATTAAGGCATGCTATGGTATATTACATGTGGTTAAGTTTTGTGTGTTTAGTGAATTTATTGTTCTAGTTGTTGTAAATATTTTGTGTTTTGCAATTGGGAATAAATTGAAAAAAATTAGAAAAATAGAAAGAAAATTAATTTGAAAAAAAATCAAAGAATTAATGTTAAAAGTTACGTAATAACTAAAGTGATTGTAAATTGTGTTTGCCTTAGTGACGTGAAATATTAAACATTTTGTTTGGGATGAGCAGTTTGTGTTGTGTAAACTGCAGAGTTTAAATGTTAATATTAAGCATTAAGAACTTAAAGATAAAGAAATTAAAAAAAAAAACAAATTCTAGCTGTGATAGTTCTACGTTACAGGAACTGTTTTGCCTTAACCTAATAAAATATAAAATACAATAAAATTATACGTGATGCAAGGGAAGGTAACACATACTTGAACCGTATGCAGCTGTTACATACCTATTTTATAGTATTGTTTGAAAAATGATGTTGGAATGGTAACTACCATGAAACAAATTGTACAACAGGGTAGAGCGAATGATAAAACAATTGTGCCGGATGGAAAATTGTTATGTAGACTGGAGTATGATAACGTAGAGCAGTTGAGTTTCCGATGCATATAATGTCTGTTTTCTCATGATTCACAATTTTGCTTACCCCACGTAGTTCATAATAGTTTCTCATTCGTCCACAATCTATAGTCATATTTTCATATAGTTTCCGTTACACGGGTTTGTTCTTGGCATAAAGCAATTGACAATAATATTTCTTTTACAATATCCTATTATTCGTTTTCACCAGCGTTATTTCACCATCCTGCATAGATTTGAATTCTCCGGACCTTAACCGTAGTTGTTCTAAAGTATTTTCAAACCTCAAACGGCTGTGCATATTTGTCCAATCGACTCAATAGCTTAAAATTATTATCCTACAATCGGTTTGTACTTGTCTTCGAAACGTATTATATTTCTTATATGGGTATTTTTATCAATTTCTCTTTCCGTTATAGATTTAAATTTTACTGTAATACTGTTGTAAGCTATTACTTCATAATACATAAACATCATAAAATCGGTTAAACTTACGTTTAATCCCTTCTAATATATTAGTATTTCTTCCCAATGCGTTGGACATAACTTGTTTCGTGAAATCATCTTACCATTTTATGTATTACAAAGTAACAATCAGTAATTTTTTTACGGAAAATGTACTAACATTATCTTGCATATTCCCTACTACGAAATTGGTAGCGATATTTTCGATATTAAAATCCTATATAAGAGATGAATATATGGTCTTCTGTCTCTTATGTCTTTGCAATTCAATTCTCATGAATGTCAAAATTGAAGTGAAATTTTGCATTCATGCATTTTTCATCCTAAATTTAAGGTTACAATTTAAGTAGAAAATTTTTAATTATTTAAAATTTTTAAAAATAGTTTAATTAGTCTAATTTTTTTTAATAGTGCAATCGCGTAGTTTAAATTTAGTAAAAGTTTATATGTTTGTGTCGTTTAACAAAAAAACGGAAAAATAAAACAAAAAATTCTATATGTTTGTGTATGACAAATCATAAAACAAAAATTAATAATGACCTTGTCGGTCATAGTCCCTCTTGTGTCTTTGCAGTTCTCTTCTCATGAATCTCAAAATAAGAAGTTGAAATTTTGCATTCATGCTTTTTTCATCTTAAAATTAAGTTCGGTTTAAGTAGTGAAAATTATAATTAAAACAAATTCTAAAATAGTTCAATTAGTTCAAATTTTTTTTATTTAGTTTAATTTATTAGTTGAATTTAGTACAAGTTTATATGTTGTGCTGTGCTAGTTCAATTTACAAAAACAAATCTTTATATGTTTGTGTTATAACAAATCATAAAACAAAAATTAATAATGACCTTGTCGGTCATATTCGCTCTTGTGTGATTAATTCTCGTGAAGATAAAAAAAAAATAAAATTTCAAGTTCATTAGTTTCAATTTAAAATAAAAATTTATATGTTGGTGCCGTGATAATTACTGTAAAAACAAACAGAAAATTGCTACGCATGTAAACTCTCCTATTTTTTTTTGGTTTTTTTTTGGTTTGACATATCAGCTGATTGAAATCACTGCTGGAGATATGTTTCTTGTTTTTGAACTGTGATTTATATAAAAAAATAATAAAAATGTCCGGGCGGTAGCAATAACCCTGTGATTTTAAGTTTTTTTTGTGTGTTTAAATTATTATCGTGTTCGTTTTCTGTATTAAATAAAATCATTAGCGCATTATAGTATAATTCTTTTTTTATGGAAGTAGTCAAAAACTGTAATTATGAAATGTCAATGTTTCAATGTATTACTTAGTTCAATTTCGGTGTATAAAATTCAATGAAGTCGTCCGCGATAACTAAAATAAAATAACCTAGAAAAAGTTTTTGATTGTATAGTAGAATTTAATAATTAAGTTAAGAAAACAAAACAAAAGTTAATCATGTATGTTGATCGTCCGAAACAAATTTAAAACTAAATTTCCTAACGTAAGGGAACATAATCCATAAAGAAGGTAAATCTTAAGTTATTTTGTGAACTAATGAACAAATTGTATATATATTGTAACGTTTCTTAGCCGAGTTACAATTATTTAGTTCGATCACTAAATCAGGAAATTTAAAACACAATGGATTTTCTAAACGTTATAATTTTATTCGTTCAAGATTTTACAGTAAAAATATTTCTCCTATTTCCCCTTTTAGTTCTTCTTGTACTAACAATATTTCACCACTTATAATTCTTTTATACTTGTTCACAATATCACTTTTAACTTTCTACTTATAACACTGTTAATTTTTTTTTACTTCGCCTTTATCACTGCTAAATTTTTATACTTTTTGTATCGCTAACAATTTTTATACTTTTTGTATCGCTAACAATTTTTATACTGGTTGTATCCTCGAACAACACCTTTTATATATACTACATGAAATAGCCTCGAAACTGCTGTAATGTTCTAGATAGAACACACCCTTTTTTTTCCTTTATCAACAATAAGACGATCTTCAAATATTGACACCTAGGTGTGAAATCTATTCTTTTCAATTGTTTTATTTACCAATTTTTATTTCGTTAACCAATCCTTATTCGATAAAACAAATACTTCCTATTAAATGTTTACTTTGGTTGCATTGTTACCTTTTGTATCTTTTGATTTTTATATTTGTAGAACTAACGAGAATTTTCTTGAAAGTTCTATTGTTGTTGTGTTCTATCATCTTCCATAATCGTCACAATATAATATTACTGATAGAAGCATTTAAATTAAAATTAGTGAATTGATTTATAAAACTGTGTTTAAACGAAAATTACATTGTATTTTTTTTTTGATTGTGTTTGCCAATGAGGATAAACCGTTACTCCTAGGTAGCCTGATACTTTTATCGAAATATAGGGAATAAACAAACAGGCCGTATTGATTTCCATAATAAACGGTTTGTGTGCTACAGAAATAAGACTTTTAAACCATCCACGAAGTACTAGCGGTGCCGATAGCCAATTGGTTTGGGTATAACTATTTCCAAGCTAGATAGAATTACATTGGGACATCTGCCACCCTCTTGATCTTATAAGATTCAACAACCGTAACTGCACTATCCTGGTTGAAGCCGTAGTAGTCATCAATCAATTGTTTTATTGTTCTCTTGGTGTTTGTGTAACAATTTCGGGGACAGTTGCATGTGAAGCTGTAATAGAAATAATTTCCTCCGCAATTGTTGTTTCATGCACGGGCAATCACTTTGGGATTACAATATCAACATTTGAGAAAGGAATATTGATTTTAACGCCACTCATTATTTTTCTTGTTGAACGCAATAATTTCAAGTGCATCATCGATTGGAGCAGTAATAAAAGTTTGTTATCAATCGCCTGTCTTATTGTCATCTATGCAATAGATGTATTTGTACCATATTTCTACAGTTTTGATTAGTAATTGCCTGAGTTATAGCGGCACAACATTTACAACGTAATTATACATTTGTATCATCAATCGCTTAGCTATTGCGGCGCAACACTTTCGCATTTATATCAACATTTATTGATACAATTTTTACATCGTATTTATACTATATTTATATCAAGTTTATCCCATATCTATATCAATTTTATACAACGTATATATATCAATTTATAGATCGTATTCGTATCAACATTTATTTATACAATTTTTACATCAATCGCTGAGTTATTGCAGCGCAACATTCATCGCATTTATTTATACAATTTTTACATCAATCGCTTAGCTATTGCGGCGCAACTTTCCTGCGATATTTATGCAACATTTGATATAGTTTTTGCTAGCTATTGTCTACAGTATTTCAACGCAACATTTAAATAAAATTTTTGCTGTTACTACCGTATTTCAAACATATTTCAACGCAACATTTAAATAAAATTTTTGCTGTTACTACCGCATTTCAAACATATTTCAACGCAACATTTAAATAAAATTTTTGCTGTTACTATCGTATGTCGAACATATTTCAACGCAACATTTAAGTATTATTTATGCAATTTTGGCAATGACACCTTGCCTCTGGGATTTTTCGCCGCTGATGGAGGGCTAAGGCCGTAAGACTTCGAAGCCTGGAGGATTTAATCATGGAGTGAGCGAATTTTGTTTATTTTATTTACTTTTTTTAACGTAGAGGTGTGAATGCGCGTGAAAGGGTGTACAAGTGATTGAATGGGGGCTTGCTTGTCGATGCGTGTGTGTGTGAGCTGGCGATGCGTGTAGCGAGACACATTCAGTCTAAATTGGAAATGATTATAATCAAAATATGTGTGCTCCGAGGTAATACTTAGTTTTCCAAATACATTATCTTTTTACTATATTAAATTTTATTACCTAAATTTATTAATTTATATTTTTAAGTAATTAAAAATCAATCCCAAATAATATGAAAACTAAAAAAAAAAAAAATAAATTCTTGTCATGTTTTATATTTATTAACCGTATTATACATTAACCAACTGTAAACTACAGGTATTTTATTAAATTGGTTTGGAAATATTTATTTAACTTACAAATAAAATTATAACTTTTTTGGAGCTGTAAATAATTTTCTTTGGTAATTTCGTATGGTTTCAAACATTTTTGAAAATGTTATTAATAAAGAAAAAGGGAAATAAATAATAAAGACTTTCAATATAGCGTGTGACGTTCTCCCGTGCTCTAAGATTTGATTCTCGGTTTACCAGCAATGGCAGTGGTGTACAAGCTGTATCATATTGATCAGATGACACCAATACAACTTATGTTTGATTACTACCATTTGCGGTACTTGCTGCGGGTCTTTGAGCTTAATTGTCTTGCTTCGCAGTCTGAGTGTGTGGGTGAATGTTAGCATGTATGAAGCGTGAGTGTGTGGGCGTATGGGAATGATTGTGGGGGTTTGACGCGCTGATAGTGGTTCTTTCGCAAAAGGGGTCGCCAGAGTTTCATTTTTCCATTCGTTTTGTTTCCACTTCTGTTTATTCACGTAATTTGCGTACATTTCTGTATTTGTGTTGAAGCAGCAGGTACCAATCTATCAAATCCACGATGACTGAGCTTTAGTCGTTACGGCGTTAAATAACTCTAGGTACGCGTCCTGCTATGCCATTCTCATTGGTTCGCCAGTGAGAAGGCTCTTCATTACAAAATCTTTGCTATCAATCTTCTTTCCGTTCGTCACATTTCCCCATTCTTTTAATTTGATTACTTTTCCAAATTACATAAACCGTTTTCAAAATTTAGGTCAAATCTATTTGTTTAATAACATTCTTCGATCTATAAAATTTGATGGAAGTAAAAATTTGCATTGTATTACATTGCAAATTTATTAAAGAAAACTAAGGTAAATGATATATATTATATAAAGATATATGTGACATAACTATAGTTTGTCACACATTCTTATTTTTTTTTTGTGTTTTAGTAAATTTATAATAATAATTAAATGAAATAATTTAAATCAAACCAAATAATAAGACTTTATGTCAATACTTAAATTAGAAGAGATTTTATTTATATAAATATTTGTTTTATTAAATAAGGAAAAATTATTATATTTTTTGTGTTTATAGTGTAACGTTTGCTCTCGGTCTGATGTGAAAACGCAATGAGAAACTTAAGGATCTTTGTCATCTCGATCTAATCTTGTAAACGGGCAATTCGAATTATCTGAAATTGTAGTTAAAATCTTCACTTATTGTTATTTGAAATTCCAACTGTGCTTATTTTGTTTGACTTTTTTCGCAGAAAACAAATCTTTCTCTACCAACAACCTTTATATGTATACAAATAAGAATCATTGTATTCCACAATTAAATTGTAACGTCGGCTATATTCTCAATAATAATATTAAAACCAATTTCTATTCTTTTTTCGATTCAATTAAAATATATTTCCATCATTCCATTTCATTTTTACAATCATAACAATTTAAAAAATTTTCAAATTATAACCAACAGCCAACAGCCTCAAATTCGAATATCACCGCAAATAGTTAAAAGAACACATCAGTTATATATTTTACGAACAGATTTTGTGCTCAAATCGTTTCATTTTTACCCCATTTTGTTTTTGCTGAGAGTATGAAAAATGTCAGAAAAGAAAATCACATTTTTTTGATATAGGCATTCAGTATTTTAACTTAAAACTAATAAGTTCTAGCTTGATATAAAACAATTCAAATTGATGTTCAATAACTCGAGTTTGTGAGTTTTTCCTTTGAAAAGTGAATTATTTGATGTTTCACTTTTAAACTAACAAAAAAACCACAAAAAAAAAAATGATTTTCTAAAATGGAAATATAAAAAAATTGAAAATAAAGAATTTTCGCTTATAAATAATCTGTTTTCAATGTTTGTTTGAGTAATGAAAAAAAGTGAAAAACATGTACAAGTGTCATTATTAAAATTAAAACTTGTTGAAGCTAAAATAATGAGAAAGTTTTATGTCTCATCATTAAACATTGTATGTAAAATATGTTTGTACACATCAAAATAAATATTGTTGCAAAAAAGTTAAGAATTTAGAAAAAGAGATAGAAATTTCAAAAGTCTCTTGAATAAAAAGAAACCATAAAACTATAATTAGGCTGAAATATAACTACATTTATTGATAATTTTGATAATCTGGACCTACGGGAATATTCCCGTAGGTCCAGATTATCAAAATTATCAATAAATGTAGTTATATTTCAGCCTAATTATAGTTTTATGGTTTCTTTTTATTCAAGAGACTTTTGAAATTTCTATCTCTTTTTCTAAATTCTTAACTTTTTTGCAACAATATTTATTTTGATGTGTACAAACATATTTATAATATATATCTAATATATATTTGAGGATCATTAGATTTATAAATTGCTCTATTGAAGATAGCGATCAAAACATTATACATTGGATAACTTCATCCATCTTAGATTTAGAGGCAGCTGGAAGGCATCAACGTTCCGCAATTACCAAGTTTTTTTTTATTATTAATCTTTTTATTAATGTTATTTTTGGTCAGATTTAATCAACTTCCTTTTTTTATTATCAATTAACTTAATGTTAAGATAAATTAATTTAAATAAGAGATTTCCAGGATCTATGTGTGTGGAGGCAATTCGGCCATCCCGATTTTTTATGTTTGCTATAAATATCAAAAGTCCAAAGAGATTCACCAATTGAATTTAATAACAAAATTTATTATTAAAATGCGAGTTTTGACGTCATTTAATCAAACGTATAGTCTCTATTTAAATGAATCATAACTAATAAATTCATTCCTTTAAAATGTATTTTGTGATGAGTGAAATAATTACGAGTAAATATTTAAAATGCGTCATCCGTAGTATTTTTTTTTGATGAAATCGAAAAAAAGGTTGGTTTTGGTGAGGTAGGTCATTGTTATATTAAAACAAGAATGATAAGTAGGTCATAGATATATTAAAACAAGATTGTTAAGTAGGTCATTTGCATTTTTTTTATGTAAAGCGGATTTTTATATTTTTATATTGGCATTTAAAATTTTTTCTTAAAATCGAGAGATCATTCTAGAACTTTTCTGATTTCGCAGTCTTCCGACCGCTTGATAATCATATATAATAAATCGTTTTCATATGAAAAAAAGATTGTTACTTTTGGGCTCGCATAGAGTTCAAGTACTCGAGCTTAGCCGTGTAAAATTAAAAATATAAAAATACAGAATGTAACGTAAATTTTAATGTGTAGTAACTTCTTATTGGGTTTAGTGTAAGAAATGTGTTCACATAAAGTTCAATTTTTGTTTTAAAAGTTATAAATAAAATCAAAAACTATAATATAATAAATTCTTTAGCAGTTTGCTTAAGTGATGTGTTCACATAATGTTAGTCTAACTATAGAAAAGATCGGTCGACAGATCTCATAAATAATACTAAAACCAATTTCTGTTCTCTTTTCCATATCAAAATATATTTCCATCATTCCATTTCATTTTTACAATCATAATAATTTAACAATTTTTCAAATCATACCGAACAGCCTTAAACTCAAATTTAACAACAAATAACTAAAAGATCTCAATGTCTATTTTGGTTTAACGAACGGATTTTGTGCTGAAGTTGCTTCATTTTGTTTTTTTTTTGCTTAAGAATGATGTGTCAAAAAAAAACACATGCAATTTTTTTGAATTCGATCATTCATTTCCATTTTTCAATCTAAAAGACAAAACATTTAAGTTTCGGTTTTTTTTAATAGTAAAAAAAAAGAAAAAAATAACACATGATATAAATGTCTAAAATGGCAATTGATTTTTAACATTCCGTGTTGAAAGCTTGAGTTTTAAAGAAAAAACTATGGTGATTCCAAGGTTAATTGATTGTTTTAAGTCGATACTGTAAAAAAGGAAATGATAAAAATTAGAGATTCGGTTGAAAATTAAATTTAGAGATAAGAATAGTAATGTTAAATTTTGGAAGAGAAATGGCCACGCCTAAGATCTTTAGCATACATTGGTATTAAATAGTTCATCACAATACTAAAACTTGATTGTAACTATTATTTAAACAAAAAAAAAGGAAAAGACGGAAAATAAATAAATCTTTTTTTTACTACTTGCATGAGAAATTTCAATTATTTACTCAAAAACCCAAGACAAAAGTTATTTTTCTCAGCTAAGGTTACTAATAATTATTCCCACACCTAATAATAAGTATTTTAGCACCTTAGTAAATAATGAAAATATAATTTTTGTTCGTTTCTTAACTGAGTTCATCTTTGAATTTTTTAGTTTCTTCCTAAAATAATAATAATATATTAAAAAATAATAAGCGTTTTGATTTTATTTTAATAATAATAAATAATGAATGAATGCAAAAACTTCTTTGCAACTATAGTTTAGTTTATTTGAAATTTTAATTCGTGTTAAACAGAATTCTGTTGAAATTTAGTTTAGTTGTGAGTTGTAGACTAAAAAAATTCTAAATTTGGCTCAACAATATTGAATAGATTTTTAATTCAATTCAATTCATGTCAAAAATAAATAAAAGCTATATTTTTTAATGCAAAGCATATGTGATTTTTATATAGTTTTAAGAAAATTAATTGAAAATAAATTTCTAACTAAGCAGCCCTGAATAATAAATATCCAATACGCAATCCAATGATATGATACACAATGTTTCACCAAATCAAAATTTTTATTTATTCACCATTTGCTTATTAATTGACATTTTATTTTGTGAATAATTAAGAGTTTTAGTGCATCTTTTATATCAAGTAGTAAAAAAAAAATAGTATATAAACCTCGGTGAAGAAAATTTTCTCCATTTCGGTGCTTAATTCGCTCGAAACTTCGTTTCTCGCGAATTAATATCCACCTCAATGTAAAAAATTTACTTTATCACCTCGGTATATAATGTACTATTATTCAGATGTGCTGATAGTAATACAGTTTTATAAGTTTTTTTAATTGTTTTAACTTACCTGTCAATAAACGAAAAGAACAGCATTGGTATTGAATTGGATTTGGCTAGCTGGGAAGGAATTGGTCAAGTTTGGATAAGAAAGCTGAAAAAAGGTGGCTGATATGTACTAGGAAGTTGGAAAGGAATTTTTCTTGAATTTGAATTAGTGAAGTGAGAGAGATTATTAATATTGGAACTGACAAAGGGGATTCCTGGTAATTTATATAAGAAGGCAGAAGTAATATCTCACAAATTGGAGGGGGTATTAAGGCCGGATGAGGATGACGACAGGAGGATTTATCTGTAAGTTATTCTTAAATTTATTCTTTTGATTCTAAATCGTAGATAGTTTTATTAACAAATTTTAACGTTTGTCTCTGGCATTATACAGGGTGTCCCACGAAAGTTGTCCCACCGGTTAACTGGAGATACCTTGAAATAGCGCTAACAACTTTTGTTCAAGCATTTAGCGAATAATTCTTTTGTTTCGCGGAAAACGGTTTGTTTTGTTTTTTTATTCCTTATCAAATAAAATGCCTCTAAATTCAATAGCAAAGAAGTTAGGAGGTCGCGTTTTTTTTTATTTGATTCATAAGTTTGTGTATTAAAACGAGTGAACATTTGACAAAGATTACTTTGATACTTTTGACGCTATTCCTTTACAAAGTCAATTTTTAGTTAAAATTTTAAAAAAATAATACTTTGCTTTCCATTATTTCAAAAACGGTGATATACGTCGCAATTTTTTTTTCAATGGAAATGTTCCTTGAAATGTCAACTTAAAAGTTACTTTGGTTAAAACCAGTATAATCCACTTCAGTTATCTCAAACCAGAAATATCTCTCAAGCTTTCCAAAGAAGAATGGAAATGTGTATTGCGAATGAGGGTGGACATATTGAAAATTATCTTTAATAAATAAAAATAACTTAATATTTTTTATTAATAATTTCTTTTGTGTTTGATTACGAGGTTATTTAAGTTAAAATTGATTGATTCAAGTTCAAAATAAAATTTTGAAGTTTTAGTTTTAAGAGTTGGCTCAAGATGGTCTTAAAATTTTTGGTTTTAACCAAAGTAACTTTCAAGTTGACATTTCAAGGAACATTTCCACTGAAAAAAAAATTGTGACGTATATCACCGTTTTTGAAATAATGGAAAGCAAAGTATTATTTTTTTAAAATTTTAACTAAAAATTGACTTTGTAAAGGAATAGCGTCAAAAGTATCAAAGTAATCTTTGTCAAATGTTAACCCGTTTTAATACACACACTTATGAATCAAATAAAAAAAACCGCGACCTCCTAACTTCTTCGTTATTGAATTTAGAGGCATTTTAATTTGATAAGGAATAAAAAAACAAAACAAACCGTTTTCCGCGAAACAAAAGCACTATTCGCGAAATGCTTGAACAAAAGTTGTTAGCGGTATTCCAAGGTATCCCCAGTTAACCGGTGGGACAACTTTCGTGGGACACCCTGTATATTGAGAAATGTCAGAATAGAGACTTGTAAATAATAATAATAATAATAAGCTGATGGTCGAGGGCGGAAGTCACTAAAGGAAAGTAATGGTGGCCATTTAACAATTACTTTGTTGGATTTTAAGCAATCATTTCTATGCATACAATGGAGGATCATCTCAAGACAGCGTTCAACAGAGTGAGTGGTTTTATATTACAAATAAATTAATTAATATTGAATTAAATTTTTCTTAGTCCATTTATAAATTTTTAATTTTGCTAATTTTTGATATTAATAACAATTAATCAGTAATAATACGAGATTCACTCTAGTAAAATATTTCAGTATTTTAAGTATATATTCTTTTAAATCGATAATTCAATTATTAATAAAATTTAGTCCATGACTAAGAATGAACGAAAATTGATAATCTGCACACATCTTGTTTTTTTTTTATTTTCGCACATACATTTAAGGATTTCATACCAAATGGAAAGATAAATTAAACTTTCTTATTGCGGGGTGACCTTATTTATCCGTTCGCGTCAATCCTGGGTGACTGCATGTAGATTCTCAGTATAAGTTAACTAGGTACTCAAATAAATAAAAAAATTATTATTTTGTAACATTTTGTTGATCACCGTTTAAAAAGGACTCTGATGACTAAGCTTCTAATCCTGCGAAACAAGTAGTACCAAGGTGATCAGGCTAAACGAATTCAATACCTTTAGCAACACGTTACAATAGTCTGTAAGAAAGAGTCCACCATTTTTAAATTGTTTATGTTTTATTCAAAATATTAAATAGTTTTATTTAAATTAATAATTAAACCAAGTACGATTATTTATAATAATATTTATATTTAAAACAGATTTTCATTTTATTATAGATAATAAGCATATGTGATAATTTGTGGTTCCAGGTTATGTGTGTTTATAAATTTCATTCCATTTTAGATTTTTTTTTTTCTTTATTCAGAATAATTTATTTAAGATTAAATTATATATACGTAATAAACAAAATTAATATTGTTAACGCTGGACTTTTTGTTCACCTACAAATAAAAAACCAAATATTAATTTATTGCAAAACTTACGATGTCTGCGATCCGTCGTGGACGTCTTCATCATTTGGAATCAGGCACTGTAAGAAACAAAGGAAAGCTATTAATCATTTTCATTATTTGTCATTTGATCAAGTCGTTTTTACCTTGTTTTGACCTCATTTTGACATTAAACATTTGTTATTCAGCTCAGTTCACGTTTTCACCACCTTATTAAAAACTGGCGTATCGTTGATCAACATGCAGTTTAGTTCAGCAATACTTGTTGCGGTGTTGAAAATGTGTGGCTCTGTTGAGAGAAAAGGGGTTCCACGTATTTCATTTAGATTTTATATATATAGAGCTGTGTATTTCTATAATTTGGTCTCTTCACTTGTTTGATCTACTTAAAAAATGGACTTTTGTGTTCTCATTTTGTTCAATATAGTCATTAATTATTGTGAATTAAGTTAATTTAATAATTTGTATAAACTAAAGTAAAATAGTGTCTAAATGTGTACAATAATATAGTTTTAAAGGAAACAAGAAGATGTACTATTGATTGGTAACATTAACTACCAAATATTGTATACGATTGTAATTAATTTTGTTTGTAAAAATACAAAACCAATGGAAATAATTTGCCTTTAACTGTGTACCAGATGGTCGAAGCTGCTATTTTCATCAACTCTACGTCATACGTGTTGTTTTGTGATCTCATTTCGTCGAGATTTTGTACAGGAGTTGATGGTGGAGATTGATACAATTAATCAATAAACGCTGATAGTTTTTTCATCGTGGTTATTAAATGTGGTTTGATATTTGATTCAGTGTGTCAAAATACATGTTGAAGATTGAGTTATGGTGCGAATTTCGAACATTTTTTCATTAATGTTGAATTGCTGCTGGATTTAATAATTTTCCTCGAAGTTTTTAACTGATTTATACATTCATCGAAAATGTGTTTTGATATTTGATGCAGTGTGTCAGAATGCATGTTGAAGATTGAGGTTAAGTGTTGCTGGAGATAGTATAGTTTCTTCGAATTTTAATTAATTTGCATCATACATTCATCAATTACATCGCATCTGTTACGCTGGATTAATACATTTTCTTCGAAAGCTTAACTAAGTTGATTATACATTCATTGAATTACATCTTCAGTTATCCCAGGTAACAATTTAACCTAGGTAATCATTGAGTAAAGCTTTAAAAGAGGAATTTAAAATGGAAGGGGAAATTTAAAATTCTTGAACTATGCATGAGAAAAGTTTTATACAAGCTCTTCTCAAGGAGAAAAGGCGTATGAAAAAATATTCTTTATTCAAGAAGACATATATAATGCTTTATACATGTTTTATATAAGTGTTTGAATAAAGTTGTACAAAAGTTGTTATTCAAGGCTTATTCAAATACTGTCAAAATTACTTGAATAAAGTGCTTGAGTAAATCTTTACTCAATAGAATTACTCAGTGCCTATTCAAGAAGCGATGCCACTGAAAAAAAAATTGGTGATTCTTTCCTTTAGTTATTTTGGCTAATTGGCGCATTAAACTCCTTTTTTTTGTATATTGCTGCTATTGAGTTAATCTTTTATCGGAAATTACAATATATTTTACACATTTCGCATCTTTACAAACGCCTGTAGCGGGGATCGAACTCATAACCTTTGATTCTCCAGGACCGTACGCTATCCACTTCTCTATTTAGCAGCTGTCATAATGAAAATTGAAACTTAATCACTATTGTTTAACAAATTATTTGTACAAATTTCAAGCTTCGGACCACTACCACGACTATGAATTAATTTTTATTCAAACATTTGATTAGGAATGCATATAAAAGTGTACTAATTGTTTCCTAGAATATATGGGTTTTTGTTAAATATAATATTGGTTATGATTGAGGACAATCTCGAAATGAAAATAATTTTGCGTATTCATATACGATATCTACGCATGTGTTTCCATTCAACTGTACGATTAAAAATGATTAAAGAATAAAAATAAAATAAAAAAAGGAAAATAAAATCCATAAATTAAAACGTGCCTGGCAGGAATCGAACACAGGCCCGATAACGACTTCCTCATCGTTTACCCTTACGCACTCGTTCATTAAATCAATTTCCACGACAGGAATAAAACGTTATTCAATACAGAATAAAAGTATTACTCAAGCCTCGTAAGGGGTATAGTATGCTGTGGTTGGCATTACGATCAGTTGCACAATTTGGCTGGTTAATAAATAAATGTTAAATGATAATATTAAATAAACGTTCTACGTTATATTTTCCATAAGTCAGTTGCAATCTGTTGCAAGTTTTGTTATAATTTTTTTCCCAAGCGAATTGCGCACAATATGGCGATTACATACATTTAATACAAAAACGAATTGTATGACAAATTATCATCAGTTTATTTATTTGTTGACTAACTCAAATCATTATATAAACCATCATCAAAAATGGTAAATCTCAATCAATATATAAACCATCATCAGAAACGTTTGATTAAATTGTTGCGGAATAATGGCAATTGCAAATTTCCATTGACGAAAATATCTCTACTATTTTGAAATAATCTTTTGTATTAATCAATAATAGTTTGTTAAAGTTCTTGAAGGTTTGTTAACTTTTTAAACGCATCGATAAGTGATTTAATAAAAAAACACACAATCGCGAATCAAACAACGAACTGTCAAAAATATTGACAGATCGATTTGTTGTAAATCTTTTAATATTCATTGAAAACAGCCGTATATAAGAAATATTACTTGAGTAACAGTTTTGTCGAATACTACTAAAATTATTATACATAAATAAAGTCGTATACAAGGAACTATCCTTGGGTAAGAATCTTCTTGGATTCTTCCTAAAAGTTGTACCTTTATTAAAGGTTTATATAAGGGATAGAATTCTTGAGTAAAAACATCTTGAATACTACCTTAAAAGTTATATGTGAATAAAACCTTATAAAAGGTAATTATACTTGAGTAACATTTGCTTGAATATGCCCTAAATATTTATTATTGAATTAAGCTTTACTTAAGGAATTATATAAGAAACTTAGTGAATCTAGTCTTTTACAAGCTTTTTTTAGGTAAAACTTGAATAATATGGTCTTACACAATGCTTTCTCAAGTTAAGTTGGAATAATTTAAAAAATTTAGGCGAAATTGTTACCTGGGATGCTGGAGTCAATATAACTTCTTCGAAAATTTGAGTAATTTGATTTATACACTCATCGCATTGCATCTCTCAGTGATGCTGGAGATAATATAATTTCTTCGAACGTTAATTAATTTAGAAATCATACATTTATCAATTACCTCGCATCTGTGAAGCCGGAGTTACTAATTTCTTCGAAAGATTAACTGATTTATTCATTCATCGAATTGCATTTCAATGATGCTGGAGTTAATATAATTTCTTCGGAACTTTAAGTAATTTGAGGCATACAATCATAAAGTGCATCGCATCTGTGATGATGGATTTAATAATTTCTTCGGAACTTCAATTCACTTCACTTCACTTCAATTCACGCCAATTCATACACTCATCGATTTCATCACATCTTTGCTGCTGTATTACACATACATTCCATCCAAGATTGCCACCAACGCTTAACAAATTGAGGTTCGTGTATTTAAAATGAACCATTAATTATTATTTTTTTCTATTTTTATGCCACATTGTCGATGATTTTTTGTTGTATGAGCCGTAACTACCAGCATAGCTACAACACAATACAGTCCACTTAGCCAAATATTTTAAGAAATTAAAGTTATTTACATAATGAAATTCACATGTACATATTTTTTATTTTTTTTTTTTATTTTTAAGTATTGTTGCTCCAGGTTTAGATATCATTGCAACTATGTGGGCTATTATAACACGTTTTTAATTACATTGCGAGATGGGTTAGAGAAGAAACTTAATTTATAGGCATTACTAAACTTTGATCTTATTGTGTTTTAAGCTAAATACTTTCTCAGCTTTGTTTTAAAACGTTTTAAGTTTTGTTCATCTTTAATTTCTGGCGGCAGGGAATTGTATAGATTCAAACTATTATATAGTACATTATGAAGGGTCATTCGGGATCTAAAGGGTTCAATTAGATAGTTAGACCGTTGACGTGTGTCGTGTGAATGCCTGTCAGACGCTTTGGTTAGATTAAATGAATGTTTTATTCTATTTGTAATAATTTTAAATACGGTTAGTATTAATTCAGTTTTATTTATAATATATAATGATGTAAAGCGTGGGTGACGCAAAAATAGTTGTTCTGTTGAGTATGTGTAAGGCAATTTATTTATATATTTAATTGCTCTCTTTCATTTTTTTTATATATAGGGGGAAGTTGTCTATATCGTACCATCTCCTAAATTGTACCACCTAATTATTTATCTTCCTCAGTGATTTTGGTGAAATCTATGAATTAGAACTTGAAGTGAAAGTAGTTTTAAAAGATTTCCGCCAGGTTTCAATCATTTTTGTGAATGCAGCTATTTTTAATCGCCTGTTAAAAATTGGAGCGAACTCGATGCAGTATTTGTTTGCAGTTCATAAGGTTTATTTTAAAAAAGTATTACATCTTTTAAATTATATTTCACATATTCTGTTAGTTTTTACTGTTTTTATTATACTCGAAAAAAAAAATTCTCAAAAAGAATATTTTTTATAAGTTTTCTTACAAAATAAAGTAAAAATGTACCAGTTGCGTAAATCGTACCCGTTAAAATTCCTAAATTGTACTACTACGTGCTACTTTTACTACGTAATTAGAATGATTGACGACTTAAAAATTGGATGCCCAATGGGCAGTTTCGCTGAATGCTCAGAAAGTGGGTATATAAACTCAGCTTTATTTGTCAAATGGCTGAAACATTTTATAGACGTCGTTCATCCCTCCATTACTAAGAAGGTGATTCTTTTGCTCGATGGCCACACGACTCACTCCAAAAATTTAGAAGCTCTGGTTCTTGCTAAGCAAAATGGTATAATGTTGTTGCAGCTTCCAGGACATACTACCCATCGCCTTCAACCATTGGATGTAGCGTTCTTTAAACCTCTCGAAACATATTATTCTCAAGCCGTTGAAAAGTGGTTAAGAACGAATCCAGGACATACAGTTAGCCAATACCAAGTTTGTTCGTTGTTAAATGAGGCTTATATTAAATCTGCCTGTATTGAAACAGCTACAAACGGATTTAGAGCAAGCGGAATCTGGCCAGTCGATCGAACAGTTTTTAAAGAAATAGATTTTTCTCCATCTACTATACTTTCTTCTTCTGCTTCTTGCAATGAAACAGACTGTAATAACGAATTGGTTATAGAAAGCATGGAGGTAGGGACAGATATCGAAGTGACAAATAATTCAACACTTCAATGTGATATTTTAAACAAAAATTTAGTAGAAAAAATCGCACTACCTATTTCAATACAAGAACTTTCACCATTACCAATATATACTCGAAACATAAACAAACGCATTGGTAGAGGTGTTCAAAAAGCGACAGAGTTGACATCAGAATCTTATATTGACCATATTAAAATATCAAAGGCCATACAAAATAAAAAAGAAATTAAAAAATACAAGCCCCGAGGGAAAAGCAGTAAGGCTTTTATCAACAAAAATGTGAGGGATTGGTATTGTTTCCTTTGCAATAAGTGCCTAGTCATAAACATGGTGCAGTGCATTTTGTGTAAAAATTGGGTTCATGAAAAATGTACTGGAAAAAGAAACCTTTCACATTATCTATGCAAGAATTGTGATTAGATGCAGAATATTAAAAATTTAATAAACGACTGAAATAAATTAAAAATCCTTAATGAATTAAATAAAAGTTGTGACTAAATGAAATAATCAACACTAGATAAATGAAATTGTTTTTTATTTTGATAATAATGTATTAATTATTTAAATAATTTATTAAATGCCTTATAAATTAATTGTTCATTTTATTTTATTTCCAACATATCTTCCGAACATACCTAACCCCTATCTGCCTCCCTTCTAATTATTAACATATTAACATTAACAAATATTTAACATAATAAGGGTAAGAAGGGTAAAACTAACCTTTCTCACATCCAACAAGTTTTAAAAATTTCTCCATTATCATATAATTCAGCATAATTTGTTACATCCTTATTCGCCTCTAAAAATTTCTCAACTTTCTCTAATAGCTCGGAACCACAATGGTTTTGTTAATTACAACGTTACGTTACGTTTGCTACTAACTCACGGTACTTGCTCTCTATCAACCATATGTGGTCCAGCAGCATATATATGTTATATATTTACTTGAGCATGGACCGCAATATGCTTTCAAAATGTTGATGTTCATGTGTTCTGCAGTTCACATAACTTCACGCAGTTAACATCGTTTGAATTAGGGCCTTTTTGTTGGAATCCAACTTATCAACCCCTCTATCATATTCACTTAAATGTTAAATTAATTAAGAAAACAAATATAGGAAACGATTCAGCCAAATTTGTCTCAACTATAAGGACCAGGCAACAATTAAAGAGTGAGTCCGCTTTAGATAACAATAATTTTAAGTTAGAACAATCAATTCCAATAAATAAAGTAGATAATAAGTCAATAGCAATACAAATGGATAGCGAAGGGTATTTTTTAATTCATAGATATTTAGAAACAATACCGATTTTAGGGTACAAAGATCGGAATGAAGTTGGAAGTTTTTTAAACGCTTGCGAATGCGCTTCCAAAACTTTGAAAGCAGATTTAAGATCTGAATTTTTTTCGCGGGTTACGTTACGTATAAAAGGGGATTCATACGGATTCCCTCGGGATATTAAGTTTAAATCGTTTGGGGAGTTGAAAGAGGTAGTAGAAAAAATTTTTCTTCCTTCTAAGACAACTTCAGAAGCTTTAGAACAAATTAATACATGTGTTCAAATGCCTACCGAATCTATTTTTGAATTCTCTCAAAGACTCCAGAGGTTGGCAGAAGAAGCAGTGTCCGTATATAGATCAGCATATCCGGACAAGGACACAACGGTTCCTGAACTGGATATAAAAAATACACGATTCGCTCCTTTAAATATGGGTTAAGAGACCCAGAAGTACAAAGTGGCTTAAGGATGGTCACTAACCAAAGTACTTCTGAATTAACCGACATAGCGATAAGTCTGCAAGATTTCGAAAGAAATAAACGTACAAACCGACATTTTCCAATGGACAGTACTTTAAACGACATACTAAAGTTAGATTCATCAAACCTACCCCTAAGTGAGGTTTTAAAAGCCTTAGCTCTAAACAAAAACACAGTTTCAAGCTCCAGATTACAACAGGAAGAGAAAAAACCGGAAAATAGGCTAATGGAAGAGATGGTGCACCCAGAGAAATTTCTCATCATAATTTATGCAAAGGGATTGTATAATAACATTTTTGTAATTACCATTCTATATTATAAATAATCCGCATAAATATTGCATAATTTCGGGTGAATTATACATAAATGGAATGATTTATGATATTTCATCGATTTATATTTTACTCATAGTAAATATGATTCCTGATTTCTTTTAAACGTTAAATTACTATTAATGCCTTACGTTTTGTAGACAAATACCGATAAATCATACGGTTGCCGAATAATTCAATTTTATTTGCTCTTATTTACTTTTCTTATGTTTCTTATCACCGGAATATACAACGAACAGAATTTATTTTATTCTGTATCTAATTTTTTTTCGTTCTAGAAGATAGTTTAGAATAGTAACGCGATTTAAAATTATAATTGAATTAAAATGAAGAATAAATATTAGCACTCTTAAAAATGACAAGTGGAATTTGTGTTTTGTTAAATTATATATTTTGATCGAACTATTTTAAATTTATTTTAAATATTTAAATTAAATATTTTACAAATATAATAATAGTTCTAGTGATTAAAATTTTTTAGATTTTTAAGATTCTGGCATCCTATTAAAATATATGTTCAAACATTTTTTAAAATTATTAAAAGGTGAGTAAATAATTATTCCAATAGTGTTATTTTCTCTAATAGTGTTATAACCGTTTTTTTTAATTTTATCCTGTGTTTCTATTTTTATGCAGACAAATTGATACCAAACCAAAAAGAAGTTTTGGAAAAAACCTGAAAAACATTTAAATGGAGTTGCTGCGCTTGAAAGGTAGGAATTTATGCTTAACTTCATATTTCATTAAGGTAACAATATGAGTAATTTAATATGTGCTTTTGTTTTAGCAATAAACCTAGATTTTTAAGCGATATCTATTCAAGATTATATGAACATGAAGATTATACTATGTAAGAAATTTAGATAATGTAAGAAGGGTATCCTAATCTACGAAGCCTCTTTGGCAGTTCCAGTTTAGTTTTTGTTAGATTCTTAATCTGATGCTTCACGTGCGTTTATACATCTGGAGAAAAATTTTATCTAATAAGTCTGCAAGACGGTTAGTTTTAAATAAACGACAAGGCAAATACTTTTAAACTAATTAGTTTTCTTCTCTATTTTTTTCAGATTTCAATTTGCATCCAGGCCGGTCTTTCAGTTATTCAACTAAATGGAAATATGGCCAAAAACAATTTTGAAAAACACTTATGTTCGATTTCAACCATTTTTAGTTAGAACAAAACCAACTAAATCAAAAATTTGAGTTTTGATAAGAATTTTCTAAATAATTATTCGTCATTTTTAATTTTTGTAAATGTTTAAATTTTTTTCTTAAATAAATAAATGTACATATAGTTAATTATGTTTATAGTTGCTTGAAAGAAAACAGTCAAAAGTAAAATGTATTTAAAAATAATTTTTTTGTTTAAACCTAAACTTTTAAATCATTTACATCAAGAGTTAAAATTAGTAATAAGTTCTTAAAATAAACAATGTACCTAAATTTTTTTTAAATAAATAAAGCTCAGCTTAGTAAAAATAAATGTATTTATTTTTTATTAATTTTTTTTAAAACAAATTTACTATGAATAGCAAACACAATCAACATATTATGTAAGTATGGTTCATGCATATTGATGCGTTAATTATAAATAACGACTATTAAATCATACAAAATAATGCTTGATTTATTTTTAAAGATTATGTTTATAATGTATAATTTGTACATTAGTCCGTATAATTGCTTAAATGCCTTGCATAAATTCATCCCATAATAGTTTATGATTTATGCGGAAGAAGTATAAATATTATTTGTCAGATTTATAAAAACTTATTAAACGAAAATGCATGATTTATGAAATTCGCCTCTTAGTTCTTTTTTACGCGGTCTTATGCATAATTTATACGGTCATATGCATAATATAAGCAATCATTTCTCTGGGTGTGAAGCAGCTGCAACAACTTAACTCGTCACTAGCAACAAAGTCGTATTGCTCTTATTGCAGAAGAACGGGACATTCATTACAAGAATGTCGAAGTAAACAACGGGATGTATACTGTTCACATTGTAGGAGATCTGGTCACTCAACTCAAGATTGCAGACAGCGTAGCCGTGCCAACATGCAGATGAATGCCTATAGAAGGAACAATAATCAATACATTAGATCAGGTTATGAGAGCCAGAACCGTGATAACCAGGTTAGCTACAGAACGAGGGAAAATTTTATTCCAACGCACCAAGAGGCACCCACCGAGCAGAATACAAGGAACAGAAATATAAGGTTAGTAGAAAATTTTTCAGATGAAGTGGAGGCAACACCCACGCATTCGGGAAACTGTCAAGGCAACACTTGCAACCCACAAGTGGGAGCCAACTCCGAGACTGCCTAGGGTACGATACAATTAAAACTTTAACCATCCCTAACCCAACTCTCGTAACTAAACCCCCCACACCACAAAAAACACAAATTATTCCTCCAATAGTTGACGTAGCTCTAAACATATCTAGCTCTTCAGTTTCAAAAATGTTGATTGACACTAATCAACACTAATTAAAGCAAATAATCTGAAACATGACATAGAAATAAATAAAAACGAAAAAATTAGGTTCAAAGGAATCAACAATTCAGTTAAAGAAACTATGGGTAGTATTTGCGCAACTATTGAGGGAAATCCAAATCTAAAACATAATTTTCAGGTCGTATCAGACGAGATAAACCTCAAAACAGATGGTATCTTAGGTCTGGACTTTTTAGGAAATCGTGCAGAAATTAATTTTATAGACGGAAATCTGAAGATCCATTCGCCAGAAAAAGTGAATCAAGTTAAGTTTAACGGGAAAAATCAAGTCACAAAAAGCAATCCATCATATGAGACGATGAATGTTTCGGAACTGACCCCGAATAAAGGTCAATCATCGGGAACGATGGATAAAAGTTCCAACACCACAAGTTTAGGTCCAAATAAACTATCTGAGTGTACCGGTTGTCGAGCCATTCGTAATGGGGACATTGGGAAACAGGAATCGAGGAAAATGCAGCAGATTAAGAGGGAGGATGCGAATCAACCAGAATCAATGCAACCAAATCAACAAGAAATATTCAAGGAAAGACCTGGGAGAGAGAAACTATTAACGAACGAAGAAACAAACACAAACAAGAAAAAGTTAGCTCAAATGAGCAAAAATGAGGTAGCAAAGAAATTCGAGGAATACTATTTAGTAGATGATTTAACCGATAATAAAGAAGAGGATGATTTAGCAACAAACAATATAATAGAGGAAGTCAAACTGGATGAAAAGCGAATACCGGCCAGATCGACCAAATTAGTTGAGATTGAGCTTGCAGATGGAAGAATAGAGGAAAGGGATGTAATTTGTGTAAAAGCAGAAATTGAGCCGGGCGTATATGTAGGAAATACAATTTCAAAGATAAGAAGAAATAAAATAGTTTTACCAATCATAAACACAAAAACGGAAGAAGTGATGCTGGAAAATTTCATGCCGGAATATACATTTTAAATATGGAAGAGTACGAGGAAATTGAAATAAATCAAAGTAAACATAGGGTAGAGGACGAGACATTTCAAAACGAGAGCAGAACAAGTAAAATTCTACAACTTTTAGACTCAAAAAGGTATGACGAACTTCCTCCACTAGACAAAATAGATACAATAAATATGATTAAAGAAAATGCGGATATATTTCATTTGGAAGGTGAGAAGCTTACGTTCACACCTGAATTAGAACATAGAATAAAAGTTAAAACAGGAACCATTCCAATTAGCCAAAAAAATTACAGATTGCCAGAAGTTCACCGAAAAGAAATTCAACTCCAGATAGATCGGATGCTGGAAGATGATATAATTTCCCCTAGCCAAAGCCCTTGGAACTCACCAGTGCTCCTGGTGCCGAAACGAGTTGGACCTGGTTGCCAGGCCAAGTTTAGAATGGTCGTAGATTTTAGGAAGTTAAACCAGAACACCATCGGAGACGTGTTTCCATTACCAAGGATAGAAGAAATCCTAGATCAATTAGGTAGCGCTCGTTATTTCTCAACGTTAGATCTAGCGAGTGGATACCATCAGGTGCCAATCGATCCACGAGACAGGGAAAAAACAGCGTTTAGTAGCACCACGGGACATTACGAGTTCAATCGAATGCCGTTCGGACTTTCAAATGCTCCGGCTACATTCCAACGTTTGATGAACTATGTGTTGACGGGGCTTAATGGTCTTATTTGCTTTGTGTATCTAGATGACATAATAGTGTATGGCCGAAATGTCAGTGATCATAATAATAAATTACGACAAGTTTTTGACAGAATAAGAAGTTCTAACCTACGTTTACAACCAGAAAAAACCAAACTGTTACGCAAAGAAGTAACATATTTAGGACACATCTGTGGACAAGAAGGAGTTAAACCTGATCCTAGTAGAACTAGTATTATAGAGAATTACCCCCAGCCGAAAACAATTCGTCAAGTTCAATCATTTTTAGGTTTTGTGAGTTATTATAGA
Organism: Diogma glabrata; assembly: GCA_963693315.1. NCBI lineage: Eukaryota > Metazoa > Arthropoda > Insecta > Diptera > Cylindrotomidae > Diogma > Diogma glabrata. The sequence goes on from OY856186.1 coordinate 309,805,110, forward strand.
AAATTTTTACCAAAACTAGCCGAATGGGCTCTACCAATAAGTTGTAATGAAATCGACTGTGTGTTGAGAATTTGTATTAAAACCATTTAAAACCTATAATGAAATTTGCACTTATTGAATGTGTTTTATGTGTTTGTTTCGACAAAAAAATATTATAAACAAACAGTCAAAAGTATTTTCGAATTTAAAACTTTCCGAAAATCAAAATTTAAAACCGCTGCAAATAAAGTTTGTGATTCGTCATGAAAGCATAACAAATGTCATGAAATCTTAACAAATGCAAAATTGTTATTGTCATGATGATAAATGTCATCATAACAAATGCAAAAATATTGCAAGTTCTTTTAAGTCGATTTTTTCTTAAAGTTCTCTATGTGGAATATATGCTAAAAAAAATGGTTTGTAGTATTAATTACAATCAGTTTTATAACCTTTCATTTATATGAGTTTTTTTTTGAGTTTTTTGTTCTTCTGGAATTGGTGCTCAAGCCGAGCAGATATGTATATAATTCTCTTTTCCATCTAAGCTTGAGCTCCGACAATACATCGAAGCTTAGCTTACCCATCTGCAACAGCTACAAAGTAAGTTATTACGAAACGCTAAAAAGGGTGCAATTAAGTGGACAGAAGAGTGTCAAAAATCGTTCGATAGAATAAGGGAAAATTTAATTACCCTCCCGTTACTAATATACCCAAATTTTTCAAAACCTTTCCATCTCACAACAGATGCGAGTAAGGAAGTGCTAGGTGCAGTCCTATCGCAAGAAGATTCAGGGCATGATAAGCCAATATGTTATGCAAGTCGTTGTTTAAATAATGCGGAGAAAAATTACTCGACTATAGAAAGGGAGTTATTAGCTATTGTATGGGCAACCAAAATTTTTAGATGTTATCTGTATGGAAGACATTTTACTGTCTTTACGAATCACAAACCGTTGAAGGGTATGTTGAAGTTAAAGGATCCTTCGTCACGTCTATTGAGACTACAATTAAAACTGTTCGACTACAGCTATACGGTAGAGTATAAACCAGGTAAAACAAACGTAGTGGCAGACGGTCTTAGTAGGCTTAATTCAAAAAATGCAGAAGATGAAAAAACGGGAGATATTAAACCACTTCTAGCAGTAACACGAGCTCAGGCTATAAAACTGGATCAAACTAGGGCAGACACGGACCAAGGAAGTAGTTCGTCTTCAAATACAGGCAAGACGACGTTGTCAGGACAAGAAACAGGTAGGAATACAGGCTCACAGCAGGAAGAAGTTATCCATAACCTGGATGAAATTGTGAAAAACGCAGAGTATCCATTAACAAATGAAGAAAAGGAAGAAAGAGAGAAAGCGAGTTTAAGCAACCAGGAAGATATAATTACTTTACACACCCAAGAGGACATTCAGAAGATATTACGTGACTTGCATGACAGCCGTTTAGGTGGACATTTAGGTATTAAGAAAACACTTAGTAGAGCAAGAAAGCAGTTTTTTTGGAAGGGAATGAAGAAAGATATCACTGACTATATAGGTAAATGTAAAATTTGTCAAGTGGTTAAGTCTACGAAACTGACTAAGATGCCAATGATGATATCGAATGCAGCAGATAAACCATTCGAAAGGGTTTATTTGGATATTGTGGGACCAATGCCAGTTACACCGGCTGGAAATAAATATATATTAACTTTTCAAGATGATTTAAGTCGTTTCTTTGATTGTTATCCGATGCCGAATATGGAAGCAAACACAGTCGCCAGAACGTTCTTTGATGAAATCATCTCTCGTTACAGAATCCCAAAGATATTGATAACTGACCAGGGTTCAAATTTTACATCTGAAATTTTTAAACGAGTTTGCAAATTTCTGGGTATTAAAAAATTAGAGACTACAGCATATCATCCCCAGGCCAACGGTATACTGGAACGTAGTCATAAACCATTGAAAGACTATTTAAAATGTTTTACTGTTAAACTCATGGATTGGGACCAACATCTAAGACAGGCCGTATTCGTTAAAAACAATACGGAAAATTCCTCAACTAAGTTGACACCGATGGACATTCTTTTCGGATTTACAGCCAACCTACCAACCAGTATAACAAGGGCACCTCTTCCAGTTTACACAACAGAAAATTATTATTTCGAACTTCAAAATAAGTTAAGACGGACATACCAAATAGCAAAAGAAAACTTAATGAAAAGTAAGTCGTTAAATAAAAAATATTACGACAAATATACTAAAGAAACGCACTACGTGGTAGGAAACAAGGTTTATGTTCTTAATTCAGGGGCCAAATCAAATACAGAAATGCGTTGGTTAGGGCCATATGAGGTGGTAAGACTGGACGGAGTAGTTACTACGTCAGTAAAAATTGGAAAAAAAATTAAAAAAATCCATAATAATAGACTAAAACTTGCTATAGAAGAGGAGGAGGAGCGACAATAATAGCAATAAAATCACAACATAATCTATTTTAGTTACAGATACAAAAATGGGGCTAATCACAACATTGATCATAATGTCATTATTCGCTAATAGTAGAGCAAAGCAAGAGACAGTAACATTGACGCTAGTAAAAACAAATGGAGTACTGTTCGAAAGTGTAGGCAACACATTATTCTTCACGGAAACATGGTCGATTGTCACTTATATTCCGAAACCAAACAATTCGGAATTAGAAAAATTTAGCGATTTTTGTCAAGTAAAATTAAGAAAGTTTTGTAAACCTAGATTAGGAAACGATAACATGTTTATTACTAATTGCCAAAACTTTATTGAAGAAATAGAATTTATTTTAAAACAAATTAAAAATTTAGATAAGACCATTAGCTTTTACTTCCGACCTAGACCTATGCGATCAAAGCGGGGAGCTATCAATCTAATTGGTAGTTTATCCAAATCTCTTTTTGGAACAATGGACAAAACGGACTCTAACATAATATTTAAAAAATTACATACACTTGACCAAACGAATATTAGAACAATAGACTTAATGGAACAACAAACGACAATTATAAAAAATAACTTGAATTGGACGAGATCGGCACTAACTGACATGGGGACACAAATGGAAACCCTGAGCAGCAAGGTGGACAATCTCGAAAGGGCATACAACAAAGTGGTATCCGATAACGCCAACGAGCTACAACACACACTTATGACCGAAGAAATAACGTCGTTTGCTATACTAAAGATTTCAGAATGGCAACACAGACAGACAGAACTTATAGCAGTACTTAATCAAATAACTAACGGGAAAATACATCCAGCATTACTAGACTGGGAATACGTTGAAAGAAAACTTAACAACGTATCAAGACTAGACAACATCCCATCTTTCACCTTTCAGTCAATTCAGCTACAACAGTTAATGACTGTTAATGTAGATTTAAATAACGACAAACTAGCCGTAAATATAAATACACCAGTGGTAAGTAATCAAGAATTCACAAATTATTTGGTACACATTACACCAATGATTACCAAAGGTATGCTGATGAGTTTTGATATCGAAGAAGAAATTTTGACGATATCACCAGAACTTCATTCCTATATAATAATGAGTATGCAGGAGTTACAACGATGTCAGAAAATCGAAACAGCGAATGGCACCTGTAACATTTGTGAAAACAAGTATCCAACCATCCTAAGTTCTGAGTCTAACTGTCTAACTAACCTTTTCAATAACTACGCTGTAGGGAAGAACATATGTAAAACTAAGTGTGGCTTAAACAGCCGAATATAAAACATCGACTGACGAAGAGCAATAGCTGGCTTATCATACCATCCCACCCACTCGAGTTGAAAATAGCTGAAAGCAGAAACGTAATACAAACCATCAAAGTGAACGAAACCAGTATTCTAGAAATTAAGGCCGACGTGAACGTTAGAATAGGGAATGTGAAACTACCTTACGAGAGAACAATTAAATCAAACATACATTTTAAAATGGCAAGGGAACACGTCCAGAGAAACATTTTGGTTAATTCATTTGAGCAAACGACCACACCTTTAGAAAATAAACACTTGCCCGTGGTACTAACAGACCACACCAAATTGCACAACATGTGGAATAAAAACAGTGAAAATCTCGAGCAGTTCGAAAAAAGACTAAGTCTAGAGAAAACAATCAGATCACAGGAAAAAGACAAGACCGACATCGACTGGCCTCTGACCTTAATAGCAATAGTTAGCGGACTTCTAATAGTAGCAACAACAATCAGTGTATATTTCTTCCACACAAGAAAAAGAAAATCGAAAATCCCCAACATACAACTTCAAGTCAGCTCCCCGAATTTAGTAACAACATCCGAAAACATAGAATTAGATAATATGGTAAATATTATACCAAGGGTTCACGCGACGGTGAAACCCGATCTTTTTACCTAAAAACGAATTTATTTTAAAATATATATATACAATTGTTCAAGTAGATAAATTTTAAGTTCAACACAATAATTTTAACAAAAAAAAAAAAAAAAAAATCATTGATTCCTTTTATACATAATATACATAAATAAAAAACTATATCCATTTCACATACAACAAAACAAAGATAGTAGGGTTTGATCATAAACCATCTTTATAATTTAATTGAAACCAAATATTAAAAAAAAAAGTAAAAACAACAAAATCATAATTTTATTAATAGTATTTCTCGTATTTCTAATTTCTTTCAATGAAATTTTTTTTTGTTATTTCATTGTCACAAATTTCATTATCGTAAAATTATTGTAAATAGTAACTCACATTTCTAATTTTTTCTTTTCTCAATGAAAATTTTCTTTGCATAATTATAATAATAAAACATATTAAATTTCAAAATTCCCATAATAGAAAAGTTAGGGAATCCAATGTCTCGAATTTTATTTATTCGTACATTAACACAAAAATAATAAACACAAACTCAAAGTAATAATAATTACAACAAAAAAAAAATAAAAGAAAAAAAAAAGAAAAGCGAAATAATTTAAATACAATTTTTTAAGCTCACTGTCAAAAATTTATTATAAGCATAAATTGCATTATTTCAATGTCACAATGTTTATGTGCAGTAAAGAAAAAAAATAAAGAGAATATTTTATATTATTAGGATAGGTCTGGTTAAATATATATTTAAGTTTTTGCATTAACATATAACATTGAGTTAATTTAAGTATCATTCAGGCGAAATTATGTTATTTATAGTATTATACAGTTTAGGTACGATAGCAATCTAAAAACATATTTTATTGGGACACTAGTTCAGGTCAATAATATTTATCAATTTTATTATTAGTTAAAAAATGCAAACGATATCAAATGATAACAATATTAAATGTTAAATGCTCCACGAAAAATGTAATTTTTTTTTTCTTTTTCTTCTTCTCAAGTTCAAGTTCGGTTTTATTATTCAATTCAATATTTAAATTTACAGAAAAATCTTTAGTTTTAACAAAATAAACATTTTTCTTTTTTGTTGGGTGGTCAGATGTTGGAAACCAACTTATCAACCCCTCTATCATATTCACTTAAATGTTAAATTAATTAAGAAAACAAATATAGGAAACGATTAGCGACTTCCTCAAATTCAACACTTCTTGTAAATAATTATTATTAAATTAATTAAGAAAACAAATATAGGAAACGATTAGCGACTTCCTCAAGTTCAACACTTCTTGTAAATAATTATTTATTTTCATATTACAAAATGCAAGAAGTTAAATTTTTGTTTTGTTTCATTTTTGTTTATTTTATAAAATTAAAGGAAAATTGTTAAGTCAAAATGAATTATTTGTTAAATATTGTTAAACAAATAACATTTCTTATAACAATTTTTCTATTATAAATAAAGTAAATTACATGAATCGTGTGAGTAGTGCTTGGAATATCAATAAAAATATCAGTCAATTAAATAAAAGTTTTGAAAAAAGAATCAGTAAATTGTGTTTTGGGAATTTAAAAAAAGAGAGTTTCATATATAATTCAAATCTGTAAGAAAAGTAAAATAGAATTGTGCTTGATAACTAAAAGTGGTGTTTTAAAAATTGAAATATAAGAGTTGTGCCAAAAATTTAAAATAGTTGAATATAATAAATTCAACGAAAAACAGTGACGCTTACAATAAAATAGTTAAATTTATAAATTTAATAGTGAAGCTCATAATTGAAATAAGAGGAGTTGTGTCAGAAAATCAAAGACATTAGTTGAACTCGTACATTCAAAGAAAACCTTTTGAACTCGTTGTATTAGTAAATTCAAAATAGGTGAGCTTAAAATCTCAAACTAAGGGGTTTGTGTTGATAAACAAAAAAAAAAATAGAATAGTTGATTAATTAAAAAAAGAAAACACATATATTATGTTAGCAAAGTAAGCGTAAGAAAAATTAAGTGATTTATAAATCTTTGTTAAAATAAAACGAAACGTTAAATTTGATTATGTTTTTTATTATTCATCTCGACCACAACAACTACCTTGATCTGACTGCGTATTTATTACTTATTATACTTTAAACTTTTGTTGGTGGTAAAATATACCACAAGAGATATTTTAACACTGCCCGTCTATACGTCCGTAAGTCCAAATCTGTCCGGCTTTTCAATGATACAGTTTGCCGAAACAACTTTGCACCAAGGAAAGAACCGTTAGACCTGTTTGACGTGCGTCAACTGAGGTCGTCGGGAGGATCAGAGAAAATAAAACACTATTTAAATTCAAACTGATTCTGATCTTTATTTGTTCGAAAACTTTCTTTTATACAATTTTTGGATTTGCATTTTCATTTTCCTAATCCCCACTTAAATCAATCAATATATTTATTTCAAATTAATTATGTAGAAAATGCAATTCTAGCAAAATGTACATATAATATATATTTGCTTAATTACTTATTATTTTCCCCTTAATAAAATCTGTATCATCATAATTATTTACCTTTTGTTTTATTTAAAATTATTTAAAATTAGTTTCAATGTTTTGAAACATAATATATGATGACACACTTTTATGATGACACACTTTGAATAATGTATAATTCATTTCGCTTACTTATAATTGTAAACATATGAAATGTTGTTTACTAAATTATTATTATTTTGTTTTGATAAAAAAGAAATTACGTCATGGGAATTCCTTTATAACTTATTATATGTGTTTTGATTTGGATAGGTAGACGTAGTAGTATCTCTACACAGACCATCGGAGAGAAAAATTTTCGATTAGAATTGGACTTACCAGATATGTCATCGTACGCAAGTATTTTAAAATGTGCATATAATGAGATTGCAGGTAAAATTGTGACTCCTGAAGGAAAAGTCAATGACGAATTTCTTCCCTACTTCAGGAATATTAAGCAAAAAATGGGTAAACATCAAATAATTTAACAACATTTAATAATTTAACAACAATAATAACAACAAATAATTTACAAATTTAAAATTTATGTGAAATAAACTATTTTAATAAATTAATAAATTGTTAAGTTAAGTTTAAAAGTAAAGACTGTTAAAAGCAAAGCTCCAAAATAAAATAAAATAAAATAAACAATTAATTTATAAGGCATTTAATAAATTATTTAAATAATTAATACATTATTATCAAAATAAAAAACAATTTCATTTATCTAGTGTTGATTATTTCATTTAGTCACAACTTTTATTTAATTCATTAAGGATTAGTCATACGTTTTACTCCTCTTCGTTTACTCCTCTTCGTTTTACTCCTCCCGTCTACCTTGAGACTCGTCCTCTTTGTCAGAGATATTACCGGTTAGATAGGGGTTAGGTATGTGTTCTGTTCATACCACCTGGTATGTGTTCTGATAGGGGATAGGTATGTTAGGAAGAAATGTTTGAAATGAAAAATTAATTTGACATAGTCATACATTTGACCCCTCTAGTTATCATGCCGGTGGAGCTATAACAAAATTTAGAAGAAATTTAAATTTTTCTACGTGCCAAGACAAACTTTTGTATGGAGAGGGTCCAGAAGGGAGGCAGATAGGGGTTAGGTATGTTCGGAAGAAATGTTGGAAATGAAATGATGTTCGCAAACCCTGATCCTTGTTAACAAATCAATATAACTTGTGGCTGTTAAAAAATTAAATAAAATATAATTGATCAATGAAAAACTAAGTAATAGTCATAAATATTTAGATGAACTAGTTTACTTCTGTATTTTCATAAATTTGATTCAAAGTGAATTAGTGTTTTAGTGCAATTTACAAATAAAAAATTGTTAGTGACAGAATTAAATAAAATTAAAGTGACGTACATTAAATTAATTCCTGTTTTTGTTTGCTAATTTCATTGTTTTTTTGTGAATATTTAAAAACTCAGAGTTGGTAAACCTTATATATGCGTTAATATGCCTACCGACAACTGTGCAAAGTGTAAACTTAAGGTAACGGATAGAGAAAGTTTGCGTTGCTATGGTAAATGCAAAATGAATTTTCATCCAACATGCATTGATTGGGGATTTGAAAAGTGGGTTAAGCTTTTCAAAGAATGTGCATACGCTAAATTTGTATGCACTGATTGCAATAATTCTTTGGAAGATCTGTTATACCATGAACTCGACAAAATCAGTTCAAGCATTGGAGAATTAAAGGAAGCGTACAACCAAACCAATAATATCATTACAAAATCTTTAGATGAGATGAAGACTCAATCCATGATTGTTAAAGAAAACAAGCCTTCGTATGCATCTGTTGTTAAATCTAATCCAACCAAAGGTGTTTTAGTACAACCAAAAACGCAACAGGATTTTAAAATGACGAAAAAAGAAATTAAAGACTACATTGATCCAACAACTATACCAATAATGGGAACTAGAAATTTTAGAAATTGTGGGATATTGCTACAATGTGAAACCAAAGAAGCGGCTGAAATTGTTGAAAAGGCAACTAAAGAGACTTTAGCAGACAAATACAATGTAACAATAGCTCCTGAGTTGAATCCACGAATAAGAATTTTTGGAATTACTGATGAAATGGATTCCGCTGAATTAGTATCCACGATAAAACAACAAAACCATTTTCTTAAAGATAGTGACATTAAAGTGATTCTATTCGTCAAAAATCGAAGAGGTTATTCGTATGAAGCTGTGATTGAAGTGGATCCAACCTCATTCAAAAATATAATCGAAGCCGAAAAACTCAATTTAAAGTTTGATAGATGCAGAGCTGTAGAATCAATACATATAACAAGATGCTACAATTGCAATGGATACTCACATAAGGGAGGGTCGTGTCATCATCCTAAAAGTTGTCCCAAGTGTTCTGAACAACATAGTTTCTCAGAATGCTCCAATGAAAATGTTAAATGTGTCAATTGTCACACAGCAAACGAAAAACTGAACTTAAAAATTAAAACGGACCACCCTGCTTGGAGCTCCGAATGTCCCAGTTACAAAAAACAGATGAGCAGATTGAAACAAAAAATATGCTACAAATAGCAACTATTTAACTTTGATATAATGTATACCAACATACGTAGTTTGACACAAAATTTTGACGAATTAGAACATATTTGCAACCAGTTTAATCCACCGTTAATTCTTTTAAGTGAAACTAGAACAATTTGCGATATGAATAATGCTGAGTTTGACTTAAAAAATTATAACCTTATTCGTAATAATTCAGATTCTAGGCAAACAGGAGGTGTAGCATTGTACATTTATAAAACAATCAAATATAAAGTTATTTCCTCAGTAGTGATCAGTCGAGTTTGGTTCCTAGCTATTAAAATCCTTAAAGGATTCACACCAGGTATTTATGGCGTTCTATATCGTAGTTTTCAAGCGTCTGAGGCTGAATTTTTAAAAGCTCTTGATGAGTGGCTGGATGAGGTTATTGACTTAAGTAAAATTAATTTTGTGATAGGAGATTTTAATATTGATCCTGATCGGGATGCATTTTACGGTTCTAAGCTTATGAGTGTTATTGAAGACCAGTGTTTGACACAAAAAATTACAAACTATACTCGAATAACAGAAAAAAGCAGGAGTAAAATCGACCTTTTGCTTACCAATTGTGAAGACATGCAATGCAATAATATAAATATAAATAAAATCACTGACCATAATATCATATTTGCCAAATTTAAAAATCGTCCAAAAGTAATCATTGAAGAAAAACAAATAACATGCTGGAAAAATTACAGTCGTGATAATCTTATTAATGAACTAAATAATAATATAGAGATGGATTCTAATTGCAATGATGACTTTATAATATCTGATGGTTTAATGAAAACGCTTTTGGAAGTAGTAAACAACATGGTAAAACTGAAAACAATCAGAAACACAATTGATAATCGGTGGTACACTCCTGACCTAAAGGAACTAAGATTAAAACGAAACTCTAAGCACAAACTTGCTAAATTCACAGAAAAAACTACAGATTGGGATGACTATAAGAACACAAGAAACCTATATAAACAACTATTGCGTAGCAAAAAAAATAAGTATATTTCTGATAAGATACTTTGTCATAAAAATGATCCTAAATCTCTTTGGAAAATATTGAAATCATTATATACGAGTAAAACAAACAAAAAATTTAACTTAGTGTTTGACAATATAACAGTGATAAGTCCTGCGGAGTTGGCAGAAAAACTTAATTCAGTGTTTATTAATAGCATAGAAGATATTTACAACAATTTAGAGCCGGGGATATACGATCCAAAGTACAAAAATTTAAATATCAAAGAAAATTTAAAGTTCGAAATGGTTACTTCTGAAGATCTGCAAAAGGTTGTTAGTAGCATCAAGTCAAAAAGTTGTATTAATAACATAAGTAAAAAAGTTTTACTCGATGCTATGTTCTCTGAGAAATTTACAAATGAGTTTGTTAATATTATTAATAAATCCCTCGAACATGGTATTATTCCTGAAAAATGGAAAGTATCGACGGTTATACCAATTCCTAAGGTAGTTTGTCCTAAAACTGCGGAGGATCTTCGGGGAATTAATATTCTACCTATTTATGAATCAGTTCTTGAGCAGATTGTAAAAACAAAGCTTGTTAGCCATTTTGAATTTAATAAAATATTAGCTGAACAACAATCAGGCTTTCGACGTGGTCATTCCTGTGAAACTGCAATCAATTTAATGGTGGTCAACTGGAAAAATAATCTTGATATGGATTTGGTCATCTGTTGCGTTTTTCTTGACTTTAGAAGAGCTTTCGAAACTGTAGACAGAGATATACTGTTGGAAAAAATGAAACGATATGGAATCACTGGTACAGAGTATAGATGGTTTCAGAATTATTTAAGCAACAGAAAACAATCAGTCAAAATTCAGAACTACAAATCAACAGAGTTATTTAACAATTTAAGAGTACCACAAGGATCCGTTCTTGGTCCACTTTTATTTTTATTGTATATAAATGATCTAGTTGATGCTGTTAAACATTGTCAACTAAATATGTTTGCTGACGATACATTACTCAGTGCTACCGGTGCGACTATAGAAGAAGCGGTTGGAAAAATAAATGAAGATTTATCCAACGTTTGTAATTGGTTAAAGTACAACAAACTTTCAATAAACATTCAGAAAACGAAATGTATGACCATAACTTTTAAACAAAACATCAATCATGACATCAATGTCATTATAGATGGCAGTTGTATTGAACGAGTTGACAAATATAAATATTTAGGTGTGGTTATTGATTCTAAACTAAATTTCAACGAGCATTTGGATTTTATTAAAAAGAAAATGAACAAAAAACTTGGTCTATTTAAACGAATACAAAATAAAATGTCATTTGAAAGCAAGAAAACATTTTATAAATCCCTAATAACCCCTCATGTGGACTACTGTTCTTCAATTTATTTCATAATGAATGATACTCAAATAGGTGTTCTGCAAAAAATTCAAAATAAATTCCTGAGAGTAATTTTAAAAGCTAAACGAAGTACGCCAATTAAAGAAATGCTTAAATGTTTGAATTTGCAATCAGTAAATCAGAGAATACATTTTAATGCTCTGAAATTTGTATTTGGTATTGTTAAAGGACAAATGCCCAACTATCTACAAAAACTTCTCACCACTAATAGAGAGATTCACCAATACAACACAAGGAGAACAAACTATAGACTTCCATTATATAAAAAGCTGTATTCGCAAAAATCTATCATCTATAAAGGCTTTAATGAGTACAATAAGATGATGGAATATTATAGCCAATATAATTTCCAATCAATGACTCAAAATAAATTCAATATGCTATGTAAACAATACGTTGAAAATCAAATACCGATCTAAAAATATGTTCAAATTTCAAATTTTTAATATGTTATTTATTGGTTGAAACTGTTTTATACCCTAATTATTATTAGTTAGTTTTTATTATAAATTAGTTTTTCTTTTTTATTTGGTGACCATATTTTTATAATATTAATTGTATTTTATTCAAAAAAAATGTATAAATCGAAATTTAAAATGTCATTTTGACAAATAAATAAATAAATAATAATAATAATGAAAAATCAATAATACCATGTCATACATTTAACTACTCTAGGAATGACCTAGAAGAAGTTATGAACTATTTTTTAAAATTTTTCTTACATATTTTGAGTTTTAAGTGAAGTCGAAGGTAGTCTTTTGTAATTTTATATTTTTTTAATAAGTTGTAATTGCTCTGATGTGATTCAATAAATAAGTCATGGTATTGAACCCACTTAGAAATAAGATTAACAAAGGCACAATTGTAAGGTACAATAGTTTTATTAACGTTAGTCGCTGATATTTCTATATATGATATTTCACAATTGTACAATACCTAAATACCAGCTAATGTACCTTACCTTAAAGCTATTGTACCTTACAATTGTGCCCAATAACGTGGACTCCCATGACTCCCAGACTCCCTCCCAATAAAACTTTATTGTAAGGTATTGTACCTTAGAAGTTATTGTACCTTAGAAATAAGTAATTGTACCTTAGAAATGTAATTTAATAAAATTTTATTGTAAGGTATTGTACCTTAGAAGGTTAAGGTATTGTACCTTAGAAATAAGTAATTGTACCTTAGAAATATGTAATTGTAATAAGTAATTGTACCTTAGAAATAAGATTGTACCAATTTGATTAATCATTGATCATTATTCATACAATACCTTCTAAGGTGCAATACCTTACAATAAAATGGTATTGAACCTTAAGGCTTTTAGCTTTAAGGTAAGGTACAATACCTTCTAAGGTACAATACCTTACACTAAGGTGCAATCTTATTTCTAAGGTACAATTGCTTATTTCTAAGGAACAATTACTTATTTCTAAGGTACAATACCTTCAAAGGTACAATACCTTACAATAAAATTTTATTAAGTTACATTTCTAAGGTACAATTACTTATTTCTAAGGTACAATAGCTTCTAAGGTACAATACCTTACAATAAAATTTTATTGTAAGGTACATGGGAAGGAGTCTTTTTTGCTTTAAGGTGTTTTAAGGTACTAAAGCTTTAAGGTTAGGTACAGTAGCTGGTATTTCTAAGGTACAATTACTTAATTCTAAGGTACAATACCTTCTAAGGTACAATACCTTATTTCTAAGATAAGGTACTTATGGGGATCATAATGAACATAATGTACATTAACAATGAACCTACATTTATAAAATCTAGATCTAATAAATCCCCTTCGCCTCTGAAAATATCAAATATTTTATGAACTGTATTACTTATAATTAAGAAGGAAAACTTACTCATGTCACATTTTCCAATGGGACCACGATCGACATATTATTATTATTTTTAGGATTATTTTTGTCAAACAATAAATTTCTAAACCGATCAGACTGATAAGATTAATATGACTGATAAGATAACACGAACTCAAAAATAAAATAAAATGTTATCTTGTTTAAACTTGGTTTTAAACATGTTTAATCATCTTAATTGTTACCTGTTTCTGTATGGGAACGTCCAGAAGGGAGGCAGATAGAGGATAGGTATATTAGGAAGAAATGTTTGAAATGAAAAATTAAATGGACCTACTCATACATTTGACCCCTCTAAAGGTCATCACGGTGGAGCTATGAATTATTTTTCAAAATTTTTATTCATATTTTGAGTTTTTTGTATGGGAACCCCCCTAAGGGTTAAAGATAGGGTGTTGATGACTTAGGGTGAAATATTACGATTAAAAAAATATTAGGACCTTGTCATACATTTGCCACATCTAGGAATCACTTAGGGCCAGCTACAGCCAATTTAGGCAAAAAAGTTTATTTTTCCACTTATGTATGGGAACGTCCAGAAGGGAGGCAGATAGAGGATCGGAATATTAGGAAGAAATGTTTGAAATGAAAAATTAAATGGACCTACTCATACATTTGACCCTTCTAAAGGTCATCACGGTGGAGCTATGAATTATTTTTTTAAATTTTTATTCATATTTTGAGTTTTTTGTATGGGAACCCCCTAAGGGTTAAAGATAGGGTGTTGATGACTTAGGGTGAAATATTACGATTAAAAAAATATTAGGACCTTGTCATACATTTGCCACATCTACGAATCGCTTTGGGCCAGTTACAGCCAATTTATGCAAAAATGTTTATTTTTCCACTTATGTATGGGAACGTCCAGAAGGGAGGCAGATAGAGGATCGGAATATTAGGAAGAAATGTTTGAAATGAAAAATTAAATGGACCTACTCATACATTTGACCCCTCTAAAGGTCATCACGGTATTGTACCTTAGAAGGTATTAAGTACCTTAGTGTAAGGTATTGTACCTTAGACGGCAATAACGTAATTGGACGTAAGGTATTGTACCTTAGAAGGTTAAGGTATTGTACCTTAGAAATAAGTAATTGTACCTTAGAAATAAGTAGAAATAAGTAATTACATTTCTTTCTAAATTACATTTCTAAATTTTATTAAATTACATTTCTAAGGTACAATTACTTATTTCTAAGGTACAATTACTTATTTCTAAGGTACAATACCTTTAAGTAAGATTACGAAAAATATTAGGACCTTGTCATACATTGTTAACGTTACATATATAATTCGTTAACAATGTATATAACAATGTACGAATAATATTCGTTAACATGTTAATATGTTACAATTAATTACATTCGAGAGTTTTATTTAAAGTAGTAGGTATTAAAGTAGAAGGTAGCATATTTTATATTTTATATTTCGTATATATATCGTCTATACGGAGTTATTCTATACCGAGTAGCTTATATCATACCGTTGCTTATATCGTACCAATTTTTATACTAGAAATTTGTACTGGATATTACCAGAATACTTAAATGCAGCATAGAACATAGTCTAAATTTTGTCTAAATCAAAATCCAGACATGTAGGAGTCACTTTGGGGGTAGTACGAATTAGGACGTGGGTGGTACGTATTAGGAAACTCGTTACATAAATCGTACCAGTTGCAGCATCTTACTATTTCTCTATTATACTAGCCGGATGCACAAATTTACTCAGTTTTTTAGAGGAAATAAGAATACAAAATAACAAATTATCGATATCGTCTAAAGGTTATAGAAAAAAAATAATTTTGGAATTAGTTATCGAATAAAATATAAAAATCAGTACGATATAAGCAACTCTCCCCTACAATTTTATAAATTAAATTAAATTGCTTACTAAAAATATTAATACTATTAAATAATTTCATAAACAAGTTGGATTTGGTTGACCAGATAAAAAAGAGAAGTGAGAGTTTTAGATTTTTATTAAAATTATATTTTATTTTTATTCTTTTGAATTTTTGTTAAAAATTTCTGAATTACTGCATTTAAAATGTCGATCCAAACTCGACAACGCAGAATCAATTGAGAAGTTGAACGAATATCAATCCCATATTCGGAATCTTAAACGAGCGAGATGGTACAGCCAGTACCCTCCGAAGAGCAAAGCCAATTTTATTCTGAAGATGTTGGTTCACGGATAGTAGAAATCATATCTGAAGACGATAGGACGTATTGCGTATCTGATGGACAGATGTTCCGTTAGAATTTCAGGAATTTAATTTTTGGTGTGTTTGTTGGAACTTCTGTAGTGTTGGTACAGTTAGTTAGTGTAATTGTTGATAATAATTGTGAAACTTGGAAGTGAACTTTATGTTTTACTTAAGTTTCCACCTTCAGAACTAAATGTTGGAGTTGTGATTGGTCTTTGTTTGTATTAAGTTAAGGTTTAAGTTGCATTTTTATTTGTCTCACCTTGACAGACAGAGTTTGGGTAGATTTAGAGTTGATGGCACTAATGGACAAAAAACAATAAGGCACATTGATATTTTCGAAATTGTGGATGATAAATTAAAAGAACATGAGTACGACAAACCCCCGTGTCAGTGCTAATTAAAATTTATGTCTTTGAAAATAAAATATTATGCTGAAAAACGGAAGTTGTCAAAAAGTGGAAGCGGTGGGACTAAATTCATTTATATGGAGCTTATGCACGATTTTCTATTAAACCGTGTCCGATTTGACTGAAGCAACTGTTGTGTCGTATTTCTCATTAACGATTTTCGATCACAATTTCTTAGAATTACAAACTCTAAATCTTTTTAAATCACAATATTAGTTTCACATAACAATAAATTTTATCTAAACACATTTGAAAATCTGAAGTTTTCTTTTAATCTCTAGCCGATAGTTTTATAAAGGATTAACCTAATAAATATTATCAGTTATTACAATTTTAGTCATTACTAAGAATTTACCTTTTTATTTCTTGCCGATTATTCTTTTGAGTTCACACATTTCACGTTAAAATAATGTCAAACAAATCTAGACTCTACTATCAACATTATTTTTTCTTATTCTAATAAACATTAGAAGCACCGCATCTAAAGGCAAAAAAGGCAAAATTAAACATTAAACAAATTTCGCACTTCTTTTTCAATAAAACAAATTTGTTTAAGTTTCTTAGAAATAAGTTATATTGCGTAATTTCCTTTGTACAAATAACTCTCCGACAATCCTTTTTAAGATATAAAATTTAATAAAAAAATATTTCTATTTGTTTTTGTTGTTTTCATTAATAATAAAAAAAACAAAATTTAGTATATAAGATCAACCATATTTATAGAATCAGACGAAGAAGGTTGTCTCCTAAACTTTATAGGAAAAAATACAAAAAAAAAAATAATAATCGAAAATAAAAAAAAGTGTATGTTATAGTGTTTGTGTTAGTGTTTATTTGAAGGAAAAAAAACAAATAATCGAAAATAGAAAAATAAGTGTATGAATAGTGTTTGTGTTTATGTTAGTGTTTATGAAAATAAAATTGTTGAAGAACGGTGGCGTACAATTATATAATTGGTGAGATTGTTCTTTTTTTAGATAATTATTTGGTATTTTATATTTGCCGTTACCAGATAGGCAGGCAAAATTTTACCTTTTATTGCTTTGATGTAATAAATTTATTTATTATTTTAAAGCATAAATTTGTTTAATATTGCTTGGTAACAGGGAAGGTAAAATTTCGTTTTAGTTATTAGTGGGAATTTCAAATTTAACTCTTTATTTGTACTCTTCAATTTTGTTAGTGTCTTTTGTGTCCCCATTTTTTTTTTTTGCTTTTCTCTTATCGTGCTACTGTTGCATAAAATCTGCCATCGTGTTTTTGTGATAGAGATACCCAGTTTCTTTTGTACTGTGTAGTGTTGAAATTTAGACCTGGCCGAATTTCAGTATCTATACCTGCAATCTCAAAGGGTAAGTCTTTGTCTCAACAAAATGGCCGCAGAGTGAACCAACAACTTAGCATTGACTTCCCCAACATAAGAGGTCTCAATTCGAATCTAAACGAGGTTCATCACTACATCGAGAAAAATAAACCTGACATATTTTTTCTTACCGAAACAATTGTTAGTGGCAAAGCATCGAAATTGGATCTCGATAAATACCGGATACCTAGTTACGAATTGGAACATTCCTTTTATAACAAGCATGGTGTCTGTGTATTTGTTTGAGATTCACTTTCATGTATGAGAAACATTGTATTCATACAAAAAAAAATAAATTTATACAAATTAAATATTAAATAAATAAAAGTTGTGTGTTTTTATTTAAATATAATACATATATTAGAAACCACAACATAAGTATGGAATTAAAAAAAAAAATTGACTTTAACTGTAATTTATTTAGTTTTAGAATTAGTTTCCATAATATGGCAACAGAATATTTTTTGTTGTTGAACAGCCATTTGAAGGTGGCAGCTTGCTGAATGTACAAATCAGAAGTGGATGCAATTTTATAGAAAAAAACTTGTAAAACAGGTATATATTAGATATATAAATTAAATTTTTGTTGGATCTGTGATAGTATCTTAGAATTCTACATGAATTTGTATCTTAGAAGTGCCAAAAAAATATGAAATTAGATAGAACCCATTAGGCCTAACTAGGCATGCAAAACATGAGAGTGAAAATCTGTAACATGAGTTACTGAGACATGAATTTGTTTCTTCTGCTGATACATTTGAACTTTTATTGAAATTTATAATTTTATTTTATGCCGGATAGCTCAAAACGATTATAAAAACTGAACCACTGAATTTACACACAAACACATCATCACTTGGAAATCTCTTATTCTTCATATCACAGAAAAATAAACTATTAATTTACTAACATAAAGAAATTAATTTATCAAAAACAAAATCAAAATTTATACAAATCAAAATATATTAGAAAAACTTACATTAGTTTAATCTTGACTGTTGTTTTCATATTGTATTTTATGCATCTTCGTTTACCTTCTGTGATAACTCCCTTTATTAACAATTCCTGATTGTACAATGTATTTAGCACCCTCATTACACGGAAACAGTGCTACATACATTGTGCTTCCTTTGATACACATTCACTTCTGCATGCACCACGTAAAATTGTTTATTGTTTAATTTATTCAATTCTTTTCCCCATGGAAATTCATCATCACTGCAGCCAATTGGAAATCCATTATAACCACTTCCCACAATTTTATTATCGTTGTTTACGATTACGGCACCAACTTGTGTTGTTGGATCTTTACTACGTTTTGCTACCAGAAATGCAGTTGCCATAAAATATTCAGACCAATGAAGATAATCCCCACGCTTTTTAATTTGGTTTTGTTTATCATTTTCCATAACTTTAAATTTATAACAAATAAAAATAACTGATAATTTTTTTTTTAAATCGATGTATAAATAAATTTTTTTGTCACAATTCATCACATTGAACAAACAAATAAATAAAAAACTTTGACATCACCATGAATACAAATTTAGTTTTATATATAAAAACATTTACATTTTTTTCTTTTACAAAAATTATTTAACCTTTTTGATTTTAATTATTTTATTTTCAAAATTATACTCTAATTGATTTGAACATAAAAATTATACTAATCGAATTGATTTAAACAATTCGTATTTTTATATCACACCATCGGTCTTCTGTTTCCCTCCTCCAGCAATAATAAACATGTTTATTGATTGAAATTGATGACGTAACTAAACCGTCAACAGTAGTACAGAAAATTTAGGAAAATTAAAAAAATTATTATTGGATTTTAAAACTACTATTTTTAGAGAAAAATTGCAAAGTCCGCCGTTACACTGCCTTTAATAGAAACATGTTATTAGATAGGATATAAATATTATAAGAGGTTAATTTGGTGTAACGTGAGTTATTTGTAACATGAGTTACTTTTCTAACAGGAGTTACTGAATATTTAATAACCTGTTTCTTAAGCCTAGAAATTGCAAAAACTATAAATTGAATTGTATATTCAGGATGGATGAGCAAGGCCGCATAATGCCCCTCACGCCAGCTGAAAAAATGCGTATAAAAAGACAATAACTGAAAGACCAGGGTAAATATAAAGACTACAAAAACTACACAAAGAAACTGCTAAAAGAAGTCGTGAGAAGAAAAATGCAAATATAAAACAATTTTCAAAGTCTGCGCAAAACAAACTAAAGAAGATACAAAGAGAAAATACCAAGCAGCAGGTGGCAAAGTGTAGGCGTTTGAAAGCTGGGAGAAAGAAAGCAACTACAACTGCAGAACCTGGCACACCACTCTACAAGAGTGCTTCCGCACTTTGGAAAGCTGTTGCTCGTGTGAGCCGAATGTTACCCAAATTCAGACTGAAGAAGATGGTTGAAGTACGGAAGTTGTATGAAACCTTAGTTTCAAATGTGTTTACATTTTACAATCGAATACTACTTACAGTCATTTTTTTTGTTTAGAATCAATTATTTGTTGATGTTAATGCCTCGCATATTTTCCTAAAAATTAGTAAATAAGAATTAAAAATAACAAATAAGAATTTAGGATTTAAATATTATAATACAAAAACTTAACTTATTGTTGTTGTTCTTTGTGAAATGTCACAATATATTAGTTTATCAATTTATCAAGTTTGTTGATGGTTCACAGTTTCCTATAAAATAACAAAATAAGAATTAGTGTTTGGAAATATTATTTAATATTTTAAATAAGAAAAAAATAGCACATAGGAATTAATATTTAAAAATATTACAATACAAAAAAACTTAACTTCATTTGTTGATGTTATTGTTTTAGAAATGTCACAATTTGACAATACGATGAGCTCTCAAAATTGGAGAATTAATTTTGAATGCGGTTCAGCAGTTTTTTGAATCACATGATAATTTTGAATGTGGAACTTATCTGTTGTTTTGTTGTCGGCACTGAATATTTAGTATATGAGCTCAGATATTTTGGAAAAAGCTCTTATTCGTTTTAGAAATTAAGTTTTTGTTGTTCCTGTCGTCGTAATGGTCAAGTCGACCCTGTGTATAGTTTTGTAACTTAAATTATTAAAATTAATTGTTAAAATAAAATGCCACTGAAATAAAATTAAAATAAAAAGTGTTTTTGTAAAAATATGTTGAGAGTTTGATATTAAAAAATTGATGAAAATTTTACTAACGAATGTGTTTTCAGCCATTGTGTGACAGCAAAATTAATCAGTAAACTAGTTTCAAAGTTCATCATGAATGCTGCTTGTTATGCAGAATATATTTAATCACCAGTACATCAGTAAACTAGTTTCACAGTTCATTATGAAGGCTGCTTGTTATGCAGAATATATTTAATTATCGGTACATCAGTAAACTAGTTTCATAGTTCTTCATGAATGCTGCTTGGTATGCAGAATATATTTAATTACCAGTACATCAGTAAACTAGTTTCACAGTTCATTATGAATGCTGCTTGTTATGCAGCATATACTTAATTATCGGTACATCAGTAAATAGTTTCATAGTTCATCATAAATGCTGCTGGTTATGCAGAATATATTTAATTATCGGTACATCAGTAAATAGTTTCATAGTTCATCATAAATGCTACTTGGTATGCAGAATATATTTAACTAACAGTACATTAATAAAGGGGTCTCATCGTTCATCGTGAATGTTGCCTGTTAGGCACAGTTTATTCATCATGTTTTTAAGCATTCATCGATTGTTTAGAGAGCAAGAAGGGAATTAAGGTCATATTCTCTGGCTTCATTATCATCGTCCAAAAAATTATACAGTCCACTGCCAAGCCAGAGGCGTGGCCAGTTGATTTATATAAAACCCTTTTAAAAAACTTTTTCTTAAATATTTCGTTAAACTTCTTTTCCTAAAAATAGATAAACAAATATATAAAAACATTATATTTTATGTTAATAAGAACACTTATCTCAATTACGTTATCCATTTATCATTAATTCCATCATTTATTTATTTAATTATTATTATTTGATTTATATAAACAAACTTCAAAACACTAATGTCAAAACAAATAAATCTAATTATATACAATTGGCTGCAATCGGTTTTTTGTATTATGGATATTTTTTCTGTAAACATAGAAACAAAAGGTACTAGAATTTTTTATTAGGATATAACAATAAGTCTTACACTTGCACAGAGAAAAATATGCTACCTATAATTTAAAAGATAGTCTTCTTAGTAATTTTTGTAGGCCAGGGGTAATAAAGGAGAGAAAAACGATGAAATATCAAAAAGAAAATCATCTTGTTTTTACATGTCAAATCTTCTTGTTAATTTCAAATAGGAGTTCATCCTAAATTTAAAAGATCTCTCCTGATTTTTCGTTTTTAGTCGATTACTATTTTCGTGTTGCATTATGTTGAATCGTGATCTGTTATTTACAAACGGTAAATTACAAATTAATTTATAAGTTCGTTTTGGAATTTCAACAAATTAAGTCGTTGTTTATGGATGGCGTTTGTGAAAATTTTTTTTAAGTTCATCAAAATTTGTGTTTTTAACTTTCGTGTTGTAAATTGAACTTTAAGTTATAAATATAAGGTTTTTGTGTTTATTTGTAGTACATTCAAACTGATTAGTGAAAAGGTAATAGTTTAGCATAATTAATAAATTAATATGCAAAAATACACGTGTTCGAAGTGATTGATGTCCAAAAAGTTTCTCTTAAGTGATATAATAGTATATTCTTGTATTAGCTAGAATGAAGGCAATTCTTCACGAGGATGCATTTCCCGAAACGAGCGTAGCGAGTGGAGGGAATCATCCGAGTGAAGAATTGCCTTCATCTTAAGCGAATACAAGATACTATTTTATCCACGACTACAAATATTTCAAATAATTTCATTCATGTTTTCCTGTAAACATTTATATCGGTATATTGCAATATTTCTATGAAAATAAAAACAAAATAAAACTTGTTTGTTTATTTTATATGTATTGTTCGTGTTTTATCTCGTTTATATTACTATACCAACAAATCAAGTTTTTAATTTGTTAGGGGAATTTTGAATAAATAAAGCGTAATAAAATAAATAAAAAAGAATTTGATATATAAAAAAGGAATGAATACAATTACAATGAAAGATATAGGCATGGAAAGTAAATATTGTTTAGTAGTCGTGGATAAAATGCTTTTATGAAATTATAAAATTTCCTTAAACGCTGCATAATAAAAGTATTTGTTTAAATTATTACAATTTTTATAAAGTAGCAATAGTAGTAAAGACTAACAATCCAATTACTTTAAATACGTGGTTTAAATAATCGTTTTTGTATTGTTTAAATTTATTAATAACGTTTTAGTTTTTTAACAACAAATCATCAATAATCTTTCTTAGTCGAGGAAAATTAGCTTCAAAATCCGTGAAACTTCTAAGTCCTCAGGGACAGCGCCGATTTTGATGATTTTTTTTTTAAATGTGTGTTTTTATATATTATTTGAAATCAGAAACATTACAATGTGCGCAATCAAATATTTATGTTGTTTAAACAATATAAACAAAATTTATGAACAAATTATTTTTTTAACAAAATTTATGCAATAAAAGAATTGGTATGTTCAAATTTATAGAAAATTTCATTTAATAATAACATAAAAATATGGTACATTAAGAGTAGCAAAATATGTACACGCTATGTCTAACTTCTGTATATACATTTGTCATTAATATAGAGACTTTGCTGAGTTTTACGAACAGACACGTTTTCCGCTCCGAATTCTTTGAACCTTGTCCGTTTAACATGAAATTTGGTGAATAGTTTAGGAATGGCTTAAGGAACGGAAGTGGCATAGCGCTGATGTGCCCTTATATCCTGGGGTGGATTCCACCCCTTCTCGAGGGCGGAATATTTTTCACTCAAAGCAACCCCAAAAATAGATAAAAGGACACATTTGAAGTATAGAATGTTGTATAAGGTTTTTCGATAGATCGATATTTTTCGAGTTATTTGCGATTGAAAACTTATATTGTTCGTTGAAAAACGCATGGTTTTTGATAGTTTTTCGAAAATAACTCTTAAACTTAGCGTTCTCTCAAAAATTTGGTAATCAACAAAAATGAAACTTAAAAAAAAAGAGAGACAAGCGCGAATAAAATTCGCTCGTCAAGGGTTCCGTGAATGTAAAAGAACACAATATCAAAAATTATTGACAAAAAGTTGTGTTGTAATGTCCTTATATTTTCAGACCATAGACACATAACAAAATAAATGTTAAATTGTAAATGTCAATAGTAAATTACAATCAAATCTACATTGATCAAAAATGGCACAAAAAATATTAATTCAGGCTGAATCTTATCCATAGATGTTTTTGGTAACTTAAGAAAGATTCAATTACACCAGCTTGTAAATGGATTAAATTTGATTATTTTTTCGGTCAATCGAGTGTTGAAATTTAGGGGTGTGGAAAGGCTACATACTAAAAATATTTTTTTTTAATAACACAAAAACTCTGCATTGCAAAATTCTAAAAAAATTGTAACATTTCTTAAATTAAGTGCTCTTTCATATGACACCCCACTCATTTGGGTCAAAAATGGTTTTTTTTCCCTCCCCACACCTATCCCATAAACACACAGAAATATAATTATTTGAGTCTTCGATATGATTTTCATTCAAAATTTACCAATATTCCTGTCTCTGTGAATATTTTCAAAATTTTCAGTCAGTCATCGTCGAAAGGTAGGCGGCGGCACGATCTGAATTTAGCCCTTTCTTATCCATAACTCAAAAACTGTGCTGTAGTTTTCATACAAAACTTACCAAATTCCTTAACTCTGTGAATTTTTACAAATTTTTCTGTCATTTAGTGTCGAAACGTATGGAGGGGAGGACGGTCTGAATTTTGCACTTTTTCAACAGTAACTCAGAAACTGGGCAACGCAAAATTCTAAAAAAAATTTCAACGAATTTTAAATTAGATGTTCTTTCAAATGACACCCCACTCGCTTGGGTAAAAAAAAAGTTTTTTTTTACCCCCCTCTACCCCGGTCTTCTAAACACACAGAAATATAATTATTGGAGACTTCGCTAAAGTTTTTGTACAAAATTTACCAAATTACCTAACTCTGTGAATTTTTACAAATTTTTCTCTCTACCAGTGTCGAAACGTATGGGGGGGAACGGTGTGAATTTTGCACTTTTTTCACAATAACTCAAAACTGGGCACCGAAAAATTCTAAAAAAAATTGCAACGAATTCTAAATTAGATGTTCTTTCAAATGACACCCCACTCGCTTGGGTCAAAAAAAGTTTTTTTTTACCCCCTCTACCCCGGTCCTCTAAACACACAGAAATATAATTATTGGAGACTTCGCTATAGTTTTCATACAAAATTTAGCAAATTTCCTAACTCTGTGAATTTTTACAAATTTTTCTGTCTACCAGTGTCGAAACGTATGGGGGGGACGGTCTGAATTTTGCACTTTTTTGACAATATCTCAAAAACTGAGCATCGCAAAATTCTAAAAAAAATTGCAACGAATTCCAAATTAGGTGCTCTTTCAAATGACACCCAACTCGCTTTAGTAAAATAAAGTTTTTTTTAACCCCTCTACCCCGGTCCTCTAAACACACAGAAATATAATTATTGGAGACTTTGCTATAGTTTTCTTACAAAATTTAGCAAATTTCCTAACTCTGTGAATTTTTACAAATTTTTCTGTCAATCAGTGTCGAAACGCATGGGGGGGAACGGTCTGGACTTTGCACTTTCGATAATATCTCAAAAACTGGGCACCGCAAAATTCTAAAAAAACTGCAACGAATTTCAAATTAGGTGCTCTTTCAAATGACACCCCACTCGCTTGGGTCAAAAAAAGTTTTTTTTTACCCCCTCTACCCCGCTCCTCTAAACTCACAGAAATATAATTATTGGAGACTTCGCTATAGTTTTCGTACAAAATTTAGCAAATTTCCTAACTCTGTGAATTTTTACAAATTTTCTGTCAATCAGTGTCGAAACGTAGGGGGGGGGGGAACGGTCTAAATTCGCACTTTTTTTACTATAACTCAAAACCTGGGCATCGCAAAATTCTAAAAATAATTGCTTTGTTTTTTAAATTAAATGCTCTTTCAAATGACACCCCACTTTACCACATTTTAAATAGTGATTTTACCCCTCCTCATTTCCACCCCCTTAATAAATCTAAGTATGTAAATATGACACTTTTTTATATTTTTTATTAAAAACGTACTAATTTTTCTATCATTCCAAGTACATTTGAAAATTTTCGATCAGATAGGTTCGGAGCTAATCGAGGTAAGAAAACGCGAAAAAAACGTCATTATTCAAAATTATACAAAAAAGGGTGAGGTGTAAAATTCCAAAATAAATTTTTATGGAATACTGAAATAAAGCCCTTTCATATGATACCCTACTTGAATCTATAAAAAAATGTATTTTCTCAAAGGTCTCACATCTCAGCCCTGTAAACCAAACGAAAACCACTTTAGTTTTATTTGTATCCGTCATTTCATGTGGACAGGTTAGTTTTATACGCATGCCAAATTTCAAGTCCATAGCATTTATAGTTTACGAGATAATCGATATAATGTGAAAAACACGTTTTACTCTCACCAATAGTGTTCCGTATAAAAAACGGAACCCTAAAAACCAAGAGATTGTTGTTTTTATGAGGGTTGCAGGTCCAAAATGAAGCAAGTTATGGTTCAATGACGAGACATTTTTTTAACGACTTGGTTCGAAGAATTCAACGTTAAATAACGGAAAAGTAATGCATTTTTCGGACAAAACTGTCATACTTTTTTGTAATGATTGGAAAGACGTTTAAAATGGGCTTTAGTTCAAGTCGTTGGCATTAAAAAAACCAAGCTATGATGCGGGCATCTCGAATTCAAAATAGAAACTCAGCGTTAAAATTTCGGTGATTCCTAATAGAATTTATATTGACCATAGGCCATAGTCCCTTTACAACTAGCTGTATTTTAGTGTTACCTATGTGATCCAGAAGTTTTGCTAGATTAGAATACATATTTTCTGAAAAAAGTTTGATAATAATGAAAAATGAATTTTCAAATTTCCTAAGAAAGTACCTTCTGTTCAAAATAACTCTAAAACTAACAAATATACGTAAAAAAATTCTCCAGACAAAAACGTAGGTTTTTTCTTAACCAAAAATTGGTTTTATTTTATTTTCTGTGGGATAAAAAATACCAAAGATATAACTGTTTCAGGTTTGCATTATAGTGCACGGATCACTCCTTTCGAGTCGTTCAACCCTTAACAATTTGAAGGTGAAGGGTTTAGGCATGTTGGAATATATATCATCTTATAGCTTTGAAAGAACCTATAAATCGAGTTTTTAATGGAAGTTGTAACTTTAAAATTGAGATAGCTATGTTACTATGAATCATACATGTTCAACTCATATAATTTAAATTATATGAAAATAGGACTTTATTATTTTTTGTGGGATTATGGAAATGCTTATTCATTATATGGGGACTTCTCTGCCCTTTAATCATCGAATTAAAATTATCGAATTTCCTGAATTTATAGTTTACACTTTCTGAATTTAGAATTATATATTTTCATATTCAAATCTAAAATAAATACAAAATAATTGATAATTGTTTACAATTTTTTTCTTACAATATTCGTATAATTTAAAGCTTTTAAAAATTAAAAAAGAAAACAAAACAAATTTTTTAAATTATACTATTTA
The DNA here is from genome assembly GCA_963693315.1 of Diogma glabrata. NCBI lineage: Eukaryota > Metazoa > Arthropoda > Insecta > Diptera > Cylindrotomidae > Diogma > Diogma glabrata. The sequence goes on from OY856186.1 coordinate 309,832,557, forward strand.
AAAGTTAAAAAACACCGTGACAAAATTTTTTCTCTCCATAAATTATGTTTTTATTATTTAAACAATATAAATATTTAATTGCGCACATTGTAATGTTTCTGATTTCAAATAATAATTGAAAACACACATTTTAAAAAAAAAATCATTAAAATCGGAGCTGTCCCTGAGGACTTAGAAGTTAAAACCTAATTTTCCTCGACTATCTTTAAAACACACATTTTTATGTATATAAAGTTTATTTTCTTGGGTTATAGCCTTTCTTTTATGATTTATAAATAATAACAAATTATTAATATAGATTAATAAATTTTATTATTATAAATGTTTTAACATGTTTCGACGTCATTTCAAAACGTCATCATCAGAACAAAAAAAATAAATAGAAGTTAAAAAAAAAATATTTTTTTAAAAAAAAGTTTAGTAAAACTAATTATCGAAAAAAAGTTAAACATACAGAAAACGAGTCCCTTGTAATAATTACAAAAGGAAAAGAACATGCCCTGCAACGGAGTAAAATACGACGCAGTGGGCTAATTCTTTGATTGATAGATTCGCTACTTTATCACATATCAATTCTCATTACACGCGACTTTCGTAGCTAATTTTTATCCTATTTAATTCTTAGCCCTCAGTTATTATAATTTCCGCTACCCTAATTTAGTATTCCATTAAAAATAATTTTTTTTGTGTGTAATACACTGATTTTAAGTCCCACTGCGTTCTCACAAACATATTTTCACTATAAATTTATTTCTCCGTAAATTCAAACCATGACCACCGTTTGTTGTTGTTGTTGTGCTTATTTATCAATTGGTTTTTCTACCTTAAGATTGTATCCGGCAATCAATAGAAAAATTATCCTCGAACCGTTTATTATTATCCGCTCTATACATACAATTCATATCCACGAAATTCTACTATAAATCAATTGTAGTTTGCTACTTGGTAATGTGTCATTATCCGATTCCCTAATAATACTGGTTTTCAATTAACTGCTATGTTTAGATTGGGTTTTAAGAAATTACCGCCTTTCAATTATAATTGGTACGATCAAGTTGTCATATATCGTTTAACGTAGGAATTTCTTGCAGATTATTGGGAAATCAAATATAGATTTGGTCAATTAAAATAGTTGTCTAAATTGATATAATACGTTTTGTACAATTTGGCAGCACTTTGAATGCAGTCTAAATGTAAATTCGAGACTTCAACCTGAATTAATTATTTTTCGCTATTCCTTGATAGATGTACGACAACCGATTGATATTGTCATGTTTCTATACTTAACCGCACTCCAATTTTAGTATCTGGTATCCGGAAGGAAAATATTCGATAGACCGAATTATCGCGTTTATCAGTTTAGGCCCGATAATCGTGGAAAATTGTCCGGCAACGGATGGATTATGACCTGGAAATATGATAGCGATGTGGTCACTGGTAATTTACGCTTGCAAACGTTGTTCTTCATTAAATTCTATTGTAGATTCCAATCGTAATACCCTGGGTTGATACGAAATGCTTAGCAAATACTCCGGTAAATGTATGTCCCAAAATCATTACAGATGTCTCTATTCGTGATTAGTTTCGATTTTTAAAACATGAATTCGAGATGCCAACAAAAAAAACGCGTGTATTTCCTTGCTATAAAAAGCGCCGATTTTCATATGGCGGTCTCTTAGTCGACTATTTATTATGTCAACATAACACACAGCTGTTGATTTATTTCTGCTGACGTTTTACCGATCGTATATTCTGGGTGTGGTCATATTTTGGCGCTGATACGAGGTAATCACTAGTTTTGGCGATAAAACGGGAATAAAATACAGCTATTGAGGGCCGAAAGTGCTGCAGAAGGCTGTGATACTCACTGGTTATGTATAGTGATTAATGTGACACTTAAAAGAAAACCCAAATCGAAACGAATACAACGAGCGATTCGTGATTGAGAGTTCTTCCTTGGATTACCAATGGCTGTTCACCTACCTGAGTTTTGATAGAGGAATATCACTAGTCAAGTTCGTATAGAGATAAATTTAGTTCGCATGTGGTGTGTTAGTTACGACAGCAGATAAATCAAACCAAATCTACTGAAATTTCTACCCTATAATAAAATCAATGCCAAAGGGGGTAATTTATTCGTATATCTGTGATAAATATTTAGATCAATAATGATTAAGATAAACTGTCCGTGATTGATAGCAAAATTTTACGTGTTTAGATCAATAGTTATTAAGAAAATTATTTATATCAAACAAAAATAAAAATCATACGTGTGCAATGTTTAGTCAATAGTGATTAAAATAAACTGTCCGTGATTGATAGCTAAATTTTACGTGTTTAGATCAATAGTGATTAAGAAAATTATTTATATCAAATAAAAACAAAAAGCATACGTGTGCAATGTTTAGTCAATAGTGATTAGGATAAACTGTCCGTTATTAATAGCAAAATTTTACGTGTTTACTATATGGATCAATAGTGATTAAGAAAATTATGTATATCAAACCAAAAATCATACGTGTTCATTATTTGGTTTAATAGTGATAATCGGTCCGTTATTTATACCAAACCAAGTCTAAATTGTAAAACTGAAACAAAAACTGATAAATAAATTATAAATTCTAAAAGAAAAGCACAAATTCGACTTGTATGTCTTGGTGGTAGTACATTCGGGCTTAGCAATAAAACAACCTGAATACTTCGATTGTTGTTAACCATAATATTTCAAACGAACTTCCGTTCGACCTGTGGAATTACAAAATGAAACAATAGAGAGGAGGATAGGACGCAAGTATTGGCGGAAAAACCATAGGGTGAGTGTTCTTATATTTATATTTTAATTAGAAGCATGAACGAGTGTGGATGCGTGTATATGTGAGTGTGAGTATGAGGGGTGGGTTCATGAGAAGTAGGCTGGGTGAATAAATTTCTATATTGTGATCCATTTCTATAACAATGTGGATGTGATACTTTAATTCATCATGGATAGATGATTTTGATTTAATCAATCATCAATCAGTTATTTAAGTTTGACCTCAAACATCTGAAGATATTTAATAAAATCGATTTGGGTTCATTTTGAAACAACGAAAGATATGGAACAATAATAGATGCTACACTACGAGATAATTTTAATTTTGGTATATTTGAATTCTTATTAAATTTCACAGATTGAAATTGTTAATATTTTAAATATCTTGATGCAGCCTAGTCTTGAGTTTATATCGTATATTAGATAGGAATACCTTCATTATTGATTAAACTATTCCACAATGTTATTCATTACTTTGAAAACAATTATATCAATTACACCGTCGTTACCAGTTATTTCCAAAGGAAATAGAATTGGGAAATGTTAGGGAAAAACGAAATCCATAAAATTTTACTTTTGATAGTTTGGATGAAGACGGGAAGTTTGTCAAATTATTGAAGATCTGTAATTGAATTTTATTTTTTTTTTGTTTTCTGTTTTTATAAATCATCGAAAAGAAACAGCGCATGCTGCATTGAAACTTGGAAATTTTTAATTTAGTCGTTCGCCACCGGCTATGGGCAAAGAAACGAACTGGCAGTCTGGAAACGTCAACGCTTATCGACAGTCATACAATAATGTTGGCTTTCCTATCAAACCCCTGGTTTATAATGATCAGATAGATGCGATAAGAATTTGAATTAATTTATCAAATAAAATTAATTGGAAAGGTAGTCCTTGGGACCAGGACCTCAACCCAGCTAGCATAGAATTTTTTTTTAAGATCCGTTTATTTGTATATGTTTATGATTCGTCGATTTTAATTTAACTTATTGTCGGACCATATGGACAACTATACCCAAGCTAACCAACACAACCACACTGAAAAAAACATGTCCTATTTCCAATCGAAATGCAATTGTCTCAACCTCACCGTGCGGTCACATATGGCGAATCAAACTACGAAATTGCTTCAACAACTCTACAATTATAAATCGATGAAGTTGAGACAATCACACGAAATATTTATGTGAAAATAAAATATAGTTCAATTAATCTCAAATACTTAAACTTTAAAATGAAAAATTCATGATATAAGGCCAAAGAAATATGTTTTCAGGGAAATAGTTATTATCTTTATTCAACTACTGTTATATTGGATATAACACTTTATATTTTAAATAAACCTCATTCTGTTGTTAGGAAAATCTTATCGTGTAGTTGTCCCAATCACAGTGAAATTGTTTGCAAATAATTTTTCTTTGCATGAATAATCAACTGCCAACTTCGAGATGAGGTTGTCATGAATTTCAATTTTTTTTCAGTGCAACGATACCTTGAGTTTATCCACAAATATTTTATCTCGGCTTCGATTTAATTCTTCATTGAGTTATATGGTGAATAGTTTATTGATTAAAGAAGCGATCGACCAGTTTTCCGGGAAAGTTGATAAAACTGTTTTGACTGAATTGGTTATTTATTTGTCTTCGGTAATTATGGATCTTGGCGAACATGGATATGATCTTAGGCCAGACCTAAATTTATTCTTAAGGGATGATGCTAATATCTCGTATCAACATATATTAGTGGTCATACTGGGTCAAACATGGAATATATTCTCTCCGATATATTTTGTGGACCTAATCAGAATGTTCAAATTTAAGTTATAAAATTATTTGGACCAAGTAATTAAAGCATGCAATATTCAACCAGTTTTCTTCTGTAGTTCTCTAAATTGTGCCTTGTTAGAACTAATTAAGAAATGAATCATTACTAATATGAATGCGTTATTTTGGGTTTTGAATTGTCTTTCTTGTTTTGTATATATTCAATATTTGAGATATCAACAAAATATTTTCTTCATAGGTTGTCTCCATTGAAACAAATAGCAGATTATATATATTTGCAATTTTTTGTAGGTTTAATTTAGCTCTGACAGTAAAATAATTCCCTGTAAATAAGAACCTATGATAACAATGTATTAAAGGGAATTTTACCAAAATTGAATTCTAACGAAAATAATGGCGTAAATGTGTGTGTGTGTGTGTGTGTGTGTGTGTGTGTGTGTGTGTGTGTGTGTGTGTGTGTGTGTGTGTGTGTGTGTGTGTGTGTGTGTGTGTGTGTGTGTGTGTGTGTGTGTGTGTGTGTGTGTGTGTGTGTGTGTGTGTGTGTGTGTGTGTGTGTGTGTGTGTGTGTGTGTGTGTGTGTGTGTGTGTGTGTGTGTGTGTGTGTGTGTGTGTGTGAGCATGTGAGTAAATGTGGGGTTGGGGTGTTGATCGCGGTTCTTTCGACCAACGGGTCGCCAGAGTCGCATTCCTTCACTTGTTATGCTCCTTACCGTATATAACATGTATTTCGCGTACAAGAACCGTATTTGTGCTGGAGTAGCAGGATTTCCTACTCGTCCCCATGGTCTAGAGCTAGCTTGGGGCTATTAATTAAATCTCGCTAGGTAGGCGGCCTGCTAAGCCTCTTCGTTTGTAACGTCGGCTATATACTAAATAACAATATTAAAACTAATCCCTATTCTTCTTTTGATTCAATTACAAAATAATATTCCATTTGCATTTTTTTTATCATAATAGTTTAACGGTTTATTCAAATAACACCGAACAGGCCCACATTCAAATATTATCACAAATTGAAATAAAGAACGCTTACTCAGGGCTGTTTGATTTTGGTTTTTTTTTAAGAAAAAAATGAAAACGTCAAACAAAAACACATTTGGAGATTGGCAATTTTGATATAATTCATTCCATATTGAGGTTTCAAACTCAAAAGAGCAAAAATTACAAAATTCGATTCAGTTTTTGTCTTTTTTTAAAAAAAAACAAGTGCAATTTCATGAAAATCATAATTTGTATTATAAAAATAAGAAAAAATTACATGTACTGTGCATTTTGATGGGATTGGCATCGTCATTATACTTATAAAATTTATGTATTAAAGTTCAAGTTGGTTATAAATAAATGATATTTTTTTTCTGAACCATAAAAGTGCATATATGGTGGTTGGCCAGTCGATGCTTTGATTTGCAATAAAATAATTTGAAATTACATATGAAATACACCAGTATTGTTGGATAATCTAAAATCGGGAAGTCCTACCAAACAGTTATATTTGGGGTTACTGCTATGTTATATGCTGTGGTATTGTGATCAGGAAAGTTTATCATATTGATGGAATTATTATTACGTTGGATGCGGTGATTTGATCTGGGAAAAAAAAAACATACATAATTATTGGGAAGAAGAGAATTATGCATATAAGGAACTAAAAGAAAAAAGAACTGAGGTTGAAGAATATTAACATTTTCTTTTTGCTGCACAGTTGAAAAAGTAACTGCAATATTTAAAGTAAGTCTTGCAATAGGAGCTATTCGTTGCAGGTTATTATTGAATTGTAAAGTAAATGTTGCAATAAACCTAATTCCAATGCATTTCTATAAAATTTAAAACAACTCTTGCATCATTATTTATTTCTATAGAACAGCTAGAAGTTTTAATGCACCTTGCTACAATTTAATACATTAATGAAATTTCAAAATTCACTAGAGTATTATCCCTTTTAGAAATATATAGTCAAAATCGTTTCATGTATGTTTTAGTTATCGCTTCTCAGCTGAAAGTCTATAATAATAGTGATTAAGGTGGTATGTATGTTTTATTTTTTCCGTTGTAATTTTTTATTTTAATTGATTAATTTAGGCAGGTGCGTAATAATCAAAGTAACTCGAAATTATGATGTAATTTGCATTAAAATGTCATACTAAAAAAATGTTGCGCGTAATTTATTTAAAGCAAATAACAGACATTTTTAAACAGAAAGCTTTTTTATTTTACTCCAAGAACTCTGTTAAATATTGATGCAAAGAGCATTAGTTTAACTTTATATAGCAAGCTTTGCATTGTTTTGTAATGGAAACTTCCGTAGGACCTATATGTGTAGCAATTTGCATTACATATTCAATTTTTTTTTAACTGTGTGGAAGACCTTGAATTGCAGAAAATAGCTGTAAGTTATTATTGTATTCTTTGCTTATTTTAACTAAATTATTGCGAATAATAAAATGTCATATTTGTATATAATGTTGGAGTAGGTAATTTAAAGTAAGAAATTCTCAAGACGTAGGATTCGTTTGGCGATTTCGCTATTCGGTGTAAATTAAATTGCAAATTCTTGTTAGAAAAGTCCAAATCAACAATCTGGCTTCGAGCCAGATATGTGAAGTATAACACGTTGTTCGACAACGAAACAGTTCTCCATTACACGTTTTAGTTTTGTGCAGTTGAAGATGTGTAGCTGAATTGAGAAGATCTAGGCAGATTATAATCTATGTTTGAATTATTATATGCAAAATTTGGCGTTGTAGATGATAAACTTTGTGTGACCTGAATTGTGTGGTTCGTTCTGATTTCCTTGTAGAAGGCACGAAATACTCGCGTAATAAGAATACTAGATCTTTAACTGTGTAAAATTTCTGGTTTCTAACGGCTAACACGGCTTTGCCTTTGAACCGTGTAACTAGTAATTGTATGAAAATCTTCTGTTCTAGGTCGTTCAACACAGGCAAAACTTATTCGGCATGCATTTCAAAGTCGTTTATGTCCTCGACAATATTGTCAGCGTCACTGTCTATTACTATCATTAGGTTTACCAGAGCTGAAATGGTTGGATAGTTTGCCAAATTTTGTTTAGAATTACAGAATTGATTACAGGAAAAATGATAACCAAATCTCGAGTTGTGGTAAAAATTAAAGTTAAGAATTAAATCGAATAAAAAAAAAATTACTGATCCGTTTTTGGTTTAACTATTGAACTGTCTAAACTTACTAACCTAATAACCTAACTATAGTTAAAAATCTTACAAGATTAATTAGTTGACGTTGAACTTTGTTGTTGGTGTCCTCTTGATCGTGGTGGATGTTAGTGCTGATGACTCGTTGCCTTTTGTTGCTGATGTGAATGTTGATGTCAATTTTGGAAACTTTTTAGTGCCTTCTGATGGTTGGCTCATCTAATCCTTCCTGTCCTTATGTCGGAAAGGACAAACCGGCTGCGCCAAATTGTGGTGCCAAAATGGTTTAGAACACTACTAAAGATGGTGTAATTTGTTTTTTGGAAACACCACTTATTGTATTATGTGGAGTAATATAACTGCTTTAGTACACCACAAACTCTACTTATTATTTGGGAATGTAGTGATGTTATTGTAACACAGTTGACTACCACTACACGCATTCAGATAGTAGTTGACTACACAAACTCAGATAAACTTTCAATTAATTGTAACACGCTTCACAACTGAATTTTATTGTTCTACGTAAAACTTATCACTTACAGAATATTAGTATTTTATAATTTTTAATTATTGTTTTATGTAGTTACGAAGCTAACATTCTAAAGTTAATATTTATACTTTTTGTATTGGTAATACGTATCACTAACAGAGTTGTAACATTTTAGGATTTTTGTTATCGTTATATTTAAACGATTTATAAATGGCTGATTTTTGATTTAACTGATTTTGGTTAAAAAAAAAACAAACTTACTTTAACTGATTAGTTTGAAAAACTCGCTTGTTTGATTTGTGCAATACTTAATAATTGATTAACGACCGATTTTAGAAAATAATTGACTGAAAAAACGATTGACTTGATTTATTTTGTAAAACTGACTCGATTAATTCATTTGTGTGAAAACGACTGCTTGATTTTAATTTAAAATATGACTCTAAAAATGACTGACTTGATTCGATTTGTTTATTCCAACTACTACGATTTAAATTTAAAATATTTCTTTTATAATTTCAAAACGATTACTCGTTGACCTTATTATTAATTGGTATTTCTATAAAATCGATCCACTGACCATACTTTAGTTTTTTGTTTTTATTTTATTTTATTAAAAATTACATAATGTAATTTCGCGAAATTAACGTTTATTTTAATTTTAATAAAGATTTAGGTTATTATCGCGGAAATATTGTTTTAATAAAATTGGAATAAATATACGATTTTCGAAAAAGGTGTTATGAAATTGTAATCGATTGAAATGGAAAACTAGAGTTTAGGTCAATGTTGTGTTTTTGTTGGACTATTTATTTATAATTTGGAATAGAGTGTAACGTCTACTATATTCGAAATAGTAGCATTAAAACCAATTTCCATTCTCTTTTCCATTCGTCAAAAATATTTCCATATTCCATTTCATTTTTACAAATTATGATAGTCTGTGACGTAAGAAAAATCTCAATCGGCCTTTTCTTTCTTTCGCCACAAAAATAATGCAAAAACGTTAAATTTCTACAATAATTAGATTTTGCATTTTTTTTTATTATATTAAATCAATCGATCCAACGGTATTTGAATGATTTATATTTTTTTGATTTTGATTTGATAAGAATAAAATGTTGGCAGATAAATTTTGAATCTCCGATAAGTTTGTTGAGTATTAAAACAAAATACAAAGTTAAATATTTCTAAATATTTCTATTTTTTTTATAAAAATTCTTTTGTCAGTTAGTTATAGTTAGTGATAATTTTAAAGTTTATATTATTGGTGTAGTTTTTTGCTATTAGAAATATTATTGCTATTAATTTAAAAAAAAAACTAAAAGAGAAAAACAAACAAAAAAATTGTGCAGTGATTGAAGTGGATGGGACAAAAAAATTTTAAGGTCAGATATAGTCAAGTTTGCGGTGTTTATATTTTGTTTAAACCCACTGATTATAATTGTGAATCATTAAGGAATCATAAACATACTATACACCTTTTTTAGATATAATCAAATAAAAATATAAATAAATCTTTGGTAGATTGTTATCAAATCTTAGTTCAAAATTCATTAACGGAACTTTAATAAACATAAAACCGATACTTATGTGTGTACTTAAACTTGATACTAATACTTATGGTAGCTACAGTGTGCCAACTATCAATATTACAAACCCTTTTCTTTGTAAATGTGGGATCAGTGAATTAATTATAAATTATGCCAACTTTGATGGTCATTCTTAATTAATTAAATAATAAAACTTCATTGAAATTTTATTTCACATAACGATTCATATTAAAAAAAAACATATGTGTAAATAGTATTACCTAAAATAATTTCAACATAAGAAATAGCTAATCACCCAAAACAATTATATGATGTGGATGTTTGACTCATATATATTCAATCTTATATTCAAATTTTCATTCAACATTCAACATTTAAATCAGCTTTCAACATAAATAAGAAAATAATAAAGATCAAAACTATAAACTTTAATTGTTAAAACACATAGAGAAAAAATATATAAATGTTGTGTCGTCCATAATTTTAGGTCCTGTATACGGTGGCGGGTAAGTTTTAAGTTAAATAAATTATTAAATAAATATTTTTTTAAAATTTTCTTATATATGAAAACTTTGTGTTTTGTTTGCCTATTTTTCTTTTCTTTTGTGATTCGACGATTACGCTAATGATGTAAGGATTAATTAGGACGCGGGCGGGCGGTTTGACGATATATGTAGGGTAAGTAGGCGTTCTGATGAAGGTGGATTTCCCTTCCCTTATTTTTCTTCTTCCATTTTTTTTTTAATTCTCTATCAGTGCTGTGTAGTGTATGCATGTAAACTATAGCGGTCTATACAAGATTTTTGTTCCTATTTCCAAATTCCACGACCAGCCGTGAGCCTTAGCCGGAGCTACATTGACCGCGGAAAACAGGAACACTAATAATTTAAAAAAAATTCTGAAAGCGTGATAACTAAATTAGTTATCGTTCGCTACAGATTGGCGCCCAAATAAATAATAATATAACCGGTTCTTCCACCTTTTAAAACCAAGTTTGTATACACTACGTACCATTGTGTATGTATGTAGCTGTATGTCGCAATTATTTCCATAAATCTGTTTGATTATAACTGTTTGGTTCATACAGCTGCTTACTAATAATGACTATTAACTTCAATATTTAATTTCTCCATAACAATAATTTGATTAATTTTTTTTTGTTTTCATGGTCAATCGCCGTATTTCCAAAATAATAATTTTGTTGATTTAGTGTAGTTATTTTGACCCTGTTTTTTGACTACTCTCTTTTTACCTTACCGATCTTTCTTTTCCAGTACTACAGTTTTCCACAGTTGTGTTGAGTATAGTGGTTACCCCTGGTCAGAAAGGCAAAACCTATCGCGCTTCAAAAATGTTTTTTTACTTCAGTTTCCTCATCTAAGGATGTGGTGAATGTGAAGGTGGTAGCAAAAACATTTTCCTTTTAATTTTTCCAGCGTACCCTTTCCTAATCCATCCATACCACTTATTCTCTACGCCTGCTTCTTTATGTGTGTCTGAGAACCGTCAACCTTAGTCCACTCATCATTTAAAGAGGAAGAAAGTAATAATAGACAAAATAACCTTTTTTTTTTGGAAATAACATTTTCATAAATATTATATGAATAATTTTTATAACTTTATAGATGATTAATAAATTATATTTTTGTTTCTTAATTGTTAGGAATATTAAAACTATATGTTTTGTATTTAATTTTTTTTTTTTCTTCTTTTAATATTATTTCATTTGGTTATTTCATTTTTTTGATATAATAAAATTGCGTTTCGAGTTATTTAAAGGGAAAGAGAAAGAAAATATCCGCTTTGTAATCAATATATTTATTTTTTTTGCTAGGTTATTTTTTTTTGTATAACCTGGCAACAATATTTTTTTCTGCTTTTGCTAATTTGAGGGCTAGTATATATTAAAGTCATATTTTTACTAAAATAATTTTAAAATTTCAAAATGAATATCGACTTTTTAGATCATGAAGAGTTTCAAGTGGAGTGCGACATTCGTTTTATACGTGGGATGAACTCGGTTCAGCGAACGCTTCTTTTGAAACAGCTAAATCTTGAATCTGAAAACCCATCTGATATTCCGACCAGACCTCATGAGCTTGCAACTAAGAACCCTCGTCGTGAAATCGAGAAGTGTTGGAAAAAATTAAAGGTTATTAAAGACGATCTCTCGGAGAATATTAATCCCGAAACGGAGAATAGGGCCTTAGATCTGGAAATAGTAGAATCCCGTCTTATGCATATTCATGGAAGACTCGAAAGAATTTCGAAGTCTCCAGTGGTAACTGAAGATGCACAACATTATGTAAAGGTTTGTGGAGCATTGCTCAAAGTAGTTTCAAATTTACGTAAAGACTCTACCAAACTAGATGAGTCTTTGACCACAGTTAAGGGAATTGAAGTGGCAGGGTTACCGATAGATGAGCAAAAAGAAACAGAACAACACACTGAAATACAGAACCCCAATATCATCGATCAGAATCCTACCGTATCCAAGACTACTGATAAACCCGGTCATATGCCTGAGACTGCACCCAAGCATTTAAACCCACCTAGTGAAGATTTAACTAGACTTTTCGACGAAATTAGAAATTTGAAAGCTAAGGTGTTAGAACAAGAGCGAATCTTAAATCGATCTTCAAAAGAATATAATGTAACGCACAATCGCAATTATCAACACGAGCTCAACCAAATTGGTACCCAGTTACAACGAGTCGAATTGCAATCACAACCCCAACCTGGAACTTCACATGTTCAAACTAGATATAATGAACCACAAAGTAGTTCTCCAGTAAAATCCAACGTGTGTCCTCAACAAAATCTTAATTTTGCTTTTAATCCTAACTTTCCACCACCTATAACAAATCCCGATAATTTACAAAACTTTTCCAACTTGCATTACAATACGGAATATCCGTTAAACAATTTTCGTCCGAATCCAAATCATATCCCCGTCCACAAATGGAACATCTCCTTTAACGGATCCCCATCTGGTATGGCGGTGGAGCGATTTATGTTCCAAGTGGAGCATCTTGCTCGATCCAGTAATATTCCGCCTAACAACCTTGTCAACGAAATTGGTTTTCTTTTAAACGGTTGTGCAAAGGACTTTTACTGGACGTTCTTAGAACGTACACGATGCCAAAGCTGGGCACAACTGAAAGATGCATTAATTGACCGATTTCAGGACAGACGGACGGATGCGGACATTAGGCATACACTTGAGGCACGAAAACAGAAAGTCCGAGAAGGATTTCTCGAGTTTTATAATGAGTTAATGACTATTTCCGTAGCACTCAAGTCACCTATTCGTGACGAGGATCTAATTCAAATTTTGTTAAGAAATATGCGACCAGGCTTGCAAATTGCTTTGGCGGGTGGTACCTTTCAAAGTATCAACCTTTTAATACAAAAATGTGTCGCCATGGAAGATTCATGGAGTCGTGTCGGCTATAATCCAGAAGCGTTGTGTAGCGAAAAAAGAAGTGTGAGTGAAATTTTTAATCCAATGCAAGACGGTTTTTCACGGCAGCAACCGCAATATTTTGATGCAAAGATTCAAACTCTTGAATCAAACGTTGCTGCTATATACGGACCAAGGCCAACTGTAACAACTTCCTCACATTCTAATTCACATCCAACTACATCTTTGCAATGTTGGAACTGTAGATCACCAGCCCACTCATTTTTTGACTGTCCTTTACCTCCTCAGAGAGTGTTTTGTTTTGGTTGTGGGATGTTAAATGTCACTAAACCTAATTGTGGAAGATGCTCGGGAAATGTAAGACCGGAGGTGAGCAGAGCTCCTTACCTTCCGAGAACACAGCCGAGCTCACTTCAACCAAGGACAGAAGATGCAGCAGCAAACACCGATCCGGAACTACGCCAACGCAACCTAATGAAATAAAATTGAATTCACACAATCTCCACTCTTTAATTCCTACCCCTCCTTTTGCCCATCCTTTTACTTTAACTGTACCTACTGTACCAAAGATTGTCAGTCGAACTACCCAGTACTTTAAAGAACGAAAAATTTTAAAATCGAAGATAGCTGCTTCTATTCTAATGACTGCTGAAGACAACAGACCCTATGCCGATGTGTTGATAGCGGGTATTGGTTTTAGAGGTCTTTTGGATAGTGGGGCGAACATATCAGTGCTAGGAGTTGGAGCTACAAAGTTTTTACAGAAAACGGGATTGAAGGTATGTGGTAATGCATCATTCATTGCTACAGCAAGTGGAGCAAAACAAAGAATCATTGGTTTTGTGCGAGCAACCGTTGAATATGGTGGAAAGCGTCAAGTTCTTCCAATATTTATTGCCCCAAGTTTACAACAACCATTATACTTAGGTATGGATTTCTGGCAGAGTTTCGGATTAAAACCTGTAATGGTCAATGAACTAACAGAACCTGCAAAAAGCCAAACCTCTACTAATCAACATCGGCTTACAAATGAAGAGCAACAAAGACTTGATGAGGTAATTGATAAACTGCCGTGTGCTAGCAAGTTGGGATTAGGCCGAACTACTTTAGTAACACACTCCATAGACGTTGGTGACGCTAAACCTGTAAAACAGCGTTATTACGCCGTGTCTCCTGCAATTCAAGATCTAATGTATCTCGAGTTGGATCGTATGATCGAACTCGGAGTAATAGAAGAAAGCGAGAGTTCCTGGAGTTCTCCGATGGCTATCGTTCGGAAATCAAATGGAAAGACAAGGCTATGTCTCGATGCTCGTAAACTGAATGAAGCTACCAAGAAAGATGCCTACCCTTTACCGTTAATTGACAGCTTACTCAGTCGGTTAGGAAAAACACAGTACATCTCAAGTCTGGATCTTAAGGATGCCTTTTGGCAAATTCCATTGGACCTAGCTTCACGTGATAAAACCGCGTTCACGGTCCCCGGAAGACCCTTATACCAATTTGTTGTTATGCCGTTTGGGCTCTGCAATGCGCCCCAAACCTTATGTAGATTGATGCACAAAGTGATCCCACACCATCTTCATGACCGGGTATTCGTTTATCTTGATTCGTTTATCTTATTAATAACATCCTCTTCTTTTGATGAGCATCTAAGTCTTCTCTCAGATGTCTCTACTCGAATAAGAGAAGCGGGACTTACGATTAACGTACAAAAGTCCAGATTTTTACTGAATGAAATCGAATACCTCGGCTATGTGGTGGGAGATGGGGGATTGCGCGTCAATCCAGATAAGGTAAAGGCCATTGCGGAGTTTCCAGTACCTAAAAATGTAAGACAGGTACGACGTTTTCTTGGAGTCACCGGTTGGTATCGTCGGTTTATTGCCCGTTATTCTACGTTAGCAGCTAGCCTCACTGAACTGTTGACCAAGAACAAAAAATTCGTCTGGACCACTGAAGCGCAAAACAGTTTTCTGGAATTAAAAGCCGCTTTGATCACAGCTCCCGTGCTCGTAAACCCGGATTTTTCTCGGCCGTTTTACATACAGTGTGACGCTAGTACGACAGGTATTGGTAGCGTATTATTTCAAAAAGACGATGATGGATCAGAACACCCAGTCGCTTTTATGTCCCACAAGCTCAATAAAGCCCAAAGAAATTATAGTATAACAGAGATGGAGTGCCTTGCAGCAGTTATGTCTATAAAAAAATTTAGGGCCTACATTGAAGGGCACCCCTTTACTGTTATTACAGATCATTCAAGCCTGAAATGGTTGATGGGATTGAAGGACCTGACGGGAAGATTGGCTCGCTGGAGTCTTAAACTGCAGAGTTTTAATTTTAACATCGAACATTGTAAAGGAACGGACAATACCGTCGCTGATGCGCTCTCTCGTTTAAATGCTGAGGAATTGAAAAATATTGATCCCAAAATAGATGATGTGTTTCACCTCGACCTATCTTCCAATCATTTTAACGATCCAGACTACGTAGCACAGGCTCACATTGTTTCCAAAAACGATACAATTACAAATACACGTAACCAGGATGGACGTATTTACATCAAAGTTAATTTGGGATTGAAATTCGAACACGAAGAAGACCAATGGAAGTTATTAGTTCCCGTTGCTTTGCGTGCCACCCTGCTCGAGCGTGCACACAAACCTCCATTATCAGCCCATCTTGGTATCGCTAAGGTTGTTGATAAATTACGTCGTCATTTCTTTTGGCCATCCCTATCACGAGACGTAAAAAAATATATTAAGGAGTGTGACGAGTGTATGCAAAACAAAAGTCCCAACTACTCACTGCGTCCACTAATGGGAAATGAATATAAGGTTTTCCGGCCATTTCAACGCTTATACGTGGACTTTCTTGGACCATATCCACGCTCCCGGCTAGGACATACTCATATCGTTATAGTGTTGGACCACTACAGTCGCTTTGTGATAACCAAGCCGTTACGACAGGCCACGTCCACAAAGTTGGTAGAGTTCTTAGAAAACGATGTTTTTCACATATTTGAAGTTCCACAGCATCTGGTTTCTGATAATGGGAAACAGTTTACATCTCATTTGTTGTCCTCGTTGCTGAAAAAGTATGGAGTGTCACATACGTTTACTCCGAAATATTCACCACAGGCCAATACTGTAGAGCGTGTAAACCGAACGCTATTGTCGGCAATTAGGGCATATATAGGCAGCGACCACAAAACATGGGACGTAAACTTGTCTAAAATTTGTTCTGCTTTAAGGAATGTGATACACCCCTCAACAGGATTCTCGCCTGATTTTATTGTATTCGGACAACACAAAGTTGGTCATGGTTCCGAATATCAGATCTTAAAAGATCTTCACCATATAACCGGAAACTTTACATCAGTCGAATCAAAACCTGAAAATCTTTTTCACCTACACAATAAAGTGCTTCAGAACCTTCGCAAAGTCCATGAACAAAATAAAAACTCGTACAATCTTCGGAGCAAAACACGATCCTTCCAACTTCAACAAGTAGTGTTCGTTCGCAACTTTACCCAAAGCGATGCCACTCGCAACTACAACGCTAAATTAGCACCAAAATTCTTAAAAGCTAGAATACGACGGCCAGTAGGAAATGTAGCCTTTGAAATTGAGGATTTGGAAGGAAAATCGATGGGAGTCTACCACGTAAAAGATATAAAAATTTGAATGTAATCATACAAAAGTAATTTGCCCGGCTTGAGAATCTCAGGGTGAGTCGTCCCCACGATTTGTGACGTAAGAAAAAACTCAATCGGCCTTTTCTTTCTTTCGCCACAAAAATAATGCAAAAACGTTAAATTTCTACAATAATTAGATTTTGCATTTTTTTTTATTATATTAAATCAATCGATCCAACGGTATTTGAATGATTTATATTTTTTTGATTTTGATTTGATAAGAATAAAATGTTGGCAGATAAATTTTGAATCTCCGATAAGTTTGTTGAGTATTAAAACAAAATACAAAGTTAAATATTTCTAAATATTTCTATTTTTTTTATAAAAATTCTTTTGTCAGTTAGTTATAGTTAGTGATAATTTTAAAGTTTATATTATTGGTGTAGTTTTTTGCTATTAGAAATATTATTGCTATTAATTTAAAAAAAAAACTAAAAGAGAAAAACAAACAAAAAAATTGTGCAGTGATATTGAAGTGGATGGGACAAAAAAATTTTAAGGTCAGATATAGTCAAGTTTGCGGTGTTTATATTTTGTTTAAACCCACTGATTATAATTGTGAATCATTAAGGAATCATAAACATACTATACACCTTTTTTAGATATAATCAAATAAAAATATAAATAAATCTTTGGTAGATTGTTATCAAATCTTAGTTCAAAATTCATTAACGGAACTTTAATAAACATAAAACCGATACTTATGTGTGTACTTAAACTTGATACTAATACTTATGGTAGCTACAGTGTGCCAATTACAAACCCTTTTCTTTGTAAATGTGGGATCAGTGCATTAATTATAAATTATGCCAACTTTGATGGTCATTCTTAATTAATTAAATAATAAAACTTCATTGAAATTTTATTTCACATAACGATTCATATTAAAAAAAAACATATGTGTAAATAGTATTACCTAAAATAATTTCAACATAAGAAATAGCTAATCACCCAAAACAATTATATGATGTGGATGTTTGACTCATATATATTCAATCTTATATTCAAATTTTCATTCAACATTCAACATTTAAATCAGCTTTCAACATAAATAAGAAAATAATAAAGATCAAAACTATAAACTTTAATTGTTAAAACATATAGAGAAAAAATATATAAATGTTGTGTCGTCCATAATTTTAGGTCCTGTATACGGTGGCGGGTAAGTTTTAAGTTAAATAAATTATTAAATAAATATTTTTTTAAAATTTTCTTATATATGAAAACTTTGTGTTTTGTTTGCCTATTTTTCTTTTCTTTTGTGATTCGACGATTACGCTAATGATGTAAGGATTAATTAGGACGCGGGCGGGCGGTTTGACGATATATGTAGGGTAAGTAGGCGTTCTGATGAAGGTGGATTTCCCTTCCCTTATTTTCCTTCTTCCATTTTTTTTTTTAATTCTCTATCAGTGCTGTGTAGTGTATGCATGTAAACTATAGCGGTCTATACAAGATTTTTGTTCCTATTTCCAAATTCCACGACCAGCCGTGAGCCTTAGCCGGAGCTACATTGACCGCGGAAAACAGGAACACTAATAATTTAAAAAAAATTCTGAAAGCGTGATAACTAAATTAGTTATCGTTCGCTACAAGTCCAACAGTTTTTTTTAAATAACCGAACAGCCTCGAATTTCGAATATACTTATAAAAATAAATGAACGTACTCAATGCTATTTTTGTTTTGCTGAAGAAAATGTAAATGTCATAAATCACATTTCTTCTTTTTAGATTCATTCGATATTTGATGTTTCAAATAACTAGTAATTCGTAAATATATTGAAAGTTAATAAAAGATTCAATATTCATTTTTAAATGTTACTTTTGGTTAATCTAAGATTTCCTTGTTGTGGATAGAATCGTGTTATTAATAATTTAATTAAATAAATAAAAGAAAAGAAATCCAAAAGAAAATTATAGAAATAAAAACTGTGTTTATTAATTGTTTGTTCTATCGAAAAGGAGTTTCTGTGTGCTCGTGTTGTGATTTAAACGATAAACAAATTAAAGAAAAGTAAAGAGAAGCCAACTGAAATGATCGCCATATTATGTTCATCATATATGTTGTAAACATATCGTAAATATGTAAATATATTAAAGTAGTTCAGCATCGTCAACTATTAATTATAGCAATTTAATGGTCGACTTGGTAAACCATAGTTGGAATACATGTGAGTCGGTAAACTAACACAGGGTGATTCATTCATAAAAAAAAAAAAAATTTTAAGTACGTGGCGTTGTCTAAATCAAAGGAAAAACAAATATAATCAGCATATGGGCGATAAATGATTAAATAACGCAAATTTTGGAACCGGTAACAAATCATATAAAAATTTTGGGAGCATCATACTGAAACAAGTAGGAATAATATATAGAAGATAAATTTGGGGATTATTAACAGGGACATACACGGGCGAAAGTCCCTGATACTACATCAACATCAATTGGTCAACGGAAACTCGAAACCTCAACATTCGTCATTAAACATGCAAGTTTTATTTTTATTATAATTACTGAATACTTTTAATATGCTAGCCTAAATTCCCATAGTTTAGATAGGAGATTCCCAAGGGCGGATTTGACGGGCGGATAACCCATTATATTCTCCGGTGTAAAATAATAATATTAAAAGTCCAAGCCCATAGTGGCACTCGTACAAGAGATTTATTTGTTTTTAATTTGGACTATTTGGAAATGTTATTAATTGTTTTTTGGGAAGTTTCTGTGGTAAAACACGTAATTTGTTTTACTACACTGCTTAAAGTTGACGGATAAAAATTCAAATGTTTCAATGTCACATGAAATTGAATCGGTCATTTCAAAAACCTCTTAAGTCACATTTTTTTCCAACATGCTTTTTGTGCTGAAAATGGTTCCTTAAATGGAGATGCGCATTCTGGGTAAAAACCACGTAAGTCGATAGACATTCGAAAGACGTTCATGCGATAGACAACATTACTAGTTTAGTTTATCAGTATTTTCCAATACGTGGTCATTCGTTTTTATCAAATGACCGTGATTTTGGCGTCTTAAAAAAAATTTTCGAAAGCATGATCGTATCTACGTCTCAGGAGAATGCATTGATTTGGTTTTGAACTCCATGCTCAACATTTACAGTCATAGAGCTAAAAACTGAAGATGTTTTGGAATTTAAGAAATGGTGGCCAAATTTGTATAAAAAAACATGTTTGTCAACTGAATTTTAAGGAAAATAGTCCCAAAGGACCAGAAAAAGTCATTCGCACCTTCGACATACATGAGTTTTCAGTATGATTCAGATCGAAAAGGAACTATCAAAGCCGAGGAATATATTGATGGATTGATTAAACGTTCATTATCATTAATAAAAAAAATAACAACTTCTGTTTCACTTCCATCAGACAAAGCCTATGATTTGAAAGTGCCCATCAATAAAAAAAATAAACGATTTAAAACAAGTTCAATATAGCATTCTGGAAGAGCATATGACATTTTATAACAACATTTTTAGGTGGCCAACTGCAAATGTTGAAGATAATCCAGATGAGAATGATGGAGAATATGAATATGTACCATTAAGATATTAAAATATGACATATTAATACATGTAAAATGTTAATAAGATTATTTTTAAATGTAATTCTCAATAATAAACAATAAAAAATATGATTACTGCGATTGTTTTGGTTAAATTATATACCACTAACCTTATTTCTCGCTAAAACAACATAAGTCAAGAACTGTTTTTCAGGTTTTTTCATTATTTCTATTAATAAACTGTAAAGGTTATTTGCTATTTGAATTTTACCACTTAAATACTAAATTAAACAAAAAAAGTCAGACAAGTGCGAATAAAATTCGCTCGTTATTTGTCAAGGGAATGTAAAAGAACACAATATCAAAAATTATTGACAAAAAGTTGTGTTGTATTGTCCTTTTATTTCCAGACCGTCTACCATTATGCGTCTATATAACAAAATAAATGTTAAATTGTAAATGTCAATAGTAAATTACAATCAAATCTACATTGATCAAAAATGGCACAAAAAATATTAATTCAGGCTGAATCTTATCCATAGATGTTTTTGGTAACTTAAGAAAGATTCAATTACACCAGCTTGTAAATGGATTAAATTTGATTATTTTTTCGGTCAATCAAGTGTTGAAATTAGGGGGGTGGAGAGGCTGCATACTAAAAATATTTTTTTTCCAATAACACAAAGACTATGCATTGCAAAATTCTAAAAAAATTGTAATGTTTCTTAAATTATGTACTCTTTCATATGACACCCCATTCATTTGGGTCAAAAATGATTGTTTTTACTCTCCCCACACCCATCCACTAAACACACAGAAATATAATTATTTGAGTCGTCGCTATGATTTTCATTCAAAATTTACCAATCTTCCTGTCTCTGAATTTTTTCAAATTTTTCTGTCAATCATGGTCGAGTCGTCTGAATTTTGCACTTTCTTGTCCATAACTCAAAAACTGTGCAACCAAAATTTCTAAAAAAAATTGCAATAATTTTTAAATTAAGTGTCAAAAAAGGTTTTTTTACCCTCTCTACCCCCGTCCCCCAAACACATAGAAATATAATTATTTGAGACTTCGTTATAATTTTCATACAAAATTTACCAAATATCCTAACTCTATGAATTTTTACAAATTTTTCTGTCAATGAGTGTCGAAACGTATGGGGGGAACGGTCTGAATTTTGCACTTTTTTGACAATAACTCAAAAACTGGGCACCGCAAAATTCTAAAAAAATTGCAACGAATTTTAAATTAGGTGCTCTTTCAAATGACACCCCACTCGCTTGGGTCAAAAAAAGTTTTTTTTACCCTCTCTACCCCGGTCCCCTAGCACACAGAAATATAATTATTTGAGACTTCGCTATAGTTTTCATACAAAATTTACAAATTTTTAGCTCTGTGAATTTATTCAAATTTTTCTGTCAATGAGTGTCGAAACGTATGGGGGTAACGTGGGGGGTAACGGTCTGAATTTTGCACTTTTTTGACAATAACTCAAAAACTGGGCACCGCAAAATTCTCAAGAATATTGCAACGAATTCTATATTAGGTGGTCTTTCAAATGACACCCTACTCGCTTGGGTCAAAAAAGGTTTTTTTTTACCCTCTTTACTCCGGTCACCTAAACACACAGAAATATACTTATTTGAGACTTCGCTATAGTTTTCATACAACATTTACCAAATTTCCTACCTCTGTGAATTTTTACAAATTTTTTGGTCAATCAGAGTCGAAACGTAGGGGTGGGGGGAGGTTACGGTCTAAAAGTCGCACTTTTTTAACAATAACTCAAAAACTGTGCATCGCAAAATTCTAAAAAATTGATTTGTTTTCTAAATTAGGTGCTCTTTCAAATGACACCCCACTTGACCACATTTTATATTGTATTTTTACCCTTTGTCATTTCCACCCTCTTAGTAAATCTAATTATGGGTATCTGACACTTTTATATATTTTTTATTAAGAACTTACTAATCATTCTATCATTGCAAATACATTTGAAAATTCGGAGCTGATCGAGGTAAAAAAACACGAAAAAAACGTCATTATTCAAAATTATACAAAAAATGGTGAGGCGTGAAAAGTACCAGTACAACACGGGAGCTTGACTCTTTAGGTGAGGCAGATGTAGACGTTATTAGTCCTGAAACAAACTTTGAAACGATAAGAAATGAGATTCAAACTCATTCAGAAATTGCTTCTGGAAAAAATGCCCATACTTATAACTTGCGCAGTAAAATCCGTACTTTTTTGATTGGACAGGTGGTTTACGTGATAAATTTTGTCCGAAGCGATGCTATAAAACGCTTTTCGGCAAAACTTGCTCCCAAATTCCTTAAAGCTTCCATTATTGAAAAAATTGGAAACGTGGCTTACAAATGCATCGCCCAAGATGGCAAATACCTGCGAATTGATCATGTTTTAAAGGATATTCTGTAGCGTCCTTTATGGTAGTTGAAATAATTTTGTGTATAGAAATTTTTTTTCGTTTATCTTCCCTGACCTAAAAATCTTTGTGCCCGACTTTTTGAGACTACTGCAGGGTGATGCGGCAGCCCCACGATCTGCAACCCTAATTCTTGGGTCACAAATTATTGGTTCGTTATTTTTAATTGAGTTTTTTTTGAATATCGGATTCACCCTGTGGACTGATTCAAACGATTGAATTTTTGATCCGGTGTACAAATGCAGCAACAACAAAAAAATAATAAATATAAAACTGATTTCGACATTCAGACAAAACGATGAACGCACCGTAAAATGTTTGGTCTACGTGACTACAAAACAAGTTTTTTCTCTTCATTCTCTTTTCATTTAAAAAAAGGAAAAAATGATTGGATGTTCGCTTGTTTTTTTTGGCAGAAGTCAAGTTGAAGCGTGGATTTCAATTGAAGAGTCGAGTTGTTTTCCAATAAAGCAAAAATTTAATTGTAAATGTTGACTTATATAGCCCATTATGTTTTAAAGTAAAACATTTAGAATATTAAAAATGATAGTGTTGTGCAGTGATTGATTTATATTCTGAAAGATGCTTTAAATTTATTTGTGTGCTAAAATAAGGTGCTTCTTTGACCAGATTCCAATTGTCGAACTTTCTGTCGAACTTAGATTATTAAAATGTTTTATTAATGTCGGAAGACAATATCCGCTACAAATTTATTTTAACAAAGAAAGAAATTCAATTAAAATGCTGGTTTTTTTGTTTAAATTAAAGCATATCAAGAATACAACCATTCTTTCGAGTCACTGGCTCACGATTTATATTTCTAGAAGTAAATAGGTTAAACATTAACCTCTAGATAGCGTTGAAAAAGATATTAAATATCGCTACATCAAAGATTCGGATTGGCTTTTATAAAATATAGACCGCTGTATAATATTGTTTTGTAATTGTTGGATAATTGTAATTGTGGTGAACAATAAGTTTGTTGAAGGAGTTATTAAGTATCGTTACATTGAAGAGAATTATCTTCAGAATAACTGTTCTGATGCAGATGAAAAAAAATTTCAACGAGTAGTGGGATTGCTAATGGATGAACGACGCTAATACGGTTTTAATTTTCTAGTATTATTAAATAATTTATACTAATTTAATTCCTTATTGTAGTATTCGTTGATAAAAAAAAAATTAATTTGACTAAACCTCCCTTAATCATTTAATTCTTATAGTTTCAGGAAGCAATAATAAGATAAATTCTTTTATTTTCGATTGATTAATTCGTGTTTTTTCCGATTTTGTAGAATCGTATTAGAAAATCCACCAAACCACAAGCGCTTGGGGGAAGTTGGAAGTAGTCAGAGTTCAAAGGAAAAGTATTTAAAACAAAACACAAAATATTGTCGAAACGAAAAAGAAAAAAAAAGAAAAACAAACGAAACTATACTAGGTCATTCAATAAGTCCGTAGGATGACACATAGATGGCGTTACTAGAATTTTTTCCATATGATTTTTATTTAGTACTAACCTTCAAACGATACGTGTATAAATTTGACAGCAATCTGACTATTTATTCGTGAGTTATAGCATTTTGTGTGAAGCAACTTTTGTTTTTGAAAAAAAATGGAAAAAAGTGAATTTCGAATTTTAATAAAGCATTGCTTTTTGATGAAAAAAAATACAGTGGAAACCAAACAATGGCTTGATAAACATTATCAAAACTCTGCTCCATCGAGACAAATGGTAGAGAAGTGGATGGCTGAATTTAAATGTGGTCGTACCAGCACAAAAGATGCAGAGCGCAGTGGACGCCCAAATGAGGCTGTTATTCCAGAAAACATAAAAAAAATCCACAAATTGGTTATGAACGATCGCAAATTGAAGGTGCACGAAATAGCTGACATTGTAAAGGTAGCAGATGGTAGTGTTTTTACCATTTTACATGAACATTTGGGTATGCGAAAGCTCTGTGCAAATTGGGTGCCGCGTGAGCTCACAGTCGACCAAAAACAACAACGAACCGATGCTTCGGAGGAGTCTTTGGCACTGTTAAACCGCAATAAAAGGGAATTCTATCGTAGATATGTGACAATGGATGAGACATGGCTTCACAATTACACACCAGAATCCAAAAGACAGTCAGCTGAGTGGACAGCAGTCGACGAACCGAATCCAAAGCGAGCAAAGATGCAACAGTCGGCCGGTAAGGTGATGGCGTCTGTATTTTGGGATACGAACGGAATAATATTCATCGACTATCTCCAAAAAGGAACCACCATCAACAGCGAGTATTACTGTGAACTTTTGGATCGATTGAAGGCTGAAATCGCAAAGAAACGGCCACATTTGCAAAAGAAAAAAGTGTTGTTTCCCCAAGATAATGCACCGTGTCACAGATCGATGAAAACGATGGCAAAATTGAATGAATTGGGCTTTGAATTGCTTACCCACCCACCATATTCTCCAGATTTAGCCCCCAGCGACTTTTTCCTGTTTTCAGATCTCAAGAGAATGCTTGCTGGAAAGAAATTTAAGTCCAATGATGAAGTAATCGCTGAAACTGAGGCCTATTTTGACGAGAAAGAGAAATCGTACTATAAAAGTGGTATAGAAAAGTTGGAAAATCGCTATACTCGTTGTATCGCCCTCGAAGGCAACTATGTTGAATAAAAAAATCGAGTTTTGTCAAAATGTTGTTTTTTTCTTACTTATCCTACGGACTTATTGAACGACCTGTTAAGTATGTATTTGATCTTATATTATTTTTTTTCTCTCGAGGGTTACCAATGTAATAAGAACATTTGATTTGAAATTTCAAAGAATAATAGAATTTTAATAAGACTAGTTTAATGAAATTTTTGAAAAATAATGTTAGTTTGATGAAGCCAATTAATGAAATTTTTGAAGAATAATGTTAGTTTGATAAAACCAATTAAATAAATTTTGAAGGATAAAGTTAGATTAAAACTAAAATTTAAAGAAATTTTGAAAGATAATGTTAGTTTTTCCCTTGGAAATAAATAGCTCTTAAGATGATATGAAATCTTTTATTGGATGATGCGAGGTGGGAACTTGAAAGAGTTTCTTTTTGTTGTTGTTTTACACCTTCCTATCTTATCCTATTACTCCTTTCTCATCCAGCATCCCAGTGGTCTACATTAATTTACCTATGCCTTAGTCTTCCCACGCCCCACTATGAGCTTAAGCTGGCTATTCAGACCACTTTAATGTCTCTATGTATCTCACAGTAACATGGTTATTATCCTTGAAACAATATCATAAACCATTTTTTGTTACTTCTTGATTACAGGTATCATGGGAAAATGTTGGATAAAAAGAAGATGAGAATCGCTGAATCCATATATTTCTATGATATGGTTATTAGTATTAAGTTTGATTACTTTGTTTTGATTATAGTTATTATTCAATTTTGCATCCGACACAATATTAGTGGTAGCTGCTCTACATACTAACACTGCATGTGCAAATAAAACACAAAACGTCCAGATAAGATTATTTTTTTTTTTTAAACTTAAACTTTCGATTTTTTTTGGTTCTGTCATATTTATATATATGAATATTTTTTTTGGCTTAAAATCTTAATTCAAATTATCACTAAAACAAATTATGGTTTTGAAATGTCACAAAATACAAACTCAATATTCTGGTATAAAATTGATATATTTTTAAACAATTTATAAATAAAAATAAATAAATATTTAATTAATAGAATTTATTAAGAACTATTATTATAGTTTATTAAATTAAAACTTTAATTTTGCGATCACACACAATTCTTCGATTTGAGTTTATATACTAATTGACTCGATCCAAACAATTTGATCATTTATATATCATATTATCGATTCTCTGTTTCCCTTTCCCCTCTTGTAACAAGCAATTTTCACTAATACAAATAATCATTTATGCAAAAACATGTTTTGCAATGTATTATTAATTGAAACAAAAAAATACAGAAGTAGGGGAAATATGTTTTAAATGGGTGGGTAAAAGGGTAAAATGGCCCCTCTTTAAATTTTCATCTAGCAGGCATTCCATCTATTTTTCTCTAGTGTTATTAGAATTGAAATAAAAAATGCCGGTAAAAGGCGGTTAAAAATGTTATGAAGATTTTTGTCGTTTAACCCTGGTTTTTGACATTGTTTATTTTGAGGTCATTTGATGTTAAAAGTTAATGTGGATTATTTTATGTTACTATATAAGTTTTAGTGGTATATTATCCTATATTTATTAAAAACATAGAGTACTCGCCTGCGTACATGCAATAAAAGAAAATATGAGTAAAAATTGTTTTGCATCATTAAATATTTTGATAAATAAAAAATAAAAAAAATTGAGGTAAACCCGTTTAACTGGGCTGGGCTCATTTTACCCCTAAAGAAAACTTTTATCAAAATAATATTTGATTTTTTTTTACAGACGCCGAGAAATTACGTGAGAAAAACAAATCGTCAATCTTGGAGTGAAAATAGCATGATACGCGCTATTGAAGCTGTAAGAAAAAAACAAATGAGCTTGAGAAAAGCAGCCAGAATTTACGAGATTCTAAGAACGACACTTCAAAGGCGTGTTAAGACACAGAGTGTAGAAAAAACACTTGGACGTTTCAGATGCATTTTTACTCCGCGATAGGAAATTGAAATTTTAGATCATCTTCTACTTTTAGAAAAGAGATTTTTTGGCGCCACCACCCGTGATCTCAGATCGCTTGCCTTTGATCTTGCTGAACAAAACAACATCAATCATCCAATCATCATCATTCGATAAACTAAAAGGGTTGGCTGGCAAGGACTGGCTAGAGGGATTTAGAAAAAGACATCCAAACATTAGATTGAGATCCCCTGAAGCAACATCGATTTCTCGTGCGCAAGGTTTCAATAAGCCTGCTGTTTCAAACTTTTTTTAAAACCTAGTTAATGTTCAAGAGAAGTCAAAATTCAAACCAGCTCGTATCTTTAACGTCGATGAAACGGGAATAACCACGGTATGTTTCATTTTCTACGAAAATGTGTGCAGACGTACACAATACATATAATAAATTTATTAAATTATTTTTTGTTTTTTAGGTTCAATCACAATCATCCAAAGTGTTTGCGTTAAGAGGATGAAAGCAGGTGGGAACTCTCACCTCTGCTGAACGAGGAGTTTTAACAACGGCAGTTATTTGTGTTTCAGCCTCCGGTAATTTTATTCCACCAATGTTAATTTTCGCTCGCCGAAGAATGAAATCAGAACTACAAGACGGAGCTCCTCCTGGTACACACTTTGCTTGTCATCAATCAGGGTGGATGCAAACGGGACTTTTTTCAGAATGGTTTAATCATTTCGTAAATAATGCAAAACCAACAGAAGATGATCCAGCGTTATTGATTTTGGATGGTCAAACGTCACACACCCGCATGAATTTTATAAATATGGCTAGAGAGAATTTTGTGACAGTTATTTGCCTACCTCCGCACTGTACCCACAAGCTACAGCCTCTAGATGTCAGTTTTATGGGACCACATAATACATTCCTCGTGCAGGCTACAGAAAAATATCTAAGAAATAACCCTGGGAGATCAATTTCACAGTTTCAAATATCTGCTTTATTCGGTGAAGCTTTTCTCAAAGCCTCAACTCCTTTGAATGGCATAAATGGATTCAAAAGAACTGGCATATATCCCCTAGATGTGAATATTTTCCAAGATGATGAATTCACTGCAGCTGAAACGACAGATCATGTTGCTGGGAATAATGACCCTGAACTCTCACATTGTTGGGGAAAACCAAAATGTGAGCGCTGCATCTGAGAGACCCTTAGCTAATATCGGTTCTCTACATAACACTATCACACAAAACACCACTCATCTTGATTATGCAAACCTTCAGATGGTGTCAGATAAAATAAGTTTTGCATATAATACAGTAACCACTATTCTTGACACCACCGATCTTCAAGTGAATCCAATAATTTCAACTCAAGCTTAACAATTTTATGGGTCCAACCTAGTGCCAAAAACAACAATTGCTCAAATTGTTCAGACTCAACTGTTATCTCTACCAGAACCTGACTTAGTAAACGCCAAAACTGCCCATACTTTCATTAATTCAACCAAACAACAAATAGAAAAAAAGGAAAAGCTGCTGTTCTGACTGCAAGTCCCTATAAGGATGGGTTGGAGTTATCTTTGGCTGGAAAAACTAAAACAGAGATCAAAAAACGACTTGTTGAAAAGGAGAGGAAAAAAAGAAATTCTACAGTAAAGCCAAAAACCTTGAAAACAAAAAAAAAGAAGACAGAATCGAATTCAGAAGTTGAATGTTCTTACTGTCTCAGCTTGTACAGTAGTTCTAGGCCAGGTGAACAATGGATTCAATGTACGAAATGTTTGAATTGGACACATGAAGAATGCGCTGGAGCTGATAACTCTTTCGTATTATTTGTTTGTTACAAATGCTATTAATGTTCACTATTTTATTTATTATTTTTTTTAACAATTTCTCTTATATTTTAATATAAATGAATTTTTATTTGTATATAATAGTATTATTTAATTAAATCTAAATATTACAGTCAGCCTTTGGAACCCACGACATATGGGGGTAAAAATTTCACCAGCCTTTGGGTTTATTTTGGCCAAAACTACATGTAGTTGCTTAAGGTGTCCGTTCTACCCCACCTTCCCCTACAAACAAATATCCCTACGCCTATTACAATTGAAGAAAATTCCTTAGAATTTCGAATATCGAATTTCTTTGAATATCAATATGTACTATTATTTTAGAGTAAAAATTGAAAATAAACCGTCGTTACAAAATCAATCGTTCATTTTATCGACTCTAGGAGAACCGGGCACTTCGTCAATGACACAATTTAATAAGGATATATGCGAGGGGTTTTTATTGGCAAATATCTCATTTATAAGTTGGAAAACGAAAAATTAAAATCTTTTCTCCAAAAATACACGGACCATGTAATTCCTAGCTAATCAACATTAAAAAAAATTATGTGGTTAAAGTGTATGATGAAATGATGGAAAAAATTTGGAAAAACCTGAAATATGAAAAACTATTGGTCTCTATTGACGAGACTACCGATTAGCTGGAAAGATACGTTGCGAATGTAATTGTTGGAATAATATCAAACGACCAAAACAATTCAAAGAACAAATATTTACTTAACGTAAAAATGTTAGAGAAAACTAATGCCACCACTATTGCCAGGCTGTAGTTAGGTTATTGTTTAAACTTTAAAGTACATAAATATAATTAGTTAGATTAGTTAGGTTATTGTTAATAGGACATAAATATAATTAATAAGTTTATATATAAATTACTGTTCTAGAAAAAGAAGAAAACATTGATGTATTTCTCAATCAGTTGCATCGACGACATTGAAGTGGCAGGCCCGATAGTGAAAATATTAGAAGAAAAACAAAACCAGAAAGAGAGAGCTAAAACAGTCGGATTACTCGACAAATATTATAAACAAATGGCATCACTACAAAAAACCACTAATATAAAATATAAATGGTAATTACTGGTTAAAACTAAAATAATTAACATTAATTAAGAGCCCCACCCACTCCTCCAGTGGATGGTATTAATATTAATTTATTACTATATATAACTGAATTCGTGTTTTGCTTTGTACTTGTTTATGTTAATTTAAATGCTTTTTTCAGATTGATGTTGATTTTCAAACCCTGCATCCGTCAGCCAACAATTTTGAAAAAAATTTAAAAGCTTTTCTGACGTCGTACTTCCTTTGATGAAAAAAACTAAAAATGGACGAACTATCAATGTTAAATAAACTTAAAGATAGAAATAATTGTACAGAAAGTAAGAATTTTATTACTTTTGTTAATCAATTTATTTTAATAAATCAAACTGTTAAAAAAATTAACATTTTTAGATGGAATACACCTTTCTATACTGTATTTATTAAACTTCAAACTACCTCATACGGCATAAGAAACTAGATTCATTGCCAAACAAAGACAGTGCAAGAAATATATAATTCAAGATTCCATAAATTGACTAATGCTTTTTGGAAAGACCGTGCAGGATGTAAAAGAAAAGCTCGATAATTTAATAATTCATGAAAATAGTATAATAAATAAAATTCTTAAAATTTGAAACAACTACAAGTGTTTAATTAATCTATGTAGTACAATGTTTCAATAAGTATCTACAGTAACATCTATACAACATATTAAATCGGCAGATCTATCCAGCTTAACTGTAATGTATAAAAACCTTATGAAAAAGAAGGTTAAAGCTAAAACTCATCTATGGTTCAACAAAACGTGCAAAAGAACAAATTGATTCCTAACTACAATCAAAGAACCATTAAAGCAATTAAAATAGCCGAAACCGAAAATAGCTGATCAGGTACTGATCTCCATCATAAATAATTATGTGCTTTCTAAGAAAATAGCCCATACAGAGCTATCCTAGAAGCTACATACAACAGAATTCGACGTTTCGAGAAATTGTAATGTCGTAAATACGCTAAAACTAAAATAAAGTTCGAATTTTTAAAAAAGGTAATTCAGCAATGATAAATTTCCCTAAAACATAACAAAAAAAAAAACCAAAAAAGGGAAATCATAAAAAAAAACTTCAGCTCTGGTAACTCTCTTTTTTTTCAATAATCATGATGGTTGTCAAAAAAAACAAAATGTAAAATCATTCCGTGTTTAGCTGGCAAACAATCCAAATTTTAAATTTTCAATTAACTACAAAAATAAAAATAATATAAAGAAAAGGAAATACAAAAAAAAATAAGAATAAAAGGAATGAAATTATTATTATTTAGAATAAAGTTGTGTTTTTTTTCCTTTCCTTGATCTACATCGTGTGAGTGGACACATTAATATTGGGAGCCGCCATTACAGATCCGCATATGTATAAAGTTTTGGTGAATTGATAGCAGTAAAGAAAATCTATTATTGTAGTTGGGCTATTATCAGATATATGTATAAAGTTTTGGTGAATTGATAGTAGTAAAGGAAATCTATTATTTTAATTTGGCTATTATCAGAAATGTGTATAAAGTTTTGGTGAATTGATAGCAGAAAAGAAAAGCTACTATTGCATCTAGTTATTGGATTTGTGAATTGGCAGCAGAAAAGGAAAACTATATTCGTGTTTGGCTATTACATGTATATGGAAAAATTTATGAGGTGGCAGCTACCCTGGACGGCCACATCAACAATCAACTAAAAGCAAGTTTTTTTTATTATTATTATAAATTTATATATACATATATATATTCTTTGTTTGTTCATATTCTTACTTTATTAGATTCAATTTTTTTTAATGTTGAGCTAAATTCAGTACAAGACTAAGAGATTCGAAGGCTAAGATCCGTGTGGGGATAATAAATACGACCCGTATACCTTTTGGTTATATTTTTTGTCTAAATTTAATAATATTTCTCTGGAAAAGTCCAATTCAAGACAAAAGTTTTCACAAGAAAAATGAAAAACAATCGAAGAAAATTGAATGTCTCCAAAAAGAGAATCACCAACCATCTCATCCTTCCCAAGAATTCTACACGAGAGTTGAGAACCTTTCAGAAATTGATTTCTCACCTGAGGAAATTGAGTTGCTCTAAAAAGGACTAAAATATGCATCAGACTTTATCGATGTGGAAGTAGCTGTATCTAGCAACACCACTAAGGCATTAATAAACACTAACAACGTCAAGGCCATCTGTGCGGAATTATTCCTCCACAAACCTCATTTTTGTATAAACAAATGAACCCATCAGCGCCAATCCTGTACGGACTCCCCAAACTTCATAAAACCAACATCCCTATTAGACCTATTGTATTGTATTGCAGTGTTCCTGCATACAAATTATCACATCATTAAATGTTTACATTACTTATCTTCGTAATATGTAAGACCATATGATCACTGCTTCAATTAATGATTCGGAGTACAACAGCATTTAGTTATGTTAATAAATTGGAACTACAAGCAGTGTATTGGGTTTTATGATTTAATTAACTCATGTCACATCACACTAACTCAGTTCACCAATCAAAAAACAAAGTGCCAAATTGACAGGTCGGTAATGCAGAATAACTGCTACATTTATTATGCTAGCACCGAACATGTTTCAAATTTAACAATTTATAACTCCATTCTTCGGGTTGGTAGAAATGTCAGGGGTTGGCTGTTTGTGTACCAATTGGAAAAACTTAATATTTATTATTATTAAAAAGTCATTTAAAAAGGGCTAACCATGCTCTCTTATGATGAGTACTTTTCGATTATTTACTTCTAACTCTGCCGTTTGTAATTGAGCTGAGTTATTTTTTATTATTATCGTTTGTTGCGACCCTTCAAACAAAAAAAACGAACTTCCCCTGAACAGTACATAAATGTAACAAAAAAGAGATGTTTTTTTTTATATTCACTAACACATATATATTATGACGCCGTATCTTAAAATGTAAGCCAAGCGAGCGTCATTTTAAAATTAGAAATCGTGCGTTCAACAAAGTTTGTGTTTTGTGTTAAAAGAATATATTTAATAATTTGTAACGTTTGTCTATTCTTCTCATTAAATAATTGAAACACATATATTACATTTCGGAATGTATTAATAAACATCTTAACATTTCTGATATTCCAATTTTCTCTTCTAAATAAAAACTCATAATTCATTTTCTAAAACAACAACTTAAACTTTTCAAATTCAAAAATATTCTCCAAACAACTAAATAACGGAAAGTATTATTTACCTTACTCACCCTAACGAGAAATAGAACAAAAAGTATATTTTTTTCAAGTTGTTAGATCTTTTTTCGTTCATAAAAAAAAATTATTATAAAATGTCAGACAGTGACACATTGAAAAAGATTCCATGTTTCATCACGAATCAGTTTGTGACAAGTTTTATTCTTATAAAAAAAATCAAACAACTTCCATGTTTGTTTTCTGCAAGAAAACATTTTAAAAATAAAATAAAATTCAGAATAAAAACAAAAAAATACTTAAAAACAAAATAAGTTTTTTTATATTCAATAATCAAGTACTATTGTAACATCCTTTTATACAAGTTACATTCCATGAGAAAAAAAGAAGAAATTGAAAGTGGAAAAAAAATCGCATCAAACTCAAGGTCACAGATTGGATGAATTAAAGTTTGAATGGTAAAGAATTACGTGATCACTCAGAGTATAACCAATTAAAGAAACTAGCTGAATCACCGGGAAAGAGGGGAATTACTGGGTGGATGGTGGCAGATTGATTCCGGCATCTAAAGTAAAGACAGAACATCACGCAAAGTTTCAAGAATCACTGTTAGGAAATACAGAAATTGTATAGTACACCGTGGAACTTTGTAGTGATTATTCAACATCCTATATCAAGAATAACAACAGGCAGATGAACCAGACAGCAATAGTTGTAGGATCCAGTTCGTCTCTCTGAGTTTATTCTCTTTTCTTATAAACTAAATTAATATTCTTTATAAATATATATGAACCTTGGTTTAAATTTTCTGACATATAGATATATGTATATATTTGGAATTTGAAATGTTAGGCTACACCTTTTTTTTATATGAGAGATTTCCCAATTTAAGGTTTGTCTGGGAGCAATCGGTGCATCCCCGGTGTAAAGTAATATTATAATTACTTATAAATAATATTATAGTTACGTATAAAAATTCCTTACAATAATAAAGTGGCGCCGAAACAGGGACCCTTTTAAATTTTTATTTTATTAGAAAGAACCGCAATAACGGAAAGCTATTTTGGCGCTAGATTTTTTTTGGAAAACCAGTTGTAGGTTTTTTTAATTTTAATACACATTTTGTATTTGGGCGTTGGCAAACCGGTTCTGGTTTAATTTTTTTTTGGTATACATATTTCGTAAATATTGTTCATAACCATTTATTGTTTTTTTTTATAAATGTATATATTTTTTGGAAAATATATTATATAATTTTTGGAAAACCGGTTTGGTTATTTATTTGTTTTGATAAACCAGATATTGGTTTTTTTTTTCTATTGAATTTTTGGAATTTTATAAATATAAGATATGACAGCAGACAGCAGGGGCATAAGACAGCAGGGGCAGAGAGCCAGGGAAGGGAAAGACGTGGTACCGGTCCGCTCCATTTTTAATGGAGTTCAGAATGTGTGGGGGGACGGAGGGTCCAATAAGACAGTTGGGTCGGGTCTACAGACCTGTGTTGCAAAGAACAAGACCTGGTGATCGAGGCGAGCCAAATCCGTATTCGGTCCAGCTAGTGAGTGAGCTTCTGGAACAGCTGTTCCAAGAACTCCCACTGTCGGAACCGAATGTGGACTGGAGAGAAAGGAGAAGGATCAGTCGCAACAGAAATGCGAATAGGAAGAGAAAAGAGAGAGGAAGAAGAAGGCAGAGAGTCGCTTGACCAAGAATACTCATGTGGTTGAGCTGGTCGAGGAGATCGCCATCTCACCGATCGAACAGGAAGAGGAAACCCTGTTGGAGTGGAGTGGTCCACAGGTGGCTCCTGTGGATAAGCTGGCTGTTGGATAAGTTAGGAAAAAACTTATCTTTTTTATTTTTTTTCTGTCTATTTGAAAAAAAAAACCGTTTTGGGGTAGTACTTTTTTTGGGGATCGTTTTTTATACTGCCAATGTACAGATTGTATATATTATACATATTTTTTTGTATATATTGTACATATTATAGTATATAGTTTTTGTAAATTTTGTAAATAGAATTAGGTATAGGTTATTAGTGTTGTCGAAAATTTTTCGTTGTGTTTAGGTTATAAATAAAATTCTTTCAAAATGGTAGGCCTAAAAAGCAATCCATGGGGCTTCTCCCACGTTTGTCTAATCTTCTCATTAAATAATTGAAACACATATATTACATTTCGGAATGTATTAATAAAAATCTTAACATTTCTGATATTCCATTTTTCTCTTCTAAATAAAAATTCATAATTCATTTTCTAAAACAACAACTTAAACTTTTCAAATTCAAAAATATTCTACAAACAACTAAAAAACGAAAAGTATATTAAACATACTCACAATAACGAAAAATGAAACGAAAAATGTTTTTCTTCAAGTTGCTAGAGCTTGTTTTTGTCTACGTGATAGAATGTCATCTTCAATGGCGATTTAAAAATAAATTAATTCGTGTTTAGCAACTAAACGATAAAGACAAATGTTAAATTTCTCTCAGATTCATAAAAGTTTGCTTAATTTTATTAATTGGTGTTCAATTTTTTTTTAAATAAACACAACAATTTTTAATGAGAAAATAAATACAAAATAATCAAAAGGATAAAATTTAATTTGGAATTTAATTTTATGGAAATTATATTATAAAATTAACAACTAAAATACAACCGTAGTGAAATTTTGATTGATTTATGTTAGTATTGTTATCCCACTCTCGCTGTTTTTCAGGTTAATTGATTTTTCAGGTATGAATATATGGGTAGTGTCTTTTTTGGTTTTAAAATAGATTGTTTTTGTTGTTGTGATCGAAATTATGAAAAAAGCAATAACAATACATATGTTTTTGATTTTAAAGAATGAGTTTGTGTTTTAATCTTATTTTGCAATAAACTCTGCGGGAGGTCGAATAAAAAAACAGAATGAGATTGAAAGCAAAATATGAAAAAGCATGTGAATTGAATTTTGAATCGTAATTGTGTCTCGATATTATCCCACTTTTCTTTTTTGTTGTTGTTTTAATCTGTTGTTTTCCTGTTTGTTATGTAAGATTTAATTTTCTCGACAAAAAAAAAATTGAAGATATTCATGATATATTTTTTGTATGTAACAAAATTGTTTTTGTTGTAGTATTTTGTATTTTGTATCGTAATTGCGTACGACTTTTTACGTTAAATAATTAAGTAAGATTTCGATTTTTTCATTGGGGCACATGTGTTGTTCTAGTTTTCTGGTTGTTATATAAGATTTGTGTATAAAGCGACCAGAAGAATTAGAACAAATTGTGTTTTAAAACAAAAACTTTTTGTTTGGAATTTTAGACGGCTGCCTGAAATAAGTTGTCAATTGAAAACTAAAAAATTATAAATAGATGTTCGAAATGCACCATATCATTTATTTCAAAAAATATGTTTAATGTGGAACAACCTTTTACCATGCAGATTTCTGGTCCTTCTTCTTCGGGGAAGACCACATTTGTATTAAAGTTCTTGCCACATATTCACGGTATAAAGAAACTGGTTTGGTGCAAAGGTGAAACTAATTCGGTCGATCTAAAAGATTTCGATTTTGAAGATATTGAAATGTTAGACAACGTCCCCGAAAATTTTGATAATCTAGAAAACACATTAATCATCTTGGATGATTTAATGACTGAGGCGTATAATAAAAACGTTTGTGAATTATTTACCAAGGGTTCACATCATCGAAATATATCTGTTATATTAATTACCCAAAATGTGTTCCATCAAGGAAAATTTTGCAGAGACATTTCGTTAAACTGCAAATACTTAGTTATGTTTAATAACCCCCGAGATAAATCTCAAATCTACCCGCTTGCTAGACAAATTTATCCAGAAAATATCAAAGAGTTTGTAAGAGTATATAAGGAGGCAACTTCAAAGCCTTACGGTTATTTATTTATGGATTTGACGCAATCGTGCAACGACTTATTTCGCTTCCGCTCGAGTATTTTTAATAAAGATTATCAAGAGTGTTATGCGCCATCTAAACTAGTATCAAAGCTAAAAAGGAATGAAGCGGCTCATGGTACACAAACATACGTTACATATGTTAAGAAATTGTAAGCCCCGTATACGTAAATTTATATTAGAAAAAAGTAAAACAGATTTAATCAAAGCCTTATATGAAGTGTGTTTAAATGTTTTAAATGGTAATGTCAATATCGATAACAACTGTAAAACTCGTTTGAAGAAACATAAGGGTGCTTTACGTAAAATTGATTCCAAATCTAATTTATCGGTGAAACGTAAGGTGCTAGTACAAAAAGGCGGATTTTTGCCTATTATCTTATCAGCTGTTTTATCTGGGGTTATTGGAAAGTTATTGGAGGAAGTTACAAAATGAGTTTACAACGTATGATTGTTGTTCATCCTGATACATTTGAGCAGTGGAAAAAAATTATGTTAGAAGACAATAAACTATCGGCATTAGATCGTGAAATGAAAAAGATTTTGTACAATAATAAACTAAACGATATCGATAAATGGAACTATTACCGGCAAAGTCTTTTGAAAATGTTAAATGTGAAAAGAAGACCAATTGGAATAAATCATTTTCCAGGCTTAAACTCTAGCGTTGTATTAAATAAACAGACGCAAGCTGATAGCGATGTTTTAAATAACCAGCTAAAGGTGGATGGAAACACGCAAACGAAGATTTTAAAAGTGCGTAACGCAAAAAATCAAACTGAAACGTCTGAAGGTCGAAATATTGCAACACAAACTAAGATGATGAAACAAATTCAAGAGCCTAAATCATTTGATGAACTGTTTGAAACATCGAATAGATTTTCTAGTTTTGAAAATGCGGATAATAATGACGATCAGAGTTTTCGTAGTTTTGATGAAATTCAAGAATTAGATATGGATGATAGCGTACGACGAAGAGCTCTAGAAGGGCAACCGCCCGATGTAAGAATATCGAAAGAAAGACTTTCTCTAAATCCTCAAGAGTACAGGGTATTTGAATTGAATACGGGAGAGAATGTGAACGTTCCAGTTGAACGCCGTTTCACACGTTCTACAACAAAAAGGTCGAGGGTTGATCCAACGCAAAGTGTTATAAATTTTCCCAAACGGAAAAAAACAAAAAGTGAAACGAGCACACCAAAAAAAAAAACACAAAAAACAAAATCAAAACAACAAACGATTCCCTGGCAAAGCTATAAAAGTTAAGTTTATAAGTGTTAATCATCATTCAGATTTTTGATGTTATCACACGACGTCTACAATGCTAGCTGATCAAAAATCTTTTTATATTACATTAACAAGTAACAGCTCTCTGGATTTTTATCCGCATAACACACTATCAAGATTTACTGTTAAACTTCCTTATTCACTTAACTTGAAGGGTGACGATCACGCAGAATGGTATATGGGTGTATCAAAATTTCCTTGCACCTCTATAATGAAGAAACGCGGAAAAGATCCGACTATAACGTTTATTGCAGAACGAGGTAATACTGGTGTAGAAATATTAGATATATTAAGACAGTATCCAACTTTATTTGCAATCGTTAAACATGAAGATTTTTTCGATCGATATTTTGAGTCTGCTGACGTGCCTTTTTACGTTTTTTCAAAAGATTTCGTTCAAGTTGGTGTTGATAAACGCAATTTTAAATTAAAATTTAATAAAGAATACACAATGAATCTACTCTTTGACTACTTATTTTCACAAATTGATAAAACTAAATGGAGCAAAGTTGTAAAAAATTTACAAGAATCGATTGCTATTAAACCACGGTGTGTTTTAACAAATTTAAATCGACTTGACAGCACCTATGAATTTTATTCATGGATATGATAGTAAGACCCTTCAGGAACCTATTCCAATTGGAATCAAAATCTGAGATTTAGCCGTTTATTTTTTTTGCTAATTTTAAGTTTTTTATCGACATTTTATTGAATTTACCCGTATTATGATGTTCTAATGTTGGAATAACAAGTGTTTATGGTTTTACAAATAAAAAATATGATTAGTTATAAACTAAAGATAATTTATTTATACTTTTGAAGTGTAGGTAAAATCAATTTTACACATATTAAAGCAAAATAATCAACAAATATACACATATGTATATAACTAATCGCTTTTCATAGCTTACATTGTAAAATTTTTGTAGTAGACTTGTATACAGGCTCAATTTCTTTGTTTACATTTTACGCATACCAAATAGTATAGTATACATAGTACTTATACACCGATATAATCGGCAGTGATTACTATCGAATTTATCTTTCTATCAGTATTGTTTCGTCTGTAGCTTAATGAACAAGTGTATGTTGCAGTATTCGTGTACAAGTGTAAAAAAAATGTACAAGTGTACAAGTGTAAAAAAAATGTTACGTCACTCAAAAGATCATGCGTATACTCATGAAGAAAATCGTACAAAAGTGTGTTTATTGTGCCAAAAGAAGAAAAAAAATATGATAAATAT
The DNA here is from genome assembly GCA_963693315.1 of Diogma glabrata. Taxonomy (NCBI): domain Eukaryota; kingdom Metazoa; phylum Arthropoda; class Insecta; order Diptera; family Cylindrotomidae; genus Diogma; species Diogma glabrata. The sequence goes on from OY856186.1 coordinate 309,872,618, forward strand.
AGGATTAAAGCTTAAAAGTTCAATTGCAAGTTATACTTCTTACGATGAAAATGACGCGCGTTTACCAACTGTTATATGTACCCAGTGTAAATTAAACTTTTATCAAGAGCGAAAAAAAGAAAATGCAAATATTTCTTTTCCAGATTACTCAACATACACTTTTCCTCTTAAAAATACTAGATCTAACTCACAGGATAAATGCCAATGCACTCTTTGCAATATTGCTAGAGAAGAAAAATTTTTCGTGATCGTGCAAAAAAAAGGTATTGCACCTGAAAATAGTGTCGTACAACAGTGTCAAAAGTGTTTATCAGAAGTGAAACGAGGGAAAGTTCATAAATGTGACAATACCGAAAAATTTAAAAATGTTAAAAATTATGTGAACGATTTACTTCCTCCTGAGGCCAAAGAACATTTAGTAGTCGATTTATTAAAAAGCAAAAGTAAATCTGAAAGTTCAAACACCTCGAAAAAAGATAGCGTAGTTAGTTTATCACAAAAGCGTGGTAAATCTTTAAAAGTATTATTAAACCCAAACAATCAAGAGTCCTTGCATACTATTTCGGTCGATGACATGTTAAAAATTCAAATTACTCATGGATTAAGTGCTAATGAAACTTGTAGTATAGCATCTTCTCTACGCGTTGCGACTAGAAAAAGAAAGTTAATTGAAAAAGATTTAAGGGCAAAATTAAGTAACCAAAGCCATCTTCTTGACCCGTTTTTTTACGTAAAAAAACTGCCATTCACCAAGTCATGTGGTAAAAATATTTCTACTGAAATAAAAGATTTTGTGCTATGTAATGATGTAGATGCATTATGTAGATATGTAAATGAGTATCGTAAAAATAACGAAGTGAAAATAAAAATAGGTATAGATGGTGGTGGAGGATTTTTGAAAGTATGTTTGTCAATTCAAAGTGTTGACGACTGCGTTTTTGTTGAAAATTTAAATAAAAAATCTCGTACTAAATACAGCCAAGGTATAGCAGCAAATAAGTTTAAAGACTCTGGTGTGAAGAAATTACTAATTATAGGCATAGTAGAAGGACTTCAAGAAAATTATGATAACGTTTCTGTGCTGTGGTCTCTTTTAAATTTGAATAAGCTCAATTATACTTATACAATTGCTGCAGATTTAAAACTTATTAATTTGTTAGTAGGTATTATGTCACATGCAAGTACTTTCCCTTGCCCATGGTGTAATGCACCAAGAAGTAAATTACACGACTGTGGCATTTACAGAACTATTGGTCACGTTATAAAAAATTATGAGCTTTGGAAAGGAAATGGTGGTAAAAAGGACAGTGCAAAGTATCATGAAAACTGTGTGAATTATCCTGTTTTCAAGGACAGTGAAATGTTTGGTGAAGAGACTGAAATAATTCAAATAATTCCTCCTCCTGAATTACACTTAATGATTGGTATAGTTAATACGCTATACAAATACATGTCTTTAGAGTTCAAAGAAGATAGTGAGAAGTGGGCTCAAGATTGTAACGTTACTAGAGAGATAACTTATGGCGAACCTGCTTTTGCAGGAAATTCTTGTAAAACTTTGTTAAATAAAGTAGATGTTCTTCGAAGAAATTGTAGTGTAAATTGTTTGAAATATGTTAAATGTTTTGCTGATTTCCGATCAGTTGTTGATTCGTGTTTCTCCGAAAAGTTACATTCAAATTTTGTTAATAAAATAAATCAATTTCGTCAAAGTTATTTAGATTTAAATATTAACGTTACTTCTAAAGCTCATGCCGTATTTCATCACGTATCATATTTTTGTTTAAAAACTAACAAAGGACTTGGATTCTTTAGTGAACAAGCGATGGAATCTGTTCATTGTGACTTGAAAAAGACGTGGATGAAACGTAAAATAGCTAGTACACACCCTCAGTTTGCGAATCATTTGTTAAAAACTGTATGTGACTACAATGGTAGTCATTTGTAAGCTATGAAAAGCGATTAGTTATATACATATGTGTATATTTGTTGATTATTTTGCTTTAATATGTGTAAAATTGATTTTACCTACACTTCAAAAGTATAAATAAATTATCTTTAGTTTATAACTAATCATATTTTTTATTTGTAAAACCATAAACACTTGTTATTCCAACATTAGAACATCATAATACGGGTAAATTCAATAAAATGTCGATAAAAAACTTAAAATTAGCAAAAAAAATAAACGGCTAAATCTCAGATTTTGATTCCAATTGGAATAGGTTCCTGAAGGGTCTTACTATCATATCCATGAATAAAATTCATAGGTGCTGTCAAGTCGATTTAAATTTGTTAAAACACACCGTGAAACCTTCACAATCTTTATCAGAGCAAAAACTAACGATGTTAAAGAAACGTGTCAAAGTAATTTTACCGGAGCCCCTCCCAGAATCTGAAGCTGTACCGAACTATATGTGTATTTATTGTGATATAGTGCGACCTCAAATGTTTGGTAATATAATGGCTAGAGGGTTAGTAATGCATCCCGTAAAATATAAAAGGCATTTTGAGAGTTATCAAAACTGTGAAATAGGAAAAATTCAATATGCACGACTCGAGAGAACACTGATTACAGATATCAGTCTACTATTAACGGATGAAAATGGGGAACAGATAAATTTTAAAAATGATTTATTTTGTACAATGGTTGTTTTACATTTTCGTAAAGGTATATAAAGAGGTGAAGCTGTTTTTAAATTTTATTACAATGCATAACGCTTATCTAAAATATTACGTTCAACAACACGGTGGAAATAATCCAACCGCCAACGATGAATTTGGAAATGTGTTAAAATTGCCTAAAGTATATCAGCGAGGTCGAGGGATTGGTAGTGTATTTGCTAGTTTCTGGAAATATCTTCAACCGCTTCTAAAAAGAGGTGCAAATTTTTTAAAGAACGAGTTAATTGACACGGGTTCCGACATTTTAAAAAATATAAGCGCACAAAAACCGATACAAAATATTCTTCGTGATCGATCGGTGCAAGTTGTTGACAAATTAAGAGATAAGACAATCGGTAAAATAAATGCAATGGCTGGAACAGGCATCGAAAAGCGCAAAAGAAAAAGATTCAAACGAAGCTTGAAAAACCCAATAAATAAGAGAGCAACTTCTGAAAAAAGACAATCGAGCATCTTAGCAGCTCGTGTAAAGAAGCATCTACCAAATAAACGCACGCCTAACAAAAAACCACGCGTTTTAGATATTTTTACATAATTTAAAAACTTAAACAAAATGTCTTTCCGAGAGTGTATGAAATCCGAATTGGATCTTTTCGCACCTCGTAACATTCAAACAAACATTGTGAAAACCGAAGAAGTTGCCTACAAATCTTTAACTAGTTTAGAAAACCAATCGATCATTGAATTCGTATGTCATGGACACAGTGATATGTATTTAGATTTATCGTCCATAAACCTATGTGTAAAACTGCGTCTAACCAAAAGTAATGGTGGATTGTACACGGATGCGGATACATCTCAACCAACTGTAATAAATAATATGCTGCATTCACTGTTTCGTCAGGTAAATGTTTCGTTGAACGGAAAAAACATAAATTCCTCAGACGGTAATTACAGTTATAAAGCGTACATTGAAACATTATTGAATTTTGGTGAGGATGCGAGCAGGACGCATTTGGAGTTATCGGGGTTTTATCCGGATACCAAAAAACTTGATACCTTGCCACCATCTCAAGAAGGATTGTTGAAAAGACACAGTTTAGTGAAAAATAGTAACATTGTTGAGCTGTACGGAAAAGTGCATGCAGATATGTTAAATCAACCGCTATTGCTTTTGAATAATGTTGATGTGAGATTAACTTTTACGCTCAACAAACCTGAATTTTATCTTATGACTGATGCGGCAACCGATGACACATCTATAAAAATACTTGAGGCAACAATTTACGTTAAACAATGTGCAATTAATCCTAATGTTTTAATCGCGCATCATACGATGCTTGAACAAACAAATGCAAAATATCATTATAAGAGATGTGAGGTGAAATCATATACGATACCTGCAAGCGGTAACTCCTTAAATTTGGATAATATTGTGTTGGGGCAGATGCCAACAAATTTAATATTTTTTATGGTTGATAATGATGCATACATTGGTTCGAAGAAAAAGAATCCTTACAATTTCAAACACAATAAAATGGCTTCGTGCACTTTGTATGTAAATGTGGTTCCAACACCTAGTGCATCTATAACAACCTCATTTACCGGTGGTGATTCGTGTGCGCGTGCATATTCGACAATCTTTTCTACTATGGGTATACTGCACTCACCTCAGGGCAACCTTATCACAAGAGAAATGTATGCATCCGGCTATTTTATGATCGCGTACGATCTCACACCGGATTTAGCATCCAACGATGGCTGTTCATCTTTAGTCAATCAAGGAAATATACGTTTTGAGGCCCGTTTTGATGCACCGATTCCTAACACCTTAACATGTTTAATTTACATGGAGTATGATGCTAGCTTGGAGATTGATCAAAATAGAAACATTATTTTAGATCAGTAAAATTATAAATAAACAAACTTCAGATTTAACTACACATTAAGACATTATGAATACAGCAGAGTTAACTATAGCCCTACAAAAAAATGCTATCACAAAAAAATATTTTCGTGGTGTGTACGCAATTGATCAACTGCCTAAAACAGTCTTAAATAAACCCGCATGCTACGTTGTTAATACTGATCCATCACACAAACCGGGAACACATTGGGTGGCAATTCATTTTCCATCTGGAGCTCGTGCCGAGTTTTTTGATTCGTTTGGTAGAAAGCCATTCGATCGTAGATTCCGCGCTTTTTTGTTAAACAACTCAAAGTCATACATTTACAATCCATAACTACAAAATCGATACAGTTTAATGTGTGGTAAATATTGCTGTATCTACCTCCATCATAGATGTAGTGGAAAATCAATGAAAAGTTTTTTAAACGGATTTGCAGCCGATATGTCTGACTACAACGATCGCATCGTGAATTTTGTCTATAAAAAGTACTTTAACAAAATGGCAAAGAAAAAACGGTGAACGAACCAAATAACAACTCGTCCAGCTTGAAAAACATAATCAAACTTGTTCAATGTAGGTAAAAGTGTGTTATTAAATTTTTTAAATCAACTAATAACAAAATTTTATTTTCAGACTTTCAAAACCACTGCAGAAAAAATTCAAAAAAAAAAATAACATCAAAAAAAAAAAATTTAAAAAAAAAAAATATAAAAAAAAAAATTAAAAAAAATATTAAAAAAAAAAAATTTTAAAAAAAAAATTTAACAAAAAAAAAATTTTAAAAAAAAAAATTTAATAAAAAAAAATTTAATATAAAAAAATTTAATAAAAAAAAATTAATAAAAACAAAATGAAACAATTTTTTTACTAATTATATTATTTTTTTTAATATGTCTCAAATATTTATACACAGATTATTATATAAGTCACAAATCAGCTTATTTTTAGACAAAATTGGTAGCTCGTTAAATAATCTCGAATAGTTGCATTGGTTTGTATTTTCGTGTGTTGGCGTAAAAAAGTCTTTGTAGCCCAGCTTTGTGCAATTTTGTTGAACACATTTTTGCATATATAAATTGTAATAGGCTCTTACATCCTTGTAAGTTAGCCTATACCAACTAAATATTGAGTGAATCAAAGGCGTCAACTCTTGCAATCTGCCCCATTCTTCTCCATTCAATTGTATTTTAAAAGATTTATCGGAAAAGATTACATACTTCTTCCCGTTGTTGTACGATAATCTGTATCTGTTGTCTTTCCTGGCTAGCATTTGTTTGAATTTTTCGATGTCATCTTCCTCAAAATATTGTTGAACTAATCCAATTTGGTTGAAAAATAGATTCCAGTCATCCCAAGCAAAGCAAATAAAATCTTTATCATTAATCAACAGCAGTTGTGGTTTGAAAATTTCTGTATTGTAGCCAATTACAATGAAACATGATTTATTGTCGTTTAAAAAATAAACATACGACAGCAATAAATCTGGTTTACGCATTTCTAACTTCTTAACTTTTTCCTTAACAATCCTCTCCATTTTTTACTGTGAAGTACTCAGTAGAAAAGAACTTAATAAACTAAAATCAAATGAATTTAACAACACTTACTATTTGATCAACAGCATTGAACATTTATAAATAGCCGGCGTCGTGTGGAAGCTATTAGAACAACCAATAACTTCAATCAAAATGGAGCGCCAAGAAGTGATAAACGAATTACACAAACAAGCAAGAAAAAATTTCGAAAGAAGAAAAGTTATTACAAAAGGAATAGATGATCTATGGCAAGCCGATCTTGTTGAATTAACTGCATACAGCAAATATAATAATAATTATCGATTTCTTTTGGTGATTATCGATACTTTCTCTAAATTTTGCTGGGTATCACCCCTTAAAACTAAAACAGGTCGAGAAATTTCTGGAGGAGAACTGCAACAAATAATGGAAACGAATCAAAGGTTTCCAAAACATCTTCAAACGGACATGGGGAAAGAATTTTATAATAGAGAATTCAAAAATTTAATGGAGAAACACAATATAAACCATTATTCTTCATTTAGTTTCTTAAAAGCTAGTATAGTTGAGAGACTAAATAGAACTATAAAACAACGAATGTGGAGAATGTTTAGTTTTCGTGGCTCTTATAAATGGATAGATATAATTACCGAAATAGTTAATGTGTACAATCGGAGTAGACACCGAACTATAAAAATGGCCCCCATTGATGTATCGAATAAAAATGAATCTTATCTTCTAAAAAATGTTTTTGATTACAAACCAAAACTGGGTAGAGCAAAATTTAAGAAAGACGATTATGTTCGAGTTAGCAAACATAAAACAATTTTTGAAAAATCTTATACTGCAAATTGGTCTCCAGAGATTTTTCAAATAGATGAGGTAAAAAATAAATTTCCTGTAACATATTTGTTAAAAGATTTTAAAAATCAACCAATTTTCGGACGATTTTATGAGCATGAATTACAAAAGACAAAACATCCTGACATATATTTGGTAGAAAGAGTTTTACGAAAGAAAAAAAATCAACTTTACGTAAAATGGTTAGGTTTTAATAAAACACACAACTCTTGGATAAATAAAAATAATTTTATTTGAATTTAACACTTATTCTATATTTACATTTCGTATTTATTATAATTATATTTATTTTTGTTTTAAACCTATTTATTACATAGTAAAATACAATATTACTATTAAAAACGAGAAAAATTAAAACATTTTTTTAAAATTAGGTTAAAAAATAAAGCCAAATGGGATTGTTTTATAGTCATCAAGACAAATTCGCTTGTTATATGTAAACCCAAATTTTTTAATTTCAGGCTGAGAAACTACTTCTAATATTTTCCGTCTCTTAATTTTTTTTGGTCACAGACCGTACGAAAGCCTTCATCACTAACATTGGTTACAATGCTCTTTAAAGTATAAAAATTCAAAGATTTTTGCGTTTCAACATTTAGTGTTATGCCTTTACACTTTGCCGTCTCATGATATTCCTCTTTATCAGGATTGAACGCAATAAACCCATAGCTTTTAGGCCCTGTACTAACAAATTCAGTAATATAGGCGTTTTTTCCGTATCCTGATAATTCGTCGGTTAAATCACCTACAAAATTACCCGTTTTAAGCACTCCTTCATTTGACACGTCTTCTATAAAAATAATTGAATCGGTATAACAATAGAGAAGTTTTCCTTGAACTTTCGCTTACTCTTTGCAGGGCTCCCGTTTTAAAGTCAGATTGAAAAAAATGGAAAAAATGGAAATTTTTCGCTAAAAAAATGGAAAAAATGGAAAACAAACAATTTAAAATGTGTAATACATAGGGTATCTTAGAATATTACGGTAAAAAAATCCCTGTTTTTTCAGGTTATCCAGACACGGTTTTTAATTTTTTCAGAAAATGTTTAAACTACGGTATTTTATAATTGATAGAAAAATTAATAAAAGTGTACAATTATTCATTTGTTAACACTTTTAATCGTTAATATAACAAAAACCTTGACTCGAAAATTTCAGATTGGACGATTCTCGTACATATTGTTTTTAAAATTGAAATAAAATGAATTGTTAAATTATTTTTATGAAGAAATGGAACTAAAAGATTATTTGATTGAATCTGAGTACAAAATAGTTGCATTGCATCTCATAAGTAAACAATATAAAAACAGATAATTTTTAATCCAATAATTCATCTTTAAGTGTTTCAGAAACTAAATTTTTAGTTTTAGTAACTTCATTAACATATTTCTTAAGACCAGGTGAGAGTAAAGAGGCTTGTTCAACCATTTTGAACAAAGTTTCGTGAGGAATATTTTAATATTTTTCATCGGCTTTTCGATTAGGAGCATTGAAAGTAAGCAAATAAATTATAAGCGAATCAGATCATACAAATTCAACCACAGATCAATTCGTTGCTTTAACTCCAGCGTTAAATGCATTACTAATTTTACGTAAGCCGCAGCTGCCCAGATTCAGAATTTCTTTATTACTCGAATCATGTGCTAAGTCCACCTTTAGATGTCAAATAGATTTTAAGTTAACATTAGTTCCGTTCATCGAAACTTGAATCCAAGTATTGGTTCATGGAACGCATAATATGAAAGTTTCTTACAAATTTTCGGCAGTAGTATGTCCCAAATAGATTGATATTAAACAGGTAATCGTTCGTGATTTGTTTTTATCACCATTCTCTATACCATCATTCTTACAATATCAATTTACTGCTTTAGACTCTCATATGCAAATAAGTTACAGCAAAATATATTTTTTGAATTGAGTCGATTCAGTTCGATATAATTATTAATTCTATATATCATTGTACCGGTACCTTGGAATTTAGTTAGTTTTAATTCTCGTTCAATTTCACTGACAGAAAACATTGTCTTCATCATAGAAACGCTAATTACAAAGATCAAATACCACAATGTAACACAATGAATAATTTAGGTCACGACAAGTGACATACAATTGTAAACTTTTTATTTATAAACTGTTCCTAATAGGAACGATATTCTTTTTAGTATTTTTCTGGTGAAAATTTATGTTTTTAATTATGAATAATTTATTTAAATCTAGCATAAGTTGATCAATATAACACGTAGGCTTTCTATCGTCTTGGACTTCACACAGTTCGGAGTTTACTAGCTTGCAGTTTCACACCTGCATATTATACGAAGTGAAAGTAATAACTAGAGATGTGACGATATTTAGGTAGCAGCTACTTTTTCACTGTTACTCAAAAGTAGCAATCACTGCCTGTTACTAAATATTTAAAGTAGCAGCTCCTATTATTTTGTTCGCTGTGAATTTTTGAAACCAAAAGTAAAGTAATTAAAATACTTTTAAAGTAAAACTACAACAAGAACAGGAAAATAAAATCACTTTGATTTCTAAAAGTAACAGTTTCTATTATTTGGTCGCTGTGATTCAGACTGCTGCTTTGGTATTTTTTTCTTTTAAAATAAAAATACGAACAAGAAAAGAACAGGAAAATAAAATCACTGTGATTTCTAAAAGTAACAGTTCTTATTATTTGGTCGCTGTGATTTAGACTGCTACCTGCTACTTTAGTATTTTTTTCTTTTAAAATAAAAGTACGAACAAGAAAAGAACAGGAAAATAAAATCACTGTGATTTCTAAAAGTAACAGTTCCTATTATTTGGTCGCTGTGATTTAGACTGTTACCTGCTACTTTAGTATTTTTTCTTTTAAAATAAAAATACGAACAAGGAACAGGAAAATAAAAAAATCGCTGTGATTTCTTTGATATCACTAAAAACATTGATATTTAAGTAACAGTGATTTTTTGTTTTTTGTTCGTATTTTTTTATTTGAAAGGAAAAAAATTGTATTTGAATTAGTATATATTTGAATTAATAGAATAATCAAAAATACATTGAATGTGCATTGAATGAACTTTATTTTCTTTAAAGATAATGAATACATATAATACAAAAACGTTATTTGATAATATTACATACTTGACTTTGGACTTTTTTCTTTACTTTTTAAAAATCACACCTGTTACTAAAGTCGCTGTTATTTTTCACAGTGATTTGAAAGTAGCAGTAACAGTTTGTAACAGTGACTGAAAAGTAGCAGTTTTGCCCATCTCTAGTAATAACTGCAAGTCTGGTTTACCATCATCATCATGAACCGTACTCCACTAGGAAGCATATGGAAATATATTACGGAAGCTTTTTAAAATACATTTCTTTGCACATTTTGTTCTCATTTACACATTTAGTGGTTGCATTCGGCACATTTAGTGGTCGCCGAATTACAATAACATATTATTGTATGTGCAATAGTATTGCAAACCTCATGGATAATTTTTTAATTAATTTAATAATTAGAAAAATACTAAGATCCATTTTATGTTTCCCAAACCTTCGCCAGAAATCGAACGCAGTTGTTTTGTGTTAAAAGGAAAGCGTGTTAACACTTGAACCACTTCTGTTATTTGGATTTAATAATTGTTCATATTATATAATCATGTAGTATAGTTGTAATTGAAGCCATTTTGAAAACATTTTTCGTTAATCGATTCCACCAGTATACGAAATGAGAAAAGAAGGAATTGGTATAAATAGATGTTTCCACATATGAGACCTCTAAGGTATGCTTATAAGAATGCCAAGATTGGCTTGTGGCTCGTGAAGATCTACGTAATAGAGAGATTAAGTGATTAATTTCTTTAGAGCATAGCGTAGTATAATGTAAATGCTCCAACAACTCTTGAATGATCGGCTTCAACACGCCTATGAACTCTGTCGACAAAATTTAGATGTTTCTGGTATACTGCAACCCATAAATTGGGGTAGAATTCGTGGATTGGTCGTATAAATTCTTTATACATCGTAGTTATTTCAGATGGAGACAAAAATTTGACTACAACGTACGAAGCCAAGTCGTTGGGACTCTAATTTCGCCACAGAACAAATGTGATCATGCCATTTTCGTTTGTGGTTTATATTAGTAGGAAATAGTTAAGTGCAGGTGAGTTTAATAATGCTAGTCTGGAAAACTTTTCAAAACAGGAGCTATAGAGTGAGGTTTTATAGGACAAAACTAGAATTAAATGTCATAAGGTTCAGTATACACCAGTTCCGATTGATTCAAGATCTAGATTTTAGTCCAGAATTGATTTAAGATCCAAGGATTGAACCATTTTTCTACGAGTATAATTAGCAGTTAGACTAGATGGCTGTTTCTTCTTTTCTTCTTCATTCTCTTAATATATGAATGTTAGATAGAACTTCGGAAGAGCTATATATTGGGTTTGTGGTGCTAGATAACAAACCGTTAAAAAAGATCAGAAAAAGGGGTGGCGAAAGAACCGAACCCTGATTAATGCAGGCTTGAATTGAGAAATTATCCGAAACAACACCAACTACTAAGAGATCTCTGGAGTAAAAAGACTAAAAATAAAATTAATTTGTTGATAAGAGCCGATGCCAAACTCTATCAAACGCCTTGGATATATCAAGGGAAATGTTATGAGACTCACCAAAGTCATGAATTGCTACACCCTATTTCTCCATGAGGACTGGATTAGGTGCAGTGATGAAGATATTATCAATTGTGTCTTTAAGAGAATTAAACGCGTCCAATGGGGTGATTATGGTGGTAAGGATAACTACGGTGTAAATAACACAAATAGATGTCATGTTTATTTGCGCTGACTTTGAGACAGATAAAGCAGAATACAGAAATACTACTTGTTTCAAACTGGGGGAGCTTTGTATGTTTAAAATCCTTGTGTATATATGTATATCATTACAACACGGTGTTTAGAGCTCCGGCGAATTATTTTACAGCCGAATCGTACATTATTGATATTTGAAACTTGTGTTTCACCTAGCTCAAGTAAATGAGGTTTGTTTTGGTTGAGATCGTATTGGATGCCAAGAAAGTTTTTTGAGATACCAAGGATGTTAATGATATCGATTACGAAGTTGGAGAACGAAGCTAAATAATGGTTAAATAAACAGATTAGTAGGAGAAATAATAAATACCAAAACCAGAAGGAAGAAATAGAGTAACACAACAAAGGCCACAAAGATTCGTTTGTGGAGAAAATAAAAGGTACTTCAAAAAAATTGAGGTTGGGGATGTGTACAATTATTTCTCAACAAGTGTACAAGCATTTCTCAACGTTTTGGATCATAACCAGTCTAACTGGGCAAACAAAAATGTCCGTCTGTATGCCATTGAAATGTTTTAGGGAAAATTGAAAACGACAGATATTTCAGTCTTCATCAATCACTATACCAAACCCTTCGGCCTTCCCACAGACCAAAGTTTTTGATATATCGTAGTAGGAGGTTTTAAGTCCATATTTTATAAATACTTTGAGATTGTTTATCGAAATTTATGATATTTAATGAAATCTTCGGGTTTGCATTAGATTTATTCGGGTTTATGTTTTGTAGTAGTTGGCAACCCAACCCTATTCTAATATAAATGTCCATGCAAAATTACATTTGTCTGCAGGTTAACAGAACAATATTTTAATTTAAGTTTTCAGCGTTTTTTATAATAAATAAGGTACTTTTTGTCGACTTTGTCGGTGTTTTTGGATGCCAACGTTTCGGTAGCGGCTTTTGCTCTTTATATATTAAGGCAAAATTAACAAAACTGCAGTCAAATTCTGTAACTGTGAAGCGGTGAAGTGATAAAAATTTCTTCGTTTCTTTTCATTAAAAAACTAATCATTTCACCGCTTCACAATTACAAAATTTGGCTGCTGGTGCTGGACGGAGCAAAGAAACAAGTTTCATTTTCTTTCACTTTCAAAACGACAGCATCTAAAAAAAGCACCAAAAGTGCTTAAAATTTAATTATTATTCTGTTGTAAACAAAGATAATGTTACATGGACATCTATATTAGAATTAAAACTATGTTTATAACTTTTAATTACCATATTAATGTACATAAACATTAGCTGCATTTCATGAAACAGTGTGATCCGGATCCGCTTAATTTTTACATGTAAACTGAGATCCAAAAACAAAGTTGGATCTCATTTTACATGTAAAACTTATGCGAATCCGGATCACACGGTTTCATGAAATGCAGCTAATGTCTTTTATATAAACAGAAATATCCATTCAAATAAAATCTAGAATATAAATTGGTTTAGTGCCCATCTCAATTAGTTGGAGATTGTCGTCCAAACTAGTAGATCAGTAGAGTATGGAAAACAGTAAAATATGTGTTCGTAGAGTAAACTTCAAACTAAACAATATACACTAGAATTGAAAATTGAATAAAAACAACAATGTCTAACTTATGTAGATCTGATAAATGATGATGAAATTTCAACGTCAAATAGCATCGCTTCATATAGAAGAGAAATGGAGTTTTACTCTCACAAAAGTTGAACATATTCGAATTTCAAAATATTTGAATTGCATAATTCAAATTACTTTTTCCTCAGTTACTTGGGTTTAATTACTAAAACTATTAATTGATCGACGAAAAGGTTATCGAGGTTTATATCGATAAATTAATTATTTGCTCACATATTCTCCTACTATTTCCCTGAATTTGCATTATATATAAAACTAGTTGATGAATAACGATGGAAAAGTTTTTTAATTAATATAAAAATGTGTATATGTATTTTAAAAAAATGTTTAAAAAAATGGAAAAAATGGAAAAATGACGGAAAAAATGGAAAAAAATGGAAAGAACCAAAAAAAATGGAAAAAATGGAAAAAATGGATTCGGCGGGAGCCCTGTCTTTGTAAAGCTTAATTCGAGCATTAGCCGTAGTAAATGCGGCCACGGCTACGGAAGCGTGTTTAAGCGGTATAACAAAATCATTACTTCAATGTTTCCATTTCACCCATAGAACATTTTCTACTGGAAACACATCAGTAATTTCAACTCCTGGGGATGATATTAATTTGTACAATTCAGAAACTGTATGAATGATGGCCGTCTGATTCTTATCATTTCTTTGACCCAATTTTCCCCAAAGCGCATTTAAAAGAAGTTTACTGCAACCTCTTTGTGAAGGATTATTTCTAATTGCTTTTGGATCCAAATGAATCCCTTCATGCTCAAAAAACTCCTTAATGTAGTTTTCCTTTTCAATTTGAGTGGAAACGTTTGGCGGCCAATCACTTGCTTCTTGTTTTAACTTAAGGAAGCAATTCATTAATCAGTGAACACGCCACCACTTTTTTTTTTCTATTATATTGAGCTATCTCGTATTGCCAAACTTCAAAAATTTCTGCAATCTTGTAACCATGATTAATTGCTAGTTTGACTTCATCCAATACCCAAGTACCTGATAACATTCGTTCAGATTCCTCATGTGTACAACGGTTGCAAACATTTTCTGTTTCTCCGCATGTTCGACATAAAGTAAATAGAAGTTTGTTATTTATTTTCATTGGAAGAATTGGAATTAATAGTTTTTGAGGGGGTAGCACTAAACACTTGATTAGACCGTCAATACTTAAGATATCGAGGTTCTTACACTCTTCTCTGCGAAAGACTTTTGGATGATGGATGGGGTTTTTTCCATATTTATTTACATACGGGTAGAGTGATGTAAAATCAAAATATCTTATTTTTCACCATTCTTTACTTTGTAGTAAAGCTGAAATGTTTCGGTTCGGCCACCATACAGGGCATCTCTAGGATCAAGATGAATATACTGTAATTCACGATCGTTATCTAGAGTGGTTGGTATTTGGTTGGTATTTTTACTAGTGGTGGTATCTAGAGTGGTTGGTATTTTTACTTCGAAAGAGATTTTTTCTGGAATTTGTTTACTCTCATAAATTAACCATTTTAGTCCAATACGAGATTGGTTTTTATCGGCATGGTTGTACAAATTTGTTGGAATTACACCCAAAGTTTTTTCCGCTAAAAATTTCTTACGATAAGCTAGCATTACCGCCTGAGCTAATGTAAATGATTGCAACAAAGGGTTTACATCTGTTGTAGTTAAGAAATCATTCATAAATTTAATACAACCCTTGCGAAGAATTTCAACATCTAGGGAACAATATTTAATTAACTCCTTCCGATTATCGTAAGGTAAACTGAGCTGTGACTGTTCACTATACCAGTTGTTGAATTTTTTAACATCCTTCTGACTCATATGAGATATTCCAAAGTATTTGCGATCGGGAAGATCACCTACATAGTTGTAATTCTCAAGTGTATTAAAAAAGTGGGGGTACCAACCTTTAGACAAATTTTCCAAACCAAATGTTTCAGGAAATTTAGATAGAGTCATTGGCAGAAAATTTAACGAATCAATGAAAGTAATATGATATCATAGGTTATTTTATAAATTTTCATCCCACCTAAAATAGGAAGAATTGGCTTGTCTCGTTTTGCCAGCTCTTTAACTATAAACTGACCATCATACGATTTAAAATTATGAGCTATACAAAATATTTGAGAAGAGTTTTTGCGGAATGTTTCGCAGAAATCGATAAATTTTTTACGCAATTATCAGTCGAGTCGTTTTCAAAAACATGTTGTCTCTTAACACAAAAAGAACAGCATGAGTTTGAATCCGTCTCTAAATAACATGTATTGCGAACTATTTGCGCAACACATAAATTGGGTTCATGGAGAAATACGTCTTCTTTCAGTTTTGTGCTCTGTACACACTCCAGATCAAAAAAAATTATAGAAAATCTGGCTGGCGGAAATCTTTTATATGTTTGAATATAACACTGATGTTCATGTTCGACAATTAACAAACAAACGGAACATTTTTTTTCCTCACAGTCATGTATTTTATACGTTTTTTTTTGATAATTTATAAATCTTAAACAAAACTTGCAATGTTTTAGAGTATCACAAACATTGGGTTTGTGATTTCTATAACAAATTTCTCCGTAAAAAAAACTATTACATTCAGAACATGTAATTTTACTCTTTGAACTGTTACACGGTGGAACCTGTTCACAGCTCCTGCACTTTTTTGAACATGTATGGTAGTGTTTATTGTTATACAGTTCTGCGCAGTGGGTACATTGATATTTAAAACCAAAAAAACCCTTTACATTTTTTAAAGCCGCAAAATGTTCAATGTCTTCAAAATAAAATAAGTTTATTGCTAAAGAATTCTGGACGCCAGAGGAAAACATTATTTCTTTGGGGTTGTTTTTATCACTGTAAACAGTAATTTTATAATTATGTAGCAGTTTTTGATACGCGTTTATTTGCAGTAATGAGGAACCAAAATGTGCATTAATCTCAACTTTTGCACTCTTCATTAGAAGCACGACAGCCCTCAAAAGAAACTGTGGATCACGTTTGTATTTGTTAAGCGTTACAATATCATCATTTGCCAAACATTTTCCTGCTAATATAGCTATAGGCAGACAAAACAAATTAGCTTCATCAACTTTAATGTTAATTAGAGACATATTTTTCATTTTAATGAGATCTTGGGAAGGAATAAGCCAAATACAAGCACGACCTTTACCCGTTGGAACATGTAATAGAACCGATGTTATCTGTAGAACATCGGTTAAGAGAAAGTCGGTATTTGATTGAGAGACAGATTCCAGTATGGCTGAAATTGTTTCACTTTTTAATTTTGAAACATCCGTAAAACTTATGCCAATTGGTTTCGCGGTGTCGACATTTGGTAAAGAAATTTTTAGACCGATTTTATAATTTGCAGGCGCGCTGCCGCGAATAAAAGAGGTGATTTCCTCAAAAGCCATTTTTAAATAGCTAAAAAGATCAACTGTGGATTTTACCACATTTTTAAATTTAAATTTTGTATCAGTTGTCATTACTTTAAATTTCGGGTTAAAACTAGAAATTTGGCTCAATATATTAATGTAATTGTACCTTTTAGAAATTTCTTCTAGTTGCGAATGTTGATCCAATGGTAATACGGTTGCTGGTGCTGGTTGCTTTTCGTTTGAGTTTGTTGGTGTATCTTTTGTTTTTTTTTATGTTGTGGTGTTGACAAGTCCAGCGAAGTCGATTGATCTTGTTGTGTTAAACTTAAATCTAAGGGTGAAATCTCCGTTTCAACTTGATTACGTTGAGAGATTCCTCTGCCGGTCTGTTTTACAGGGTTGTTTGATCTAAAATTGCCGAAAAGATTTTTGATTAAAATTAGACATTTGACTTAATATGATAATATAATTTTACCTTTTTGAAACTTGTGTTGAAAAGTCCAACGAAATCGATTGATCTAGTTGTGTTGTGGTTAAATCCATCGGTGAAAAATCTGTTTCAACTTGTTCACGTTGAGAGGGTCCACTTCCGGTTTGTTTTTCAGCGATGTTAGATCTAAATAGTCGAAAAGATTTTTGTTTAAAACTAGAAATTTTACTAAATATGTTAAAATAATTTTACCTTTTTGAAACTTGTGTAGAAAAATCCAACAAAATCGTTCCGATCTGTTTATCTGCATTATTATTATTATTATTATTATTATTAGATCTAGCTCTGTTGTTCAGCCAACCCGCTAGCTTGATCACATCAGTATCATAAAGCTGATGACAAGTTTGCTGAATGTCATTTGCTACTTCTTCATCGTTTAACGTGAAGTTGTCGCTTGAGAGTTTTCTTGCTATACATTGCAATAAGGATTCTTTGACATCCCTATTACACGTAATTTTACAGCATCCCACCAATTCTTTTATAGTAATATTAGACAAGTTTAATGACAAGTAATTATTCATTTTTTTCCTTTTTTTTATTTGAGTCTATCACTTAGCTAGTTCAAATTTTAACTAAATTTATAATGCAAATAAAAACTTTAAAACAAAAAACCCTATGCAAGTATATGTGTAAAATAGAAAAAGAAAATCGTCGGAATAAATTCTATAACTGAAAACATTTCGATTTATTCAAATTAAAATTTTTCCATGTGTTCAATTACCCCATGCAGGTGAATGCAGAAATAAAGAACAGAAAAACATGCAAAATAATCTAAAGAAAATTATCAAGAATGAATTTTTTGCGCAAAAAAATTAGGCCACACAGCGAGTTTGAAAAAAGAAAAACGGTATAAATATAATTGCATAAAATCAATCTCAAATCATAATCAGAAAAACTAAAGCAATCAACACGCACAGATTTTGAAACTAAAAACAAAAAAATAATCACTATTGTAAGTGCAAATTTTTTTGAAGAAATTATTGTTAAACCTCATAAAATTATATTTTATTAATATATTTTTTGTTTTTAATTTCCAGGCCTTTATCAAATCATTAAACGCTGCAGCACGGACAGTACAGAGAGAAATAATTAGACCTGAAGATTTGGGTCTCAACGTCGAAAACGGTGTGACCGGCTACAAGCTGGTGAAAACCAGATATGGGGACCGGGTTTTGCTAACCTCGCCTGTGGCCGAAGCTTATACATGCCACCGTGACTAACGCGGTTATTCATTGGATTAAGTGAGACAGATATCACAAAAATGGTAATCATATTCATTGGAAGAGACGTAACGAAAATGAACGCGCCGCTATACGAGTTTCGCGAGAAACTAGAGACATATGAAGAAGCCGAAACGCAGTTCCAACAGGATGGACAGCAATTTTGATAACAAAAAATTATTTACACTTAATGTATAAAATATAATGTTTTGTCAATAAAATAAATTCGTTATGAAAAATTGATAAATGTGTTCTATTTTCGTTTAACATATTTTAAAAATAAATAAAGAAGCCAATTCGAGCATCTATTTACAATTTTTCTCTAATCTAAAATTCCAAATAAAAAGTTTTTTGTTTTCCAACACATCATAATTTTTTCCAACACAATTTGTTCAAATTCTTCTGGTCGCTTTATACACAAATCTTATATAACAACCAGAAAACTAGAACAACACATGTGCCCCAATGAAAAATTCGAAATCTTACTTAATTATTTAACGTAAAAAGTCGTACGCAATTACGATACAAAATACAAAATACTACAACAAAAACAATTTTGTTACATACAAAAAATATATCATGAATATCTTCAATTTTTTTTTTGTCGAGAAAATTAAATCTTACATAACAAACAGGAAAACAACAGATTAAAACAACAACAAAAAAGAAAAGTGGGATAATATCGAGACACAATTACGATTCAAAATTCAATTCACATGCTTTTTCATATTTTGCTTTCAATCTCATTCTGTTTTTTTATTCGACCTCCCGCAGAGTTTATTGCAAAATAAGATTAAAACACAAACTCATTCTTTAAAATCAAAAACATATGTATTGTTATTGCTTTTTTCATCATTTCGATCACAACAACAAAAACAATCTATTTTAAAACCAAAAAAGACACTACCCATATATTCATACCTGAAAAATCAATTAACCTGAAAAACAGCGAGAGTGGGATACCACTACTTATGTTGAAAAGAGGATAAGGTGTGACGTATTCTTTTATAAGATTGAAATATCTTGTTATTTTGTTCGAATCAAAATGTGGATGTTGGAAAAATAAAATTATCTCTTCGAAATTGTTCATATGCATCTTAAATGAGTTTTGGCTTGAAGGTGTATCCAAAAATATATATAGTGAATTACTGTTTCTGCTTGTTATTGGATTTGGAGTATTGGGAAAAAGGAGAATATCAGTAACTCTCAACAAGACATCAATCCACAGAAGAAATCTTCTAACAACTTTAATTTAAGGTATTTTAGTATTATTATATTTTGTTTGTGAATAATTATTTTTGAAATGCTAGGTTAAACAAAAAAAAGCTAATGGTTAAGAGATTCCCGGTTTGAAACTTGTCGTGGAGACTGGCGCTCTCCCGTGTCTTAAATTACTTTTTTTTGTTTGATATAAAATAGATAATGTATAGTTGTTGAAAGGTCCAAACACAACAAATTTAATAAGTAACAATAAAAAATTATATTTATGTGGAATGAAAAATAGTATTAGTTAGTTTGGGATTTTTTAGTATAATTTTGCTTAAAGTTTTCGTATTTGTGAAAAAAACATTTACTGATAAAGTTTGAAGAATTAGTTGAAGAACCTAATAGGATATTACAAAAACGCCGTACAAAAAAGTAAGTATGTAAATTTATTTAAAAAAATTTTTAATGTAACGTGCACATATTATCATGTCAAATGATAGCATATTAACATTTTGTAATATTCATTTGGAATATAATTTATGTAAGTTACATTTCACCATTTAAAGCGATATTTTCATTTAAGAAAGAGCTCATTATCCACATTTTGTTTCAAACAGATCATAAATAATTAACAAAAATGGATAAAAAGGAGTTCTATAAAATAAACAGAGAAATCAAAAAATATATTCTGACACGTTAGAAAAAAATGCTGATATAATCTTGAATTATGAACCATCTCAATCGATGAAATCACATGTTTCTAATTTTTTACCAACTACTCCTATGAAATCGAATATGGAACGACGGACTATTTTCAATTTTTACTCTAAAAACAGTAGTTTTTCAATTCAATAATAATTTTATTAATTTTCTTCAAATGTGACGTTATCAGTACCACTGTACATTTTTTTTAATGATTTAAATAAGTTCAAGTAAATTAAAAATACAAGTTTTCATAAATGATGGAAGATGAAACAGAAGATCGATGATAATGATATAAAAACGATCAAATTGTTTGGATCGAGTTTAGTATAATTTTAAAAATCGAATGAGATAAATTCTTAAATCGATAGATTAGTCTATAAATTTAAATCGAAGATCAGTAGTGATGTATTTAATTAAATTTGAAATGAAGACAACTTTAGTGCGTTCGTGTTTGAAAATTATTTGCAGAAACTAAAAAAATTGGTAAAGAAAGGCACACTTCTATTGCAGCAGATCGTCAGAAGCTTCAAAGAAATTGATAAATAACAGACATCAACTGAAGAATTATTATTCACGACTTTTAAATTATCACCCACTTTTCCAAATAATTACTGTCGAATAAATAATACAAATCAGTAATTCAACGGTTAAAGGCAGATTCCTGAAAAATCTTAAAAATTTCTTTGACTATCGCATAGAGTCATCGAACTTAGGCATTTATTGTACCGATGTTGAAGAATATAAACAGGAATTACATTTATGCGATCTTCGAGATATTCAA
>OY856186.1:309893942-310084257 GCA_963693315.1 Diogma glabrata
AAAAATTAAATAAATTCAAAAATTCAAACTGTTTTCAAACAAAATTTTAAAAATATTTCAAAAATTATTACCAAATCAAAGATTAAAACTTTTTTCAAAAACTCTAAAAATATTGCATAAAATATAACAAAATCGAAAATTTGTGACTTTTTCTAAAATTAAAAAAATTATAATAAAATCAAAAATTTAAAATTTTACAAAAGTCTAAAAATATTCCGAAAATTCTTACAAAATCAAATATTAAAACTTTTTCCAAAATTCTAAAACTATTGCAAAAATTATTACTAAATCAAAAATACAAACTTTTTTCAAAATTCCAAAAATATTTCAAAAACTATAACAAATTCAAAAATTTCCATGTCCAATTTCATTTTCATTACATTCACGTCATAACAACAGCAACATTTTTTTTTTCCAAAAAATTGGCTAAAAAAATAAATGAAATAAATGTTTTCTGACACACTTGACATTAATTTTTTGACAAACTTATAATGCCATAATTCTCAATAATAATAATAGAATTTCATTTCAAACAAATAATTAATTTTATTTTTTTCCAAAAATTGGGTAAAAAAATAAATAAAAATGTTTCTTTTGACACAATTGACAACATTTTTTTACAAACTTATAATGCAATAATCTAGTTTTTGATCTCACAAACCAATCCCGACCATCCAGATTTCTCTACATTCTTTGTTCCTACTCATTATCATTTAAAATGAACGTTTTTTAAGCAAAAAATATGCATATATCCTTGTTTTGACACACTTGACGATTTTTTTAACACACTTCCGGTACAGTTATCAAACACAACGTCCTTTCGGCTCTTACCATTGAGTCTATTTTAAGAATTCAAAACTTTTCAACTCTAAATTTTTTAATTATAAATCTTTATTTTTATTTAATTGCCAAAAGAAACCAAGAAAAGGGATACCCACAAATTACCAATTTTAATACATTTTTTATGAAAAAATTATTAACCGCCGGTTTAATGGTGTCAGGCGCTGGACAAAAAAAATTGACGTTTTTACAATGGATCTAATCATTATCCCAATTCATTTAAACAACAATCACAGGACTCTTGCGGTTATTGATTTCCGGAGAAAATCCGTAAATTATTACGACTCATTGGGGAGTACATATAATACAATTTTTAAAAAATTGTGTATCTATCTTACACAAGAATCCATAGACAAAAAAAAGTGAATTTGACACTAGTCAATGGCAAATAAAGAACATAGAAAATATTCCACGACAAGGAAATAAATTTGATTGTGGCATTTTTTGCTGTTTATATGCGGAATTTGTTTCACCAAACCAACGTATCCAATTCAAACAAGAAGACATTCCCTTGATGAGAAAACAGATGATTTTTGAAATAGTAAACGGACAATTAATTTTAAAGTAAAATTTAAAAATTTTTTTTTTACATGCTTTAATTTATAAAAAAAATTGAAATAGTTTAATTTTGTATTTTATTTTATTTTATTTTCTATACTTTATTTTTAAAAAATATGTGATGTTAAATTAATTTTTATTTTGTTTTTATATTTGAAATAATTTTTTTCGGCTAACGGCTGTAAAGTTTAACTTTACTGCCGCTGGGGAGTAGCTAAAGTCTTACTTTTTAGCCGGCGGCTGCAAAAGTGACGTCATTTTTACTTTTTCTGCCGGCGGCTGTAAAGTAACTTCCATATTTTTACGGCGGCTGTAAAGTAATTTTCATATTTTTACGGCGGCTGTAAAGTAATTTTCATATTTTTACGGCGGCAGTAAAGTAAAATAAAATGATATTATTAATTTGTTCAAAACAGAATCCATTTCAGTTCATTTTAATGAATAAAAATAAAAAAAAATTAATTTCAGAAAATTTATTACCTAAAACATATTTTTAAAAAATTTGATGCATTAATTTCATATTTTTAAACAAATTTAAACGTTTGCCGAAAAAATAGTGTATTGAATTCGGAGCTAAAGTGACTTTTTGTGTTTCGTCTATAATTGGCCAAACTATAGACTCAACACAAAAAGTACGACTTTAGCTCCTAATTCAATAATATACTATTTTATATTTTATTTTTTATTTTATTTTATATTTTTATACTTTAATTTTTAAAAAAAGGATATTGGGCCCGATTCAGTAAAATCTTTTATCGAAAATTTCTGTTATTCTTTTATTTTTTGTATGAAATTTTATTTTCCCGTTATAAAATTTCATACAAAAAATAAAAGAGTAACAGAAATTTTCGATAAAAGATTTTACTGAATCGGGCCCATTAATTTTAAAAAAATGTGATATTAATTTTTATTTTGTTTTTTGAATATAATTTTAAATATTTATAAAAATAAAAAAAAAATATTAAAATAATCATTTTTTTTTATTTTTATTTTAAATTTTTATTTTAAAGTTATTGGGTGTTTTTTGCCTGGTTTTTAAAAATTGAAATTGCTGAACGCTGAATAGAGAGGTTTTTTTACTAGTTTGCTAATTGTATCATTTATTCACTAAATATGTTAATTTACGATATTTTATAATTTTTTGGCAACGTATTAATGTTTCGTGTTAGTTTTGTGATAAATTTGTAAACAAAAATAAAATACTTGTACTTTTACATAGAGTTTTATGTTTGATATACATCGCTGGTGTAGAATCTCCAAATTAACATTACAATTGAGTATACTCATATGATTTAGTCAAGGTTGGCAAATATCATGATATTTATATAAATATCATGATATTTGTCAACCTTGGTTATAACCAATTATTACCAATGTGAATTCAATAAATATTAGTTTTGCAAAATCAACGATCTTAAAATCAATTATTGCGAAACACTTTTTTAAATTAAATTAAATTACAAAATCAACAAATAATAATATTTTATGAAATTTAAATTGGTAATCAATTTTTGTTTTTTACGAAAACTGGGTCAATTAGAAAAAAGAATATTTTGGTTGATCGATGGCAAGCGGTGCTTTTTGGAAAAGTCAGTTGTGTGTGAACATTAAGATACAGTAAAAGTTATACAGTCAAAGAAATCATATAAAATAATCAATTAAAAAGCTATTACAGCTATTACAGTTAATCAAATTATTCAGTGACCTGTAATCTAATAAATTAATTAAAGTCATGGCTAATCAAGTTATCTGTAATCTATTGAATTAATTAAAATTGTAGCACATATTCGATTAAAAAGCTGTTAAATTATTTCAGTTAACAAAGTTATTCAGTTATCTGTAATCTATTAAATTAATTAAAGTTATAACTAATAAATAATAACAAATAAATAAATAAATAAATAAATAATTAAACAAATTATTAACAAGTGTTCGAGACTTTCAATATTAAAACAAATACTGGTGCTCACATAGTGTGTCAAATCGGACTAAAATCGAAGTTTGAAGCAGTTTTCCATCATAACTTGGAACAGCTAATAAAATTATTGGCTCTACTTCTCAATATAGTAGTGATACAATAGTAATTGCACTACACTGGCCAAAACTAAAAAGAATGTCCTCATAAAAGCCTTCTGCCGAAAACTATATCAAAATCTTAAACCCAGACCGAAGTCCGAAATCAAAAATCTATTTTTAGAAATGAAAAATCTATTTTTAGAATTTTTATATTTATTATTTTTAGATAAAAGTACAACTAGTCGGAGAAGCTGATGATCTTCTCAAATGGTTTGATGAATATTATGCCAATGGAAGAGAATCAACACAAAAGAGAAGAAACACACCAAGATATATTGAGCTACGTTATGCTCCTGAATTATGGTCGGTATTTCTGAATCACGAACAAAAAATTCCAAGAACTCAAAACAAAGCTGAAGCATGGCATCGGTGATGGAATTCATTAGTTAATGGAAATCAAGTGGGAATTTTTCGAATCATTAGTGAATTACGAAAAGAACAGTGTAACACCGAATTAATTATTAATAAATTCAATAATTTAATTCAATTGCCTCAAATTTCGAAAAAGGAAACAGGAAAAAGAGTTACAAAGAATAGTTGAATCACGTCAGAGAACTGATCTGGAACAATATCTGACTGCTATAGCTTATCGATTTTCTATTAATAATATGGATTTATAGAATTGAATATATATTTTAATAAAATTATCAAAAATAACTATTTATAGAATAATTGAAAATATCTTTTAATAAAATTATCAAAAATTTCTATTCATAAAATAATTAATAGAATAATAAATAGAATAATAAAATAATAAATAGAATATTCAAAAATACTTATTTATAGAATTATTGAAAATATTTTATTTATAGAAAATGAATTATATTAAATGATTTATATCAATTGAATTTATAGAAAATGAATTATATCAAATTATTTATATCAATTGAATTTATAGAAAGTGAATTTATAGAAACTGATTTCATAGAAAGTTAATTTATAGAAAGTGAATTTATAGCAACTAATTTTATAACATATGAATTTATAGAAAGTAATTTTATAGAAAGTGATTTATAGAAAATAAATTTATAGAAAGTCATTTTATAGAAAGCGAATTTATAGAAACTAATTTTAGAGAAAGTGAACGAGACCGAATTCAATCCCATAAAGCAACCAAAACTCTATTTCATCATCGTATGAAATAATCTCTTTCAAACGTTACAACATTGTTTAAAAACATTGATATCATGTATATCAAAATTTTCCATAAACGCTCCAAAACTCTATTTCAGCAAAAAAGACGACTAAGTAGCAAGTAGAAAAGACGACTAAGGAGCTTAAAATATTATCCCCAGAATCAACTGATATTTACGTAAAAAAAATGATCGATCACTACATGCAACGTCCGGATGAGATCGAAGACTGCTGTTTTGTATATTTCGTAGCTTGGTACAATTTTTCGGTTAAGCCAAAGTGTTCCATTCGTCATGTGTAATGGATAGTCTGGACTAATGTCAGAACGCAGTGTGTTACAGTCGCAGTTTCCTTAGTTGTTGTTCCTTATATTAATCTGTACCACTTGTAATAGATTCTCATCCCTTCGTCATCAATAGTCATATTTCATGTAGTTTCCTTAACCCATAGTTTCCTTATATTTCTTAAAATCTACTAAATCTGCAATAGCCGGACAAACGTATGGGAGAAAGAAAATTACACTAATTACCTTGATTTATTTATTCATTAATATAACACAATATTGGTTAATTTGAATTAATTAATAATTTTCCTTAATCATCATCCGTATAATCACTAAAAATTAATCAGAATTTAATCTTGCAACGCACTAAAATTGACGCGCGTTATACTTCCATTCGATTGTTCTCGCCTTACTACTTGAGTTTGAACTTTTTTGTTTCAAAACACAAACCGTAATGAAATAACGAAATTCTCAAAACCTCATAACAGCTACGTGTATTTTGTTTCCAATCGTCAACATACAACGAATTACTATTTCTGCTTTGTTAAACATTTGATTTGTCTTTGTATGAGTGTTTTGCTTTAAACAATCCTTCCGTGATTGATCTGAACTTCACTGTATTGATATTGCAGAGTGTAGTTATTAAATGTCTAAACATCATAACATTGATCGAATCTGTATTTGATTCATTTTGAATTCAATTATACGTGTTATGAATGTGTCGGAAATATTGGGGATCCCAACCTTATTTTAGTACAATATTATCAAGTAGCAAACGGTTTTGTGAACTATAATAAGTTCCCAATAATTTGAAAATCTGATGTAAATTAATTATCTCTCATCTAAATACTTTATTCGAGTTATTGCGAGACTAAAAGTTTGGCTATATAATGAGCACGGTAAATTATTCTCTCTCTTAGTTTATTACGTTTTGTGTTTGGTTAGTTGAACCTTTTCTGTTTTTCCATTCGAAACGAGTAGTTCATTGATTCTTTTTTGGTTGACGTCTACATTTTCGTGACTGAGCTGACGTGTCAGAAAAATGGATTTCCATTAACGCGAGTGATATAAAACCAAAAGAATATAAAAGAAAGAATTGAAAAGATGGAAGAATTCATCATCCATTCTTTTTGAATCGAAATATCTTGTGCCTTTGTCGTACATTAATATTAATTATATATAATTGAGTAATTATGTTGTGAAAGTCGGAACTCAGTCCAAATGTTAGCAATGTCATACTCGTACAAGAAAATTAAGAATTAAAATAAATTTAGTGTTTTGTGCTGTCCTGCTAGAAAAATTTAAATAAATCACGAGTAAAAGAAAATCATAATATTTAAGAAAGAAAAAAATCATATATCTGTATTTCGTGTTTGTGTTGTGAATTAGCAAAAATTTAATTAAATCGAAATAAAATTAATATTAACCACCTGTAAACCAGAACAAAAACGGACAGCTGGGAAGAGAATTAAAACGTCCAGATAAGTAGCTTACATCTTATATAATATTTTGTGTAATTAGCATGCCATAGACTTCATTTACCGTGTTGCGTTGTTTTTATTGTGTATAATTTATTTCGTAAAAATGTTGTAGTTTAATTCTGAAAGTTAATATGAAAGTCAATCAGCTGACAAATTAAAGACGTTGACGGCAAATTGCTGCACCACCATTTTTATTCGTGATTCATAACCTAAAAATAGTTTTTTTTTGAAATACCGGATTACTCGTGTACGTGTATTACCGCATGTTAAAAACCAATATATGAATCAGCTGACCAAAATTTAAGGAAGTTGATGGTGAATTGCTTGACCGCCATTTTTGTTCTTGGGCTACGGACTAGAAATAAGTAGTTAAAATAAATAATATTTAGGGAATCGTGTAATAAAAACGAGGAACATTTTTGTTCATTCAAGATTTGTTAATACTGTTACGTTTTTCACACCTTACTTCGAATTGGCCTAACTCACAATTCGATAAACGCAATTCCCAATCTCTTCTGAGTTCGATCACTGATTAGTAAGTACAAACACCAGGTTTTATTAAGTATTCAACAACTTAATTGTTCCACAACAATAGGAAAACAATACAGCAAACAATATTCCTAACAAGAATATTCTTTCAACAGCTTCAGAAACTCCAACGGTTTATTGTAGAAATTTCCAGTACACCACGTTCAAAATAATACACAAATTATTTCTACTCAATAACACTTATAACTTTATTACACTTATAACTTTACACAAAAACTAATTTTAAATATCACTTTTATAATTTTAACTTCACTGTCACACGTTTTAAATAAAACTAATTAAAAACTACAAAAGGTATTTTTCTTATATACCTTCTGCAATACTTCTAGATAATTCGACATCACTTTCCAGAAACCTTGAGAAAACATTAGAATACTCGATTATTTTACGTTATGTTGATTTGATTCATAAAATCGTTTATGTTGACCCTATTTCTAAGAAGAGACAACAACAACAATATTCATTTCATTAACTTGTTTGTTGATTTTATTTTCCTGGAAGTGACCGTAATCGTTTAGATCTTTCTGTAATCGTCTAGATTTTTCTGCACTCGTAACATTACCCTCCACTTAAGCCTGTTCGTCCCGAACAGGATCTAGCTCTCCTTTGTATAAGGCCAATCTTTCCAAATGTACTACTTTCGCTTTGCCTCGATGTCCTTTCTTAATTCTATAAACCACGTCATTCAACTTGGTTATAATGTTGTAAGGTCCTTCCCATGCAGCTTGCAGTTTTGGTGATAACCCTCGTTTTCGTTGTGGGTTGTGTAGCCATACTAATTGTCCTTCTTCGAAACCTTTATTATTAGATCGTATATCATATCGGGCTTTCATTTTATCACTGGTCAGTTGTATCTTCTGCCGAACAAGATTGTGAATATCCTCAAGGTTCTTCCTGATACGGTTGACGTATTCTTGCGCAGACAATGATGTTGATGGTACCGCTCCAAATTTGAGGTCACCAGGAAGTCTTAAATCACTTCCAAAAATAGTTTGAGCTGGTGTCATGGTCGTGGTGTCATGAACTGCTGACCTATATGCCATCAAAAATAAAGGAATGTGTTGATCCCAGTTACGTTGATTCTTACTGACCACTTTTGCTAGAAATTCCTCTAAAGTAGCATTGAATCTCTCAACCATCCCATCTGACTGTGGGTGTGAAGCTGTCGTCCTCGTTTTGTTAATCCCCAGCATTTGACAAATTTCCTGGAATACAGCTGACTCGAAGTTCCGCCCCTGATCGGTGTGGATCTCCATAGGAACTCCATAGCGGCTAATCCAATTATTTATCACAGCTTCAGCGATTGTGGTTGCTTCCTGGTTGGGAATCGCACACACTTCCGGCCACTTACTGAAGTAGTCCATGATCACAAGCACATATTTATTCTGATTATCCGTTGTTGGAAATGGTCCCGCTACATCCATTGCGATCCTTTCAAATGGAGCACCTACATTGTATTGCTTCATTTTCCCATGACTTCTTCGTGCGGGTCCTTTCACCGCCGCACATTTATCGCATTTTTGACACCACTCCACAATTGATTGCCGAGTCCCCGACCAGTAAAACCGTTGTCGTATTTTTGCAAGAGTTTTGTTGATCCCAAGATGACCTCCACTCGTTCCTTCGTGATACTCCTTAAGTACTGCTTCTATTTTCGCTTTTGGTACCACTGTAAGGGATTGCTTTATCTTGCCATCTGAGCTTTCCCATACTCTCTTTAAACATCCATTCTCTAACTGGAGACTGTCCCATTGCGCCCAGTACGCCTTCAAAGTTGGCGTTTTATCAGAAATTTCTCCCCATACTGGTTTGCAACCCTTTTCCTTGAACTCGATGATGGGTGCAAGATCTGGATCTTCTAATTGATCTCGCTTTATGGCTTCAGCAGTCCATTCGTCGTCAGGTAGCACTTGTAGTAATCGGACATCGATGATGTTCTCCTTATTTTCTTGACGACTGCAATGCTTGCATTCAACTTGACAGGGTCGTCTCGATAATGCATCAGCGTTCCCATGTGCAGTACCCTTTCGATGTTCAATGTCCAAATCGTACGCCTGCAACCGTTCGATCCAACGTGCTACTTGTCCCTCTGGATTTTTGAACTGGAGTAGCCATCTTAACGCACCATGGTCAGTTCTGAGATGAAATTTCTGACCATACAAGTATTTATGGAAATGTTTGACGCATTCCACAATAGCCAATAATTCCTTTCGAGTTACGCAATAATTACGCTCCGGCTTGGATAGCATTTTGGAGAAATAAGCTATCACCTTTTCCTGACCATCTATTTTCTGCGATAATACTCCTCCTATACCTTCATTACTGGCATCAGTATCCAAAATAAACTGAACATTTGGTATAGGATAGGACAGAATTGGAGCCGTACATAATCTCCTTCGGAGCTCTACAAATGCTTGTTCCTGAGGTGTATTCCATTCAAATGCCTTATCTTTTCTGGTTAACTCATGTAGGTTTTTGGCAACGTTGGCGAATCCTGGCACAAACCGTCTGTAATATGTGCACAATCCAAGGAAGCTTCGTAGTTCATGTAGGTTCTTTGGTCTTGGCCAGTTCATAACTGCTGCAATCTTGTCAGAATCGGTATGAATTCCCTTTGCCGTAACCTTGTGTCCCAAGTACTTTACTTCCTCCTTGAAAAGTGAACACTTTTTGGGACTTAACTTTAAAC
This sequence comes from Diogma glabrata, assembly GCA_963693315.1. NCBI lineage: Eukaryota > Metazoa > Arthropoda > Insecta > Diptera > Cylindrotomidae > Diogma > Diogma glabrata. Next base: position 309,903,553 of record OY856186.1, read on the forward strand.
CGGCTGCTTGCAACCTTTCCAGTACCTCCGCCAAGTTCCTCAAGTGATCATCAAAGTCTTTGCCCATGACGATGATGTCATCCAAATATACAAGGCATGTTTTCCAGTGCAAGCCTTTTAGTACCCGTTCCATTAATCTCTCGAAAGTTGCGGGCGCGTTGCATAACCCAAATGGCATGACATTAAATTGCCATAGTCCATTCCCTACACTGAACGCTGTTTTCTCCCGATCTTCCTCCGCAACTTCAACCTGCCAGTAACCACTCTGCAGATCCAATGTTGAAAACAATTTTGAGCCCGATAATGTATCCAGTGTATCATCAATCCTAGGCAATGGGTAGCTATCCTTTTTAGTGACTGTATTTAGTTTCCTGTAGTCAACACAAAATCTTAAACTCCCATCTTTCTTGCCAACTAACACCACAGGTGAGCTCCAGGGACTGTCTGAAGGCTCAATTACACCAGCTTCTTTCATATCTCTCACCATTTTATCAGCTTCCTCTCTTTTAGCTAATGGTAATCTTCTTGGTGCTTGACGAATGGGCTTTTCTGCTCCGGTGTCAATACGATGTTTCACCATATTGGTTCTGCCATTTCCTTCAGGTGTACTGCAGAATACAGACTTGTGCCGCTCTAGCAATTGACGTACTGCTTTCTTCTGCTCTTCTGAAAGCCCATCTGTCCATTTTTGCACAAGTTGTTCCATTTCTGCCTTTTGTTGTTTTGTGTTGACCAAGCCATTGATGTTTGGCTGCTCGCATTTTATTATTTTAGCTACCTCTTCGCATTGTCCTATGATCGATCCTTTCTTAATTGTTGTCTGTGTATCTGACAGATTTAATACCCTTACTGGTATTTTGTAGTCAGCATCTGATCTAACTAAGGTTTTTCCTATTACGACTTCTTTATAATTTTGATCTTGTTTATTGGCTTCCACAACCCACAACCTGGGTGACCCAGAACCTCCTTCCAATTTTCCCCAAATAATTGTTTCTGATTGGGGTGGCAGCTTTTCCCTGTGATCTAATATTATTCGACGAACACAATTTGAATCTTCACCATTAAATTGGAGTGGCAACTCAACATTTCCGTACGTGAGTACTCCTTTGCCAGCATCAATAACGAATCCATTTGGCCTCATGAAGTCCATGCCCAGGATGACTTCATCCACAATGTCAGCTACAACCACTTCATGTTGAAAGTGAGTATTCCCGATTTCAAAGTTGACCACTTTCTTTCCTTTAATACTTGCACTTTCACCAGTAGCTGTCTGCATCCGGTATCTCTCTGCTGGTTTTAGTTTCCCTTTCACAATATCAGTGCGGACAATTGTATTGGTTGCTCCCGTATCTAACGTGATGACACAACTTTTTCCATCAATATTAGCCCTAACAGTCAGGCTGTCACCTCCCCTTGTCAATCTCGAAACATGGATGAAGGTTATGGGGCAATCGGTTGTGGGAGCCAGCTTACGCCCCTTTAGGCTGACTCGTTGTAGTTTAACTGATGCGGTGCTGCTCTATCGTCTTCCCTAGCTTGCTGCACCCGTTCTTCTGCTTGACGTCGCTGCATAGGCGATGCTGATCTTGCTCGTTTCCTTCTCACATCTCTGCATTCCCTCGAAATATGACCCAACTTGCCACATAACCAGCATCGGATTCTATCACTTCTGACACTCTCTCGTAGTCTTGGTTTATAACCGTTGTCGTCAGCCAACTCCACCCGACGTATTTTGATTGATGCTTTTATAATTGCTTGCGCAGTTTCATTTGTTAAGGCATAAGCAATAGTTTCTGCGAATGTTGCTTTTGGCGACAACATTACTGCTTTTCGTGTTTCTGGATCACGAATACCATCAGTAAACGCCTCGATCTTCATTTTCTCCATAAAATTCGGTGGAGTATTCGAGTGTGCTAAATGTACAAGGCGTTCTACTGCCGAAGAATAGTCCTGAATGCTTTCTCCATTCCGTTGCAAGCGACCCTTTAACTCGATCCGGTATAGCTCCTTTTTGTGGTCGCTGCCATATTTTCGTTCCAACGCATTCATCACTTCAGCATAACTTTTGCGATCGTTTTCGGGTACTGCCTGTAATGCTTCAGCTGCTTCACCTTTAAGCGCAACTATCAATGCAGCAAGACGATTTTCAGCGTTCCAAACATTTTGATCTGCTGCAGTCTCGAACTGGAACTTGAAAATACCGAAGGATGTTGTTCCATCGTACGATGGTGGTTTTAGTTTGATATTTGCTACTTGATGAACCACCTGGGGAGCAACTTTAGTCGTTTCAACATCCTGCAGCCGTTTTTCGAAATCATCAACTTTCGATAAAACCTTATGCTCAAAATCTTGAATTTCGCTTTGAATCTTCTCGACCTTTCCATCAAATGCCGTCGAGATTTGGAGAAGTTTCTCATCCATAATTTGTTTGACTTCGTCGCGACTCATAGCAATGTTTGTGTTTATTGCTTCTAACTGTTGATTGATGTTACTGATTTCTTCTTTATTTGCAGCCAATTGTTGATTGATGTTGCAACTAATTTCTTCCTTTGTGGTAGCCATGTTAGTATTTACATCATCCAGTTTTTGATTCATATTGGCATTTACGGCAGCCAATTGCTGATTCTGTTGACTGATGTTCAAACTCATCTGTTGCATCATAGCCATTAACTGCGTAAAATCACAATTTGCAGGTGGCAATGAGGTTGTTGTTTCCGCAACAGAACTTTTCTCTTCATCAACTGCTACTGAATCAGCATTTGTACTAATCACTCCAAACTGGTAACTTTCCACGTCCATTCCATTGGCTTCCATACCTTGTCGAAGCCGTAGCATTAATTCAGTTTTGTTTCCACTTGTTGACAATCCACGTTGTTCTAGTTCTTTCTTTAACTCAAGAACCTTCAAATCACTTAATAAAACCATTATTAACAGCTAACTAATCCGCCGATGTCACCAATGTTACGTTTTTCACACCTTACTTCGAATTGGCCTAACTCACAATTCGATAAACGCAATTCCCAATCTCTTCTGAGTTCGATCACTGATTAGTAAGTACAAACACCAGGTTTTATTAAGTATTCAACAACTTAATTGTTCCACAACAATAGGAAAACAATACAGCAAACAATATTCCTAACAAGAATATTCTTTCAACAGCTTCAGAAACTCCAACGGTTTATTGTAGAAATTTCCAGTACACCACGTTCAAAATAATACACAAATTATTTCTACTCAATAACACTTATAACTTTATTACACTTATAACTTTACACAAAAACTAATTTTAAATATCACTTTTATAATTTTAACTTCACTGTCACACGTTTTAAATAAAACTAATTAAAAACTACAAAAGGTATTTTTCTTATATACCTTCTGCAATACTTCTAGATAATTCGACATCACTTTCCAGAAACCTTGAGAAAACATTAGAATACTCGATTATTTTACGTTATGTTGATTTGATTCATAAAATCGTTTATGTTGACCCTATTTCTAAGAAGAGACAACAACAACAATATTCATTTCATTAACTTGTTTGTTGATTTTATTTTCCTGGAAGTGACCGTAATCGTTTAGATCTTTCTGTAATCGTCTAGATTTTTCTGCACTCGTAACAATACTGTTACTTTAAGCAATCAAATTAACTGTAGTGCAAATAAAATAAAGGTCATTTGATCGTGAAGTTCGGATTTTGATTCAACAAAATTTTACAAGTTTATATGACGTTTCTACTTATCATTTTGATTCACCTAAAATTATCCAAGTATATATAACGATTCTACCTATCATTTTTGCTTCAACAAAATCTTACAAGTTTGTATAACGTTTCTACTTATCATTTTTGATTCAACAAAACTTTACATCAATTACAATATTTTTTGATTCAACAAAATTTTACAAATTTATATCACGTTGCTACGTATCATTTTTGGATTCAACAAAATTATACAAATTTATATAACGTTTCTACTTATCATTTTTGAGTCAACAATATTTTACATCAATTACTTCATTTTTAATTCAACAATATTTCACATCAATTACATCATTTTTGATCCAACACAATTTTACCAGTTTATATAACGTTTCTTCTTATCATTTGGATCCAACAAAAGTATACAAGCATATATAACGATTCTACTTATCATTTTTGATGCAACAAAACTTTACATTAATTACAATATTTTTTTTTGATTCAACAAAATTTTACAAATTCATATAACGTTTCTACGTATCATTTTTGATTCAACAAAATTATACAAGTTTATATAACGTTTCTACTTATCATTTTGAGTCAACAATATTTTACATCAATTACTTCATTTTTGATTCAACAATATTTCACATCAATTACATCATTTTTGATTCAACAAAATTTTACCAGTTTATATAACGTTTCTTCTTATCATTTTGATCCAACAAAAGTATACAAGCATATATAACGATTCTACTTATCATTTTTGATGCAACAAAACTTTACATCAATTGCAATATTTTTTTTGATTCAACAAAATTTTACAAAATTTATATAACGTTTCTACCTTTCATTTTTGGATTCAACGATAGTATACGAGCATATATAACGATTCTACTTATCATTTTTGTTTCAACAATATTTTACATCAATTACATCATTTTTGATTCTACAAAAGTATACATCAATTACATCATTTGTGATCCAACAAAATTATACAAGTTGATATATCGTTCCTACTTACTATTTTTTTTTGATTCAACAAAATTTTACAAATTTATATAACGATTCTACTCATCATATTTGATTCAACAATATTTTACATCAATTACATCATTTTTGATTCAACAAAACTTTACATCAAGTACAACATTTTTTTTGATTCAACAATATTTTACATCAATTACATCATTTTTGATTCCACAAAATTTTACAAAATTTATATAACGTTTCTACTTATCATTTTGAGTCAACAATATTTTACATCAATTACTTCATTTTTAATTCAACAATATTTCACATCAATTACATCATTTTTGATCCAACAAAATTTTACAAGTTTATATAACGTTTCTTCTTATCATTTTGATCCAACAAAAGTATACAAGCATATATAACGATTCTACTTATCATTTTTGATGCAACAAAACTTTACATCAATTACAATATTTTTTTTGATTCAACAAAATTTTACAAATTCATATAACGTTTCTACGTATCATTTTTGATTCAACAAAATTATACAAGTTTATATAACGTTTCTGCTTACCGTTTTGATTCAACAAAGTATTCAACGATTGCAAGTTTAGTGAACGTTTCTACCTAACAGTTTGATACAACGTTCGTACGTGCAACGTCATTCAACATTTTTTATACCAAGTAATTTTGAGATATTGCAAACCGGAACAACGTGCTGATGGAGGGCTGATGGAATCCGAATAGGAGGACGGGGTTTGATCATGGGGTGAGTAAATTTATCTTATTACTTTTGTCGTAATGATAAAGGGGTTTGAATGTGTGTGTGTGTGTGGGCGTATGTGAGTGAACGTGGGGGTTGGACGTGTTGATCGTGGGTCTTTCGCTACAAAGGTCGCCAGAGTCTTCGTTTTTCCACTTGTATTTCTTTCCATTTCTGCAAACTTTCGTGAATAGCGTACATTTCTGTATTTGTGCTGAAGTAGCAGGGTTACTTTATCGTTCCCATGGGCTGAAGCTAGCTTGGGGCTTGAAAATCAATCTCGCTAGGTACGCTTCCTGCTATGTCCTTCTCATTGGTTCGCCAATGAGAAAGCGCTTCATTACACATGATGACGCTAGTCAACAGTCAAACGAAAGCGAACAAGCCAATAACGGCGAAACCACTATTATTTCTTTAAAATTAAAAGATTTCTCGGGCTTTGTGCAAAAACGTAGACAAGCAAAAATAATTCGCTTTGTAAACTTCAACGAGTTTACAGATCATGGAGAATTTATTCGAGAAAATTTTATGCTGTGTCAAACACAGATACTAATCTTTTTGTATCTTACAGGGAAACCATTCGGACCAATAGATTGCTATTTGTTTTCAACGAAGACATTGAGAAAATCCTTCACGAAGCTGTCACTCATCTTAACGAAAGTGACAACAACTTTAATGCTGATGATCAACATACCCCGCGGCATTTACGAGTTCTTTGTGATTCATCTATTGAAGGAGACATTGATATCGGAAGTAAAATACCAGATAAAGAAACAACAGGTAGAAATGATGTTTTCTTTCCCATCCCTCGTTTACTATCGAATGAAGCCTATTTCGATAATGTTTGTACGCTAAATAAGCGGCAACGAATATTGCTACTTCACGTGATAGATTGTTTTAAGAACAATAATTTGCCGTTTTATACGTGTGTTTTAGGTGGAGCAGGCGTAGGTAAATCTCGTTTTATTGAGGCTATCAATCAAAGTGTCTTGCGTTTTTTCAATATCTCAACAACCGATCTTAGTTCACTTAAAATTTTACTGTGCGCTCCTACAGGAAACGCCGCGTTCGGCATAAACGGTACGACTTTGCCTCTGCTTTTGTTTTACCCATAAACCAGTGTTCTGCTGCCCTAAATCCATTAGGTAGTAGCACAAGAAATTGTCTTGGTGTTAAAATGAAGGATCTTAGTCTGATCATAATAGATGAAATATATATGGTTGGATTAAGAACAATTTAACAGATTGATTGTCGACTCAAACAAATTTTTCAATCTTCCAAGCCGTTTGCAGGCATACCCTTAATAGTTTTTGGTGATTTTAACCAATTGGCTCCAGTAGGGGATATATTTATTTTGGAATCACACGCTACAGATCCTTACGGTCTTATTGTCGGCAACCCACTTTGGAGTTTGTTTAGTAGTTATAAATTAACTGAAATAATGCGACAAAGAGATGATACTCAATTTGCAATTGCGCTTAATAACTTAGCAAAAGGAATGCTAACATTGAAACAAACACGGTTGTTTAAATCACGCGTAATTACTAATGTGTAATTCACAGGATGGATGAAATTCCTCGCACTGCAGTTTATCTTTTTCATAGTAACAATGAAGTTAATTCATTCAACGAAATCGAATTATCAAAAGAGATCCTAATCGGAAAGTTGTTGAAGCCGACGATAAACTGTCTGGTAAAACAACTGAAAATCATAGAGCAAACTTACTTGAGAAAGCTAAATCTGCTCTTACCCACAACACACAAGGACTACCATCTGAATTGCAATTAAGTATAGGCGTTAAGTATATGATTACTGTTAACATCTCAGTTAAAGATGGTCTCGTTAATGGTGCCGTTGGTATATCAATGGGTTTTGATACTACCACGGAAGGCAAAATAAACAGTTTGGCTAAGTTTTCCTAATGAATACGTTGGTCAAATTAGACGTAGAGAGGTGAAAAAATTAAGTGAAGATGATTGGACGGCGATTGATAAAATAAAAAAAAACATTAGCTCTAATTCAACATTTGCTAATATAATCCGAACTCAATTGCCTTTAGTTCCAGCTAAGCAATAACCATTCACAAAAGCCAAGTTGGTACATATGATGTGGTTGCTGTACAGGTTTCCAAAGGCCTTCGTAGAAATGAGTTATACGTAACTCTAAGTAGATGTACAAAACTAAGTGATTTTTATTTATTTGGTGTATTTATACCTCCTACACCCTCCAATGCTCATGATAAACTTCAAGTGGAAATCAAAAGAATTCTTGATTCTCTATTAAAAACGGCTAGTAATATCCCTAATAATGATACGAATCTGGATCTACCAAAATATTCAAAGTTTACGAGAAATATCGCACTGGCGAGATAAATAAATTCTCCCTTCCACTTTTTAAAACTAATGAAAATTGGAAAATGAAAAAAATGAACAGATTGAGATTAACAAGAGAACCGCTACAACGATTAGCGTTAGAATATTCTTAAAATATAACAAATAATTATACAGATAAAATAAATAATGAATATAAATAATAAATTTAAAACTTAACAAAAATACAAATAAACCAACTAAAATAATATATATAAGTTAATGTGTATCAGTTAAATAAATAAAATAACCAAAAAATTAACAAATAATTAAGTATATACAAATAAATAAAGTGTGTCAAAGTTATTTAATGAATGTCACTTTTAGTTAGACCCTAACTCCAAAATACAACATGTGGCGCAGCCGGCAAGATTCCAAATCATCCCTAGAAAGGATTTAAAGGAATTATTGCCTACTATAAATGAGAAACGGGTTATAAGTGATTTTTAAAATAAAAAGTTGTTGTTAATTTGTGAAAAAAAAATGGAACCAAAAGCCATTTTAAAACATAAGCCAATTCTTTGGTTATTTAATAAAAGTTAATAGTTAACAACCAAAAGTTTAAATAATCAGAAAAAAGTATTTAAATTCTTAAAACAATAAAAAGTTTTAAATCAGCTAAAAAGTGATATTTTAAACAATTACAAAATTACTATTTGTAGTATATAAACCTAAAATTTGTTTGAATGAGTGACAAAAAAATACCTAAAAGTAAAGTAAGACCACCACTGTACAACCTCAGAGCCAGGACTACCAGCACCAGCACAGCTGACACTACACAAAATACGGAAGGTAAAACTTAAGATTTAATAGAAAATAATAATAGTGAAAACGACCACGAATTAGAAATTTGTTAGATCTAGCATTAAATACTAATAAAATATTAACTCAAATTCAATCGGTTTCAAATACGTGTAAAAAAAAATGTCGACTTTCGAAATATTTAAACAAATTCAATCTATTCCTGTAACGCCTGATCATCTCCATATTAAATAATAAAACACATTTCAAACGTTTCGAAAATTTATTCAAAATATTCAAACATTTTCAATAATTCATCTTTTTTCTTCTCAATAAAAATTCAAATTCAAAACTAACGATCCATTCTTTAAACCTCTAAATAAAACTAAAAGAATATATTAAACCCACTCATAAGAAAACTGAACGAAAATCGAGTTAATGTTGGTAGCTTTATTGTTTCGGACACAAAACGAAACAAACACGAAATGACGGAAAAAAATTATATAAATGCCATCATGGCTTTAGTTTTCAAGGCATTCTGTTTTAATTTTTTTTTTTTAAAGAAAACATTGATTCTAAGTTTAATAATTAAATTGAAAAGTCATTCGATGTTTGGTTTTTTTTTTTTTTTTTTTTTTTTTCAAAAAAACCAACTAAAGCAAATAATCTTAAATGGTTAAAGAATTGGTTATTTAAATTGAAAAAAAAAATAAGAAATAAAAATTCGATGTTTGTTACGAACAGAAAAAAAACAAAAAAAATATTCTGTGTTCATTTTTGCTAAATAAAAGAAAAGAAAAGTTTTCAGTGGCCTAATTCCCTAAAAATACAGTGATAAAGTGATAAATGATAAAATCGTTCAATTTACCCTCACTCGTTTTCATTTTTTCATTATCATTTTGTACTAAAATACGATTTCTTAAGCGCAAAATGATAATATGAAATTTGCTGTTCTAAATTTAAAAATATAAAAAAGTCCCGAAATCGAAACAAATTAATAAAACAAAATACAAAAGCTAGAAAGTTCATAATTAAACTAGATCAATTATTTGACATTGACAGTTGTGTGGGAATAAAATATTTACCTGAAGATCGTCAATTGTTTTTAATGGAAAGTCGTGCAAAATGTAGGAATAGATGTGGGCAAACAATTCAAACCAAAAGATCTTCAGAAAATTTTTTTTAAAAAAAGCTCCTTGAGCACTCAAGTTCAAGCTTTTCAAAAATTTACTCGCTGTTCTATGTCAACAGATATTCCAGAAAGCAGGTCTTATCTTGAAACTGCTTCAAATATTGAAGATGAATTCCCCATATCCAACACCAGAAAAACTAATATTATGACACCTAGCCTTGTTTCTACATTAGATCGTACGCGTACTAGTGATCGAAATGCAATGTATATTATTGTTGCTTTGCTACGTAGTCTTGGATTAGACATCAACAGTTTTAATTTGAGCTATTCATCAATAAATAACGCTCGTATTAAATTTAGAAAAGAAATTGTCGAGGTTCTAAAAAATGAACTAAATATTGCTCCATATCTTATAATTCATTCAGTTGAAAAATTGCTACCTTCATTTTTAAAAACAAAAAAAGGGGAACGAATTCCGATAATTGTTTCAGGAATAAAAACCGACCAACTTCTAGGAGTTCCATTACTTGAAGAAGCAACAGCACTTAATCAAGCTGACGCTATTTTTAATGTCCTTACTGAGTGAAATCTTAAAAAAAAGAATCAGAGGAATGTGTTTTGATACAACTAGCGTGAATGCTGGTAAATCATTTAATTTAAATTTCTTAATGTTGATTATTGAGGAGCAGTATTCGTGGTTCAATTCTTAATCTGAAATTCCTTTATTAGTTGTGTTGTATTTATCGTCACCGTACTTTTAAATTAATTTTTTTTACACTTTGCACTTTTTTTTACATTTTTTCGATTAATGAATTAATATATTTTGTGAAATCAATAAACATTTTTTATTAACTGTTAATTATACTTTTTAGAATAAAAGATTATCTAAATAATAAAAATTTATAAATATTATATAAAAAGTATTATAAATTTTATATAAAATTTATAATCAATTTATAAAAAGAATTGCACTTGAATGGATTAAAAACGAATTAAAGGTATAAGTATAATAACTTACTAATAATGTCAAAAGTTGTAGTTCTTTCAACTGATGACCCAATAAAATAGGTTAATGTCCTAAATAAATATATTATCTATAAAATTGTTCTGTTCATGTTAGTTGTAGGTCCAACCAATTATGGAACTTTGGTTAAAAACTTTATTTTAGGCGAACAAATTATTTTGAAAGACATCCACGTCAAAATAAGAGAGTCACAAAAAAGTGAGTAATAGCATTTTTGAAGCCCATGAACTTATCCACAAATTCCATACTTTAAATAAAAAAAATAATAATGGCGCCTAGTTTGTTTATTAATTTTGATAGCGTATAAATGGTTTTTGTGAATTATTCTATAGGGCTTCACACTAACTTCATATCGGTATGTTCTTAACCAATTACAGCAATGATGATTTTAAATTATTGTAGTATTTACGTATTAAAATTTAATGCAATGATAAGAATAATTTTATTATAGAAAAAACAAATTAAACACAACACAAAACAATCTTGATTTGTAAGAATATAATTATTTAGAGTTTTCGAAAAAAACGACTTAAGTTTAATGTCAAATTGTTTTTAACAATTATTTTATCCACGACTACTAAAGAATGTATGCTTTCCATGCGTATGGCTTCCATTGTAATTGTATTCATTCCACAACTAGTGAATTTGATTAAAATTCTTTAACAGTTCTATAGTTTATTAAATATTCCCCTAACAAATTAAACAACAAACTTGTTTTGTTTTTCGCTATCTTTGATGTATTTATTTCAATATGGCGACACAAATTTTTGCATGAAAACTGGAAATTAAACGAAATATTTTACAGTCGTGGATAAAATAGCATCTTGTATTCGCTAAGGATGATGGCAATTCTTTACTCGGATGATTCCCTCCACTCGTTTCGGGAAACTTCATCCTCGTAAAGAATTGCCTTCATTCTAAGCTCATACAAGAATCTACTATTTATCATTAATGATAAACGTTTTCTCCACCTATTTGGTTAAGGAAAAAAAAACTTTTCATTTTCACTAATGATAAAAATTTTTTATCATTATCATTTTATCATTTGTCATACGGAATAGCAATTCGGGAAAAATATGAGTTATCATTTTATCCTTTTATCATTTTGTGCATTTTTTCGTTAGGGAATTAGACCACAGATCTGTACAATAAAGTGGACTATAATTAAAATTGAACAAATATGGCAGGACAAAACTGGATTTTTTTTTCCTTTGTCCTTTGTGATCAATACAGCATCCACTTGTCTCCATTTTTGACATGATCAACAAGGGTAGTTGAATTAATTTTTGAATTGTGAAATTAAAACAAAAGAAAGAATTTCGTCTTGAGAAAATTTTGGAACGAGCTCGATAAAGAATTCAAAGGAAGACTTATGAAGGAATTGTTGAAAAATTTTGGAACGAGTTTGATAAAGAATTGGAAGGAAGATTTGTGAAGGAATTGGAAAGGGGGCTGTATGACGAAAATAGCAAAGGAATTGGGGTCTATTTAGGAGCTTGCTCATCTAAAGGAAAACCGCTGCAACTTATCAAGATAAGTTTTAATTGATTTTAGTAAACGTATACATATAATTTTCCTTTTTATGAAACATGAATTGTTTTTTTTCCTTTAGTTTGACATGTTAGGTTAAGGATAATCGGAGGTAAGAGATTCTGAAGTCCAGATTCGTGGGATATATGTGAGTTATTCAGCATTACAATTTTTATTTTTTTCATTCTATAATATTTTGTATAAAAGGTCCAATTTAACATTCCTCTCTTTAACGGCGAAAGAACTTCAAATTTGTCAGAACGGTTACAAATATTTTTAAGTAACAGTGAAATTATTTACCACAATTTAACGGCAGAGGAAAAACAAATTTTTATGCAATATATTTACACTCGATTTGAAGGTGAAGCTTTTGCATTACTAAATAATTTACCAAAATACACTAGCTTTGTGGAACTAAAAAAATTCCTATGTGAACATTATTATCCCTCCAAAACAACCATAGATTTGACCAGAGAGCTAATCAACTGCCGTCAAATGCCAGACGATAGTGTTTTAAAATATTCCGATAAAATTCGAACTGTACTTAACCAGACAAAAACAGCTGTAAAAGGCAAATATGCTGAAAGTAATGAGGCCTTCATAAAAGAGCTCGAATTGTACGCAATTAACTCTTTTAAAATGGGTTTGTCACATCCAGTTATAAGACAGACGATTATAGGCTCTACAGAAACAGAACTAGAGGGTTTAATCAAATTAGCAATACAGACTGATCTTTTATTTTCCTATTCCCGAGATAACACTATGTATGAATTGGCAGGTGTTTCATTTCCTAAACAAGAGTTAAAACCCAATATTCAACCTTTTCATAACGTAGTTATACAGCCCCAATTAAATACACATCAGTCAAATACTTTACTCATTATGCATCTAAAGATCATTTATCCATTCCTAGCTATAAAATTGCACATCGAATAGATGTTTCTAATAATAGTAGAAGGCATGCATATGGCATCACCATTTATTCTAAAGGTAATGAAAATTTCAATGTTATTTACAATTGCTCCCAAGAATTGTTTTCAAAAGCTTGTAATCTCGTTGCTGGGATCCATAAAGATTTGGTTCTTGTTGAATCCTACTAATACACTTGTTAAAATAACATGGTGATTTTTGTTCAGTTTCATTAAGAAAAATCAAATTGGCTTTCAAAATTTTATTATTTTATTAACATACAGTAAAAGCACAAATCGCAACATTCGATACTTTCAACTTTCGATAAATGCAAATCAAAAGAAAAATTCTTAACTTTTGATGATTGCAACATTTCTTTTTTTGCGTTCAATAACACAGTGATACAACCAAAATCCGAATGGGATGAAACCAAATGCAAATGAAAGTTGACATTATCCATAACAAAACCCTCAAGGGTTTTTTTTAGTTCAGTGCGAGATTTTTTTTTACACGCATTTGAAGTTGGCGATTTTGGAACGCTGTCTAACAAGAAAAAATCATTAAAAATTTGATAAAATAATTCTTATTTATTTTTATTTTCCTGAAAAGTTGTGGTATCTTAATGTTTTTGGGGTCGAGGAATCCATTTTTGATATTTATTTTTACCTAAAACTCACGCTAGATGACGCTGTCATACAAATTGTGCTATTTCTTGTAGATCATAGAAAAAACGGTGTTATTACTTTTTTTGAGGCTGAAAAATCAATTTTTGATGTTATGAAAAGAATATAAATGTAGGTATGTAGTATGTATATTAGGTATGTATATTATTGATATCACTGAAGGTATGTATATTTATTGATATCACCGTGCACAATAAAATTTTTTCTTGTGTAGTGTGGTCAGTAGTGAGCAAAGTGAAAAATAAAAGTTAAAATTGCATTTAAAAAATAATAATGCCCTCTCAAGTAAAGAAAACGTTTCTTTCTATGAAACAAAAACAAGAAATTTTAAGAAGCTTACAAACAGGTGTATCAGCCGGAAAATTGGCAGCACAATATTTAGTGCATCGATCAACTATCGCACGGGTTCAACAACAACAAAAAACGTATTGATGAGTTTATTTGTAAAACCGAGGTGGGTCCCGGAAATCGAAAGACGTTGAAATCTCCGGAATTCCCAAAAATGGAAGAAGCCTTGTATAAATGGTTTTGTAACCAGAGAGCTAGTCATATTCCGATTTCCTCTCGTATTTTATCTGAAAAAGCCATAAAGCTACACGGGAAAATTAAAGAAACCAATTCAAAGTTTTCAGCAAGCAGTGGGTGGCTTAAAAACTTCAAAAAGAGGTATGGAATTCGGTTATTAAAAGTTGTTGGTGAAAAACTTTCAAATAACAGCCAGGCCGTTGATCCGTTTGTTGCTAATTTCCACGAAATAATGAGAAAATTGAATTTGACCGACGACCATATATATAAAGCCGATGAAAGTGGGCTATTTTGGAAAATGTTGCCTGACAAAACGTTGGTGAGGATTGTGGAAAAATCAGCTCCAGGGCGAAAGGTAATTAAACAGCGTATAACATTTTTACCCTGTGCCAATAGTTCAGGTACGCACAAAATTAAACTCTTTGTCATCGGGAAAGCTAAGAAGCCAAGAGCTTTCAAAAATGCTCATCTACCCATTTTATATAGAGGAAATCAAAGTGCTTGTATGACATCAGCTTTATTTCAAACTTGGTTAGAAACCACCTTTGTTCCCGAGGTATTTATGTTTTTTAAATCAAACTTAAATGTTGTAATTAATCTTAGCTTTATTAATTTTAGGTGAAGCAGTTCCTTCGATCTCAAAACCTTCCTCAAAAAGCTGTTCTTTTATTGGACAATGCAGCTTGTCATCCTCGCGATTCCAATTTATTAATTAATGGGTTAAACCTAACAATAATATGCTTCCCACCGAACTGTACCGCTCTGCTCCAACCGATGGACCAAAACGTCATACATACGATCAAAACAAATTATAAAAAGAGTTTATTGTCACATATCGTAGCGGTCGACGAGAACAATATTCAATTTTAAACAATAAACAATTTTAATCTGAAAAATGCAGTGATGTTTTTGGCTAATTCTTGGGCTGGTCTTAAGCAAACCACAATTAAAAATAGCTGGAATGTCTTGAAAATGAGACAAGGATCAGTGATGTGGGATTCTGAGGATGACATACCACTAATTGAACTCCGAAACAATTTACAACGTTCCAGGTCAGATGAAGTCAACGAGTGGATCAATGAATTCAATTATCAAGAAGGCCCAACAAGTTCTGATGCAGAAAGCGCTGAAGACGATATCATAATTAATGATAAACCATATATTAAGATAGACGACGCAATAAGGAGCTTTACTATTTGCTTAGATTGGGCTCAACAAAATGAAGTTCCTATGGAAGACTACATGATTCTTCACAATTTAAGAGAACACGCAGTACTCAAAAGAAATGATTGCTTAAAGCAAACCAGCATTTCCGATTTTTTTAAAAAAACATGAATATAATGCATGCTTTCAAAAATAATAACATATGTATTATGTATATCCTTTCCATTATTTATATTGAATTGTTAAGGTAATAAATTTTATTTTTTCATTTGCAATTATGCGTATTTTTTGAGAATATCGACCACCTAGTTTTGAAGCAAAAAATAATATGTACATACTTCATAAATTGTATAATCGAAAATGTCTTATTACATCATCAAAGGACTGTTTCTATAAATAGGTAAGTTAAAACGAAATGATTGAATGAAAGGTTCGATAATTGCGTCATGTTCGGAAATTGCACTTAGGCCGGTTTTTAATGTGTTGCACAAATCGAGTTTACTGTATTTCCAAAATATAAATAATACTATATGATTATTGTACAATGTTTAATTTCAATCAATTACAAAAATTTATTTCTTAAATATATTTTTCCATTATTTATTGGAAAAAGATGCAGAGGTGGGCCCTGTAAATTCATGTAGTTCTTTCAAAACTAATTGTTCTTGTAACTTGCCCACTTCATACGATTGAAAGTGAGCGTAGAACTTAACAGGATAAACTTCATAACATAAAACGTACAATTTGCTACATACAATTGCCAAGTTAGAAATTTTATATAACTTTAATTATCCGGTTATTATATAGAATAACTCCGTACATTAAACATTACAAATTATGTTAAATAATGCTTTTTGAGTTTTTTGTATGAGAACCCCCATAAGGGAAGCAGATAGGGGACAGGTATGTTCGAAAGAAATGTTGCAAATAAAAAACTAATAGGACCTAGTCATACATTTGACCCCTCTTGGGATCATCCCTGGGGAGCTATGAATTATTTTTAAAATTTTTTTTTTTATGTTTTGGTTTTTTTTGTATAGGAGAAGGTAGCCTTTTGTAATTTTATGTATTTTTAACAAAATGCGATTTTTAACAAAATGCAACCGTACGTACAATCTGTTCTCGTTTAAAAATGTTTAAAGTGTGTATATGTGATTGAACGAAAACGTCATAAAATAATAATTTTAGGCATGGGGCAAGTTTTAAACTGGATCTCAACGAGCATACCATGTTTTAATCATTGGTCTTCAAACTCTATAACTCTATAACTCTTGACGGCGTTTTTGCTTGCGTACAGAACGCATTTCCGAATAACAACACCGAAAACATAATTTGTCCCGTTGTAATTGCAGTAATGAACCACATTCACGACAAATTATTTCATTACGAATAACGTTATGATTAGTTATATAATGCAGTAACTGTTCTTCATTTTCAATAATTGCTAAAAATTCGTAAAATTTCATATTAATGATATTTGAATTAAGTTAATTTCACTGAATATTAATTTTCACTTAATCACGTAATCTTTCAATCACTTAATAAATTCACTGAACAATAGTTAATTGAGTAATCACTTCTAAATTTCACCATGGAATGAACAAGTCTAAGTAAATCTTATACATTTATATCCATTAAACAATTTCAATAGCTCTTCTGAAGAGAATAAAAAACAGAGAGAATATAGAGCACAGAGAGAATGAAAAAATATGAGAATATAATAGATAAACTAATATAGACACAACGTGTCTGTCTGTTGTTTATTTTAGTATCTGCTGGAACTTGGATAGTGGATTGAAGGAAGGATTTTGAGATCAAGGTACAAGTAAATAAACCGTGGATTACGAAATAGTTACACAAAAAGCATTTTGAGAAGTACGAACAAGTATTCGTTTGATCTATTGGATTTGAAGAATGAATTGAAAATAGCCGAGTGGTTGCCATAAATGAATTTACCAGTGAACAGTCTAAACAAAACAAAAAGGAGAATAACAAGTGAGGATCACCTTCAACAAATTTAAGTTAAGTTTTTTTTTTTATTTTAATATTACTATTAGGAATTTATTATTCTAAAATGTTAGGCTAGAAGATTGTTCATTTTGATAAGAGATTCCTAATAACTGACTCGGTTTCTGAGCCAATCCGTGATCCCGTCTTTTTATAGTATTTATAAATTATTGTGAGAAAAGTCCAAATAGCTACAAATCACATATACGTAGCCGACTGTAAAATTTTTTGATAATAAAGACCTGATTTTATGTATAATTAGTATTACTCAATAAAAATTGACATTTAAAATCAATTATTTTTGGTGGCAATAGTTACAAGCAACACCTGAAATTTTGTTTTTGTTTGTTATTTGTGTGTTTTATGTTTGTTATTATTTTATTGTTTAACATAAGTGATTTTATAAATTGTGGAATCAACATATACGTAAACATATACGTCAAACGTCAATCAACATATACACATACGTCTGCATATTATGTAGAAACACATACCGGTAACTAGAAACATAATTACAGTTAATAGCGAACAGCTATCTATATTATATTATCTATTATATTCTCATATTTTTTCATTCTCTCTGTTCTCTATATTCTCTCTGTTTTATATTCTAACTGTACTACAGAACAACTATTGAAATTGTTTAATGGATATAAATGTATAAGATTTACCTAGACTTGTTCATTTCATGGTGAAATTTAGAAGCGATTACTCAATTACATATTGTT
This sequence comes from Diogma glabrata, assembly GCA_963693315.1. NCBI lineage: Eukaryota > Metazoa > Arthropoda > Insecta > Diptera > Cylindrotomidae > Diogma > Diogma glabrata. The sequence continues at coordinate 309,921,803 of OY856186.1, forward strand.
ATCAGTGAATTTATCAAGTGATTAAGTGATTAAGAGATTACGTGATTAAGTGAAAATTAATATTCAGTGAAATTTTTATTTAGCGTATGGTTTTTGTTGTGACACATTAAAAACAAAAATAAAACTTAAAATAGATAGATTTTCATATGAAATCTACATAAAACAAAACATAAATACAAATTAAATGAGCTTACAATCAATATGATTGCGCGTCTTTTAGTTAAAAATTAAAAAGTAAAATATTAAAATATTTGAACATTGGGCAGTACATTTAAACATTAGATGTTTACATCGAGTGAGTCTATCCATGCTACTACATCGGGAGTTGCCAAATGGATTCAGTGAAATTAAGTTAAATCAAATATTTATTCGTAATGAAATAATTTGTCGTGAATGTGGTTCATTACTGCAATTACAACGGGACAAATTATGTTTTCGGTATTGTTATTCGGAAATGCGTTCTGTACGCAAGCAAAAACGCCGTCAAGTTCGGTGTCAATTTTTTACAATTTCGTACACGGGAACGTGGCTTCAAAATATGAAAATTGATATTACGACAACTTGTCGTTTAATTGCATATTTTGTATACTGTAAACCACCACATCAACAAAAACTAGAACAAGAGTTTGGAATATCGCCAATAACAGCAGTTGATTGGATTTCATTTTGTAGAGGTATTAATTATTAATCATTTGTTCAAATGGAAAAATAGCATTTTCAAATATATTAATATTCTGCATTTAGGTTTGTCAGTTTTGGGTCACATCACAATCAAACCAGATTGGAGGTATTGGACATATCGTCCAAATAGACGAAGCCCATCTTGGAAGGAAAAAATCTAGCATAGGACGTGTAAACTTGAGTACATGGGTGTTTGGAGGTATTGATAATACTACAAACGAATGTTTCATAGAGCCCGTTCTTAACAGATCACCAGTAATACTGCAAGAAGTTATAACACGAAGAATCAAACCAGGTACAACAATAATTTCGGATTGCTGGGCTGCCTATCACGATATTAATAGAAATGAATGGATTCACATGACAGTTAACCATAGCTATCATTTTGTTGATCCAGCTACGGGTGCGCATACACAAAAAATTGAACGGTTATGGCGTGATTTCCGTGATAATATACCACATTATGGGAGAACAAGGGAACATTATGAACAGTACATTGCGTAATTTTTATTCAAACGGCATTTTGCATATGAACAAAGAATTGAAGCGTTTTTCTCTACTGTGGCAGAAATGTTTCCCATTGATAACTTTTTAAAATAATTTAATCAACTCCAGATACGAGAACGTGGTTTCAAAATATGAACATTGCTTGTGGATTCTAATAAGCATGATTTAGTAATATAAATTATTGATTTTATTAAAAATACAGCAACTTGCAGCCCAAAATTAAATATCTTTTATTATGTAATAAATAAAAGTTTAATTTAAAAAATATGTCTAAAGAACAGTAATTGGAAAATGCTGACGTGTATATCATGATCCTGCTCAAAATAAATGGCTGCACATGACTGTTAACGTTATGGGTGAATAAGGGAAGCTATGAACAAGACATTGCGGAATTTTTGTTCAAACGGCATGTTGCACATGAACAAAGAGTTCAAGCGTTTTTCTTTACTATAGCAGAAATGTTTCTCATACAAATTGATGACTTTTTCAAATAATTTTTGTTAATGTGTTTTGAATTATCAATGTTGTCGATTATTGACATAAATAAATTTGTTAATTACAAAAACATAAAAAAATGTTTGCTATATATTCCAACTTTTAACACATATTGGGTTTAAATACCATACCGGTAACAATCTGTGACTTGAAACTGTCTCTTTTCCTACTTATATAGTGCAAACGTTTTGTCTGGACTAGAGGGTCATTCCCGAGAAAATTCTTTAATTTTTATTTCCCGTTTCCCGGGAAAAAATGAAACATTTCCCGGGGAAAAAAATTATTATTCATGCTGATTGCGATACCGATACCGAAATCTTTGTTTAGTTAACCGTAATAGTTGTAATAAATATAAAATTTCATAATCAACGTATTATAACGCACATATCAAATCAGCATTCATCACTTTATAAATCAAAACATCGCTTAACAAAAATAAATTGATTATTTATTTTACGTGGAAAAATTATAAAATGCTGACATGTGTTTCTTTTGGCCTGATGGTACAGTTACTCAATTTAATATTCGGACACATACCTATACAAGTTTAAAAGAAATAAATTACCAATTTGCTTTTTTTTTATTTCTGTGGTATGGTATTTATTTTATATCGCAGCAAAACCAACCAAAAGGCTGTAAAAACCCCGCGCCATGTTTTGGTTTAGCTTGAAACTATCATTTTAACTATAACATATTAAATTCTTGTATCTTTTACTTTACAAAAACTTCTCAAATCATTAAACACAAATTAATAAAATTTCTTATTGGCATTTTGTTTTCTAAACATCTACCTTTTTTATTTAATTTAAGTAAGACTAGGACTACATATCACAATTCTAAAATATATAATAAATATACACATATATTAAAATTTATTTAAACAGAGGAAATACAATTAATTTTTTTTCTGTAAAAACCGCTCGCTTACACTTACTTATTTCTTGAACAAAAACCTTGGCGCCTTAGCGCGAAAAGTTGTAAAAATATTTTCTTTTTACTAAATTTTTGGGAAAAGAATATTTTGATTTTAAAAACTTTCGTAAATGAGTATGCATAATTTTTTTTTGATAAACATTAGTTACATTTGGTTAATTAATATATACTTTCATTCATAATTTTGAAAAACGTTGTACAAAAAGTACAATTCTTTTCAAAATGAAAAACTTAACCTTTAAAACCTATCCGGTGCACATTATATATACTAGTAGTGTCTTTCAAAACATGGCGCGCGAGACACTACCGCGTCTCTTGATCTTTATTAATGTAAAAACAATATGAGAAAAGAAAAAAATTGTTTTCTTTGAAACAGTCGAAATATTAATAATGTAAACAAATAAACGCACAAATACTGTGACTCACACGTGCAAGTGTATTTCAAGGTTAAACTTTATTTACTAAAAAGGAATGTCCGTTCCCTACATTAATACATTAGTCTATTGCGAGTTTGCGACCTGTGCGGGCTATACAACAGTGATCCATGCTTGAGGACTTTAAATCAAAAAGTAAGTAGTTTTTAATTGATTATTATTATTATGATAATTGATAACTATAAGTGCATTTTATAGTAAATAATTTTTTTTTTCTACACCCGTACCATAAAAATACACTTATATGACCAAAATCCGTTTTATAATGATATTCATTTCGATACAGATTTTATTACGATACAGATTTTTAATCAATGGAAAGAAACCTATAGTTTTTCATTCAAACATGGTATGCATTTGACGTTTGTTGAAATTTTCGTATGGGAAAAAAAATTGAACTTTGAAATTTGAAAATTGAAATTTTCGTTCTTCGTTATTTACCGGGTGTAGAAAAAATAGCGTATGCCACTTTCATGTAATGGTTATTAATACACTCGCATATACCATACGAAACTCGCCTTCGGCTCGTTTCGTATCCCGGTTAATGCTCGTGTATTAATAACCGTCATTACATGACCGTAGCATAATATCCTAATATTATATACGAACTTACAGTGGTGATTGATTTATATTTGATATTTTGGTCTTGGTTATACAGTGGTAATAATTGGTACCTACCTATATTGGAAAAATTTTAATTGGTTTTTAAAGTTAGAAAGGGGTCAAAAAAATTTTTATTATAACTTATGACATCAGCTGTTTATGTCAAACATTAATTTCACATTTGTAATGAAGCGCTTTCCCATTGGCGAACCAATGAGAATGGCATAGCAGGAAGCGTACCTAGCGAGATTGATTGACAAGCCCCAAACTAGCTTCAGTCCATGGGAACGATAAAGTAACCCTGCTACTTCAGCACAAATACGGACATGTACGCTATTCACGAAAATTTGCAGAAATGGAAAAAAAATACAAGTGTGAAAAAAGAGACTCTGGCGACCCCATTGGCGAAAGACCCACGATCAACACGTCCAACCCCTCCACAATCACTCTCAGACGCTCACGCACTCACACTTCACGCATACTATCGTGCGCACACACATTCACACTTCACACATACCAACATTCACCCGGACATTCAATCACTGACTCGCCCTTTTACACACATTCCCACTTCTACCTTAAACAGAAAAAAAAAAAATAAAGGTAATAAAACAAGTCCACTCACCCCATGATTAATCCTCCAGTCGTCCAAGTCCTTCGGCCTTAGCCCTCCATCAGTGATGATTCATCCAACAGGTATGGTATTAAAAAAAATAAATGTACGGATAATCCACTGGTGCGTGGTCAGTTCGGCAGCAATAGCAAACCAGTTGTTGTAAATAAGGAGTTGAAAATATGACAGTATCAGCACAAATTGTATATAAATAATCAGTTGCAATATTCCGAAATTTTGTAAAAATGTTGTGTCGAAAACACGATTACATCAGCAAAAATTGTATATAAATACTCAGTTGTAATATTCCGAAATTTTGTAAAAATGTTGTGTTGAAAATACGATTATATCAGCAAAAATTGTATATAAATAATCAGTTGTAATAGCCAGAACTTGGTAAAAACGTTGTGTTGAAAATACGATAGTATCAGCAAAAATTGTATATAAAGGATCAGTTGAAATATCCAAAAATATTGTAAAAATGTTGCGTTGAGAAGGCGATAATATCAGCAAAAATTTTATATAAATAATCAGGTGAAATATCCAAAAATATTGTAAAAATGTTGTGTTGAAAATTCGATAGTATCAGCAAAAATTGTATATAGATAATCAGGTGAAATATCCAAAAATATTGTAAAAATGTTGTGTTGAGAAGGCGATAATATCAGCAAAAATTGTATATAAATAATCAGGTGAAATATCCAAAAATATTGTAAAAATGTTGTGTTGAGAAGGCGATAATATCAGCAAAAATGGTATACAAATAATCGGTTGAAATATCCAAACTATTGTGAAAATGCGGCGTTGAAAATACGAATATATCAGCAACAATTGTACATAAGTAATCAGTTGTAATAGCCAATATTTGGTAAAAATGTTGCGTTGAAAATACGATAGTATCAGCAAAAACGGTATACAAATAATGCGTTGCTATACGGTGATAATGTTCAAAACTTGGTAGAAACGTTGTGTTGAAAATACGGTAGTAACAACAAATACTGCATGTAAACGATACGTTACAATGCGGTGATACATCCAAAACTTGGCACAAAGGTGGCGTTGAAAATACGAATATATCAGCAAAAATTGTATATAAATAATCAGTTGTAATAGCCAATATTTGGTGAAAATGTTGCGTTGAAAATACGATAGTATCAGCAAAAACGGTATACAAATAATGCGTTGCTATACGGTGATAATGTTCAAAACTTGGTAGAAACGTTGTGTTGAAAATACGGTAGTAACAACAAATACTGCATGTAAACGATACGTTACAATGCGGTGATACATCCAAAACTTGGTACAAAGGTGGCGTTGAAAATACGGTAGAATCAGCAAAAATGGTATTCGAATAACGGTGATATGATAATTGATAATACGGTGATAACAGCCAAAATTTTGTAAAACAAAAAAATGTCGCGTCGAAAATACTGTCGAAATACGGGTTAATTGTAGCTTGGTGATGTTAACATAAGTGACTGATTGATTCAGATAATGGCCGATATAAGTTAGAAACAGTTATTAATAATAAGGTGGCCAAATCCAGTTGCAGCTTTTAGGCAGGCAGGTGTTAACACAGCATAGTGCACAAGACATACATATCTCCCCAAAACCAATCCGTCACACTCTCAACTCCAACGACCACAAGATTCGCCACTTCTTCTATGGTAATGCGGTGCGAATTCACTTAGCTCAGCTAACAATCAAGTTCTACTCGACCGAGAACCCCTTTCACAGAAAAATTGTGTGATTCAACACGGTTCTATATTTTAGTATGATTCACCAGTTAGCGGTGATCAGTTACCCAATACAAGTTTAACAATATCACCTTGGCAATGCTGAAACTAATTTCATTCACCCATGAGTAATTAAGGTATAGTTAAATTAGTTGACTTAATTGTAGATTCGATCGTTACCTCTGTTTCTGAAATTCAATCAATGACCTTCTACCCCAAATAAAAATTCAAATCGTGGCAAGTGATTTTGACAATTCATTATAATTCTATATTTATGATTTTACACAAAATGTACGGCATTTATCCACTACACACTAAGTTCAATATATTCTTATTTCATAACTTAATTGTTTATCAAAATTGCGCTAAATTAACTTAACGGCGACTACGTCATTATTCCTTAGTGATAACGGAAAATAACAAGACGCACATCTAACTTATATACATATATTAATTCACAGATATATTGTTCGGTTATTTAATTATCACAGAACATTTTGGGGGTAACCAAAATGATTATTCCGATTCACTAGTCAGACAAGCAATTAGATTTTTATAATCTGATTTTAGCAATTAAGAATTTACTATTAATTTACCTGGATATGACATTCATTGAATCTTCGTGGATGCGATCGAAAATCATCATCACCAACACAGATATTCCCGGAATTCTGGGTTTGATTTTTTTGTTATAATTGGTTATTCTAATAAATTTTACTAACTATCACAGATTTAGTTATCACAGAGAATACTAACACATTTCATTTGTTTTGTATCTTTTAAACAACATTTCAAATTTGAACAAAGAAAAATAACACATGTTGTTTTGCTAAAATAAATCTGACAGTCTGACAACACGAAGATCCACTGAAGTGAATCGCAAAACTCATGGTTTACACCGATAGTACATTTTTTTTTGATTTCTTATGATTTAGTTTAGACAAAGAAAAACGGCACAAACATAAAAATATATTTTCTTGTGGTTTAAATTCCACTTATGGCGGAGACTAATGAAGTCAACCATTTATTCACACGTAGCACTATATTTCTTGTTTTGATTCGACCGATCTAACAATTTTTTTTTTAAATAATTGCAGGACTACGTACCCACATAAAAAAACAAAGAACTAACACCGAATTTAACTTTAGAATATTTGATAACTTTTTATATTCCGAAACAAAACATGCACATTGACAATCTCCACCAAATCCAAAGAGACGTCAAACGCCCGAATAAATGTAATAGAACTAAGAGTTAAAACTTTGAATTAATTAAAAATTGTTTTACTTAAATTTTAAGAGAAATACGTGAATACAAAATATATTCCATAATTGTGTTATTCACGAGAATGATTTTTGACACAAGACTTAGTGATTGACCTACACGGTCATTATTAAATTTTTTGTAAATTTTCTTACGGCACATAACAAACATATATAAATTTTTTGTATATTTTTTTGGAGTTATACGGCACTAATATAAATGATTTATTTTTTTCTTTGATATTCCGCACAACACAAAACATATATATTTTTTTTACTAAATTAAACTAGTGGGACATCACATTTAAAAATAATTTGCACTAATTAAACTATTTAATAAATAAATTGCAAATAATTAAAATTTGTACTACTTAAAGTTCTAACTTAACTTTAATAGAAAATTGCATGAATGCAAAATTTTTCTTAAACTTTGTCATCCATGAGAGAATATTTGCTGCACAAGAGAAAGAATAAGTTACCGTGCTCATTATATAGTCAAATTTTTAATCTCGCAATAACTCGAATAAAGTATTTAGATGAGAGATAATTAATTTACATCAGATTTTCAAATTATTGGGAACTTATTATAGTTCACAAAACCGTTTGCTACTTGATAATATTGTACTAAAAATAAGGTTGGGATCCCCAATATTTCCGACACATTCATAGCACGTATAATTGAATTTCAAAATGAATCAAATACAGATTCGATCAATATAGTGATGTTTAGACATTTAATAACTACATTCTGCAATATCAATACCGTGAAGCTCAGATCAATCACGGAAGGATTGTTTAAAGCAAAACACTCATACAAAGACAAATCAAATGTTTAACCAAGCAGAAATAGTAATTCGTTGTATGTTGACGATTGGAAACAAAATACACGTAGCTGTTGTGAGGTTTTGAGAATTTCGTTATTTCATTACGGTTTGTGTTTTGAAACAAAAAAAGTTCAAACTCAAGTAGTGAGGCGAGGAAAATCGAATGGAAGCACAACGCGCGTCAATTTTAGTGCGTTGTAAGATTAAATTCTGATTAATTCTTAGTGATTATACGGATGATGATTAAGGAAAATTATTAATTAATTCAAATTAACCAATATTGTGTTATATCAATGAATAAATAATTCAAGGTAATTAGTGCAATTTTCTTTCTCCCATACGTTTGTCCGGCTATTGCAGATTTAGTAGATTGTGAGAAATGTAAGGAAACTATGGGTTAAGGAAACTACATGAAATATGACTATTGATGACGAAGGGATGAGAATCTATTACAAGTGGTACAGATCAATATAAGGAACAACAACTAAGGAAACTGCGACTGTAATACACGGCGTGCTGACGTTATGCCAGACTATCCATTACAGAACAAATGCTTTTTGGACGAACACCCACGACCAAAAAGAAGTTGAAAAAGGCATAGGCTGGTCGCCAATAGACCTTGTATATACATATTAGCTTGGTGAAGCACCTCGACGTACCACAGATTAGCAATCAATGCGATCGGTATTACAAACTCAGTCTTAGCAGAAACAAAGTAACAAAGTATCTATGAATATACAAAAAAAACTTTTGGGAGGGGTATCGATAAAATCAGTATTCTACTCTATTGCAAGCGGTGGATAACCAAAATCTTCCAGACCCAATTTCGGGCAGATCTGGGGGTTCCCGAGACTCTAAAGTCACAAAAAAAATTGATTCAATCTGCTACAGATCGAAAGAAAAAACACCGTAGGACCGACTTCTTTTGGTCCGACTTCTTTTGAAATAATGAAACATCCGACACAACTCCGTTTTTACGCCATGCAGGCTCGCAACCCACACCTGAACTAACACGAGTCTCATGCTCTACCGACTGAGCTAGCCGGGCTATTACATAATTTAAATTTTAAAATTAGAAATTTAGAACCCAAACCGAATGATTCCGAAAAAAACGTCTGCAACCAGAAGCATGTCCTCAGGAATGAAAAACTGCAGCGAAGTAGAACTGAGCAGAATCCGTGATGATTCCATTCAATATCATACAAAAATAAATCTTCAAAAAAAAAAAAAATACAATTCATTACTTAAAAGCTGAATGTAAAGATGAAACCACGATCGTGAAAAGCCGTTAGCGAAAGTCCAAGAACGTCCTCGCAAATTATTAGAGGTTCAACCTATTGATGGTCAAGTAGCCGAGAAATGTCCAGAGGATAATATTTGCTTGAAATATTTGTATTTTCAATATAAATGAGAGATGGCGAATCAACAATAAACATATACCATTCAGACCTTAAGCTAGACTGTCCTTCGAATGGTAGACACCTCTTCGTTTGGGAAGCCAGGTCTTCCAGCTGATAAGCAGCGCTACCTACCAACTTTCAAACTTTGGCTTCGCAAATCTTTGTGAGAGCGCTACAGATAATTGTCTGCAGTTTATCTGCATCGCTCAAAATAATATTACGACAGAATACAATATTTTTGTTTTTGCGAAACCCCCATGAGATGAAGCTGGTGGACTGTGGGCCCTTGCAATACACTCGTCAGTGCATTCCTCGGGTAACCACAATCTCCAAACCTCACCCCCTGGAGGAATCTCAATATCTAAACAAGCCAGTATTTTACCTGGCCTGAAATTAGGTTATCTGCGAATACAAGGGTAGCCGATGTCTGAGTTTATTGTCGGCAATAGATCTATCAATTATTTTCTTAAATTCATTCATAGGTGATTCAATATACTTGCCACTGACAGAACTTCTGGTTGTCAATTATTTGAGAATTTGGTGAATCGATTGATTCATTTCTACTATCATCAGCATCATAAATTTTATCATATTTCAACTTTTCCACATCGTAACAAAATCAACAACTTGATCTTTTGAACTTGGAAATTTTTAAGACTGACATTTTTTTTTTTTTGTTGAAATTTGAACCTATCCAGAACGTCAATCTTATCAGTGGCAGACATTATGAATACTCAAACCGCCGCACAGGACCAGATCAATAAATGCACGTATATGGAGAGCGAAACGAAAATTATTACACTATCGATGTGAATGTTGAATCCAAATAACAATTTAATTACCCACAGAAAAGATTATTTTATTCCAATATTTAATTACTTTGAATATTTTAAGGCAGAATTTAAAAAAAGTATATGGAAGTTTAGCGTTTCAAACCTCAAACAGCTGCGCAATATTTTCCTCCAATTCGACAATTATATTAAATCAGATTGATTATTATCTTGATATTATTTTATTACTATTTACAACTGTTTTCCAAGGTGCTGATATATGAACAGAATAAAAAAAAATAAACGGTGAGATTTGAGAAAAAAAGGTATACTACAAATATGGCAGAAGATGGCAATTACGAAAATACTACTGTGTTCAAAGGTATTAGAGTAGCGTTTAAAGAGTGGTATGTCGATATAATTATTATTAAGACGATATAAGTATTCCAACCTTGAACAGCCGCGCGAGATCTGACCAATTCGACACAAGTATAATTTTTCTTTTTTTTTTTGCTTTAATAAAAAAAAAATGTTAATCTGACAACAGCCGAGTGTGTAACACACAAAAAAAAACTATCTTGGCTGATGCTTGTATTTGATTTGACCAAACAAGGTAAAAATTGTACTGTGAGAGAAAATAAGTATACTACAACTATGGCAGAAGATGGCAATTGTGAAAACGTTTCCAGACCCAATTCCGGGCAGATCTGGGGGTTCCCGAATCTCCAAAAAAAAATCGCAAACCAAAACCGAAAGAGAAAAAAAAATTCGTTCCTATCACAACCGGTTCGACAAGAAAGTGAGATATAAAAAAAATTCAACAAATATAAGTTAATGCATCATGCAAAATAAATCTAATACTAAATATATATTAACTCTAGATACTTGTTGTTTTGTTTCTTCGTCCTATTAAGTAATCTTGATGTGAAGTCTTCTGTGATGTATGCTGGATACTGATTTATTTCCTGCTATTTATTCTTGAAATTTATATTTTTTGTTTTTCTGTTATTTATTCTTGGAATTTATATTTGCAATGTTTTGGTCAGACCTAAAATGTGTATAAAAACAAATATTAGAATCTGATATTATCAGCAGTTATATTTAACCATCTATTTATTTATATATATAAATATTTATTTATTTATGTTTTTTTTTTTTCTTTGACGGACACAGGACGGACGGACCAACCACGGGGTGTTCATCGCACTGGGGTTGAAGGTGGTGATCGCCGTTCTTTCATTTTTATTGGTTGATTGTTTTTAATTTATTTTATTTTTGGGACCAAAGAAAAGTTAAAATAGGCTACGTTAACAGGATAGGGATGGAAAAGGAAAAGGAATAAGAAGGGATGGATAAGGATGGGAGAAGGTAGGGTGAGACAGGAATAAGATTGGGGTAGGTGTCGTCGGCCTGTCACCCGGATGACAAGTGTCGCCGGAATGGTCAGAGGATAAATCCTCTGCACCATTATTCAATCGACCGACACCCCTCATCCGCGATCCAGAACGACGAAACATACGGGGAGGTGCTATGATCTGAGTTAATCCAATTAACTCACGACATGAAGGCTGAGCGAACATCTTCCCTCAGCAGTTGATATCGAACTGCTTTGGAAGATGTTCCCCAGTATCATTCGCGAGAACCGGACAACTCAGATCATAGGGTGCTAACGCTCCAGGGAGGGGACTCTAACGTTATGGAGTCGTTAGCCCAGCTGAGAATCTCGCTGCCACAGCGAACCCAGAGCATAACCAGATGACCAGGCTGGATGTGATAGGCGTATACACCATTTCACAAATATCTAAGCCTGGCATCTGGAAACCTCTGGCATTCCCTGTGCCAGTAGGAAACCCAGCCGTTACTAGGGTCCGTGGGTTTGTAAAGCCCATTGAGAATGATCCCGAAGAATCATTCTCACCCTTGCGTTTTAGAAAAAAGTACAAAAGAGGAGAATATTGCTGGAGGCGTGGGGACGCAACTCCCCATCAAAGAAAAGTCTGAGGGATCTCAGACTTCCTTTGCTCCTGCGCGTATGAAGCAGGGAATTGCTTCCACGCCGCCAGAGTCTTCTAACTATAGAATGGTGGAAATGAAAATTAATTTTGAAGGAAAAATTTTAAAAAAAATTTTCCAAGTTTTTTTTTTTGAAAATATGGAGGGACTCCTCCAGAGTCCTACATTGCTGTAGGGACCCTTAGAGGAGCCCCACGTTGGGCGCCAATTTGTAATGAAGCGCTTTCCCATTGGCGAACCAATGAGAATGGCATAGCAGGAAGCGTACCTAGCGAGATTGATTGACAAGCCCCAAACTAGCTTCAGTCCATGGGAACGATAAAGTAACCCTGCTACTTCAGCACAAATACGGACATGTACGCTATTCACGAAAATTTGCAGAAATGGAAAAAAAATACAAGTGTGAAAAAAGAGACTCTGGCGACCCCATTGGCGAAAGACCCACGATCAACACGTCCAACCCCTCCACAATCACTCTCAGACGCTCACGCACTCACACTTCACGCATACTATCGTGCGCACACACATTCACACTTCACACATACCAACATTCACCCGGACATTCAATCACTGACTCGCCCTTTTACACACATTCCCACTTCTACCTTAAACAGAAAAAAAAAAAATAAAGGTAATAAAACAAGTCCACTCACCCCATGATTAATCCTCCAGTCGTCCAAGTCCTTCGGCCTTAGCCCTCCATCAGTGATGATTCATCCAACAGGTATGGTATTAAAAAAAATAAATGTACGGATAATCCACTGGTGCGTGGTCAGTTCGGCAGCAATAGCAAACCAGTTGTTGTAAATAAGGAGTTGAAAATATGACAGTATCAGCACAAATTGTATATAAATAATCAGTTGCAATATTCCGAAATTTTGTAAAAATGTTGTGTCGAAAACACGATTACATCAGCAAAAATTGTATATAAATACTCAGTTGTAATATTCCGAAATTTTGTAAAAATGTTGTGTTGAAAATACGATTATATCAGCAAAAATTGTATATAAATAATCAGTTGTAATAGCCAGAACTTGGTAAAAACGTTGTGTTGAAAATACGATAGTATCAGCAAAAATTGTATATAAAGGATCAGTTGAAATATCCAAAAATATTGTAAAAATGTTGCGTTGAGAAGGCGATAATATCAGCAAAAATTTTATATAAATAATCAGGTGAAATATCCAAAAATATTGTAAAAATGTTGTGTTGAAAATTCGATAGTATCAGCAAAAATTGTATATAGATAATCAGGTGAAATATCCAAAAATATTGTAAAAATGTTGTGTTGAGAAGGCGATAATATCAGCAAAAATTGTATATAAATAATCAGGTGAAATATCCAAAAATATTGTAAAAATGTTGTGTTGAGAAGGCGATAATATCAGCAAAAATGGTATACAAATAATCGGTTGAAATATCCAAACTATTGTGAAAATGCGGCGTTGAAAATACGAATATATCAGCAACAATTGTACATAAGTAATCAGTTGTAATAGCCAATATTTGGTAAAAATGTTGCGTTGAAAATACGATAGTATCAGCAAAAACGGTATACAAATAATGCGTTGCTATACGGTGATAATGTTCAAAACTTGGTAGAAACGTTGTGTTGAAAATACGGTAGTAACAACAAATACTGCATGTAAACGATACGTTACAATGCGGTGATACATCCAAAACTTGGCACAAAGGTGGCGTTGAAAATACGAATATATCAGCAAAAATTGTATATAAATAATCAGTTGTAATAGCCAATATTTGGTGAAAATGTTGCGTTGAAAATACGATAGTATCAGCAAAAACGGTATACAAATAATGCGTTGCTATACGGTGATAATGTTCAAAACTTGGTAGAAACGTTGTGTTGAAAATACGGTAGTAACAACAAATACTGCATGTAAACGATACGTTACAATGCGGTGATACATCCAAAACTTGGTACAAAGGTGGCGTTGAAAATACGGTAGAATCAGCAAAAATGGTATTCGAATAACGGTGATATGATAATTGATAATACGGTGATAACAGCCAAAATTTTGTAAAACAAAAAAATGTCGCGTCGAAAATACTGTCGAAATACGGGTTAATTGTAGCTTGGTGATGTTAACATAAGTGACTGATTGATTCAGATAATGGCCGATATAAGTTAGAAACAGTTATTAATAATAAGGTGGCCAAATCCAGTTGCAGCTTTTAGGCAGGCAGGTGTTAACACAGCATAGTGCACAAGACATACATATCTCCCCAAAACCAATCCGTCACACTCTCAACTCCAACGACCACAAGATTCGCCACTTCTTCTATGGTAATGCGGTGCGAATTCACTTAGCTCAGCTAACAATCAAGTTCTACTCGACCGAGAACCCCTTTCACAGAAAAATTGTGTGATTCAACACGGTTCTATATTTTAGTATGATTCACCAGTTAGCGGTGATCAGTTACCCAATACAAGTTTAACAATATCACCTTGGCAATGCTGAAACTAATTTCATTCACCCATGAGTAATTAAGGTATAGTTAAATTAGTTGACTTAATTGTAGATTCGATCGTTACCTCTGTTTCTGAAATTCAATCAATGACCTTCTACCCCAAATAAAAATTCAAATCGTGGCAAGTGATTTTGACAATTCATTATAATTCTATATTTATGATTTTACACAAAATGTACGGCATTTATCCACTACACACTAAGTTCAATATATTCTTATTTCATAACTTAATTGTTTATCAAAATTGCGCTAAATTAACTTAACGGCGACTACGTCATTATTCCTTAGTGATAACGGAAAATAACAAGACGCACATCTAACTTATATACATATATTAATTCACAGATATATTGTTCGGTTATTTAATTATCACAGAACATTTTGGGGGTAACCAAAATGATTATTCCGATTCACTAGTCAGACAAGCAATTAGATTTTTATAATCTGATTTTAGCAATTAAGAATTTACTATTAATTTACCTGGATATGACATTCATTGAATCTTCGTGGATGCGATCGAAAATCATCATCACCAACACAGATATTCCCGGAATTCTGGGTTTGATTTTTTTATTATAATTGGTTATTCTAATAAATTTTACTAACTATCACAGATTTAGTTATCACAGAGAATACTAACACATTTCATTTGTTTTGTATCTTTTAAACAACATTTCAAATTTGAACAAAGAAAAATAACACATGTTGTTTTGCTAAAATAAATCTGACAGTCTGACAACACGAAGATCCACTGAAGTGAATCGCAAAACTCATGGTTTACACCGATAGTACATTTTTTTTTGATTTCTTATGATTTAGTTTAGACAAAGAAAAACGGCACAAACATAAAAATATATTTTCTTGTGGTTTAAATTCCACTTATGGCGGAGACTAATGAAGTCAACCATTTATTCACACGTAGCACTATATTTCTTGTTTTGATTCGACCGATCTAACAATTTTTTTTTTAAATAATTGCAGGACTACGTACCCACATAAAAAAACAAAGAACTAACACCGAATTTAACTTTAGAATATTTGATAACTTTTTATATTCCGAAACAAAACATGCACATTGACAATCTCCACCAAATCCAAAGAGACGTCAAACGCCCGAATAAATGTAATAGAACTAAGAGTTAAAACTTTGAATTAATTAAAAATTGTTTTACTTAAATTTTAAGAGAAATACGTGAATACAAAATATATTCCATAATTGTGTTATTCACGAGAATGATTTTTGACACAAGACTTAGTGATTGACCTACACGGTCATTATTAAATTTTTTGTAAATTTTCTTACGGCACATAACAAACATATATAAATTTTTTGTATATTTTTTTGGAGTTATACGGCACTAATATAAATGATTTATTTTTTTCTTTGATATTCCGCACAACACAAAACATATATATTTTTTTTACTAAATTAAACTAGTGGGACATCACATTTAAAAATAATTTGCACTAATTAAACTATTTAATAAATAAATTGCAAATAATTAAAATTTGTACTACTTAAAGTTCTAACTTAACTTTAATAGAAAATTGCATGAATGCAAAATTTTTCTTAAACTTTGTCATCCATGAGAGAATATTTGCTGCACAAGAGAAAGAATAAGTTACCGTGCTCATTATATAGTCAAATTTTTAATCTCGCAATAACTCGAATAAAGTATTTAGATGAGAGATAATTAATTTACATCAGATTTTCAAATTATTGGGAACTTATTATAGTTCACAAAACCGTTTGCTACTTGATAATATTGTACTAAAAATAAGGTTGGGATCCCCAATATTTCCGACACATTCATAGCACGTATAATTGAATTTCAAAATGAATCAAATACAGATTCGATCAATATAGTGATGTTTAGACATTTAATAACTACATTCTGCAATATCAATACCGTGAAGCTCAGATCAATCACGGAAGGATTGTTTAAAGCAAAACACTCATACAAAGACAAATCAAATGTTTAACCAAGCAGAAATAGTAATTCGTTGTATGTTGACGATTGGAAACAAAATACACGTAGCTGTTGTGAGGTTTTGAGAATTTCGTTATTTCATTACGGTTTGTGTTTTGAAACAAAAAAAGTTCAAACTCAAGTAGTGAGGCGAGGAAAATCGAATGGAAGCACAACGCGCGTCAATTTTAGTGCGTTGTAAGATTAAATTCTGATTAATTCTTAGTGATTATACGGATGATGATTAAGGAAAATTATTAATTAATTCAAATTAACCAATATTGTGTTATATCAATGAATAAATAATTCAAGGTAATTAGTGCAATTTTCTTTCTCCCATACGTTTGTCCGGCTATTGCAGATTTAGTAGATTGTGAGAAATGTAAGGAAACTATGGGTTAAGGAAACTACATGAAATATGACTATTGATGACGAAGGGATGAGAATCTATTACAAGTGGTACAGATCAATATAAGGAACAACAACTAAGGAAACTGCGACTGTAATACACGGCGTGCTGACGTTATGCCAGACTATCCATTACACATTAGATTTGTAATTTTTATACTAGTGATTTTTATTTTTTTTTTTTGTTTTCTTGTTGAGAATAAAATTAACAAGGAAACATTAGCCATGGCAGATTCTTTGTGGACATATTTCACAAAAGACGGCGAAAAAACAAAATGCCAAAAAGTGCAAATGAATATTTAAGTTGTAAGGGATCGTCAACTAGTGGTCTAACAAGACATTTGCAACATGTCCATAAAATAAATATATTAAAACGAAATGCAGATGATGATTAAGGCGCTGGTCCAAGTCATGAAGGAAATTTTTCCGCAAAATCAACAAATCAACCTCTAATATCAAGTTTCTCAATTTTTATTAAAAAAAGCAATCTATGTCAGAAATAGTAGCAAGACCTGCAGCCGTTGATGGATTTTCAATTCATGGAATTTGCAAAAGCGAATTCATTCGTCAAGCGCTGTCTGATAGACAATATAATTTACCAAAGAACAAAACTAATGTAATGAAATTAATTCATGAGTATTACAAGTTTGCAAAATGTGAAGTAATAATTAGAATTAAATCTCATCAAGATTCTTGTGGAAAATTCAGTCTCACATTAGATGAGTGGACGAGTTTACGGAACCGGCAATATTTGAATATAAACATTCATTTTATTAAGAAATATATTAACTTAGGATTAGTAAAAATTGAAGGAAGCTGTACAGCCGATAAAACAGTTAATTAATTAAGTTATCTGATTTTAACATCAGTCCATCAGATGTAGTTGCATCAACTACCGATGCTGCTACTGTTATGGTAAAATTTGGCAGATTGTGTGAATTTATTCACCAATTATGTTATAGCCACGGCATACATTTTGCTGTAGTAGATGTAATTTATAAGAAAATTAACCAAACCGAAAACGATCCCAGTGATAATGGATCTAGCTCACCTACCTCATATAATGATGACTTTCCCGAATCTGTTATATAGACTGGAGTATGATGACGTAATGCGGTAAAGTCACAGATTCAGGAAGTTTCTGTATCACAATTTTGCATATCACGCGAGTCACGTATAAGCAAAACAACGAAACAGATAACAAATTTGATTCACATAAAGTTATTTTGTTTTAAGTAAATATTAAGTTTCATAAAATGTATTAGATTTCATAAATTTGTTTATTTTAAAATCGATCGAATTGTTTTGACTTAACGTGATCAAACTTGATATTTTTGAACACTTGCAAACGATTAATAATAAGTAGTTTTCCAATAATGAAAAATAATTAAAATAATATAAACACTTCGCAATTCAATGTAAACAAAAGAAATAATTAAGAATGCGAAGTGTTGAGTTAAGTAAAGTAGAAATATATTATTAGATTTATAACCTTGGACTTTTATCACTTTGTTTCTGTTCAATATACTGTTAAATCTATACAAATCACAAGCACATCTGATATTCCATCGTTTTTATAGTAGGAAAAAAAATAAAAGTTAAAGCAAAGGAGATCACTCCCGCCATCCGGATTGTCCCTACACGGATCTTAAATTTTGGAATCCCTTATTATTTTACTAAATTTATCCTGACATTCCAAAGGGGAAAAAGGAATAATTAAACAAAAATTAATATAACTAAAACTCAAAATACCTTAAATTACAACTGTTGATTGGTGGACCTCATTCACTTCCAGTATGATTTCTTAATTCCAAAGTTCAAATTCCAAAACTCAGCAGCATCTGATTTTGTTATACCAAATCGATCACCGCCAAAAAATCCAGTGGGAAATATAGCTTTTAATTCACTTCCTTCAATAGATATATAGCGTGTTTGCATTTCCTCATTAAAATATTTATGAATATATAAAAATGTTCATTTGTGTGTACTATATGCATTTGATCTCCATATTTAAAATAAATCAAACGCAATCCATGTTATGTATCACTTTATTATTTTATTGTCAATTCTAGACACATATAATTTAAAGTACACCATTCAAACTTCCATGAGACATAGCATTACAAAAATTTGTTTTTGATAAACTTTAACAACAATATAAGATAATATTTATTTCTTCTTTTTTTTTGTACAAGAAGATTGTGTGGTTATTGACACAAACTGAATTGTTTTTCTTTTCATTTTATCACAAAATCGGAATTAAGAAAATGTGTTTTCACTTTCAGAGTTAACAACCGAATCAAACTACCTCAAAAAAATTCTTCAAAACATCGACTTCGTTTTGAAACAAAAAATGTGACTTTCCTTGTTTATACATCTTCTAATCAAAAAAAACAAATCGTGCAATACCAAAATTCAGCATAGATTAGCAACGACATCTGTTTGTTAGAATTGGAAATAAAATTGAGTACGTTCGTTTGCTTTTTACAGTATATTCGAAATTTAACTAGCAGTTAAGTATTAGAAAATTTTAAAATTATTATTAATGTAAAAATGAACGGAAACTAATGAAATACATTTTTATTGAATTAGAAACAGAAGATGAATTTGGTTTTATTATTGTTTTGCGAATATTGCGGACGTTACAGATTTAATCCAACTATTAAATAGTGAAGTTTAGAATAATTTTAACTTTTGTAATCAAATAATAATATTTGACTTTTCGTAAAAAGGTTTTAATTTAAATTCTAAATAAAATTAAATTTCACTCTTTATTTTAAAATAAAGTTTTATAAAATTTAAATTGTTGTTTTTTTTATTTAAAACCGCAATTTATAAACATTTTTCGCGTGGTTCATAACAAGTTCTCGTTTATCCATAATTTATAGTCATATTTTCTTATAGTTTCCGTTACCCATAGTTATTCTTAGCAAAAAAAAATTAATAATAATTTTTATGTACAATTCACTATTGTTAGTTCACATTGCGTTTTCACCAGCATTGCTTCGTCATACTACATGAACTTGAACTCTCCGGGTCTCTAAACGTAACTGCTCTAAACGTATTCAAACCTCAAATAGCTGTGCATATTTGTCAATTCGTCTTGTTACCCTAAAATTATATCCTACAATCAGCTTTGAAATTGTCTTCAAAACGTATTATATTTTTTTATAGAGTTTTTTTTTTTATCAATTCTTCTTTCCGCTATAAATATGGATTCTACTGTAACACAGTTGTAATTTGCTATTTCGTAAAACGAAATCATTACAATATCGGTTGTACATGTGTTTTAATTCATCCTAATGTCGCATATATTACTATTTCTTTCAAACGCGTTGTAAATAGTATATGTCGTTGAAGTATTTTTCAATTTTTTTTGGTTACAAACTAATAACCGGTATTTGTTTTGATGGAGAAAATGTACTAACAATAATTTGTAAATTTAAACTTTCGAAAAACTTTTAGCTCATTTTTCGATATTAATTGCCTATATAAGAGATGAAAACATCTAGTCTCTCTCTCTCTTAGTCTCTCATTTTTTCTTATAATTTCGATAGTCGATCGTGACTGGTTCTTTTTTTTGGTTTCAAGTTTTGACATGTCACCATGCATGAATTGTGATTTCAAGATTATTTTCTAATTTTTGAGTGTACATCAAGTGGCGATATTGTTCTAGCCTGATACGGAAATCTCGTGAAGATTCTACAAGCTTGCAGCCCGCAATACAATCCTGTGGAGGTAAAGTAAATGTATTAAGTTTTCTTTCAATTATTGACTGCCATTCTCGTGCATATGTAGCTATGTAGCTCCGTGGCATTAGAATCAAAGAAAAAAATTAGAAACATTTCGCAGTTGTGACATCCTAAACTGAGAAAACAAAAATTTTAAATGTAACAAATATTTATTCAATGTCAATGCTCGTGAAATTAAATGATAGAATTTTTTTTGTGGTATGTAAAATGGCTGGCCTTCACCGTGTTCATTTGTACAGTGAACTTTTAAATTATTATTAGAAAAGTATGAGAGCTGTGATATTATAAACTAAGAAAACAAAATCTAGTCAAAAAAAAAAAGAATTAATCTGTTTGTTAACGATAAATGTTAGATAAATAAACTAAAATCAGTGTAGTAATGAACTGTGTTGTTTGTTCAGTGTTAATTTATTCAGTTTGTCTAGAATTAACAATAGAAACCTTTAGTTATTACGAGATTCTTATCTAAGGAAGATTATTTATTAGCTCAACTTAATTAACTAAGAAATAATAAGAAAATTATAAACATCAAGGAGTAATTCAAGAATGTATTAATCAAAATAGTCGTGTAATAGTGATGTAACCCTATAAAAATTGTATGCTAAATAAAATTTACATAAATACGGAAAGGTTGAAAGAAAATTTGTATTCGTTGAGGTTTGGTAATCGTGTAATTACAGTATACGACCAGAAAGGTAAATTATCCAGTGAACGGCAATATCCGGTTGGAAGTAAGTTGGTTTATGCAAAATAAGCTGTGACTCATCATCGGTGACCGGATGAATCTAAATTTTTGTAAACCTATATTATTGTTTTGCGGCTAATATCGGCGAAGAGGAAACCGTCCATTATAGTTTCCTGATTTATGGATTGGGCGATTCATCAGTTTTTGTTTGCTGCCTTGTATATAATTAAAACTCGGGAATGTCGATGAGCAGCTAATGGAGTAGGATTTGGTAGTGGATGAACTACGCCATGGGGTGAGTGTTATTTTTAATTGTTATTTTTAAATTAGAGGCGTGATTGAGTGTAGATACGGGAGAATCTGAGAGTGAATGTGTGAGAGGGTTCATGTGAGGCATGTTTGTTTTTTTTTTGTTTTTTTTTTATTTTTTTTGATTCCAAGTCAGTATTAAACTTCATATTATATTACAACGTAGCTGGAGGTCAAAGCGGTATTAAAGGTCAAGGTCGTGAGATACCTGACTAGAAACAGAAATATAACTAAATGCAGGTTATGGTGTTAACAGGGGCAATGCAACGGTAATTGTTCTATCGTATTTATTGGGGCGTACCATTTACCCACACTGCAACATATTCAATATGTACCTGTTACCATTTTGGCAAATTCATGGACTTGATAGTCATCATCCGCTGCCACAACTAGGGATAATCTTGCCATGGTAGTAGCTACAATATTAGTGGCCATGACACCAATAACTTAAAACATTTCCGAGCATCCTCCGCAATAATTCTACTGTAGAGGCAATGCAGTTTTCAAGGTTGTTTTCGTATAACGCCACATTCCTGCTAGCTTTTGCCGATAATTTTCTTCATGGAATAATCAATTTAAGGGCATTCAAAATATATTTGTTGGGTCTAATTCTATATTAATTATATCAACAAGCATCATAATATTATATATTGATTTGTGTATTTATTCTAGTTGTTTATGAATGTTTAATTAAATATATATTAGTGACAACTAAAATGAATTTAGTAATTCGATAACTAAAACATCGTTCAGACCGTATTTTTTTTGTTTATTATACAAAGCGAAAAACATTAAAATCAAATTTAGTTTGGCTATGGTTGATAGTAATATCAAGAAAATTAATAGACTTCTCTATCTCTATCTCTATCTCTAAATATATATATGTATATACATATATATTAAAAAGAACAAATTAGCACCTCATTAAAAAGTACAAATTCGCCGGCATCTGCACTTCTGCAGTAGTTAGACAGGCAGGTTTTCTTCTAAAAGAAAACCTGCTTGTCTTACTACTCCCCTAGCCATGCCTTTATATATCAATTAGTACATAAATAATTTCAATTCATATTACCTGTAATTTATTATCTTTTGTTGTAGGTGGAGTTATGCCCAAACTCTAGTATATTTATTAATGAAGCCGATAAGAAATGGGCAATAGCTCAGTCAAATGAGAAATCACGGGCTCTAGTTATAAATATAGTTTTATGCCTAGTTTTGGCAGAGAAGCTGTTAGAATACGGCACTGCGCAAAGTTTTGTTATTGGGTTTAACCTTAATGTTAGAAAAGTGGTATTGCGTAAGTTTTTTCTGTAATTAATATGTAGCAAAACTATTTAGAACGGCTAGAGTTTAGTATAAGGCTAAAAAATACATTTTTAAATTATCGATTCCAGATTTTGTTGCACAGGAATCAAAAACTACCATAAAAAAAACGTTATTCAATGACGTTTTAAATAAATATATCCAGCATCTTAAAAAAAAAAAGATAAAGTTCATATAAAAAGCGGTATTGCAGGTATATAATTGAAACTCATCAACACAGGCCCAAGGCATGGTATACGAAACACTATAAATTTTATTGTATACATATTACATATTAATTAATGTATTTTAATATATAAACATACGAATTAAGAAATAAATACGTTGAATTCAATAATAATCAATACGTTTATTATTTTAAAATATTAATATTTAGACGTGATTTCGATGTAATTTAGGCTTTTATTTCGGGGTAATTTAGGCGTGATTTTGGTCTAACCTAAGCGTGATTTCTGTGTAATTTAGTCCTACTGCGTAGGTGTTTATTCGGCTTTGTTTTGGCTATTATTTTGACGTTATATGGACGGTATTTCGGCTTAAAATTATTCACATTTTGGCGTGTTTTCTTTGTCATTTAGGTGTTTTTTCGGCTTTTTGTTCACTACCAGGGCTATTTTTCGGTTATTTTTACCATTATACTTTTGAGTCTAAAAAAATACGACGAAATTTTCGGCGTGTTATTTTCACTCGGGATGTTTATGAACAAAAAAATAATAATGGAATTGTAATAAACTGTGTAAACAAAGAGTCAGCTGAAAAAATTCAACATGAACTGGTAGAAAAATTAGGAGGTGATTACGAAATCAATGTACCGAAATTAATAAATCCAAAATTATTAGTTGTTGGTATGAGTGATAAAATTTCATCGTATAGAATAGTGGAAGCAATAAAAAAACAAAATAATGTTTCGTTTGTTGAATTAAAATGTTATAAGGTTTATGAATCAATTAACGTTAAAATATAAAGGAACTTTTAATGCAATTATTGAAGTAGATGGAGAAGCATTTAAAAAAATTATAGAGGCTGGGAAATTAAATGTTGAATGGGACAGATGTGTGGTTTATGAATATTGTAATGTATTAAGATGTTTAAAGTGTTGGGGTTTCAATCATAGCGCTAGTGTTTGTACAATAGGAACCTGTTGTTATAATTGTGGGGACAAAAATCATGTTGCGGGTGTTTGTGAATCTACTGTTAAAGTGTGTCTAAACTGTAAAAGAAGGAAGGAAACACTAGGATTAACTGATCTGGAGATTGAACACGATACTAAAAGTTTTGATTGTCCGTTTTTTAAAAGGAAATTAAAACAAAAAATAAATAAAACTTTATATTAGCAACTAGCTAATATAAAATGTTTGTATCTAAATGTACAAGGATCGACTAATAATTTTAGTGAATTGGAATCATTAATAATAGACAATAATTTTGAATTTATTTGTTTAAGTGAGACGCATTTATCTGATCTTGATGATGATTGTTTGGTTCATCTAAATAATAACAACTTAATTAGGGCTGATTCTAGTTCGCGTCATACTAGTGGAGTTTGTGTTTATATTAAAAACTATTGGAGTTGCGAAATTTTAAAACGAACTGTAATTAATTTGGATTTTTGGTGGTTATCCGTTAAAGTTTCTTACACAAACATCGAATTATATTTAGCAGTTTTTTATAGAGCTCCAAAATATCTAAATTCGAATGCTGCCTTTTATGATATTTTAAAGCGCCATTTAAGTGAAGTTGTTGAGTATAATGGAAAAACGTGTATTTGTGGCGAAATGAATATTAATTGGGAAACAAATACACTAGACAAAATAAAAATCAAAGAAATTTGTGATGATAATGGTGTAACCCAAAGCATTAATAAATACACTAGAATAACAAAATCTTCTAAGACTATAATAGATACCTACAATATAATTTCACAAGTGCAAGACAATTGAAAAATAAGTGATCATGAAACAATTGAAATTTCTATTAATTTAAAATCATTTCCAAAAAAAAAAATAAAATAAAAAAATTAAAGTATTCAAATATACTTAATAAAGAACAATTTAGGACTGAAGTTTGTAAAAGTGATATAATGAAAATGTATTTTCTCGATTGTGACTTTAAAGCAGAAAATTTCAGTAGAAGTTTACATAATTTGGTTAATAAGTTTGTAGTGCAAAAATCTATATCTAATAATAATAATAATCCGTGGTTCACTAATGAATTAAAAAATTTAAGAGACATTAAAATTAATCAACATGCAATTGCACATTTTACAAATTCGGAAGGTGAGTGGAATAAATACAAAGTTTACAGGAACAATTATAAAATTAAACTAAATAATAATAAAAGTGAATTCATTAAAAACAAAATAATAAATTCTACTGATCAAGAGTCAATGTGGAAAAATTTAAAAACATTTGTCTTAAAGAAACCAAAAAATGAAATTTCAGACATTCTTTTTAATAATGAAAAAATAAGTGATGATCAGGCTGAAAAGAATGAAAGTATTGCTTATTGCCAGTATATAGACTTAATACCACCCACCCAATGTCGATTTAAATTTAAACAAATTAATATAAATGAACTTTTAAATACTATAAAAATTATGAACTCTAAAAGTGATGTCAATTTTGTTAGTAGGCGCATAATGATGGACGGTTTTGACTTGATTGGTGAAAATCTGTTATCCATCATTAATAAGTCAATGGAGTCTGGTGTGTTTCCCTCAATTTGGAAAGAGTGAATAGTAGTGCCGACTGAAAAAGTAAAAAATACAAAAAATCATACGGAATTTCGACCAGTTAATATGATATGGATGGAGCCTAAAATTCTAGAAAAAGTGGTGAATGGTCAACTAAAACAATATTTAGAGGAAAATAATTTTATGTTTGATCATCAATCGGGATTTCGGCAAAATCATAGCTGTGAATCATTAATAATTTTGGTGATAAATAATTGGAAAGTTGCTGTTCATGAAAAAAGGTTATTGTTGCAGTTTTTATCGATTTAAGTAAATTAACTCAATTTTCCTTTAATTTAATTATCTTTTTATCTTTTTTAGGTAAGAATTTTGACAGAAAAAAATTGTGTTTTAAAATTGAAGGTCTTGAAGTTCTTGAAGTTTACTGGATTAAAGTGTTTATAGCTGAAAAATAATACAATTTCTGTGATTTCTGGTTTAGTCAATCAACCAGAATTGAAGTACTGATATTTAAATATAATAAGGCTATAACACACAAGAGGAAAATTTCAAAATAAGGAATTTTTTTTAAGGAACATAAAGAACAAGTTATTTAAGATAAGTTGTATTTTATTTAAATTTAAATTTAAATTTAACTTTTACGTTGCAATTCATTTTGCTTATTATATTAGTTTTGGCGTTTTTTGTTGATTGTTTACCTTATATTGTTTCAATTTCTCTTATGATTTCATAGTTCAATTGCGATTTCAGAGTTTAGATTGTCGATTTGGCAACTGGAACTTAGACTTAGATTCAAGTTTTCGGGCTGTTGATTTGTCAGTTTGGATTTTGTTTTTATATTGAACGCAATTGGGGCTTTTCTTCAAGGTTTAAGGTTTATTAAGGTTTATAAACGTTGAGTTAAAATGTCTGAATTGTCAATCAATTTTACAAACATAAGAGGTTTGAACATCAATCTCAACTCGGTCCACCAATTTCTTGAACGTTACCATCCTGATATTCTTTTTTTAACAGAAACGGTTATCAGTGGGAGAGCCGTAACATTAGACAAGAGTAAATATATTTGTCCTAATTATGATCTAGAATCTTCATTCTATAACAAACATGGTGTTTGCGCTTATGTTCGAAATTCTATTCCATATGTGAGGATTAAAAAATTTGAATTAAACACTAAACACCACAATATGGTATCTTTAAAAATTTGTTGCCCTAATCAAACTTTGTTTGTTTTTGGACTGTATCGTTCTCCTAATTCACCTGAGAACATTAATTTATTTCATGATCTGTCTGAAAAGATAGATAGGTTAACTCAGTATCCTAATGCTAAGTTTATTCTTCTAGGGGACTTTAATGTTCATAATAAAGGATGGCTCATACACAGCTCCTCTACTGATGAGATAGGTAAACAGGCTGAGCTCTTCGCTCTTTATCATAACTTCACTCAGATAATAGACCAGCCTACCAGAGTTCCTGACATTCCTGGACAAAGTAGCAACTTACTTGACTTATTTTTGACAAATGATCCATGCTTAGTACAATTTAAAGTATCAGAGCCTTTAGGTGGGTCAGATCATAATTTGATCTCCACTAAATTAAATATACAAATTCCTAAACAATTTAAAGCGAATCCCCGTCTTGTTTGGGATTACAAAGCGGCGGATTGGCAAGGACTTAAAATATTCTTCAAACGCTTTCCTTGGAAACCTAGTTGTCTTACTGGCCAAGATCCAAACAACATTGCTGCTATTAATTTTTCTGAAATTATAGGTGAAGGCATGCGTAGATTTATTCCTAATAAGTTGATCATTCCGAAGGCTGATCTATGGTTTTCGAGTAAATGCAAAAAAGCAATCAAAGCTAAAAAAAAGGCTTTTCGAAAGTTTTTCCAAAACAAAACTGATGAAAACCTTAGAGAGTATCGAAAAGAGAGGAATTTATGTAGGAAACTAATAGATGGAGAAAAAAATCTATTTATATGGAAAAAAGCTTCTAAATTTGCTGAGCACCCAACTGGATCGCGTAACTTCTTTAAAGCCGATAAGGCTATCCAAGGCAATTTCTGTAAATCTTCTCTCCCTCCTCTTATTGATAGAGATATACCTATTATTGACCCAAAAGAAAAGGCTAATTTGCTAGGACATATTTTTTCTATAAATTCTACCTTAGTCGAACCAACCACATTTCCAACCTAGACCTATTCCTAAAGCATCGCTCAAAATGAAGCGAATAATTTTTCGTAAAAACATTATTCGAAAAATGCTTTTACAAATTAATACCAACAAGGCATCTGGGCCTGATAATATTCCTCCAATTATACTTAAAACGTTTGCTAGGGAACTAGCACCTATCCTCACTAAAATATTTTATTTGTCTTATAAGAAAGGGATTTTTCCTGTAATATGGAAAATTGCTAGTGTACAGCCAGTAGCAAAAAAGGGTAGCAAAACTGACCCATCCAATTACAGACCCATTTCAATTTTGTCAGTAGTGTCTAAAGTTTTTGAGAAATATATAAATTTTAATTTAATGAGCTTCTTAGAGTCTTCCAAATTACTTAATGAAAGACAATACGGCTTCCGAAAAGGAAGAGCAACAGGAGATTTGCTTTCGTTTGTTACTCATCTTTGGAACAAATCCCTTGAAAACTTTGGTGAGACTTTCGGTGTTGCTCTTGATATTTCCAAAGCATTTGACAAAGTTTGGCACAAAAATCTTATATGCAAGTTGAGATGTTATGGTTTAGATGAACCACTTATTTCCTGGATGCAAAGCTTTATATCTGAGCGAAAATTTCGAGTCAATGTTGACGGTATTTCATCGGATGTATTTTCGACTAATGCAGGAGTTCCTCAAGGTTCCGCTTTGTCCCCAACTCTTTTTCTTATCTATATTAATGACTTGTTGGTTTCAACAATTAATCCTATCCATAGTTTTGCTGATGATAGCACTCTTCATGCATCTCATGTTGCACCTAGATCGTATTCACGTTTAGCGCTTAATAACTGTAGATCAAATTTGATAGATTCATTAAACGTTGATCTTAAAACTATCTTTGATTGGGGTGTTACTAACAGTGTTGAATTCAATACGTCCAAAACACAAGTTTGCCATTTTTCAAGATTATCAACACCTAACCCTTTTCCATTGAAGTTTGATTCCAACGTTTTAATAGAGAAAGAGTCCGTGAAACTTCTAGGAGTTGAGGTTGAAAATAATATGAAATGGAATTCTCATATTTTTACCCTAGCAAAAAGCGCTGTTCAAAAATTGGGGTTTTTAGGACGATGTCGTAAGTTTTTCAGTAGCGAACAACTTCTTTTAATATACAAATCTTTTATACGTCCCTGCATGGAATATTGTTCTCACATATGGGGTGGAGCATACTTATGTAGTTTGAAGTGTCTTGATTCTGTACAGCGGAGAGCAGTTAAATTGATTGGTAATTCAAATCTTACTAATGACCTTGATTCCTTGCAGCATAGAAGAAATGTTGCTGATTTGACGATTTTCTACAAATATATCATGGATGAACGGGTTTCTGAAGAGATCAAATCGATTTTACCTAAGCCTGCAAACCTATCGCGTCATACCAGAGCATCGGTAGCGGCCCATCCTTTTACGGTTCAAATAATTAAATGTAGAACTGTAGCCTTCCAGCGCGACTTTTTCAACAGAGTCTCTCATCTCTGGAATTCATTACCTTCGTGGGTTTTCCCTGATAACTTTAACCCTCAAAAGTTCAAAGTCAACGTTCATAAATTTCTAAAAGAAACTTAATTCTCAATTAATTATAATCCCTAGTTGGCATGGTATCTTCGGATATTCAGAGACGTTAATGTATAATTAATTATATTAACACTAAACATGCCTAACTTCCAATAAAAAAAAAAAAGTGATTTTAGGTTAAATTTTTATTCAAATGAAAAAACAAAAAATATGTTAATGTATTCACTTAGTAATGATATAAAAAATGAAAATAATTTAAATAAGTTTAAACAAAAATTAATTAATTCTACAACAAATTTTTAAAAATATATATTATGTATGAAATTTTTTAGTTATAAATAATGTAATTAATGTAGTTTGTATATTGGTATTTATACTAAATAAATTATTCTATCTATCTATCAAAAAATTTTAAAGTCACACTAAACATGTTCTCGCTACATTTTGAAGCTGGACAAGACCTTTCGGAATTAATTGATCTAAAATATCTGTTCCACCAGAGAATAACATGGGAAAAAATAAAAAAAAACATAATTCAATGCTTCCGTTGCCAAAGAGTTGGACACGTAGGTAAAAACTGCGCATTCAACAGTTAAGATCCGGTTGGTCACACATCTTAAATAACTATATGAATAGAATTGACCAGAACAATGGTGACAAGTGTCCCGTATGTGGGGCACGCCGCATGATGCTGACCACCTATTTAATTGTCCAGGAAAACCAACCAGACGAAGGAAGAATTGTTCCTATTATTCCGCGTGATTCATTAGACCATCCAACCCTTCTATGTTAGAACAACTTCAGTTGATCATAACATTCACGAAGAGCTTAAAAAAAATTATAGATTAAAAAAGGACTTTCGCAAATTTCTTTTATGTAACCAATAACCAAAGAACACCTTTATTTATTGCCGATTTGCTATTAGACCGTCATCAACTGCAACTGAACGTGTGTTTTCGACCGCTGGAATGGTAAACTGTTTAAATTTTGAATGGTTAAATTTTGAATATTATACTGTTGTTAGTATATTTTTATTGTTGTTATTGTTTATATTTTTTTCATTTTTTCAAATAATCGATTAATAGGCATTTTCGTAAATAGATCCTGAATAACTTCAGGTTAACTTTAATTTTTCTTATGTTAGTAAAAAGTTATTCAAGTTATCCAGCCCATACAAAAAATTCAAATTTATTTTTGGGTGTGTTCGTTACGTGAAATTCAAAACCGAAAAATTCGAACATTCATTTTGACAGCTACATCAATGTTTTTTTAATGGCTTTGGTTTAGTTTTTTATTCAAAGAAAAGTATTTTTGTTCTACTATTTTAATATTATTCAACAGCTTGTGTGAAATTACAAGTTATGGATGCCCAATTGTTTAATTTACTTTTTGAAAACATTGGGCATTTTCGTAAATAGATCTGAATAACTTTAGGCTAATTTTCGAACATAGAAGGCTAATTTTCGAACAAGTTATTCACCTATTTACGAACGTATGAGATAACTTCAGGCTAACTTTGATGTTGTTGTTCCTAAAACTGTCATTTCGTTGTAAAAATTGCCATTCAAGTTTAAAATTTTTATCGTTTAACATTTTCTTTAAATTTAAATTGTTTAAATTATTGTATTCAATGGACGATTATGACGAGGAAGATTATAATGTGGAGTATTTGGTATGTTAATGATAAGGGTAATTCTATGCAAATAGGCTAAAATGATGAAATTGAAGTATATTTTAAAATTTTCAACAGAAAAATTAACAAAGTTTTTACTCAACATATAGTTTGAATATGGTTTTATTATATAAGCTCAGAAATTTAAATCAGGAATTAAAAAATATATTTTTTTTAAATTTTTAAACCTATGAAAAACCATTCCCTCACATGCAACTATTACCATCTGAAAATACAAAAAATATTATTTCTTACTAAATTGCTTATATTTTTCAATTCTGACATTTTTTTTGTATAATGAATGTATAAAGTGTTATTTCTATGTATTAATTAATTTTTTTTTGTCTTTACATATAATTTTAATTTGACAAAAAAATTTGAAACTCATATTTCAAACCATTCCCTCACTTATAGTAATACAAGGTGTTAAAGCTTAGATGGCACCACTATATAGGTAGAAACCAATCACATGTA
The DNA here is from genome assembly GCA_963693315.1 of Diogma glabrata. NCBI lineage: Eukaryota > Metazoa > Arthropoda > Insecta > Diptera > Cylindrotomidae > Diogma > Diogma glabrata. The sequence goes on from OY856186.1 coordinate 309,953,579, forward strand.
GTGATCACATGTAGTGATCACATGGTCTCACTTGACTGTAGAAAAAATTTCAGCCATTTTGTAAAAGTTCTTTGGTGTGCAAGGTGGAATTAAATACAAAGATTGGATTAAGTGTTAAGATGATACCATCATTCCCTCATTTAAGTTTATAAAGTTCATTTATTTTCTAAAAATGTATAAATGGGTAGTTTATATAACCCTAAAAGAATAATTTCATAATATGTATTGCTTTTATAATTTTACATAACAGTACAAATTTTAGAAGCTAATAATGTTAGTTTTATCAGTCCCTCACTGGTCATTCCCTCATGTGAGGGAATGAAGCTTTTGTGAGGGACTGATTCTATTTTTAAATATTTAACACAAATTGCATTTTGGTTGGATTTTGTTATTTTTTTTAAACAATTAGTGATGATTAACTTATACTAAAGAATTTTTAACATAAAATTTCAAATAAATCTTAATCTATTTGGCCTAAAAATATTAAAAAAATGATTTAAATGTACTTAATATTAGTTTCGGCTATGAATTTTAATTTGGGCAATTCCACGAAAATGTCAATCTGAGCATCAAAATTAACAAAATATACTAAGTGTAATATATGGAGGGCTCAGAATACAAGTGAACCAAGTCCATTTTTGGTTTTTTGTTCACGCCTCAAGTTCAGGCATTTTGTCATTTGTTCAGCATATGCTAGACCACATATGGTTAAACAAATTTAATTTATAATTAAAAAAATTTTAATAGGTAATTTTGTTATAAAGCTTTAACTTTAAACTTCTGTAGCACAAAAAAACACAAAATGGACTTGGTTCACTTGTATTCTGAGCCCTCCATATTATTATAAAGCTTTAAGTGTCCATTTTAATAAAATGATGTTTATTTTTAAATTACATAAATTTTTTAAATGAAAAATTGGCTCTATTAGATGTCCTTCTGCTTCAGGAAATTTTGTTTATTGCAATCTAATATTTTAAATTCTAAGTAAGGAACATACTATTATAATCGTTTAGTTATACTAAGTTTTATTTTCTTATAGTTATCATGGCCAAAAAGAAAGTTGACCCAAAGTTACAAAAAAAGGAATATGACAAAAGAAGGAGAGAAAATCTAAAGAGTGATCCCGTGAAGAAAGAAGAAATGAAACTCAAAGAGCACTTAAAATATTGTAACGTCGGCTATATTAACCTAAATAATATTCAAATCCATTCCTATTCTTTTTTCCGTTCAATCAAAATTTATTTAAATCACTTCAGTTCATTTTCTTTTCAATAATAATAATAACTTAACACAATCTTTTTCAAATAATTATAACAACCAACTCAATTTCAAATATAATTATAAAAATAAACGAACGCACTATTTATTTGCTATTTATTTGTTTTTAACGAACATATTTTTGTGGCTCAATTTTGTTTCATTTTGTTTTTTTGCTAAAAAAAGATAAAATGTCAGAAATCACATTTTTTTATTGTTGGTTAATCAATTTTGTTGATTCCATTTCTTGTTTTCTGCAAGAAAATATTTAAAATAATAAAATCTTAAAAAGAAAGAAAATAAAGTTCAGAATAAAAAAAAAAACAGAAAAAAATACTAAAATCAAAATAAGTTTTTTTATGTTCAATAACCAAGTACTATGGTAACATCCTTTTATGCAAGTTACATTCCAGGAGATAAGAAAGAGGAAACTGAAAGTGGAAAGAAACCGCATCAAACTCAAGGTCACATATTGGATAAATTAAAGTTTGTGTGGTAAAGAATTGCGTGACCAATTAAAGAAACTAGCTGAATCATCGGGAAAGAGGGGAATTACTGGGTGGATGGTGGCAGATTGATTCCAGTATTTAAAGTAGAGACAGAACATCACGCAAAGTTTCAAGAATCATTGTTAAGAAATACCAAAAATTGTATAGTATGCCGTGGAACTTGTAGTGATTATTCAACATCCTCTATCAAGAATAACAACAAGCAGATGAATCAGGCAGCAATAGTTGTAGGATCCAGTTCGTCTTTCATATCCAGTGAGTTTATTCTCTTTACTTATTAACTAAATTAATATTCTTTATAAATATATATGAACCTTGGTTTAAATGTTCTGACATATAGATATAGATATATTTGGAATTTGAAATGTTAGGCTAAACCTTTTTTTTTATATATAGGAGATTTCCCAATTTAAGGTTTGTCTGGGAGCAATCGGGGTATCCCTGGTGTAAAGTAATATTATAATTACTCATAGTTACGTATAAAAGTTCAATTTTAACAATATTTAAGAAAAAAACAGAAAGGCCAGGTAAAATCAGTTTCTGAAATGACTAGACGGGAATTCAAATCAAAAAGACAAGAATGGAAAAAAAGTTCAGAAAAATATAGACAGAAAAAACAAGTAGTAACATTATCAAATACTTCAGATATCCAAACTTTTAATGATGAATTAAGTATGCCTTTAACTTCTAAAAGTACATCTAGATCAGAAGTCGGTAAAAAGCTTAAAAGAAAAAATAGGATGAAAACAATAAAGGAAATACAAGTGTTAAAACTTCAGTTAAAATCGCCACAAAAAAGTCTAAATTTTATAGAATGAAAGCAGCGCATTTAAAGAAAGATATACCACTTACGCCTAAAAGCAAAGTGAATAAGTTTCTAGGAAAAGAAAGTGTTTCTCCCGCCATAAGAAAAAGATTAATCTTTGGAGAAGCTTTAAATGCCCAACTCACAGAAACGTATAAGAGTATAGGCCATTCACATAAAACAAAACAAATTTTTGCAAAAATGGTTGCAGGCAAAATTACTAGAAAATATAGGCTTATAAAGCATCACTTATCGTTTATGAAATATAAGAGTTCTAAAACATATGAAAACTGCATTAAAGATGGTTTGACAAAGTACTCTAGGGCGAAAAAAGAGTCGCGTATTTATTCAATTAAAAATCAAATTCTTGACTTTTTTAACAGTGATGAAAATTCTAGGTTATGTGCAGGAAAAAAAGAATGTATCACAAGAAATAAAATCAAACGTCAAAAAAGATTTATGAATGATACATTAAGAAATCTGCACCAAAAGTTTCAAACCGAAACAGGTTACGTTATTGCATATTTAACATTCTGTAGGGTTAAACCATTTTGGATTGTTAAGCAAAATGCTGAAGATAGAAATACTGTAAAATGTATCATACATGCAAATATGGAGTTTATTGTTAATAAACTTAAATTTGAGAAGTTACTTGATTGTTCAACAGTAACAGATGTTATAGAAGAAATTTGTTGTAATCGCTACAACTCGGACTGTTTGTTAAGAAAATGTAGTACCTGCAAATCGCGCACTTAAGTTTAACGATTTTGATGGAGATAAAATTGTATCTTTATGCAAATGGGTGTATAAAAGTGTCACATATAATGTAAAAGGAAAAGAAAAAACAAAGAGGAAACCAGAAAAAGTGAGTTTACAAATGTCCTTGAAAGAACTTGTAAAAGAACTTAATATTCAGTTAAAGAAATTTTCAATGCACAGCAGAAATATAGCTCACCAATATGATGCAATTAAGAAAACTAAGTCATCTTTAACACAAGACTCTATCTTGTTGCATATAGATTTCAGCGAAAATTTTAATTGTAAATTCGCTGAAGAAATTCAAGCGATACATTTCGGTGGAAACCGGCAGCAAATAACCCTTCATACGGGTGTTATGTATACAAAAAATGGGGATTCAGTAAATCCATACGCATTTTGCACTTTAAGCAAATCCCTTAGGCACGATGCAGCAGCAGTATGGGCTCATCTGAAATCGATTTTGAGTTGTGCAATCACATTAAATAATGACATAAAAAATGTTCACATATTAAGTGATGGACCATGTTCCCAATATCGGAACAAGAAAATTTTTTATTTGATCAGTAACCACATATCAAATCTTCTGCCCAATTTGTCCTCCTGTACATGGAATTTCCATGAAGCAGAGCATGGATAAGGTGCTCCGGATGGTGTGGGAGCAATCTTAAAACAAACTGCCGACAGAGTTGTAGGAGAAGGGCACAACGTTGAAAATTTTGAGAAGCTAATGTCTGTACTGAAGATAAAATGTACAGGCATTAAGCTAAAAGAGGTGACCGACGAAGAAATCTCTAAAGTTGACGATCTTTTAAAATCCCAAGAAATCAATACATTCGTCGGAACACAAAAAGTCCACCAGGTCACTTATTCATCTGAAGAGGAATGCCTCTCATTCAGATCGTTGACATGTAATGACTGTTTGCCAGGGAAAATATGTTCTCATTTCCATTTGGGCGAAGGTTACAAAAAAGCACTTGTAAATCATAGTCCAATAGTTAAAGATACAGAGGGTAAGTTGTATTTCTTTTATAAATTTTGTTAACTGATTCAACATAATTTAAATTTAGTGACACAATAGCTTAAAATCTTATTCTTTTAACAGGGTCTTTGAAATGCTTAGACTGGATAATTGTCAAGTATGAAAATAATATATATCCTGGAGAAATTTTGGCAATTGACCATGCAACAGTTAAAGTGAATGCCATGGAACCAAGCGGGAATGGCAAATTCAAGTGGCCGACAAAAAGAGATGTGCACGACTACCCTATTTGTGACATTATAAAAAAAATTCAGCCTCCAGTGCCCTGTGACAACAGAGGCAGTAGATATATGTTCCCATCGCAAAATTTTTCTTAAATTGTTGAATAAAAACCAATTTTTCAAATATTGTCATTCCCTCACTTTATGATCATTCCCTCATTTTCATAAAATATTTAAATTATAAAAATAAAGGTATTTTTTAATATTAAGCATGACAGCCATTTTTTTCTTATTGAGTACCTTTTCTAGTACCTTGTTACAAAAAATTAAAAATTTCTGAGTTGATTTTGTTTTCTTTTGCCACTTGTATGAAATTAGCCTATTTGTGTAGAATCACCCATAAAATTAATTTAAATTCAAATTTAATTTGTTACTTAAATTTATAGATAGACAGTGAAGAAGGAACAAATCCTGTTTCAATACTGTCGCAAAATCCATCTACGTCCACCAAAATTACAGAAAGTGATAAGCCCCAAGCTAAATATGCAATGTGGACTAACAACGGCGATACGGAGGCGCTTCTTAAAAGTGCCGAAAAGTTCCGGGACTAAGTTCAAGTGAACCGTAATTTATTTTACGAGAAAGTGAGTCGCCATTTAGGAACGGTAGGACGTCAGGTAATTATTTTACAAAATTATGTTTTTATATTATTATGTTTATGCGTTTCTTGCTTTTCAGAAACATAACGTTGGTGCAATACGTCAAAAATTTAAAAATTTGGTCCAATCATATAAGAGGCATTTGGAACACCAAAATAAATCTGGGCGAGACCGTTCGAAATTTAAATATGCGGACATTATGAACAGAATTATGGAGAAGAGCCGCACAATAGTTAATACAACGCTGGTACAGGTACGATAATTTTGTTTTGTTTTTATTGTGTAACCTGTATAATAAACAATTTATAATAATCAGGTTGGAATTGAGGAAAATCCTGTCCCGCTAGCTGCACCTCTTCCAGCAAAATCTTCTTCAGCCAAGTCCAAGTCTTCTGTAAATAATTTTATTATGAAAATAAGGTAAATAGGCCTGTGGCCTCCCTTGTAAACACTTTTGTTGAATTTAATAAAAATAAAATAAATAAATAAATAAATATATGCATTAATTGGATATATGCGGATTTGTAACAACTGATTTATTTCAGAGAAGTTCATTGAGAATCGCTTGATGAAATCAAAGCCTTCATAGCAGAAGAAAATAAAAAAAAATTAGAGGCAAAAGAACAGAGAAACAAAGAAAGGAGTGACCAAATTAATACGTTTTTAGATCTCTATAAAAGTTCACTAAAATAAATAAAAGTCATTAAAATTATGTGCATACAATTTTTTATTATTTTACATGTCATATCTTCCTATCATTAAGCATTTGTTGCAGAGGCGTAGCTAGGGGGGGGCGGGGGGGGCGGTCCGCCCCGGGTGTCACCCGTTTTGGGGTGACACCCGAACGTAAAAAACTTAAACAAACCATCACAATGTTTTCAACGATAAATCACTTCGAAATTGTTTTGGGGTGACACCCGAATGTAAAAAACTTAAACAAACCATCACAATGTTTTCAACGATAAATCATTTTGGAACCGTTTTGGGGTGACACCCGAACGTAAAAAACTTAAACAAACCATCACAATGTTTTCAACGATAAATCGCCTCGAAACCGTTTTGGGGTGACACCCGAACGTAAACAACTTAAACAAACCATCACAATGTTTTTAACGATAAATCACTTCGAAACCGTTTTGGGGTGACACCCGAACGTAAACAACTTAAACAAACCATCACAATGTTTGCAATGATAAATCACTTCGAAACCGTTTTGGGGTGACACCCGAACGTAAAAAACTTAAACAAACCATCACAATGTTTTCAACGATAAATCACCTCGGAACCGTTTTGGGGTGACACCCGAACGTAAACAACTTAAACAAACCATCACAATGTTTTCAACGATAAATCACTTCGAAACCGTTTTGGGGTGACACCCAAACGTAAAAAACTTAAACAAACCATCACAATGTTTTCAACGATAAATCACTTCGAAACCATTTCAACCAGGTTATCCATTTAATTTTAATTTATAAATTGTGATAGCTTATAAATGTGTCCTATTGGTTCTACTTTCTACTTTCTACGGTTCTACTTTCCTACTTTTTAAAATTCTTGAGTTATTACTTGAGTTATTATTTGGGGTAGTTTGTTGAACGTCTTTTTATGTTAGTACAAATCCAAAGACATGCTAAAAATTTCAGTTTACTTTTTAAACTAAGAAGGATTAATTAAACATCTAAACTAAAGCAAAATTAGATTACATTTTAGTGTTCCTAGGTCTTGATGGTTTACAAGATATATTTCGTTTACGTTATTGGCTATATTAGTAGAAGAGAATAGGTACGTTCGATTTGACTGAAACAACTTAAAAAACAACAACAATTGCATTCAATTTATCAGTTGTATCAGTTGCTTCAGTCAAATCGAACACGGCTTATATTAGTAGAAAAAACGAAATTTCAGGATGCAAAGTTTAGGTTTTTGGGCATATTATTATTAATGAGGATGAAGCTGACTTTAGTTTTTTCAATTCATTTTAATTGTAAGTTAGAATTTTATGATGCCAATTTTTGCAAACTTTTCATTTATTTTAATTTTATTGAAAAACGGTTTCGCGATTTTTAAAACAACCCAAAATGCAATAAAAAGTATAACCCTTTGCGTTAAAAAGCAATTGTTATAGAATTGCTTTGCATTAAGCAATTGATAGTACATATATCAAAACTAAAGTTTTACTCAGCGTTCTTTGGATTACATAACTATCATATATTAAACATTTTAAAAAATTATCAGTAGTAATCATCCAAGGGCGGCGATAATTCGAAATAATCTTTTAACAATTTCAAAAGCAAATACATATATTGATAATAGCACGAAACCGTAGGCCGAGGGCTATTATTAATACCACTTGCTGTAGGAATTTTCCAAAAAATTATGAGAATTTATCAACGAACGAGGGGAATTCGTTTAGAAATTTTTTTGCCATTTTTCATTTCTTTATATATTTTTTATGAATTATACGTTGGCCTACTGCCAACCATATCAGTTAACTATTTCAAAAATTATTTGATAATTTTTAATATCCCAGTAGGCCAGAAGTATAATTATTTGTTATTAATATAATTCAAATGTTATTGGTGAAATTGAATGATGTCATTACATCTTAGAGAATTTAGTTGGGTTAAATTAAAATAAAACTAAAGCAAAAAAGTTTGTATTTTATTTATTTAAAAAAAAAAATTAAATTATAAAATGATTTTGGTCTCCAAGTTGTTTTTATTTACTAATATAATAATTTATTTGAACTAAATTTATTTAAAAAATCCTTGTAACATAAATGTAAAGCCTTCAAATTTTGTTTAAAAGTGGTGTAGTTATGATTAATATTAACTAAATGGTTTGACTTTAAATTTAAAAATAGACTTTAAATTTTGATTATTTTTCTTCTTAGATTTTTAGACAATATTCCTTAAATCAGTCTTTAAAACATTTTCCGGTTTTCCAGTTGTAAAATTTTTCAAAAGAATCACAATTAAATTTGTAAATTATTGAGCATGATTCTAATTGGATATTTAATTTTGGTTTCAATACTTTATATAAAATTCTAAGAGATGGATTTTATATTTATATATTTTTAAATGGTTCCTAATAATATTAAGCATATGATTTGTATATTCCATTTTATCAAATATTGTTTAATATAAGTTCTTGCAAGGAATTTTAAATAAATTAATTCTGGTAGTGTATTTAATCGTTAACACAGTGTACTTATTATGAAATAGACATATGTATCCTACAAATGTATTTAGAATTATAGGTTTGCTGATACCTACTATAATTAAAAATATTTTTTTAGATTTCGTCTAGCAAATATCCCAACAAATAAATATGCCACGAGCAGTTCATACTTCTAAAAGAAAAAGCGGGTTCCAGCAGAGAAAGGCCAAACAGGCTAAAATAGATGATGTTCAGAGCATATATCTGGATCGATTTATAAATATGTTACAAAGCCTGATGATAGCCAAAGCTCATCAAAAGAAACTGATTCTCACGTAAATGCAACGAATGTTTCAGAGAATATTGGCTCATCTTCAGAAAGTAACAGCGACAACACAGAATTAATAATGATAACCCATGATGAAGACGAATCAGAAAAAAATGCTGAAAATGATAGTGATAATGCTGCTAATGCTTCTACTATCGAAGACAGTATTTGTATGAGTGAATCACTTCAGGACTTAAGAGATGTATCACATTGGAATATACCCGTCTCTGATAATGTTCGCATTGAAATCATAAAAAAAGGAAGTGAACATTTTCAAAATAGAGAAGGGCCGTTTGCTACTGTATCTAGACCCGGGTTAGACACAAAAGGTAATGTTCGCCATCTTTCTAAAGAATGGTTTTATAAAGTGATGCCTAATGGAGAAAAAATTCTGCGGTCATGGATGGTTTATTATCCTATAAATAATAGCCTGTACTGCTTCTGCCGTCGTATATTTGCTGTCACCAATAGTTGTAATATAAATTCAGCATTTACGACTGAATTTCAGAAGTGGTGGAAGCTAAATCCCAAAGTAGCCGACCATGAAACTTCAAATGAACATCTGGAGAATTTTGAAAAGTGGAAAACTTTGGAAATGAGGTTGAAATGTCATAAAACGATAGGAGATGCAGCCTTACAATTAATAGATAATGAAAAACAGAAGTGGAAACATCTTTTATCCAGATTATTGGATATAACTTTCTTTTTATCTAAACAAAACCTAGCATTTCGGGGACATGATGAAGGACAAAGTTCTTCAAATAAAGGCAATTTTTTAGAACTAGTCAATCTATTGTCAAAGTATGATGTAGTGTTAAAAGAACACATTTTGAATTTGGAGCATGGCAAATCACCAAAAGTATCATATTTGTCACCAGATATACAAAATGAGTTCATAAATGTTTTAGCGAACCACGTAAAGTATAAGCTTGTCAACGAAATTAAATCAGCTAAATATTTTGGAATTATGTTTGATAGCACACCTGACATTTCACATACTGATCAAATGTCTGAAGTGATTCGTTATGTGAAAATTGATGGTTGAAAAGTGGAAGTCAAAGAAGTATTCCTTGGATTTTTTTCTTTACATGGAAAAAAAGCCGCTGATTTAAGCGATGAAATTCTTAAAAACCTTAAAAATGACGGTTTAGAGGTAATGAATTGTTGTTCCGAAGGTTATGATAATGCAGCTGTTATGAGTACATGGAGGAGTGCAAGCTATTATTAAAGCAAAAAATAACAAAGCAATTTTTGTGGGCTGCATAGATCATTCAATTAGTTTATGTGGCCAACACTCAGTTGCACAAAATGTAGCTTGTGTAACGTTTTTCGGAACATTGGAGGCCATTTTTACATTTTTTTCTGCTTCGACTAGCCGCTGGGAAGTGCTTGTTAAACACAGCAAAACAACTGTTAAAAGACTCTCAACAACGCGTTGGAGTGCTCATTATGCTGCAGTAAAAGTATTGGCCGAAAATTTTTATGGGATTGTGGCTGCAATTGAGAAGCTAAGTGATCAACAAGAAAATGTAGACACTAGAGGCGCTGCACACAACCTTATGCATGCAGTGTGTGATTTTACGTTTCTTTGCTATCTTTTGTTTTGGAATGATGTTCTTAGGGAAACAAATTGTGCTCAGATTGGATTGCAAAGCAAAGGCTTAAATATTGATCAATTAATTACAAAAATAGAGTCACTTCGTCTTTATATTGAAGAAAAACGAAATGACATTGTAGAACAGGCAATAGATCTTGCTGCAACGAAATCGGAGAGCTATGACATTCCAATGGAAAGACGAATTCGTCGTAAAAAACCAATGGCTGGTGAGTTGGCTCCAGATGTTGGACTGACACTGAGAGCTGAACTTAAAAAGGACATGTTGGAATCTCTTGACCGATTCAGTGTTGAACTCCGAACAAGACTGAAGTCAGTTCAAGATGTTGCTTCATTGTTCGAGGTTGTTCAGACAAAGACTTTGCTTTTGGCGAACAGTGAAGAGTTGAAATTATCTGTATCAAAATTTACCAGTTTTTATGATGAGGTTTCGGAAACGGAACTCCTCACAGAGATACCAAGGTTGAGGAGGCATTTAAAAGCGACCAATGTTACAGTTTCTAACTGGGTGTGCCTAGACTTTTTGAAATTCATCGTGCAATGGGATTTTACAGAATCTCTTCCGAATCTTATGGTCGCACTAAAGTTATTTATGACTATTTGCGTATCAGTGGGTTCGTGTGAGGGGAGTTTCAGCTAATTAAAATTGATTAAAAATTACTTGCGGGCAACAATGACCCAAACGAGGCTTAAAAATCTTGGCATATTAACCATAGAACATGAGGCAGCACAAAATATAAATTTTGAAGTTGTGATTTCTGAGTTTGCAGCTGTTAAAGCTAGAAAGAAGAGATTTTAAGTGTATGTATATAATATGTATGTGAGAGTATATTAATTCTACTCTTATTTTTCTTTTACTATACATTCCAGGGTTGCCACTTGTATACATTTGTATTAATTTGGATACATTATTTTAAAAATTTATTAAATGGATACTGGGTACCAAAAATTTGCAAAACTACTGGATACAATTTATTCGCAAGAAAACATTGTGTATAAAATGCATTAAATGCATTTGAAAATGTTAATAAATTGTGTTACATTGTTCGTCGTATTCTCTTTTAGTAGAAGATAAAGGAACAGAAAATTGGCGAACAGTGTAGCAAATATAAACAGTTGTGGAAAAACGATAACATTTTTTGTAAACAGTTCTGAATTGAGTGCATTTAAGGTTGCATTATACCGTAACCGTTGCAATGAAAAAAAGGAATTCCAATTAGCAACATCAAATAATCATGTATACATTTGGATACTCTTTTTTTTATACAACTGGATACATTTTAATTTTTTTGAGTGACGACGCTGATGCTTTCCTAAAAGATTCGTTTTCATACATCAATATGAAAGAATGTATTATAAAACAGTACTTTAATTATATATAACTTATTAATAATAATGCTCATTTGCAATAATTAAATAATTTGTATTAATTAAATAAAATTATAAATTACGTATATCGGCTTTTTATTAATATTGACAGTTTTCATTCTTGGGGTGACACCATAATATCCGCCCCGGGTGTCACCCATGCTAGCTACGCCACTGATTTGTTGGAACACAATATTTCTTTTATTGTTGTTAAATGCTATATCATCTTCTACATTTTGAGAATCTACTGGATCCTCATCGTTTATACTTGTGTTGTCGATTAAGGCGTCTCGTTCATAAATTAAATATATGTTATGAAGTGTGCATGCGGCCACAATGCAGTTAATGATAAATTCAATATTAAAATTGTCAAAACTAAACAATTTTTGGAATTTACCTTTTAATAAACCAAAAGCGTTTTCTGCAGTAATCCTGGATTTAGAATGGAGGTAATTGAAGTTTTTTTGCTGGTCACTTCAATTTCCAAAGTCCTTAAAAGGGGTAACAATCCATTCATTGTTTTTGTACGCTGAATCTCCCAACAAAAAAAAATCTATAAAAATATTTCGCTCCTCAGCATTTTTATATAGTTTTGTCCGCTGCAATACTCTCCAATCGTGCATCGATCCGGGTTCGCCGCATGAAACGTCAATAAATTTTTTTGTGTGATCTACAACACCTTGTATCAGAACACTATAATATTTCTTGCGGTTGTAGTAATCCATAGGGCATTGCTGTGGTTTTCGAATGCGAATGTGGCACCCATCAATCGCACCTATTATGCCTTTAATTCCGGCAAATTTTTCAAATTCACTTGAAATACCTTGATATTTCTCAGGATTGGGCCATTTTATATATTTAGATGATTCCCGAACAAGAAAACTTGTAATTTCTCGAATCACTTCGTAAGCCGTAGATATGGCAATTCCAAACCTGTCAGATATTTGCCTGAACGTTTCTTGATTAGCCAGATACCAAATGGTTACATAAATGTTGAGTTCAGGACTAACTGGATTCCTTCCGATTGCCAAACGATCAACTAAGCTCAATTTATATTGATCTACCAAATTAAAATAACATTCCAGATAAAAAGCAATTTTTATAACAAGACACTGGAAAAAAATTAGCACAAACCTGTTATAAATTTTACGGTGCTGCGACATAATCTGAAGTGGCCTTTAAATTGTACTTCGATGTAATCATCAATTACTGATAAAAACTCAGAAATTTTGGTTAAATTATCCTTTGCATGGGATATTACAGCTAAGTTGATATCAATTTCCAAATTAAGTAATTGATAAATAAAAAAGTAATTGATAAATAAAAAAGTAATTGATAAATAAAAAAGTAATTGATAATCGATCATTCAAATTCTGAGTATTTGGAAACCGGATGGAAACATTGAATATTCGAAATATCGGATATTCGATTTGCTTCTTCTACTTTTAGATCATCAGCATCACACACCAACTATACATAGATTGTGAAGTGCACAAGCACTTAATACAAATAATATTATCAATTTTATTTTATTTTTATTTTGCAAAAATTTTTGAAGACGCCGAAAACATAATCTTAATAAGCCAAATGCACGATGTTGAATAACGCATATTAAATTACCGTTTATGGTTGCTCATCCCTTGATCAATTTTGAATGGGAGACTAACCATGGATATGTTTTCGGATGTGCAAGAGTCTATAACAAAAATCCTTTTGGTAACACCATTTGTTGCTGCCTTTCACATGAGTGTTTAAATAGTTTGGATGGTGACAATACGCGTGAGTCGTCCATAGAGCTTGTGAGCTTCTCTATATGCATGTAGTCGATAGCACCAACTTTATTCTCGATATTGCTAAACATTTTAAAATTGAGCCGATATATTTTATTATTCGTCTAAGGAGGGTCACTTTACGACATTTTTTGATTAATTTTCCATAAATAAAGCCAGTTCTACGATATCATTTCCTGGCTCCAACTGAAACCAAAACGATCTCCTATTTGGTGAAACGGTCCAATTGCCAAATACCACAACAACTATATACCCGAGTTTTTGGACACACATTCAGAAAATTCGTTTCTCCTTGTGGCGGCGAAAAAGAACCCCTTCTCTTTTTCTTTGTCGCAACAGATTGAAATCTGAACATTCCTAATAGTTCGGACCAATTTCCTAAATTAGTCTACATTTCTAAATCTAAATTCTTTCCTCAATATCTCATTTAAATGTGTATAATTACATGTTAAATTCCTGATCAGAAAAATACAAAAAATTGGAACTTTTAATCCTAAGTTCCTAAGATTGGTGTTCTATAAACAATATTCAGGAATCTACTATTATTATTAAGTACATTGAGTACATTACTAGCTATATGCCCACTTACCTGGCTGCCAAGACTGAGGTATCAGTCGGCAATCTATCCACAATTTTCATTGTTCCTAACCAAATTCAAATCAAACCACTTGGTAATTTATTAAAAATTCATGTTTCACTTGGTTTGACTTCACAAAAAATTGATGTATTTATATTATGAAATCATAATAATAAAATTCATATCACTTATAACACTTTTCACAAAAGTTAAATTGCCTGTTATTCACTGTTGATCCTCTATCTATAGTCTATTCAAAAAATATTCCAGGCGATTTTCACAGAACAAAAATTTTTGTTTTCAAAGGAAGTACCTTCCACAATGTTTTACTTGTTTAATAAATTATAATAGACATTTCTTTTGTTTAACAAAATAACATTAATTATTAGATTGTTGTTCCAATTTCCAAAACATGGTTATCTAGATTTTTCCATAACATTGTGACAGTTTTGATGTTCCGTACGTGCTAATATCAAATTTATTGTGTCGCACATTTAATGACTGAAAAGTTTAAACAAAGCCTTGAATTGAACTGCAAAATATGTATTAAAATCAAAATATTAGTTACCTGTGTAATATCTACTGGCTTAGATTAGACGTCCAAACTGTTCAGTGTTCAAACAAATATATATTGTAGATATAACATCAGCTACAGAAAAATTTGTATTGCACTTTTTACAGAAGAATACAGATTTCAATAATTCTGTGTTGGAACTTGTACCGAACAGGTAGAAAAGAATTGAATGTTGAAGGATTTTCACGCACTTCATATGATCGGCATTTATTTCATTAATACGATTTTAACAACATTTATTAATAAGGGTAGTTTTCACACAAATAATGACTTCCACAGTCAACAAAACTAGTAAATTTGTTAGTTTATTTTTATGCAAATTAAAAAAGACCGCGGTTTTATTTAATTATTTTGGTTAAATTTGATCACGCCGCGTGTTGTTTGTAAACAAAACAAAGTAAAATACAATCCGACGTTTGCTGAATAAAATAAATTTAATTTTTATCCGCTCTCTAGCGGAAAATACGAAAAGGTAGGCTGCGTAATGTATATATTCTTTCAACCATAACTCATAAGTGCTGATTACACCCAAATAATGCACCCGGGTATTCTAGTGTAACTATAAATCAAAGTATCTGTCTATATTTTGCAGGATCCACACTACCTAACTGAAATTTTTTAGCGGTTGTGGTGACTTTTTTATTTAATCGTTTCCTTTATTTGAAAATCTTATCTTTAAATTCGTTTTAAACTTTAGCAATAGATTAAGAAAATTTTAGGTACAATTTTTCTAACTAGTTAACATTGGAAATATGTTTTCATTTAAAAATTCATTTTTATTTAAAAAATTTTGTTTTTGCTATTCATTAAGAATTAGGTATCTTTATATAAATACGTAAGCTCTATTTTTGTGGTACAATTTCAAAATATTTGCCCCCAACAAAAGTGTGGCCATGTATGTATATCGTTGGTAAGGTATGTGCCGAAAAATATTTTTTTGGAATTTTGAGAAAAAAGGGGAAAAATGTGAAGGTGTGTTTTTATGATTTTTTTTCAATTATTTTGTTTTTTTTTCAAGTTATTTGTTCAAATTCTTTCTTTAGACACAGTGGTGTACAGTTGAGAAATCAAATTGATAATTAAAGTTTAATCCATTCATTCGTCATATTTTAATGTGAAGAGTCGTGGTTTTTAAACTCTCCGAATTAGTCTTGATAATAAATATAATAAATATCATTTTTAATAAAGTTTTAATATATCAAAAATTAAAGGCATATGCCTTGTTAATAATCCTATTGTGGTGGGTGTTTTGAGCAATATCATTTCTAATTGAATATGAAATATTAATATCTCTAGTTTTTTTAACAATGGCTGCCGCGTCTTGCATCATTTAATTCATATCACATTTGAACCACATTTGGACATGAAGAACTTAAATACGCGTCTTGTAAAATCTCTTTAGTTTAACAAAAATATCATGTGAAATACTGTCAATCCATTTTAAAAGTTATTTAAGTATATAATTATAGTGGTTATAAACATTGAGTGCTTGTACTTTCTATAAATAATTTTTCTTTTCAATGGCTGCTATGGGGTGTAACCATATAATTAATACAATAATTGATTTTACTTAAATTCCAATACAATTTGTTTATTTATGACTCCAGTTTATTTGATTTACATACAATAAAACAATATTATATTAATATTACAATTTTAACGAACATTATTATTTTCATGTGAAAATGACATCTTACCTATTCAAGTTATGAATTAAGAGAGAGAATATTTCTATATGTTTTACGAATAATAATATATAAACGAAAAAGAGAGAAGAAAAAAAAATTACTCTTCCATTTGTTTCTCCATCATTCTGTTTTGCCTATCGACCACAGTATTGTAAGTGTACGTTAAAACTGTGTTGAGACGGACCCTGTGAACCGCCACAGTACTCTCCCACCAGTTTGGCCGAAGGTGAAACGATAAGTTATTGGATTATATTAGTTTAATTGAAACCAAGTCTGAATATTTCGCGGAAAATCTGACGTGACGACCACTTTTGGTTTGCTTGACCTGGACCTCCGGTTGTTGTTCCGAAATGGTTCTAGGTGCGGTAAAATTTGGTTGGCTTCCCTGTGTAGAAGAACTAAAAGGTTCTGGTAGAGAATTTAAATTGAATGAAGATTCGAATTCCGTATAATCTGTGTTTAAAGTGAAACACGGCTTCAAACGACCGATGCTTAGGTTTGAAGGTTTTCCATTTACCGAGACTTCGTAAAATTTGTCATTACGTTTTAAAACCTGGAAAGGTCCGTCATAAGGTGTTTGGAGTGGAGGTTTCACTTTGTCGTTTCTAACGAAAACGTGTGTGCAAACCTCCCAGTGAACACATGACCTTAAATTGACATCACACGGATGTCATTTATAGGTAATTATATTTACGTAAATTTGACATAATTATGACATTCGTCATGACATTCGATATGATGTCATTTAATATGATACTTTCATGACATCATATTGACCTAATATTTGACTTTGATATGATATCATACCAAAGTCAAATATTGGGTCAATATGATGTCATGAAAGCATCATATGGCATGACATGACGAATGTCATAATTATGTCAAATTTACGTAAATGTCAGTTTTACGAAAGTCAGTTTTATGTCAAATTTATGTCAAACTTATGTCATAATTTGAGTTCAAATACGTCCATTTTATGTAATATTTATATCATATTATGTAATTGAGGTCATACGACAATTGTTTAAGGGATTATTTTTATGGGCACATGATAATGAAAAGACAAGTTAATTGTTATATTGTAATAAAGGTTGTATTAAAGGCCACTTGTTGTGCCTGGGAGGAACGTTCTTACAAATTACAACACAAACACTTTAAAGATGAAAATTTTAGTAATTTAGTTGTTTATTATTATTAATTTATTCACGTATATTATTTTAAAAAGTTGAATTTGTTTAACTTTTGAATTTGTTTGACTTTTACAACAGTCTATTACTATATTTCACTTAAATATTCATGAATTATATTTAATTAGTTATAAATAAGTTTTGAACATAAACTCATAAGTCATAACTTGTAACTTAAATCACGATTGTCTTAACAGATTAACTTTAAAATGACTGTATTCACAGATTATCTGTATAACAGTAAACAGAGCAACTTCTCATATTAACTTTTAAAATGACTGTATTCACAGATTAACTTTATAACAGAGGTACTTCTCAGATTAACTTTTAGATTAACAACTTTAAATCAACTGACTGATTCTTAGAACTATTTTTTACAGACTAACTTCACAACTGATGGCTTT
This sequence comes from Diogma glabrata, assembly GCA_963693315.1. NCBI lineage: Eukaryota > Metazoa > Arthropoda > Insecta > Diptera > Cylindrotomidae > Diogma > Diogma glabrata. The sequence goes on from OY856186.1 coordinate 309,971,461, forward strand.
TACAAACTAACTTAACTGATTCCACTGATGGCTTTTACAAACTAACTTAAATGATTCCACTGATTGCTTTTACAAACTAACTTAAATGATTCCACTGATGGCTTTTACTAACTTAACTGATTCCACTGATTGCTTTTACAAACTAACTTAACTGATTCTTCGATCTATTTTTTACAGACTAACTTAACTGATTCCACTGATGGCTTTTACTAACTTAACTGATTCCACTGATTGCTTTTGCAGACCAACTTAACTGATTCCACTGATGGCTTAAACTAACTTAACTGATTCCACTGACTGCTTTTGCAGACTAACTTAACTGATTCTTCGATGGAGGGCGGATTTGCAGAGTCATTAGTCATAGCAGAGTCATTACATGTTGAAGACGGCAAATACAAACATTTTGATTTTACAAAACATGGTGAAACTGTAATAAATTCTGAAGAACAATTGTTTTTTATACAATATATATTTAGTTCTTTAGAATCACATGGTGCTGAAAATAGTGAACCAAATTCAGAAAAACATTCACCTTTTATTTGAATCTCATTATTTATAACTTCAATATATTTGATTAGAAGTACATTATTATCAGATAATAAACAGCAGTTTTGATACTTTTTCGTACTTAAATTAAAACCATTAAATTCCAGCTTAATTATTTCGCCGTCTCTCTTTTTGACAATAGGAAAGGATTTGACAAGATTTTTAATTACTGGCAATAAGTTTTCTTCATGAACTCGATTTATTACTTGTTCCACTGGCTTCGGTGCATTTTGAACTTTATTTTTAATTTGTGACATATAATTTTCAAATTTAAAAGTACTAAAGCTATCTAGTGGTCCAAATTTTTTAACATCGTTTGCAAGATGTATTAAATTATGTACATTATATGAAATCGTTCTTCCTCCATATAAATGTTTGTACTCATTAACGAACCACCTTAACAAATCATTAGCATAATCATTAAATATTTGACATTTTCGCGAATCACATAAAAGTCGAATGGCTACGCTTAATGCCATAAAGTGATTGTAATTTCGAGGTGCTAAAATAGTTCTTAGTACTATTGGAGCAGTATATAATAAAAAGTGACGATACCCGGTAGCCTTCCACTTTGCAACACAGTCTAAAAGTCTAGGCTGCCTTGCAAATTCAGTCGGAATGCAATGTTTTATTTTCATCAAAGCTTTATCTATATCTTTTAATTTGTTGTCAAATAACCTTTCATTTCGAGGGCCATTACACCAGCGCTGCAACAGTCGTTTTACCACCCCCAAACATACTAAATGCTCATAGTCAATAGGAATCTGCGAAACCATCCCAAGATCCAGATCAGATAGAATAGATTCTCCTAGGTGGTGTTCTTCTTGATTCATGTTTTTAAACGATTCATCGGTTCGCAGTGGATTATCAATTTCTGGATATGTAACATAAGAATCCCATTCTCCTTCTTGGATACATTTCGAGCAACCAAAATACCCACTATGAGATTTCGTTAGCGTTAAATACGCTCTGGCTGGAGCATCGCAAATAATAGCATTGAGTTTGATACTAATTTTTGTGTAATTTTTTGTGATACCATTTATTTCTAGATTTTTCATATCATCAACAAATGGAGCTATATACACATTGAAATCGTTAGGTTTGGAAAATCCATGAAAAAGACCTATTAAAAATGGCTCCGTGTAAAATGTTTCTTCTATTGCTACAAGCAAGGGCCAAAATTGACTCGCCGATGATTTACAAAAAGACATTCCGTCACAATTAAGTTGTATATAAATTTGTTCAGGAATGACATCAAAATATTTATCGATAGATCGTATTAAATCATCAGTAATCCCAAAATGGTAATAAGCACCTCCATTTCCACAAACAATTCTTCCTGTAGCCTGGCGAGGTGTTTTCATTAGCGTCCTTACGTCTTTACTCAACTCGTTTTGATGTCCATGAGTTCGAAAGATAGCAATCAAATCATTAGCAGCTTTTTGCGACACAGAATTGTTAGATAGCCAACAGCGTAAATCATTTTTCAAACTGTTTGTTGAAACAGATACATCTTCTCGATAAAATTCTATATATTCAAGTGTTATTTCAGATCTATTTTCCTCTACCACAACCAAATTTTCTAAATTTATCTGACTATGGTCATCATTTGCAGGATTTTGTGTAACACTATTTTTTCTATTGGTGCTCTCATTATTTATCGATGATAGGATAGGTTGCCCTACCATATCCCTGTTTTGATTGCCAGTTTGTTGACAAAGTTTTGCTTTTTGTTTTTCAGTATGAATTAATTGATTAATCCTTCGTTTTGACATATTTTCATGGTCTTTAGGCATCTTGATTTCTTTTAAAGGAGAATATGCTGTTCCTATAATAAATAATACATTTTCTTATTATAGGTTATGAATTATGATTTTATAATATGTACATAAAGCAGACTCACCACTAGCCAAAATAAAAAATAGAGATTTAATATGTACTCACAACTAAATAAATTATATATAACTATATTTTGCTTATATTAACACTCTATTTTTCACAAAAAACTAATTAATGTTTGCTTGTTTTTTTTTATAAAACTATTTTTAATAATAATTTTTCACTATGCTATGTCAAAACATTCGATATATTAAAAACAATTTGACGCCATATGCAAAAAACAATAAACCTTGCCATATGCAAAAAAAAAATTAGTGTTTTTGATTAAATTTTTTAAAATTTGTTTGTACATATTTCTAGATTGTTTTAATTGCATGAGTTTCGTTCACATTGCAAGGAGCAGGCAAATTTCAATTAAAAAACTATATATTTATGTACTTATTAGTTTATTAGATTTAATTTATAATACTTTTCCTTATGATCTCTAAATGTCATAAGAATTTTATAATATTAAAATTTATAAATGTGTTTTTTTATCAAATTTAACCTAACTTTTTCTGTACATATATATTCATTTTGTTTTAAAACAGAATTGTATATAGACGTATAGTTAGTTTAATAAAATATATAACTGTTGATTCTATTTTTTTAGTTATAATATGGAGAATGCTGATTACGCGGTTGTTCGCTTTCTCGAAAAGAATATATTTTCGGAAGTTGCCAGTAATTGGTTGATAAACATCGACAAAAAAAAAGGAAAACTGTTATGTAAATGGCCACCTTCAATAGTGAAAAACACAAGTTTTTATTTAAAAACTAGATATCCCCCTGAAAAAAGTTGGGATCAATACGAAATAGAATTTATAAGATTTTGTTACTTACTACATTGTTGTTTTATATTTAAATTTCAATAAAATAAATATTTTAATGTATTATTACAATTAGAATAAAAAAGTATATAAATCATTTGCTAAATTTTAAAGGTACGTTGCAGAAAGCAAGGGATGCAGCTGCCAACGCAGATTATACATCTTCAGAGGAAGCTTTAGGTCGTGGACATCGATACAAACGGCCTTCTAAAAGAGTGCGAATTGATTCAGAAAGCTCCACTGAAGATGTTATGGATAATAAAATTCCCTCAGGTAATTTATTTTAAATTTTACAATTGCTTGAATTGTTTTATTCATCGTACGTTGTATTTATGTTTTACAGCTGCTGCAATGCCTGAAATGCCTTTAAAAGGTAAGTAATGTTTCTAATCAAATTCTTTCTACTTTTAGAAAATTTAAATGTTAACTTTACTAGTGGACAATCGTTTCGCAGAACGGTGCAGTGATGGAGCTACTAAAGCAACTCATGCACAAATATCGATGATAAACGAAAACGAATCTATTGTTTCACAAGAAAAAGATTGTTCTACAGATAACCGTTTGAAGAACCTTGAAAGTAAGTAACGTTTCTCATAAAGTTTTTTCAACTTTTCTCCATTTAAATTCCAAATGGTACAGTTACCATACCAAATGTTGATAAGTATATTTAATATACTTATCTTGATTATCCTTAAAATAGTGTTATGTATCTGAACTTTTTTTTCGAATAGACAATTATATAGTTTTTGATTTTAGCGAACTCAGATGCATCATTCAATTTGCTGGCAAAAATATTACTAGAAATAAAAGATATAAAAGAACGTGTAGCTTTGAATAACAGACATAATATTGGCACCAGTCAAAACGAATACATGGAGTATATAAACAGTGCTTTACCATTGGAGACCCAAGCAGCAGTGACATGCTTTGAAAAAAAATTGTCTAAAGCAGAGTATCATCGCGAATTCGTAAGTAGTCCATATAATGAAACAAAAAAATTTCTACCAACTTCCTTTATATTCCATGGAATTTTAAATTTAGAGTGAGTTTATTTGTATATGATTCTACCCTTGAACGCTACTTAGTTTCCATAAAATAATTATTATTTCCATGATTTAAAATAATTAAAATATATTTTTTTTAATTACTAAATTTAGCATCGAGTTATTCAGCAAGTTGGTGGACGCAACGGAAAATCCTTTACAGAAAGAGCACTAAGTGTCGTTTTCTCGCCATTATTCGCCAAAGAAAATACATGAGAAGGCAAGCAAACAAAATTCTGTGTGAAAAACCTTGTATAAGTTGGAACAATTCAAGGTATTGAACATTTTTTTGTAATTTCTGTCATTTATTAAAAAAGATGTGATTTATACACGTATATAATGTTCATAAAGTTTGAGTTTAATAATATTGTTACGATTCAGAAAAATCTAGACGATTACAGTCACTTCCAGGAAAATAAAATCAACAAAACACAACAGACAAATTAATGAAATGAATATTGTTGTTGTTGTCTCTTCTTAGAAATAGGGTCAACATAAACGATTTTATGAATCAAATCAACATAACGTAAAATAATCGAATATTCTAATATTTTCTCAAGGTTTCTGGAAAGTGATGTCGAATTATCTAGAAGTATTGCAGAAGGTATATAAGAAAATTACCTATTGTAGTTTTGAATTAGTTTATTTTAGACCTGCGACAGTAAAGTGAAATTAAATGTAAAATTAGTTTATTTTAAACCTGCGATTGTGAAGTTAAAATTATAAAAGTGATCTTTAGATTAGTTTTGTGTAAAGTTATAAGTGTAATAAAGTTATAAGTTTTATTGAGTAGAAATATTTTGTGTATTATTTTCAACGTTGTGAACTGGAAATTTCTACAATAAACCGTTGGAGTTTCTGAAGCTGTTCAAAGAATATTCTAGTTAAGAATATTGTTTGCTGTATTGTTTTCCTGTTGTTGTGGAACAATTAAGGTGTTGAATTCTTAATAAAACCTGGTGTTTGTGCTTACTAATCAGTGATCGAACTCAGAAAGAGATTGGGAATTGTGTTTATCGAATTGTGAGTTAGGCCAATTCGAAGTAAGGTGGGAAAAACGTAACAATATGATAATTTACAGAGTTGATATTAAGCAGACATCCAACTTGGGATAAATCAGAATTCTCGAAAACATGTTCCAATTGGTTTCGACTTGGCAGTCAGCGGTCAGGTAATCAGTTGGGACAGTTGAAAAAAAAAATCGACAACAACTAGTTATGAAAGCAAGACTGAATAAAGTGGGTTTAGATATGCAACTTTTTTGTGTTAGATTTTTGTGGTGAAGTATATATATCTATATATAAAAGCATCTTTACCAAATAATTCAATTATATTATTTTTAAAGTTAAAAGATAGATTGGAATAATTTATAAAATATGAAGTTAACACAATTATTATTTTAATGAAATTGTGATGTTAAAGTTTTATTTTTATATTTTAATTATTTTATTTAGTTATTTACTTTTTTTATTTGAATGAATTTATGTTATAATGTTGTTAAAGATCTATTTGTTTATTTAATAAAATATGTTAAAAATTTAGTTGAATAATACTTTTATTTGACATTATAGAAAAACCACCAGAATTGTGATGTTAGAGTCTCATCATTTTTACGCTATATTTACATCACGGTTACATGAATTTTTTTATAGAACTATGATATCAATCTTATATCATACCAACGTCACGAATATCACAACAGACACCATATTTATGTCATAGTTATGTCATTATGTTTACGTAATGTTCTTACGTCAACAAGTGGGAAATAATGACATACATATGACTAATATATGACCCAAATCTTACATAAGATGTGACTTAGCGTGATGTAATTTTGATGTCACAATGACGTAAATGTGTTTTCTGGGCTTTAATTGTTTGTGGACGAAAACTGTATGTTCACCATGTCGAGATGTTGGAGTTGGTCGAACATTTCTCATATTTTTTTTGATGTTTTGTACAAATTGATTTACGTCTTGGTCGTTTTCGGAATTATCGAAAAATTCACCGGGCAGACGTATTGTGCTCCCGTAAACCAGTTCCGAAGTGGTGGCGTGAATGTCAGGATGAAAAACTGCGCGCATCCCCAGTAATAACGTTGGAAGAACGTCAACCCAATTTTCGTGGTTATTAACGAGGTGAAATCTGATACTTGATTTTAGATCTCGGTGCCATCGTTCAATAAGCCCATTTGACTGTGGGTGGTACGTTGTGGTGCGGAAATGTCTAGTGCCAAGAAGTTTTTCGAACTCGCGAAACAATGATGATTCGAATTGTCGACCTTGATCACTTGTTATGAAACGTGGTACGCCAAATCGTGCTATCCAATTTGCATAGACTGATCTTGTGACTGATTCTGCGGTGATGTCTTCCAGTGGGAAGGCTTCTGTCCATCTTGAGTATCTGTCGATACATGTGAGACAATGAGAGTAACCTCGAGATGGTGGTAGTGGACCTACCAAATCAATGTTAATGTGTGCGAAACGTTGATTTGGAACTTTGAATTCGCTTAATTGACTCTTTGTGTGTCTGGAAATTTTGGATTGTTGGCAAGGTATACAGCATCTGGCCCAGTGCGCGCAATCAGAGTTTATCGATGGCCAAACATAACGTTTTTTTAGCAGTGCTACTGATGCTTTAATGCCATGGTGTGATAAATTGTGTAATTGATCAAAAATGGTCTTACGCAATTCCAATGGAACATAAGGTCGTATTTGTTGATCAAATGTATCACAATATATGAACTTGTCGGTGCCTATACTTAATTTTGCCAGTTTTAAATTTGAAAATGTAGTGTTATTTATAATATTTTTCAACTGTTCGTCCGTTTGTTGCAAATCTGCGATACGAGTTTGTAAATCGGTTGTAGGCATATCGATTGTTTCGATTCGTGATAGTGCATCTGCAACAACATTGTTAGTTCCTGAAATATGTCTAATGTTAGTCGAAAATTGTCCGATAAAATCTAATTGTCGTATTTGTCTAGGAGATGCTTTATCGGGTTTCTGATGAAAAGCGAACGTTATGGGTTTGTGGTCGGTTAGAATTTCAAATGGGCGTCCTTCCAAAAAATGTCGGAAGTGTTTGATGCCAAGGTAAATTGCCAACAGTTCGCGGTCGTAAGTGCTATATTTACGTTGCGCGTCTGAAAGTTTTTTAGAAAAAAAACCTAGAGGTTGCCAATTATTTTCAACTTGTTGTTGTATAACCGCTCCAAGTGCTTCATTGGATGCATCGACCATTAGTGAAATTTGAGCGTTAACCGACGGGTGTGCTAATAATGTAGCTTCTGCTAAAGCATTCTTAACGTTTGCAAATGCAATGCGTGCTTCAGGTGACCATTCAATTTTCGTTCTGTCATTTTTTTTATTTCCTACGACATATTTTTGCAATGGTATTTGAATAAACGCTGCATTTTTCATGAACCGTCTATAAAAATTGGTCATGGCAAGAAAACGACGTAAACCGCGTACATCAGTAGGTTCCGGGAACTCTGTGATTGCGGAAACCTTGTCTGGAAGTGGTTTAATGCCATCTTTATTAATGAGATGACCTAAAAATTTAACTTCTGGCTCGCCTAGTACGCATTTGTTCACGTTTATTATGATACCGTATGTTCGTAAACGTTCGAACAGTATGCGAAGATGCAACAAATGTTGTTTATCATTTTCAGATGCGATTAAAATATCATCTAGATAAATGAAAACGAAGTCCAATTCGGATAAAATTTGTTGCATAAAGCGTTGAAACGTTTGGGCTGCGTTTCTTAGGCCAAACGTCATTTTGACGAATTCAAATAAGCCGAAAGGTGTTATTATTGCCGTTTTTGGAATGTCACGTGTTTCGACTGGTATTTGATAATATGCGCGTACTAGGTCAATAACTGAAAATATTTTTTTGTTATGTAGCAGATGATTGAAATCTTGAATGTGGGGTATCGGGTATCGATCCGGTAACGTTTTAGCGTTAAGTTCTCGATAATCCCCACATGGAGGGATCAGTTTTTATTAATTTGTTAATTTTTTTCTATTTTTTGATTCACGGGTGTGACAACCCCGCGTACTTCAGTCCCTGCTATTGGCATATGAGTTAACGTGAGATATCACATACCACTGGCAATAGCAGTGAGATATCACTAGCCAGTCAACGGTAGCACTCTCAATCTTAGCTAATGAATATTCCTTGATGCTGGAACGCTGTAGCTTGCTCGAAGAAACGAGCCTCCATATAACTATATATCTGAGCTTTAATCATTGAAAAATATACTGCGTCCCATAATCAAGGATTATGCCATTAGCTGGACTATTGGCAAACCAATGTTAATTTTGTTCCTGCAAATTTTTAAAACAAATTTGCTTTTTACCTCTTATTTTATTTTTATTTTCCCTATCCTATCACGAAATATTGGCCTATGTCATATTTTATATGTGATAGGCTTTATGGTTTAGTTATCCATTATTTAACAAAAAAATATGAACAAAAGAAACAGATTTGCGTCCATTAACATCCTTAGAACGCATGTTGTTGTGGGACCTTGTCTTAAAAGGTTTTTATGTGTTGTTGTGCCACATATTGTAATGCCTACTACACATCACATTTTACTTAAAAAAAAAAAATATCCGATATTCACCGTTAGCCTTTTTAACTAAGTGCAGTGGGCTTGCCCATTGTGATTTTGATGGACGGCAGATTCCATTGTTCATCATCATTTCGAATTCCAATTTTGCTACTTGTAGTTTTTCAGGATCGAGTCTGCGAGGTTTTCTAGATACTGGTTGTCCAGTCGTTTCGATATAATGTGTCACGTTATGTTTTGTTGTGGTAGATTTTTGAATCGGTATTGTGATATCTTTGAATTCTAGTAATAAGTTTGAAAATTGGGATGAATGTTTGAAAAACATTGTGTTAATAGTGGGCGTATTGGAACAGATGATTTCGCCGATAATTTTGAGGTTTGTGATTTCATCTGTTAAATTTTTGTTTTTTAAATCAACTAATAAACCAAAATGTTCTAAAAAGTCTGCTCCTAAGATGGGTTTGTTGACGCTGGCCAGTATAAATTTCCACGGAAAATCTCTTCGTAAACCAAGATCAACGCACAATGTTTTCGTCCCAAATGTCTCAATGACGGAACCATTTGCGGCGAAAAGATTGTATTTGAATGTGCGTTGTTCTGGTTCATTTGAAAAGTGTGCAGGAACGACAGAAATATCTGCTCCGGTGTCGACTAAAAAATGTATGTTATTTTTTTTATCCGTAATTACTAGACGACGGTTATCTGAATCGCCGGTTGAACCCGTCGTGTCTAACAACTGGCGATTTAGTTTTCCTCATCTGTACTGGTAGTTGTATCCTTGTAACTACAAGGTTGTATACACTTTTTTGCCCTTGCTTGAAATTTGTTGTGATACCAACAAATTTCTTTGGAGTAGTTGCGATCGCGTGATTTTGTTCTCCTATTTCTGTATCCAGGAGATTTGTTACGGGATTCACGGGTTGTAGCCAAATGTTTTTTAAAAATAACGGACTAATTTTGTCTTGTGCCAAATTTTGCATTTTCCGTAATAGTTGTGATGGGCGTTCGTGCCCTAGACTCAATACCGACATTAATCTATTTATCCTGTTTGTTTCCGTGCTATAAAACAAAGAAATCAATCTAGCTTTCAAGGTTTTGTATTTATCTGATACATTTGGGTTGGTTATAATATCTGAAATGTCTGGTAAAATGTTTTGTTCGAGTGAAGCAACGATCATGTGAAACCGTGTCTCATCATCCACCACATGATTTATATGGAATATTGATTCCACGTATGCAAAATAAGTGTCAGCTTGGTTTTTCCAAAATTTTGGAATTGCTGGAATTTTTTGCGTATTTACATTCGTGGTGGAGACATTAGTGGAATGTGGTTGATCAGATAGATCGATGAAAGGGTTTTGTCGTAGTTCGTGGGTCACATCAGATTTTTCGCTTTTTATACTTAACGTTGGTTCTAAATTTGTGGGGTTTGTTTCGAAAATTGATAAATCTATTATCGGAACATTCGTGTCCTTAGTGTGTGGTTCGGCTGTATCACGCACTGTTTTGTTTTTTACGGGTGAATGCCCCAAAAACATTTTTACAACCGTACAATGTTTTCGCGTAAAAAAAAAATAATAATGAGGATACGATTTCGCGTAACAGAAAGATGGTTCACAAATGGATTACACTTATATAATTTCAATATAATTTTAAATGAATTTTGATTTGATGAAAAAATTATTTGATAAGAAAAAAATTTTAGGTTAATTTTGTTGTATTACTCTTACATTAGGTAAGTTTTTTAAGTAAGAAATTTACTTAAAATATTATTATTTTTGATTAATTAAATGAATTTAGTTGTCTAAGTTTTATTATTTAATTAATAATAACTAGTTTAAATATATTAGAATTCTAATTATGTTAAGCTCATTATAATTTTAAAATGTTTGTCTGACCTTGATTGATATAATCTACTGCAAAAAAATGCTTCTATGTTCATCCATTTGTAAATTTTTGGTTGTTAAATGAGAATTTGTTGAAAACTTGATGTTGACCTTGTGTGGTTAATTATGTTGCTAAATAGGCTGATTGATGTCATTTCGATTCTTTATTTTTGATGCTTTTTTGCTATGAATGTTGTCCGGTGAAAAATTTTCTTGATGTTAATCTTTAATACTTCAGCCACATGTGTTTTCCCTTTATTGTATGTATAATAATTTTGAGTTCAAGTCGCGCGTCACCATTTTATATGGGATGTATCCATATAATTAATCCAATATTTGATTTAAATTCCAATACAATTTGTTTATTTATGACTCCAGTTTATTTGATTTACATACAATAAAACAATATTATATTAATATTACAATTTTAACGCACATTATTATTTTCATGTTAAAATGACATCTTACCTATTCAAGTTATGAATTAAGAGAGAGAATATTTCTATATGTTTTACGAATAATAATATATAAACGAAAAAGAGAGAAGAAAAAAAAATTACTCTTCCATTTGTTTCTCCATCATTCTGTTTTGCCTATCGACCACAGTATTGTAAGTGTACGTTAAAACTGTGTTGAGACGGACCCTGTGAACCGCCACACTGCCATTGGCATGCTTTTTTTTGACAAATATTTTCAATGAAAGTTTTTTAACTATTTGAACTGTGATATCAAGTGAAAAAATAACATGGGTTCGTTCGTAAACACCAAATCGCTAGCTTATTTTCCTATTTTGACGTTTGTGGCCGGAAATGGTCGTTCTTAAACTATTTCTTACCTGTTTAAGCAAGCGATTTCACAGATAAAGTTGTTCGGAAACTCTATTTCTATTCCAAAATAGGCGATTCGATCGCCTATTTTGGACTAGCTGTTTTTGAGATCCTAAATAAGAACTGAGATCTAAAAGTGATATTTGCGGTTTTTTTTTGATTTTAATCAAAACAAATACAATAATATTATTACAATAAAAATTTTATATTTTATTTTGTGTGTCTCATTTATTTACTAGAAATATGAAAATTGTTTTTTTTAAATCTGCATCAATATTTTAATACAAAAATTAATCAAATAAAAATTCAAAACTTAAATCATTTGGGGTCATTCCATTTTAAAGTCAACCTTCAAGCTAAATTTTTTTTCTTCACAAAACTGTAACTGTGACCTATCATTTCCTTTTTTATATACTTACTATAAGATATGGCAACAACTGTGAAAATTACAATCTAGTTATTTTGTTTAGAACGCAATTAAGTGCATGGCTATGAAAAAGGCTTAATATACGAGACAAAATATATCTAAAAAGAATTTAGCATAGCACAAATAAAATAAACTGAATTGTTTTAGACTTTTTATTTTCTGAAAGCTCAAGTTTGGAGTGTCTGAATTGGACTGCTTTGCTTTCCAAATAAATGAGGTAAGCATTCTAAATACATGAATTCTTTTGTGTTACGTTAGTCACGTTACGTTAGTCACACATCATTTTAATCAAAAGCGTCAATTTATGAAAAACTAACATATTTTTTAAAAAGTTATTGGCTTTTTTAAAAAATACATTAATTGCATTAAAGAAACTTATCAATAAATTTTATGTACATTTTCAACATCTAGAGAATTTCGGTTCATAATTTAGGTGTTAATTTAATGGTATAAAAAATGTTACGTTAGTCACATTTAAATTTTTATTTGAAAAATATCTAAAAATTTTAATTAAAAATAAAAAAGCTTTCTGATTTAGATAAATAAGCTTGATTTACATTTTAAAAAGTCAACTTGTGCTTCAAATAATCTTTACTATTTTAGTTATAAAGAAACAAAGTTGGGAATTTTGGTATAAATGTTACGTTAGTCACTTTGGAATGACCCTTTGTTTTTATTTTTCATAATTTGAAGTCTGCAAATAATAATATTTTCACACAAACCAAACATGTTTTGTGTTGTGTTTAGTTTGTTTTTCCTGTTGTTAAATTATTATAATTATTGTGATAAGTTTTAATACATAATTATTAATTTTTAATACTTCATATATATTTAGCCAACTGGTCGTTCGGAAACAAAATGCCAATTCTTGTTCTTGTTGAAGAACTGATAGCCACGCCTCTTGGAATGACAGTTGCCTATTTTAGAAAATAAGCAAGCGATTTGGTGTTTCCGAACGAAACCAATTTCTTCTTCATCTAAGCTTTGCAAATATCTTTCGATTTCTAAGAGATCTTTCCGTGAAGAAGTTACTTTATTTATAGAAATATCTTCCCTGAGTATGTACGAGAGATCAAAAGTATATTAGGAAAAATAAAGTACAAAATATTTTACTTATAGTGTATTCTTTTCGGCTGTACCGAACAAGTTCCAACACCGAATTATCGAATTTTGTATTCTTTTGGAATTAATTTCAATACAAAAAAAATAATTCAGTGTTGGAACTGTACTGAAATTTGTTCGGTACAGCCGAAAAGAATACACTATTAAACAGACTCATTTCTCTTTCTTCACTCCTTTGGAGAAAAATAGTACCTTTTCGTCATCCTTTATATTCATTTTTCTAACAATACATGCATAATTGAACAAATCATTCACAAGAATTATATATTTTTTAAGGTTTGAAAGCATTAATTAAAGCATTTGAAGCAAAAATATAAGTATATGTGTTATTATGGTTTTCCATATTATTAATAATTTCAGAACTGAGGATGACGTAAGTCGAAATCGATATTCTATAAAATAAAAAATAAAATCCAAATTGTTACTACATATAAGGAAGTTTATATTATTATTAATAAAATAAAATTAAAAATAAACAGTAAAAAGTACATTTTTAAATATTGCATTTTAATTTTAAAAATATAAGGTTTGAGTGAGTATTTGAAAGAAAAGAAATACTTATTTCATTTTAGGAACAATAATGATATTTTATTATTTTCACTCCTGCAGTATTTGGGAGTGTTATATTTTTTTACGCGCTCTGAAAGAATAGAGTAAAGGAGTAATATAAGGAGCGTTCCAAACTCTGTTTAAAACACACTTTAACTAGGTAGCTCAAAAGTAATAAATAATTTTACTTTTGAGCTACCTACCTTGTTTGTTATAATTTAAACAAACAATAAATAAAACAATAAAAAACAAACAAAGTAAGCAGCTTAAAAAGATAATAAATAGTATAGATTTGTAAAAGACAGAGCAAGAGGTAGTAATACAGAATACAGAAAGAATATTAATTATTTAGTAAAATTAAAATAAATTGTTTCAGTTGTTGTTCAGTCTTTACTTGTGTAACAAAAGTTTTGTGCTACTATAAAATTAGAAATTAGAATTGAGAAAAACTGAAAGAAACTCTTGCAGAAGCTGTTTTCTCCTTCCGATTTACCACAACCAAAGCTTTCGATCGATTGATTGCACAATGTATACTAATTTAATCGTTATTCGAAGACAAATATATATGTGCCACAACAAAACCAGAAGCCATAATTAAAAAATGTTCAATGGATCATGTTCTGGACCAACTAAAACTAGATTTGTCTATTGCAAATTTTGCCTCAATTTTGATTCTATTTCGATATTTTAGAGAGCATGACAGAGTTAAGGTAAGATTGTTGGAATTTTCTTCTTTAACTAAGCATTCGAACAAACATCAGAATACATTCTTGAAAAATTTGATAAAAATTTAATATTGACAAAAAGTTGTATTTTGCGCTGATAGCACTTGGTATTCGTGTTTTAGTGGTGTGTCACGTCAAGGTGTGAAAAATGTTTTAAGCAAGCTAAACTCGAATTTGAACCAGAATGTATTGGGTATTGGATTCGCAGTTCATATTTTAAATTATGCAATGTTGTTGTTGTAGCAACGAAATGTGGTGCTATTCTTCCGGCTCCAAGTCCACATTCAGGAACTCTGCTACTGCCCCTGGGCGGTAGCACAAATCTTCCTTCGTCAGGTTGGTTGGTTTCTCTTTAGGTTAAAGGTTAAGGTTAAAAATTGCAATAAAAACTGCTGCTGATTTAATACTAATTGATGCAAATGGCAGGGAATATACGGGAAACACGTTGGAGGACTTCTGCGACAAAAGTTATGTCGAATATAACAAACAAGCAAATGTCACATACACTGGAACTCGGTGGCTGGCATTAGTGCCAGCACTAGAAGGAATTTTGAATGTACAAACACGTTAATGGATATTTTCTAACTGTTGAGAAATGTCCAATTAAAATAAAAGAATTTTTTGAAGAATTAAATAGTAAACAAAAAGTAAGAGGAAGCATTAAATGGTAATTAAATAGTAATTTTATGCACAGTCTAGCTAGCTCGTTTTGGCCGTCCCACGTTCTCGCAATAGAATTTCTAATTAGTTAGTATTTTGAAGAATTTTTCCATTTTGTCCCACATTTTAGTGATTTGGCTCTGGTCAGTTTATGCTACACCCTTACTAAAGTGCTATAAATGCATATAAAATTCAACCTGCTTGTTACTCTGTGCTATATTATATGTACATGCAGTCTATCTGTTTATATTAATTGAATCTACGAGTTGTATTAAAACGTCTGTGTCAACCTTCAGTGAATCTCAACTGTGTTCAACATATTCACTAAGTGGTAATTAGCATTTGTCTGTCACTTTGAACTAATTATTGGGTGAATTTTTATTCTGATGTCAAAAATCAACTACTATTAAGCTACTGTGGTGAATTATATTTAATTCATTATAAAAAACAATAAAAATTTAGCAAGGAACTAAAGAAATTTTAGGTACAATCATTTGGCATAAAAACTACACAACGAGACCAGCTTTAAATGGTCAATGAAAACTAAGCAAAATGATGTCAATTAGTAGCTTAAAAAAGGAATTCATGTAATCATGTTACAACATGTCTTCCTTCTAGTTTTTTTGCTGTTAACAACAACATTTTTTTTTCTTCTAAGCTTTTTGGTATTAACAACATAAGTTTTTATTTACATAATTAATATTATTTTTTTTAGAAATAACTATAAAACTGTCTGTTAACGAAAATGTGTTACATATTTTATTCGATTTTAGCTTATGTTAAACTATTTATTTTGTTTCTGTAACTTAAAAAAAAACAATTTTGGTTTTTGTAAAATAAAAAGTAAAAAAAATTATTATTCCGCCATCATACAAAAAAGAATGGCGTTTGATCCTTTGTGAACTTTGAAGTGAGAAAATGTAAATTCAAATAATAATTTTTAAAGTTTTGATATTATGTAAAAAAGTAAAAAATTTATGCCACCATTATACAAAAATAATGGCGTTCATCCTATGTGAACTATGAAGTAAAAAAATTGAAATTCAAATAATAATTTTTATATAGTTAGTATTATTGTTTTTATTAAAAAATTAAAACTGACTATTAATAAAAACGTTGTTATATGTTTATTCGACTATACATAACTTATATTATTAGTTTTCTATAAATTATAAAAAACATATTGTTAAGTGTGAAGAAAAAGTAAATTTTTCTTTCAAAGTTCGTTTCGATTACTATGGTTATGAATCATTTAATGTTTAAATAAATCAATTGTCAATATTATATTGACTAAATTAAATGTAAATTCAAGTCAAATTATATTATTTAAATAAACATAATAAATCTGAATTACATGTCAAAGCAGAATGTTAAAAAAACTATGAATATATAAAGAGCGAAAATATATCGTCGCTTTAATAATGAAATAACGTATGCCATATATACGTTGTTATTATATAATGGGGGCGCTGCATTCCCCATAAGGATGTCTATAAAGTGGCATTTTAACATTTTCCAATTTTTTTATAACTGGGGGTGAAAATTAATATATTGTTAATTAACATACATGCAAATTTGAATTTGGTTAAATATTGAAACAGCGTAAATGCATGTACGATATTTCAATTCCTACAGAATAAAAACTTGGGTAAAATCAGTGTCGTATACTTAACATACATTACGATCGCCACACGAAATGGTAAATCTAAAATATTGTATAAGCATCATTCATTACTACATGATATGCCGGTTCATATAAATAAAAAATTGTAAAAATTTTATGCGTTAGTTCAATAATAATTAGTTTTAGGCTTAATCGTACTTCCATGCAAAATGAAATAACGTATATGAAATAACGTATAAGGTACCTGATTGACTTTTCACCTCTTTTTAGGTAGAAAATCCAACAGGTACCAATGTGAAATTTTAATATGCTGTGGAGAAATTAGTCAAGATTAATTGGTAGAAATTTTTTTTCCAATATCTTTATTCATTCAATAGTGCTGCCGAGTTTACGAAAATCAGAAAATCGAAAAATCTTTAAACCCAATTATCTCGAAACTACACTTTTGCGAATACGTTGTTTCATTGTTAAAGCGACGATATGATAAACGTTGTTTGGATAATTAGTGACTTGTTATAATATACTACGAACACGCAGCAAATATTATAGGGGGTAGTAAGATCAACCTTCTATACTACTGTGAACATCATCACCTGGGTAGCTGCAAATTGAATCTTAATACAATTTATTGGTGAATTTGATTGATTTGAGTATATTGAGTATATTTGCTTAACTGAAACACTAAGGGGATTGTTGCTGAAATCTACAGTGGTGCAATAAAGCATCCTACTGTTCCTGCTCTCATCAATTTACACTGTCAGGAGCTCAATAGCTGTAGATTTATTGAAGTCATACAGTTTGGTACCCATATTGACTTCTAAATCCATCTTAATTTGTAATAACTCAGTATCATTTATTTTTGTTTAACTATTATTTAATTATCTTTATTTTTACCAACAATTTCTTTTTGCCTAATTGCTTTCATTGATTTCTCTCGCTCACCTGTGTTTTTTTCTTTTCTTTCAGGGAGCTGTAGGGGCTGTTTGCTTACCTAACCACCATTAAGGTTTCACCTGTTCTTATTGACCTTTTGCAATGCCGCCTAAGATCGATGGTGATTCTGCCTTTCTTGTGTGCTCTAAGAAGCTACAAGATGGTATTTGCTGTGACATTTGTTCTGGGTGGGTTCACTTTATGTGTACCAACCTTTCGTCAAATGAACTTAGGGCCCAGCAATCAAATAGGTCCAAAGAATGGCTTTGCCCCAATTGTAGTAAAATTAGCTCTGACCCAGTTGCACTGATGAAAATTCAAATTTCAAGCATTAATGCCTTTCGCACATACACTGAGGCAGCACATCAAAACTTTGTTCAGGAGATTAACAAGCTCAAATCATCGCAAGCTAGTCTTGCCTCCGATTTCCAAAATTTGTCTGCCATCTTTCAAACAGCTTCTCTTGAGTGGTCTACTATTAAATCTTCGGTCATTGAATGTGCTGCCGAAGTCAACTCTCTTAAGAGCGATTTATCCAATGTCAAGAAAAAGGCTGAGTTTTTTGACTCTTCTTTGGCTTCAATTGCTGTCCTCAAAACGAAGTTGCCTGCCTTTGTAACTGACAACCTGAGACTTCAGAGGTTTCAGAGACGGAATGACATTGTCCTTTCTGGATTTCCGAACACTAAGTTCGATTTTCGTGGTACGATTCTCAAGGTCTTGCATTTATGTCTTCCAGAATTTGATGACACACAAGTGGTCTCTTATCGATGGCTTAATCTTTCTAAGTTCTCTGCTGTAGTTACTATCCCGCACACCCATACCCGTGATAACATTATGTCGAACTATTTCAAAACGAAAAAAAGAATTTTAGCGTCAGATCTTGTGGATTGCACTAATAATCTATCCATCATCTACTTGAACGACAATCTTCCTCCTATGCTGGCGGCTCTAACAAAAAAGGCACGAATACTTAAAAAAAATCTTTAATATCTAGCTTTCGCACAGGGGTGGTGTCACTTGTCAGTAGACGTCGCCAAGGATGGTGTCTCTACTAAATATGATGATCTCTCAATTCTTAATTTGCACTTTCCTTTAGCTTAATCACAGCTTCATGATTGCCTCATGCTAAGTCGCTTCTCTATTTCTATTCTCTTTGCTCTTTTCCTTTCCCTTTTTCTCTACCCATTCCTCCCACTGCAGAACCTATTAACTGCTATGAGTTTTCTTCTTCCTTCTTGTACTTCTTGTTTTTGTTCGTCCTCTTTCCTTTCCCCATTTCCCTTTCCTTACTCAATGGTTCCAGTCTTCTCTAATCCTTGTCTTATGGCAAGTAGTCAATTGTTTCAAACATTGGGTACTGGAAGTTGTATCCCTGGTCTTTTACGTGGTTGCAGAGACCTGCTGAATGTAGCCATTTCAATGGACAGAGCCTAAACCCTCGACTAAATTCCTCCAAGCTTGATGAAATTCGACTTCTTCTCAAGGGTAACTTTCATGATCTGGTCGATGTCTCCGAGACTTGGTTTAAACAGTACACCACCAACACTGCGATCGCTATCGATGGTTTCCGAGTTCATCGTCTGGATAGGCCTGAAAGGATGGGAGGCGGTGTTGCCCTTTATGTTAGCCGCAAGCTTAAATCAAAGGTTATACATGTTCTGTCTGAGTCCTACGCAGAGTTATTATTTGTCCAAGTGACTGTTGGATCGTTGCCGTTGCTTGCCATTGTTTCCTACTTGCCTTCTGGAGGTATTGAGGTGGTGGAAGATGTTATTGCGGAGATAGCCGTAAGATAACCTAATAAAAGCTAATTTACATTCAATTAAATGATGACATTCGATAAAATGATCATGTCACATCATACATTGCACATCTTTGGCGTCATGCCCATTTGTCGGTCCCATGTCAATTATCTCCTTTAAACTATGGATGGGAAGAAAGGGAACATACATATAACTTTAAATGGTTTGAAGGTGATCAGCTTTCCCCAAGTATAAAGAGCTTAGTAAGTATTGATAAGAACACTGCAGGTATTTTTTAATTTTTTGTAAAACATATGCAATAGTTAAAGCAATGTATCATATCTACTGATGTGATTAAATTGTTTCCTTATAGAAAACGTTGACGAAGAAGAGATGTTAGAAGCTGGGGATAATGAAATCGAATCACAAGACCCGGAAGTTGAGGCAGAATATGATGACGAAACTGACGAAGGAGATATTTTGATTGAAAGCTCGGATGAAAGTGATGAAGAATATGCTGAATATTATTAAAATAAAAGTATAGTTGGTTTCGAAGCAATTTAATAGTAGATTCAAACAATAAATAAATATAATATGTTGATTTAAATAAATAAACCTTTTAACTTTAGATCTTTAATAACAAATATTTAGGTTTTAATTATTTTATTAAAGAAACTAGTTAAAATAATATCAAAATATAAAAATTCACTTAAAACTGTGAAATTCGCATAAAATTAAATAACACCTGTAAACATTTTTATATATGATACTTCTAACAAAAAACTACTAAAACATGTAGACAATTCAATCGTCAATTAAAATATAAAAAATATTGTT
This sequence comes from Diogma glabrata, assembly GCA_963693315.1. Lineage (NCBI taxonomy): Eukaryota > Metazoa > Arthropoda > Insecta > Diptera > Cylindrotomidae > Diogma > Diogma glabrata. The sequence goes on from OY856186.1 coordinate 309,991,672, forward strand.
TCTCACTTAGAATTCAATGATTGCTCAAAACATGTACTGCCCCAGCTGACGGTCTTACCCCCAAAATATCTGCAGTTGACTGTAATTTTATACTTTTAATATTATTATAAGTCATCTGTATGAATTCCATCTGGCATCAAATGACTTGACCATATTGCATTTTGATACAGATATATACGAGTAGCTGACGTATAATCCCCCATCTGCCAAGCAGCTGATCACTTTTTTTTCAATTGTTATATTGTAAACATGCATCATATACAAATTTTGAAGCGGCATCAAGTGACTTTTAGAATTCGTTTTTTTACCAGTTTAAGTTGCCTGCCCACAAGTCTGGCGGCTGACTCTTATTTTCTATATCACAAATAATTAATCTATCTATAAAAATTAAATTCAATCGGCATCAAATCACTAACCAAAATGCAACGCTGCCTCCCGGTCTATTTGTTAAGTGTTACTTTTTTGCGATAAAATATTTGCAATAATATACGACTTCAATCGATTCTATAGTATAAAAATGGTAGTTTGGTTGAATTTTCACATAGATTTTGTTGAAAAATTATTTTATTATTTTACAAAATTTGTAAATAAATGTTAATAATAAATACGTAAGTAAATATTAATTTATTAACTTCTATCTCAAATCTATCTTAAATAAATATTATATTAATATTTCAAAATGTTTAGTGGCATATCTTAACGTTGTTGATGTCAACAAATAAATACTTTTTTTATTTTTCGATATTTTCTCCTTTTAAATTACGATATTTTTGTCTCATTCTTGTTTTTGTTCAGAGAAAAAGTTAAAGTTAAATTAATGTCGTTTTCTTTTTGCTAGAGCAGAAAGAGTGATTTTTTTTTCATAAAAAGAATATGACAAGAAATTGCTCTAACTTTGTAGATGTGTTTGTGAAATGCCATTAATGTCATTAATGTTGTTGTTTACACGGTGTCTACACTATGCAAATCTACTGATATTTTCTATCATGATAGAAATTTTATCAATGTATGTGTGTGTATGTTATACACATTTTGACACTATTAGCAAATTATCAGGAGGCTATTTCACGTAATTTTATTAGTAAATTATTATGAAATGTCATAAGAAAATAATATTTTAGGTTATGTTTTCTCATTTGGAATTATTCTTTCAAGTTGAAACATCGCGGGATAGTAAAAAATCATAACCTAAAAATTTACTTATTTTTAAATTTAAATTTATTAAAAATTTATTAAATTTATTAAAATATTAAATTTAAATTTATTAAGTTATTAAATTCAAATTATTTAAATTTATTAAATATTTATATAAATTTATTAAAATTTAAATTTATTTATTTAATCATAACCTAAAAAAAACCTAAAAAAATATAGATATTATTATGATAGTGAAATGCACAGCTATGATATTTTTTGAACAAAAATTTGTCAACACATTGAAAAAAAACAAATACAAACATAAAATTGCTGATAGAAAATATCAGTGATTTTGCATAGTGTAGACACCAAGTTACCTAAACTTATTTTATTGTTTATTTTTCTTGTTGTTTCAGAGTTAATAATACACTAGATAATTATTGAAATTTTTAGAAAAATTCATAAACCACTAATTCACTATATATTTTAGTTTTCTTTAATTAAATTAATGAAATTTTAGTTTTTAACAAGATCATTCCAAACTATACACACGAAAATGTTTTTGCTATGAAAATTCAATTACCACAAGGCTATAATTGTTTTAATGCGAGAAATTAAAAATAAATAAACTAATAATAAATTATTATTTATTATTAGTTTTTAATTTAAAACACGATTTAAACATAACATTAAATATTTCACTTTCACAAAATAATAATAACCATAAATGGCGTCTTGTTTGTTTACAAATTTTGAGAGATGTGTAAATGTATTTGTGCAACTCTATTGTATTTAGAACTTACTCTACGAAAAAATCTAGATCTAGATCTAGTGCAAAAAGAGTGCTTTTTTTGTCAAATAGAATACGTAATGTCAAAAAAAATCGATCTAGATCGAAAATGGGCGTGTTTAGTGCAAGTTTTTTGGTAAAAAGAAAACGACATAACTCTGATGAAAAAACTGCCCTAATTTTGGGCGTTTAATGACAAAAGATCCCTTACACTTCAAAGAGTTTTTGCGTTTGGCTTGTACTTCTCTCGTTTCAGATTAACTTTCAAATAATGCATTGTACATTTAGAATTCGAACAAAATTAAATTTATACTTTGTAAACTTAATTGTGTCGACCATCGGGTCTATTTATTTATATATTTTTTATTTTTAAGTTTTAGTTCATAAAATGTACATACATTTTTGTAGCTTGGTATGTTTATTGAAAATTTTAGCTTGAATAGTTACATGAAATGTTTTTATTGTCGCAGTATCCAATTTGCTTATCAAAATGTATCATTTCTTTGGTTTGGTACTTTTATGTTGTGTATTAAACCCTAAAAACAAACTCCTGATTTGGTTCCTTTGACGTTCTTACCGCTGAAATGTGCGTGTGATAAGAAATCATTGCTTTTTATTTGTTTTTTACGTTGTGTACCTAATCTCTCTAAAAAACTGCTGTATTTACATTTTTGATGTTTTTTTCCGCTGTTTTAATTATTTATTCGTACCACGTAACTTGTTGTTAGTTTAAAAAAATGGTGCCTTAGATTTTGGGTACTCTTAACTATTTATTTTATTTAATTAATATTTATTTTATTTATTCAAATATTTATTTTATTGTATAAAACTTATTTTTACTGGAGATTATTTCACTAAATTCTTTTCACTTATTTCGAGGTTGCCACTCACTTGAAACACTCGAGACTTGGGTACCGTTCGACCCTCAGTAATAACGCGATATAGACTAACTGGTATAGATTCCAGTGGCGGTATAGACTCCGGTTGCGGTATAGACTCCGTTGCGGTATAGACTAACTTTTCTTTCCTAATGCTACCGTTATTTATTACAAATTTTTGAGTTGGCTTCGACCAATCAAAAATTTGCGTCATAAAATGTTTGTGAAAAACAATAAAAAATATCTAATATATTTTTTTCTCACACTTAAATTGTGACATGAAAAATGCATGGAAAATGCATCGTTTGTTTTATTTTAATTGTTTTTCATTAACAATTTGTTATGGGTCTTTATCATATTTCGTCTGTAGTTTTTTTATTTCATTAAGAAAAGTATGACTTTGAATAGTTTTTTCCATTCATTTATTTTATGTGATTTTTATGGAAAATTGTCTGGGAGTTTAGGATTTCATATTTTAATTGGTTTAACTTTAATTGAAATTTGTTACTTTGTTGTAAAGACCAACAACAATATGGGTTAGATTGAATAACTAGGTCAAAAATTGTTCTGTAATAATTTTGGTGAGAAAATATTTTAATTAGCTGTGGATTTTTATTTCATTAGCAAAAGTTTGACTTTCATTAGTTATTTCCATTCATATGTTTTATGTGATTTCTGTGGAAAAATGTCTGGAAGTTTAGGATTACATATTTTTATTGGTTTGATAATAACAATTTTGGTGAGAAAGTATTTTAATTGGTTTTATAATTGAAAAATGCTTTTATGTGAAAAATGTGAAACACTTGTTTGTTTCAATAAAAATTGGGATTACAATTGGATTTGATATTCAAGCTTAATGTTCGTCTGGGAAAGTTAATGGTCCGAATGTTTTTATGGATGTTTTGTAATCAAAGTGTTCAAGCTACCCGTGTCCAGGTTTGGAAATTGTCCTGGTTTGAGGAGGTTTAGGTCTTTGGTGTTTGGTACAATGTAGCGAGTCTAACGTCCGTATGCGTGTTAGGATCGCTACATTTCTTTTAAAATATCGTGGATCGTGTATGTACATAGTTTATAAAACTCCAATGCTACCAACGTGGTATACAAATTTGTAAAAATATTTGCTTTTTACATTGAATAAATATCTAAGGAAGAGTAAAAGTGCTCATACGCGTGAATCGTATACGCGTTGGAATCGTCAAATTTACGACACTCGCCGAGTATATATACTACAGAGCGTAAAACTGTCGAGTCGACGGGTTTCGGTGCATAAATACGCTTCTCATGCTTCAAATAGACTGAAAAGTTTACGCTTTGCGGGTAAAATATACGATTTGCGCATTTCGACTTGTTGGAATCGTAAAATGATGACAAAGCGCGTAAAAGTCGAGGGAAATTTGAATTGTCAAAACATAACCAATAAGAGATCGATAGTGATTGTCTTACGAATTATTGTATTTCTGATGTTTGTTTAAATTATTTATTTAAATTATTATTTAAATAATTTTTTTTTTTGCGAAAAATCACTGAAAATACATGAAAACAGTACTTACGTTCGTTTTGGAGTACTTACTATTGTTTTGGAGTTTTTTCAGTCATTTTTATAATAGTCACGTTTTTTCTTCGGACAACAGTCCGGGACAGCGATTGTTTTATTTATATTTTTTCGTTCAAATTAAAATTATTTCAATTTTGATTGCATAAATATGAAATATTTATCGTTTATCTATCCATTTTAATTAATCTCTTTACAATAAATTGGCAAATTAAATTTATTTTTACCAGTTCGCAACAAATCTTGTGTTTTATCGAGTGCAGTTCAGAACAGGTGAGGGAAATAAACAATGGGACATTTTTAGTACTATTTTTGAAATTAATACTATCTTCATGTATGTTTATTTTTAGATGTCAAAAACATTAGATACATGTACATACGTATATACGTACAAAACAAAAAATTAAATTTAATCGTTTTTTATAATTTAAAACAAATAAAAATCTCTTTAAATATAGTGCTGCGCCTTAAAACTCTTGCATCATGGTAGGAACCAGGTTCCCCACAATACACATCATTGAATCTTTTTTTAGCATCTACAATTACTTGCATTGAGATGCTAAAATATTTCTTCCGGTTATAGTAATATATGCTATTTTCATGTGGCATCTTAATTTTTATGTGAGTGCCATCAATTATTCCTATTATATTTGGAATTTTTTTCATTTCCCCAAATTTTGCCGAAATTGAATTTGTCTCCTCCAATGACGGCCATTTTAAATATTCTCGACCTATAAATTTAATTATATTATAGCATTGTTCGAATATCGTCGTTTAAATATAAAATATATCGCTCTTCATGAAATAAACAAATATAACACAAGCGTAAACAAACATTAATGCGATTGTCAAAATATTCACTTGAAGTTAGCTACAATTTAGTTCTAAAAATTTACCTGTATTTAACCAATATTTTTCTCTGTCCTGGACAGCCAGTTCGAAGATAAAACGCGACTAATAATAAACTAAAATTGTTTGTGCTGAAATTATTATTTTTTGTGAAAAATGACTGAAAAAACACCAAATAATAGTAAACTACAATTGGTTTTGTGCTGAAATTTAAAGATAAAAAATAATAATAACAGTAAGTTTTTACTATTCTACAGACTTGGAATGAAGAAAAATTTCCCAAACTATTTTGTTAACGCCTCACCAATGCCCTAATGGATATTTGAATAATTGAAACATCGGTTCATCACATCCAAATATGTTGTTGTCAACTCTGATATAAAGGAAGATGTGAGAACAATGGTCATCATGAATCTGTTGAATCTGTCAATAATATTTAAAATTAAAAAAGAGAATTTAATAATAAGTATGATAAATTCACTTAGCTTAATTATCCACATAAACAAATCAGAATTATGACAACTATCAATTTGACAATTTAATAAATGAAAAAAGATATAAAGCTTGGTTGCATACAGTATCTCATATTGTAGCTCATTTTAATTTATTGCATTTTAGTACAAAATGGTTTTTCTTCTATTCCGGATATTGTGACAATGTTCATATTTCTGATATAAAAGCCGTAAATTTCGATGTTCGGTCTCTCTTCTTATTCATTGTATAGCCATGATAAAAGCTATGCTTTTTTTTCGTAAAAAATATATAAATTACTTGTGTTTAATCAGTTGTTAATTGATAGAATTAATTTAATGTAAATTCATTTGACTAGTTGCTTTTATGTCATTTGCTAAGTATATAGTTTTTAATAAGCCACCAAGTGTGTCATTTGTAATTATTTATTGTGTAGTCGTGAAAAAGGACTATTTATTTTACTATGCCGTAATTGTAAATAAACTTATTTGTGGATAAACAGTTGTAAATTGATTAGTTAGTAATAAACCATTATGTGTGTCGTTTTGTAATTTTGTAATAAAGTGTATAAAACTTAAACTTCCAATTTGTCGTGTATCATTCATCGCCATTACAGCAACTGGTTGGGTGTGAAAATTATTACGCTGAGTAATACCAGCATAACTAATCAAGCTAGAATTGGACGACGTTACCTGAGCATCATCAACAAAACGGGTGAGATTCTTGTTGGTTTAAGTATTAATATTGTGCTTTTGTCGATAGTGCCTCAACAAAACAACAACGTGCTACAGTCAGCAATATTTTATTTAACCTCACCACGGGAGATGGGTGTCAAAAATTTGTACATCTAGCCTCTGTGGAATTTAATGAAGCAACAGGTATAATTATAAGTTGGTGCTCGTCCGCGGCAAGCCTACACTTGTGATATTAACATTGATACAGAGTGTGTATGGTCATCAACTCGCATGTGTGCATCATTTATTGTTATCATAAATATACTTCATCGGAAATTAATTACTGTCATCAAAGAATTTAATATGGCTGATTACTAAATATATTTCATCGAAATTAAATATTGTTATGGGAGAATTTATTGTGGCTGATTATTGAATATAGTTCATCGAAATTTATCATTGTTTTGAGAGAATTTATTGTGGCTGATTATTGAATATAATTCATCGAAATTTATTATTATGTGGGAATTTATCGTGGCTGATTGTTAAGTATACTTCGTCCAAATTCAATATTATCAACCGAGGAGAGTCTATTGAGCTGATTATTAAATATACTTGCATTATTACATCACTGGTCATCTCATCGCCTGTATTTCATTGAAGAATCATGTATAAATATTTCAAAATCTAGAAAATGTCAAACGTTATGTTCACACGATGTCATCGATAATTAAATACAGTCCACTAATCCGCATTAATGTGAACATATTTAATTTTTATGAAATTCATCCTTTTCTATGGCGTAAGGCCGATAAAGATTATCTCAATAGAGATAAGAAGGAAGCTGCGGTGGTTGAAATAGCGAGACAATTGGAATGTTCCTGCGAGGTGATCAAAAATACCCGGAAGTCGATAAGGGATAATTTCCAGAAGGAAACGAAATTAATGCATCCTAGAAAAAGTGACATTGGCAGGCAAAAAAAAGCCTTGGCGTTTTTATAATACCCTACAATTTTTGTTGCCGGAAGCAACGACTTGTGGGAATATTGTTAACATTGTAAGTTTATTTTCAATTAATATTTATTATTCATAACCACATATTTTATATTGCCAGGGAACTTCTCCATTTGGCTCTATAAAAAATTCTGTAAATTCCTTTTGTATATTTTTAACTCTTGACTCTTGTTTTGTGGAGGTAATTGGTTTATTTAAAACAATCTTTCTGGAGAATCTGTTCGCCATGTACCCGGTGTCAATATTCCATTAATTTCTGTATCAATGCAAGCAGCAAGAACATACAACTACCTTGAACTGTAACTGTAACGTTTCCAAATGTAAACATTTCAATCATTTATTCTAATATTTCAAACATTTCAATGATTTATTCTCAAGTCAAAGTTTAAATTCGAATTCAACAACGGAAAAAAACCAATTCAGCAACGGTTCTCAATAACATCATAAAAATAATTAAACACACTCACAAAAACAAAACCGAACGAAGAAACGAAAAAGATTAAAGTTCGTAGCTTTGTGACTTTCACACAAAAAAAATATTATAAATGCCATCATGGCCGTATTTTTAAAGTCAATTCTATGTTTAACATTCAAATGGTGTGCATAAAAAAAATAATTGCACTCAAATTAAAAGTAAAAAAATTAATAAAAAAAAATATATTGTAATGAGTTTTTCCATGGTTCTCATAATTAAAACCATGGACAGTGCAAAAAAATCAAGTTCTCAATTTTTTTTTGGTTTGCGAGAATTAACCTTAAAGGAAGAATAATAAAACAATTTAAAAATTTTAAACAAATTATATTTTTGGTATTTTTATATTTTCTACATTAGTGTATTAGTGAACCAAAATGTAAATTTTGTGACAATAAGCACACAAGTAATTACCAGGGATGTCCTATGTTCCGAAAACAGATGGAAATTAAAAAAATAATGACTGTTAATAAAATCTCGTACAAAGAAACTAATAAGCTCCTAAATTTACACAACCCTATTTACATTTCACAAGGAATATTGATTAGAAAAGATGCATTCAAAGATAGATCCAGGACCAAGGTTCACGATAAGGACAGGGAAATAAAATCCCTTAAAGACGAGTTGGCTAACCTAACCATCAGAGACGAAATAATCAACAACTTGAAATTAGAGGTAAACAAACTCAAAACCGATGTCAACCTCCTTAACAGCAGGATAACCGAAATAAAAAAAAATTAACATGTATATCCAAACTACCAGCAACAAACTGGATGGTACCAACCTTCAAAAGGGAGAAAATGATATGAAAATATTAGATTTAATGACCCATATTCACAAATTGAACAATTTTATCAACCCCACCGAGGAAGAAGATGACATTTTATAGTCAATATCGCCTTATATTACTTACTCAATTGCAAAACATCAACTTCAATCCAAAATCTCGATTAAATACTTCATTGGTGAATTCATAAACTGACTGACAAAATAAATGAGCTTAAAAATTATACAACTTAATATAAGAAGTTTAAAACAAAACAGAGACGAATTTGAGATCTATCTCAGCAAAAACAACGTAGATATCGCTTTTTTGTGTGAAACCTGGACAAACAAAAACGACAACTTAAAATTTAAAAATTACAGATCTTAGTTTAAACATAGTAAGGATAATTATGGCGGTTTGGGTTTTATTTACAGAAATTGCATTGATGTCGGGAAGTTTAGTATAAAAACGGTTCTCAATCCGATTGAAGCCATCAGTATTAAAGTTTTTAACAAACAGGGAAATGATTTGAACCTCATCGGAATTTATATACCCCAAAACATAAGTATCAAAGAACTTTGTCACAAATTTTGATTCCTTCATAAACGAATTCCAGAATGACAAAGCAACTGTAATCATGGGGGACTTTAAAGCTAAAAGTAGTTGGTAACGCCGTCCGTTAAACAAAAAATTGCAACCACAATTGTTCCCAAAGACAAAAATTATTATATATTAAGCCAATATTTCAAATTGTTTGGTCAACTGTCATATTATATTCACCACTTACTACTTTACTCATTGAGTGCGTTTAGTTTTTTCATCTAATTATTGTAAAATAAGTGTGTTCCATTTACCACATTTTCCTTTACTTTTGTACTAAATTTCGTTTTCAAGTTAACCATATCAAATGATGGTAAAGCTACGTGACAAACTTACGTTTCTATTCACCGCCAGAGTTTTTGTCAGTTTAGAGAATAATTTCAAATATGTTTGCCCAAATGCTTATACAAATTTAGAATTTCTAGCCTAAATGTCATATTTATGTCCAGCTTTCTTTAATTGTTTATATTTTGCATGAATCATAATTTTAATTTTCAGAAATTTTTTAATATTTAATTAATTTTCTTAAATTTAACAAACTCAAAATAAAATTTAAACTTAAAATTTTGTCAAACTAATAATTTTCTTTTACGTTGTTTAGCAATATTGTTTTTCAAAAAAGTCAAAACAATTTATTGTCAAAAAAAAAATGTCGGAAACGTGTGGTAAGAAAGAATTTGAGTTGTAGTAGATCAAAAATCTAATACACCTCACATTTAAGTCGTTCCATTTAAAATTCGGTTCGGGTAGCAAGTTTACCTAAAAGGAACACGGGTAATCATATCGAAAGTTGGTAGTAATTTTTCTGTGGACATATTTTTTTTTCATGACAGTTGTCAAAACAAAAAAACACATTTTGCACTATATAAGATATAGAATTACCTATCTTTTAGTTAGTCTTACAAAATAGATTTTGTGAAAAGGAATAAATTGTATGTATTAAATTTAAAATCTATTTTATTAAAAAAGGTGATGTTAAATACACCTAGATTGATTCTAGCTATTTTCCTCGATCGCCATCATGTTAGGCGCAACTGTTAGGCGAATATATTAAAGGTGATTGTGTAGCAGATTATTAATTTATATTTAGACGCAATCTCAGTATAGCATTATCTTTTATATCTTCGACCGCCATGTTGGGCGCAACGATAGTATAATTAATTTACATCTTGAATCGCCATGTTAGGCGCAACTAGAATATTCTAACTAAATATACAGTAGAATTCGTTTATAATAAACCCTGCATATAATGAACACACGGTTATTATGAACTATTTTTTTAGTCCCTTGAATTTACTTAAGACAATTTTTGCTGTTTACACTACATATAGTGAACTTCGTTTATAAGCTTATAATGAACGATAAATATGTTCTAACCTATCAAAGTTATGCAAAATACTACGGTTAAAATGAACGTCGATTCTCATTGTTTTCGTTTTCTATGTATTATACATTTCATTTTACATTCATAAGTATCTTTTGGATTTGTGCATCCCTACAGAATAATAAAAATAGAAGTGGGGAAATATTATACGATTTGTTTTAAGTATTCTACAGACCTACAATCAAATTGCACAAAAAATCGAAAACGAAAATAAACGATATAAAATTTAGTGTAAAAATCATTTCGTTTATTTTCGATTTTTTGTGCAATTTGATTGTAGGTCTGTAGCATACTTTACCTTTATTTTTTCAATTGTTAATGGGAACCACCATAATGTTAAAATCAAAACAAATTAAATATTTTAAAAGAGGTGAACGCAAAAAAGCTGAGTTACCAAGCTATAGCGGACAAATATTATTGTGCAAAGGTTACTATAGCGAATATCGTAAAGAAAAGAAAAATACTGGAAGATTTGGATGTGAATTTAAAGCGGAAAAAAATACGAGAAGGTAAATTTTCAGAAGTTGAATCGGTCCTTTTAATATGGGTAAAACAAATGCGTACAAAAGGTATACCTTTAAGTGGAGCAATTCTCAAAGAAAAAGCTTTGCAGTTTGCTCACAAGCTAAATTTCAATGATTTTAAACCAAATAATGGCTGGCTTGACCGCTTCAAAAAAAAGAAACGATTTGGGTTTTAAAGACATTGTAGGAGAAAAAGCCGCTGTATCTACAGATGTGTGTAATGGCTGGATTACAAAATAATTACCTCCTATTCTTGATGGATATAGAAAACAAGACGTTTTCAACCTGGACGAGACAGGTCTGTTCTACAAATTACTCCCGAACAAAACTCTCGAATTCAAAAATAAAAGTTGCTCGGGTGGTAAAATATGTAAAGAAAGGGTAACAATTTTGGTCGGTAGTAATTCTGACGGCTCCGAGAAGCTACCATTATTGGTAATTGGCAAAAGCGCCAAACCACGATGTTTTAAAAATATTAGGACGCTACCGGTTATTTATAAAAATAATCGAAAGGCCTGGATGACACATTTTGAATGGGAAGAATATTTAAAGCAGTTGGACAAAAAATTTTTAAGAGAAGGACGAAATATTTTATTCATAGCCGATAACTGTCCATCGCATTTTATCGTACCGAATTTAAGAAGTATTAAGTTATTATTCTTGCCGCCTAATACAACAGCCATCTCACAGCCTATGGACCAAGGTATTATTAAAATATTAAAAGGTTATTATCGTGAATTTGTTGTTCGAAAAATGATAGCGGACTTGGAAAATGAAGAGGGTGTGTTATCAGCATACTTCAAAATAGATCTTCAAGATGCACTACATTTTATTAAAAGATCGTGGGACAAAGTCCGAGCTGAAACCATTAATAATTGTTTTTGTAAAGCAGGGTTTTTGGCAGGTACTACTTCTAATCATCAAATTGAAGAGATATCTGATGACACTCTGCAATTATTATGGACCGATTCCCGGCTAGAGACAATCGTTAAAGATGTCTTATTAGAGGAATATATAGATTTTGATGCAAACATGTTTACATCTGAGGAAATAAATGAAGATGATATTATAAATGATGTTCGCCAAGTCATAGATTCTGACGATGAATTTTCTGAAGAAGAAGAATTTCAACCAACAACCCAAAAGGAAATCCAAAACTCTATTAAAATTATTAGACTGGCACTAAGCTTTAACGATGGAACACAGAATGAGTTACAAAACTTGCATTCAATTGAAAATCGTCTAGACAAATTTGTAGAAACAAATTTCAAGCAGTCTAAGTTAACAGACTACTTTAAAAAGGTCTGAAAACAACATAGGCATGTTTTTTACATTTATATTAATTATATGTGAGTACATAAAATTATTATGTATACATATGCGAGTAGATATTTGTTTATGTACATATGTATGCATACATACATATTTTATTTTTTATATCGATGAATTCCTATTTAATAAAACAATGAATTGATTTGATGTGGTATTTGATTTGGTATAAAATATTTCATTTTTATTTTAAATACATCCATATCTCTGTATGCACATTCCATGTATAAACGGTTATAAGGAACACCGTTCATTATATCCAAATATTTGGTTAAAATGAACACACGTTTATAATGAACAAAAATGTTGTCCCTTTGGTCGTTCATTATAAGCGAATTCTACTGTATAGTATATACGTTATTTATATCTTCAACCGCCATGTTAGGCGCAACAATAGTCCAATATAACTATTTTGCATATTTTCGATCGACATTTTAGGCGCAACTATAATACAACATAATTATTTGTTGTATATTCGATAGCCATATTAGGCTCAACTAAAAGCAACTATCGTCTATTACTATTACTTACCTTCGATCGCCATGTCAGGCGCAACCTGAATATACTGCAATTAATGATATAGTATATTTTCAATTACAATTTCGTATATCTTCGATCGCCATATAGGCGCAACTATAATACAGTATAATTATTTGTATCTTCGATAGCCATAAACCAGAGTCTACTACAGTTAACGATATAGTATATTACAACTACAATTTGTATATCTTCGATCGCCATATTAGGCGCAACTATAATACAGTATAATGATTCGTATCTTCGATAGCCATAGTAGGCTCAACTGAAAAGCAATTATCGTCTATTACCATTACTTATATTTTCGATCGCCATGTCAGGCGCAACCAGAGTATACTACAATTAACGATATAGTATTTTACAACTACAATTTGTATATCTTCGATCGCCATATTAGGCGCAACTATAATACAGTATAACTATTTGTATTTTCGATAGCCATATTAGGCTGAACTAATAGCAAAAATCGTCTATTATCATTACTTAAACCTTCGAGCACCAGGTGAAGCACCACTATAATATATTGTAATAAATTTTTGCCGATCGCCATTGCTTGGCGCAATCGAGAATTTTTTTCAAAATACAGTTCACTGGCCAGTAGTCTTTGGGATTTGAGTGGTAGCGAGAACAATAGGGGTCGGCACCTAGCTGAGATCATTACCAACTCGAATCTGATTTTGCTTAATGACGGATCACATACCAGATTGGATCCCTATGGGTCGTTATCCGCCATAGACATTTCCTTGGTTACATCCGAACACAGCATTAGAACTGAGTGGCACGTAGACGAAACCATAATCGGAAGATCAGATCACTTACCGATTTCAATTCTGATACATGACTCCCACTTTAAAAATACAAACATCACCAAATCAATACGACATGATGAAATTGTCAAAGAAATTAACAAGTTAAATATTTCCATCCCACTTGATTTCGATAAATATGAAAAAATGATATCGAACATAATTAGGAAAAATACCTCTCTAGTTGACAAAAGTAAATACAACAATATTGCAAAACCCTGGTGGAACAAATTTCTGGATAATTTATGGAAAATTAAAAGACAAAAACAAATGATTTTTCTAAAAAAGAATTGAAGGAAAGTATTAAAAGACTAAAAAAAGAGATCAAGTTACAAAAAAAAAATCAGTTGGAACAACTTCATTACCGAAATCAACCCTTCATATGATCCCAGTAAAATATGGAAAAAGATCAGAATTTTTAATAATAAGTACAATGAACCTTGAAATTGAAATTGATGAAATTTGTTTAATTCAAAACCTAAAATCAAGGAATTCCTCAAACATAACATAAAGGAATGCAAAACCCTTACCAAGGATATAATTTCTTTTCCAGGAAGTAAACCCAAATTCCCTCTTTTTAAATCATCCGATCTTAGTGATCTGATTACTCTCTGTAAAAAAACCAAAGCAGGCCTGGATGGAATCTCCTACAAGAGTCTAAAAGAAATTAGCCATGAACATATGATCACTCTTTCTAATTTACTAAACGATCTCTGGTTAAACCAAAAATTCCCAGAAAATTGGAAAAAAATAAAGATAATTCTTATAAGAAAACCGCATACTTCTGGAAATAACATAAAGGGTTATAGACCAATCAATTTATTACCTGTTATGTACAAAATAACAGCATAATTCATAAACGGCTTTATCTATGATTTCATATATAAAAACAGAATTATTCCGGAAAACAATTATGGTTTTAAAAAGGGGATCAAAAGACATGATCATTCATATGATCAAAATAATGGAAGAATCCAAAAGGAAGAATATTCTTTTAATCATTATTAAATTTGATATCTCTAAAGCATTCGAAAAAGTAAAAATTGAAACTTTGATTAACAATATGACCAAAGCTAAGATCCCTCTAAAATATATAGACTGGATCTACAAAGCTTTAATTAACAGAATAATAACTATGGAGGAACATAATATCACAGAGAGTGTAGTTACTAGCGAAGGTCTCCCACAAGGTGACCCCTGGAGCCCTACTTTATTCAACCTTTATACTACACAAATACACGATCTCAAAGATAACAACACCGTCATACTTCAATATGCGGATGATATAATTATAATATCTCGCAATTTTGAAAAAGCAAAATTGAGAGAACTTACAAATAATCTTTTCATGAAAATGGAAAAAATTATAATCAACCTTAACTTTTCTCTTAATCTGGAGAAAACCAAAATAATGATTGTTAGGAACAACAATTCCAGCTTCAAACTACCTACCCAAGTAGCAAAAATAGTGATTATCAGTACTTAAAGAAGGAGTTAAGAAGACTTAATCGAGGCAACGCGCCTTCTTAAAGAAGGATTTAAGTATGAATTAAGTACAAAAAGGCCCATGTGGGCGGTCCGATAGAACGAATTAAGAAGCGTATTTCTATCTTATTTCCTTCTTAAATAGGTATGTGATTTTTAACTCCTACTAAAGTCCTTCTTAACTCCTTCTTAACTCCAGCTTAACTCTTTCTTAAATCGGTATGTCATTTTTTTGTTATACTACCAAAGTCAAAGAGTGACACATATTTCTATCTCTTCTTTTCTTTATTGAATTAATTTAAATTGAAGATAATGACAATAATAAAATGAAACAAAAAAAATTTGTTGTGTGTTGTTTAAAAATTTTATGAAGAGAAGCTGAGAAGATAATAATAGTACATTATAATGCTAGGACGTAAAGCTCAAGATTTTGGACGGATGTGGAGTTTGCAAATCGAGGCGCTAGCCGAGATTTGCACCCACATTAAGTCCAAAATAGCTTACGTCCGTGCATCATATACTATTTTTTATTCACCTTTGACAAAATATTTATTATTTTTTCCAAATTATTGTGTAGCTATGACAACAAATGATAACAACTATTTTAATTGGATAATGAAATTTGGAATTTAAGGGTTGCTTTGTTAAAAAATTTTATTTTTCATAGAATTTAAAGAAATACAAATGCTTTTTACTTTTTTGGACGTAGCTATGACAACAAAATAAATAGTTGAAAAGTGATACTTTAAAGCCGCAAATCACAGTAATAAAGTAACACTTTAATATGTAGGTGAATAAAAAAATATATTATATGTTGGGGGTTTGAAAATCGGTTTTAAGATAACATTAACCGGATATCTTCAAACGGAACGAGTTTTATGATGAAATGGGGTCTTCTAACCCCTTCAGAACTCACGCGCCTTTATAATTTCTCTAATTTATTTAAATTGTTGAAAATATGTCAAAATTCAATGCGCCTAAAACTTTATTTAAAATGTTTTGTTGATCAGAACTTGAACATATTCATGCTCACATCGTTGTTTGCTATCTAAAAATAAGTTAAAATAAAAAATTGGAGCAGCATTTATTATTTATATTTTTAACGAAAATTTTTTAAATTGTATTTTAAAAATTTTGTATAAAAATATGGCGGAATCTCGTTCATGATCAAGTATATGATAATTTCTCAAATTAAGTATAGTAGAATTTTTTTGCCAGCGAACACAAAATTTGTTTGTTATGCGCATATTGTTTGCACATGCGCATGCACATGCGCATATTGTTTGCACATTCAGTGTCTCGATTAAAATATTAAAAAAACTATTGGGGTGCCATTGAAATGGACAAAAAAAACTCGTAAAAATTAATAAATTACTATTGAAATTCAACCAATTATAATAGAAAACCAAAAACTAGTAAAAATATTAATGATTTTGTAGGCAATGTAACAAAATTTTGATAATTAAAATAGTATATTACATATCTAGAATTGTAAATAGCATTTTACATGCGAGGGAAAATTTTGCGTACGAGACGCGTAGCGTCAAGTGCAGTATCTTCACGAGCATGGAAAATGCTTTACAACTCGAGATTTGTTATATACTTTTTCTACGACTTGGTTTTAATGCCCAAACGCATATAATTACTTGAAAAAATGAACTTATTATAAATTAAATGCAAATAGTTTACAAATTGTGGTAGGCTTTGCATTAATCTGTGTCAAAATGAATTGAAATATTTAATTTTTAAGAATCAAATTTTTCTTTAAATAAAAATTTTTCTTTTTATTAAAAGCGTGCGGTAATATATATATGAAAATCCATTACCGCACGCTTTTTTTACTTACCGCATGCTATTTGAAATAATCAATTTACATGTCATGGAATCTGTGATGTAATTTATAATTTACTGTGATAGGAGTAGAAAAATAATTATAATAAAAATAACGACGCCTATGGAAACAAATATCACAACAAACAAATGGTACGAACTAGAAGTAGAAATTTAATCAATATAATTGAAAACAAATTTATCCCAAAATAAATAATACATCTCTGTTTTACTTTTTGTCTCATCTTTTATCTTTTGCTGCGTCCTAGCTGTCAAAAATTCGCTGGCAAAAAAATTCTACTATACAAATATCTTCTTAATTTAGTATGACACAATACCAAAATAGTTGAAATCCCTTCTTAATTCGGGTGAAAAACCAAGAACGAATATATACTATTTTGGGTATGATCATTAGTTTTCAATTGTACACTGGAAAAAAAAGTTGGTTTAATCTATAATATTAGTTCAATCAAATTATTTTTGTAGCATCATCTAAAATTAAGGACAACATACAAAACATTTGTCTAACGGTAAAACGTTTTGTCAATCGTACTAAATTTTAGATAGTGCTACAAAGTTTATTTTGCTGAACTAATAATGAAGAATATGCCAATGTGTTTTTTTAGTGTACATTACTGCAAAAATACGGTATGTGACATACCAATTTAAGTAGAAATTTGTACTATTTCGAGTATTGAAATACCGATTTAAGTACATACAATGTTTACTTTTTTCTGTACCTGACAGTTATGAATAATTCGATTGGATTTGTTTAAATTTTACTTAAATTTAGGATAGTTTAGTTATTGGGTTAGTTTGGCTGTGTTAAAATTTGTGAAAAAATGTTAGTTATTGTGAAATATAGAAATTCTATAGAAGTCGTACCAGAAAATTGGGATTGACCGCAACAATAAAGAAATTGTGTGGTGGCCCAAAAAAACTCTCACAATATTACAGCACGATTCAAAAACCATACCAGATCCAACAACATGGTACGCTGGAAAAGAAATAGTTATCAAACGCAATTTTCATACATGGAGCGAAGCCAGTGTGGAAGCAGACCGTTTGTTACAACTGTCTTCAGAGTCAGAAAATGAAATACATAACAAAAGCCAGACAACAAGATCAAGTAAGCATCTATTGAAAACGACAAATTTAGAAGTACCATTATTCTATGTCCCACCACACAAACCAATATCCACACCATCACAACAGTTAAAAAATGAAACAATCGGAGCAGATGAACTACTCGAAATACAATGTGATTTTGAAAAGGATTCAATTCAATTCGAAAATAACAGTGTATCCAACTCACAACATATTGAGACCAGCTTGAGGCAGAACACCCTAAGTCATAGTCAAACCAGTTCAAGCAAAGTAAGTTTATTTATTTGTCATTGTATTGTTTTATGACGGACATTACATTTTAAACTATATTTTAGGATGTTCAGCTTCCATATGTGAACCATGCTAAAATGCAAGCATCGACCAATGAGGAAGTTATTGACAGCACAATCGGCACTAGTCAAATAGAAGTCGTTAATAACGAAGAAGTAGTCACTGATGAGGCCGGTAATCTATATGTGATACAACAGACACCGAAAGGACCAAAATACTTTGCCATTCAAGAAAACGGTTCTGAACTAAGTGAACACCAAGACACGCCCAATGTCAGCAATCTAAGTATATTACCTACACCATCGACGAATAGTGGGGTGTTTCGATTTCCACTTCACGAATCAAAATCAACAAGTGATAAATTTCAATCGCATCAGAATATTTCAAACAATGAGCTGATTTCCTTGCATGAAATATTAAAAAAAATGTCAGATCAAATAATTACGATTCTATTGGGCATGAAATTGCTTTTGGATAGCAAGAGTAATAGTGATTTGCGGCAAACAAATAATAAATGTACACATTGCAATCATTGCAATCCAACTGTACTTAAACAGACACCACCAATAGAAAAAATTAAAACGGAAGATGACCTCATAGCTTTTGAAGCACGTTTAAACGAGATTTCAAACAACGTTTTGTCAGTTATTGCCACAGTATCATTGGAGCACAACGTCCCGAAGCTGAGTTTGGCGCGTGTTGTCTGGAACTATCGCGAGGAATCTTTGATGAAACTTTCTGGCCACTTACCACTTGACTAGGTACTACGAATACGGGTGGAACAAAGTTTGCGCTTTCAAAATACACAGATTTTTTAGACGTATTTAGGCACGTAGTTTGCAGAACCACAAAAGCAATACCAGCGATAAATGCGTTTTCAACATTTTTTCAAGGTAGAGCCAAAAATTGTGCCCAGCAACTAAAACAAAAAGATAATCGTCGTGTTGCATCGCGTAAAAGACGTTCGAGTAGCCAGACTCAAGGAAGCAGCTCAAAAAACAATCGGCAGGAAGATGACGAAAATGAAGAAAACCCAAATTTTTCGATTTAACAAATTTTTTATTAATTTTATTTTTTATAAATTTATTATTTATTATTTTATTATGAATTTATATGAAGTCATGTAAACTATTTTACTAATGTTGTGATAAAATATAGTATCTATTATTTAAAAATGTGTGTTTTTTATTCTAAAGTATGAATCAATGGGACAAATACAAGTGGACATTGATCTTCATATTCTTCGTCGTCAAAGTCATCATTATAATCACCCATATAATTTAATGTGAACATCTTTGCTTTTATACAGTCGATTGGATATAGTTTATTTGGTAACAACTTATGCTCGGCTATGTATATATGTAAAACGCGCGATGGAAATGGTTTCTCGAAAAAAATCGTTCATTTTCTCAAATTATGAGCCATAAATATACTTTTTTTCAGTGCGTTTATCAATAATAATTAATTTGGTCTCTAAAACTTGTAGGCCAAAAGCTAAAAAATACTTGTTACCTTCTGAAGTATTGATTTTAAAATCCGAAAACTGAATCTCTTTAAAACATAAACAATTGACGTTTGAAAGAGACAGATAAGAAAAATTGACATTCTTCAATGGTTTTTTTAAGATTGGCCAATTTGGGTCTGATTTCAAACTAGTGATTTCACGAACAGCAATTCTTTCTATAAGTCTCTTTCCAACTTGTTCTAATGGTAAATGACGTGTTCGCAAATCACGTTTGATGTTTTGCAATTCAGGGTTTTGAGGTCGCTGATCACGAATCGTTTAAAAAGTGCTAGAATGTACCCGGATATCACTATATCCATATCGTGCACCTTCTCCTGGGTAAAGTGGAAACTAGACCAATTTTTTTCGAATATAATTTACAATTACATTGAGTTTATTATTAACCATTCGGCATAAATGTTAAGATTATTTTCGATGGCTACAACACTATTACTACAAAAGCTTCGGAAAGGATTCGTAGGTCTAAAAATAATACTTCGAACGAAATCAAGTTTACTGAAAACATGCCGTTGAAAATTTCAAAAGAAGCATTTTTAGGCAATAAGAATAACAAAGACAATTTTATAAAATTATTGCGCAAGAAACTATTCACTGTAGGTATACAATCGGAACAATGTCCAGATGATGCTGACAGAACAATAGTAACAACAGCAATAGATTTAGCCAGAGATAAAAATAAAAATATTATAATACAGTAAAACTCGCTTTTAGGGTACACCCTATATAAAGTACACTTGGTCTATAGAGTACAGCAAATTTTTTTCTTACATCTATAAAAATTTTACGAACAAATTATCCTTCTTATAAGGTACCTCGGCTTATAAGGTTATAACGTACGCGCGTTTAGTCTCGTGAACTATTTTTCTGTGTAATTTGCCCAGTTTATAAAGTACGAATAGAAAATTAGAATACAAAATAAACATAAAAATTTAAAAGTCGTAAGTATTCGCTGCTTTACGATATTTAATATTTTTCTAGGAAATGTCTCGGCTTCCGTTCATTAATTTTTTGTGATTCATGGGTTAATTCGCAAGTTAGTGTTGAGAAAATATTTGCTAATTTATCAGTTCGATTTCTTTAATGCTTTTATGTTTTTTAAAAAAAGCTAAAGGTACGACACGGTCCCAAATCAAATTAAAATGCTAGTGATCACTTTGGCCAATAAATTAAAATATTTGGTGGAAGTCGATCAAAAGAAGTCTTTCTCAAGTTAGGGTAATCCTCTTAAAAATATTGCTCTAAACTATAAAGTTCAAATTTAGGATTTTGTAAACTCTAGTGTATCGAACCTTAAAGATAGAGCGACAACACTCTTAAGGCTTGAAGCCACATACAACAGAAACAGAATTTCATATACAAATTTTACAGAAACAGAATTTTTTTCTGTTAAATTTGTATGAAATTCTGTTTCTGTTGTATGTGAATGCCCGGCTTTAGATGTCTTTCATTTTATTTTGAAGTCGTGATAAAAAGTTAAAGCAACTATACAATAAGCTATTGTTTCAAAAAGCCTAGGATAGCTACGATCGTATACTTTGACAGTAAATGATAACGGCGTTTATTAGATGCCTCAAACTAAATAGAATCTGAGTACGAGGATTTATAAAAATTCGAACAAATTTTTATTTTTAGTCTACGGGAGTGACGATAATGCCTACTCCAATCCCTGCTATTGACATATATATATATATATATATATATATATATATATATATATATATATATATATATATATATATATATATATATATATATATATATATATATATATATATATATATATATATATATATATATATATATATATATATATATATATATATATATATATATATATGAGCTAACGTGTGATATCACATACCGCTGACAATAGCAGTAAGATACTACTAGCCAAGGTGTTATCTTAAGGGTGCTACCAGATGAACTTTAGAATCTGAGTACGAGGATTTATAAAAATTCGAACAAATTTTTATTTTTAGTCTACGGGAGTGACGATAATGCCTACTCCAGTCCCTGGTATTGACATATATATATGAGCTAACGTGTGATATCACATACCGCTGACAATAGCAGTGAGATACTACTAGCCAAGGTGTTATCTTAAGGGTGCTACCAGATGAACTTTATTGTTATGGAATATATCTCGATGGTGGCAATCTATTTTGTTTTTGAAATAAAAAGTGGTATGTTATAAGAGTTACAATATGTGTCACAAAAGCACATAGATACCTGGTAAGATCTAATTATCATAACAATATGCGTTCTGAGGTGTCGATGAACGTTTTTTTTTTCAAACCTTAGTGGATCGAAGGCACTCGTGAGGACCGAAGACACTCGTGACTATTGATTCGGGCAAAGAATTCCATTTGTACGATGTATGGACAAAGAAATCTATCTTCATTTTAACACTATGACAGTGAGTGACCAGTAAAACACCATTGACCACTGACAAGTAAAACAGGGTAAAAAATATGGTTGACGCATGATGGATCCGATTCCATCCGAGCACTGCTGGTGACGATATTTATAAAAAAACAACGAGATCAGAGAATTAAGATTTGATGTTAAGTTTCAATCACAACTCGTGTAGCACGTTTTTGAACAGAGTTCAAAAGAGTCAGGATAGAAACAGATGCAGCACCCCAAACTTGACAACAATACTCCATACAAGGACGAATGTAGGCCTTACAAATGAGGAGTTATTAAAATGGAGTGAAATATTTTTTACATCTATTGAGGACTGAGTTTTCTTGGCGTGCTCTTTGCCATCGCCAATATACGATCATTCTAGAGTAAGTCGATAGAAATTTTGATGACCAATAAAATTTTTCACATTCGTCTATTTGGTTGTCATACACACTAATCGAAATATCTTTGGCAAACTCGGTCGTTGATCTGGCAACAATCAATAGCCATGTTTTGGTGAGTTAAAATTGAACATATTTCAGTCACTAAAATTGGCAACTTTTGCCAGGCTATCATTTAAATTTATGGTATCCCTCCGGACGGGCTTTATTCGTTCATGCATTTTCCCTTTTAAAGATAGGAAAACGAGCGATTTGTGCAGTGTACTATCATCTGCAAAATTATTTATTGGGTTACTGGTGATTTTCAGTTGATGTAAAAGTAAAGTGGTGACAAAACTAAGCCCTGGGTGCATCAGTGTTAATTAATTTAGACGCGGAAGAAGCCATCGATGGATACCGAAATGTATCGGTCGGTGAGAAAGTTTTGAATAAACTACACAACTGCGGGGTTAAATCCGTACGCTACACGCTTGCTGATCAGGTTTGATCAAATGCAATTTGACGGGATTTGATCAAATGCAATTTGACGACCAAATTGTAATTAAAGTGGAAAATATTATTCAACTTTGCCTTAAAAAACAGAAAATTACTGATTATTTTTCAGTAAAAAAATTGTCAATCGCAGCTTAATCTGAGTAGACATATTCAGACATTCTCATTCGAAAATATTTACATATACATATGTTTATGTAGCGTCGGTTTGATTAGCTTTAACATAATTATTTTATTAATGAATTGTTTTTAAACTATTCCTATTTTTTTGTGATCGCTTTTATATCAATTAACGTGTAGTAAATAATTTAATATGAAATACAATGATATAATGAGAATAACAGGCAAATTTGCTTATGCTTTTTTAATTTTTCTGGATATAACGTACCATGGTGTATAACGTACGCTTACGTCGGTCCCTTGACCGTACTTTATAAACGAGTTTTACTGTAGTTGCAGAAGACACTGACATAGTAGTTTTAGCTACCGCATTAACTCCTCCTGATCTTGAAATCTTTATATTGAAACCTGCGGCTTCTAGTAAACCAGAAACTATATATTCATCAAAAAGTTTAAGCCATCGTCCAAACATTTCCGACAACATTTTACTACTTCATGCGATCACATGATGTGATACTGTTTCAGTCTCGTTTTTGGTTGGAAAATTAAAATTGTTTAAGTTATTTGATAGCAATCCTGATTTGCAGTCCATGCTCAAATATTCAAAAAACGTAATTTAACGATTGATGAACTATTGGAGCATGGAATACATTTAATAATGCTGATGTATGGAGCGCCAATCACAATTTAGAAATCCAAACGTACCAGTTCAATTTAAATTGACTAGTATTCAGTTAGCAGAGATATATAGGTACCGCATGTACCTAGCAACAATTGCAAAATCTAAAAAACCAAACCTGGCTAAATTACTACCAACGGTTGATGCACTTAAGGAACATCTAAAACGAGTTTATCTACAGGTCCAACACTGGTTGGATGGAGATGACTACGATATGGATCCTACAGATTGGGGCTTCCAACAGAAAAATCATTTATTATTGCCGGTAAGAATGACGCAACAACCTGTTCCTCCCGACATTATGAAATTAGTTTTTCGTGGATGCACTAAAGGGTGCAATAACTTATGTGGGTGTAGAAGGCAAGGTCTATATTGCAATGTTGCTTGTAAGAATTGTTTAGGATCCAACTGCAACAACATAGAAAACTTAGAACCATCTCCGGAATCAAATGAACTTGAGGAACCTCGGACAAATTCAATTGACATTGAATCGACGGATTTAGGCCAGCTTGAAGAATTTGATATTCTAGAAGACCATGAAAATGAAGAAGCGTAAAATAAAACTAAAAAATAATTTTTTATAGACACGATATTTTATATGTATAGACTTAATATGTTGGGAAAGCGAAATCCGAAATTCGACGTCCACGCCGTGCTGTCTGGGTAATGCTGACAGAATTAGGTTGGTGTATTGGAGACAAGCAGAGTAAAAACTGCTTAGTCAATGACACTACATCACGGCGAATTGGCGCTCTACAACCAATGCGACTCAAGCGTCTGTTCTCCATGTCAGGGGCGGCTTGGAGCGGGCGTCTGTCTTGAATCAATCGGCTCGCTGTATAAACGTGTAAAAAGATTGTTACTGGTGACCTTAATATGCAGAACGGACCCATTCACGAAAATTTGGGTTGGGCCTAAGGTTAACACCCTAACCCCGGAAAAAAACTAATATGTTAAATTTGGTTATCAGAAAGAGAAAAACAGACCCGGAAAAAACAACAGAATTTTACCTGGACGTGAAAAAGGACCAGACTACCGAATCGGAACGTGGAACAGAGGCTGAGAGGTATAGGATGGATATTATTGCTCTACAAGAAATTAGACAGCCGATAATCGGAAAACAAGATTTGGATAGTCACTCTCTATACTGTAGTGGTCATCCTTCTCGAAGAGAATTTGGAACTGGCTTTCTTGTTGGTGCACGCATACAAGAAGCCGTGATGAAATTCATCCCGGTCAGTGAGAGGATCTGCTACCTACGTGTACGCGGTACATATAACAATATTTCTCTTATTGCCGTGTGTTAGAGTAATTTCTGAATTTAAATTTTATTTTTTGTCAAAAGATGTCACTTTGTCAATTATTAACATGGCAACTCTTTTTATTTGTATAATTGGCCGCTAGAGGCATTAAAGGAAAAGAATTTCCGCCCTTCTGTTTTTTCATGTGCTTGTAATAAGTTGTGCTCTTAAATATAATTTTTATAAATAAATTTAAATCGTGCGTTTTATTAAAATAAATAAATTCTAAAGGGAAAATACAGTCCACATATCAACAAAACACTTGAAGACCCCACATTTTGGTCATTTTGGTCCATTCATCACCGGATTCTTGATTCTTTTCACCTCTAAACGTGCCATTTCCATGTGGCAAATCAGATTCAACAATTCCATCATCACATCAATCGTCAAATCCATAATATCATTCATTCTATTTCAATAAAAACAATTATTATTGGATTATCGATCATCAACAACAACATCAGCGCCATCGCTATTAAACATCGAACAAATTATAATAATAAAAAACGCATTCATATTTCCAGAACAATCAACAAGCGCATCATTCAGCATTACATTTAACAAAAACAGCATCAATTCCATATCACAGCAATTATACGCTAATCAAAATCAAATCATCATTTTCTACAATTATACTTCAAGCATCACATAACCAACAAATTTGTATCAACATACAATTCTCCAATCAAACGCTCCTACAAACTTGTTTCATCATTCATCTACCATCATTCATTAGATGAGCAAGATACACATCAAATCATTCAGTGAAACAAATATATATTAGCTGATTACAATAATCATCACTTCAAATTAAAACACTGGGAATCTACAAAACAACACATCCAATAATTCAAATCATCGTTCATCAAAATATTCAAGTATTTATTTAATTTTACAGTCATTATATTTTCAATTTTCATTCAGTTCAATAATTGTCACACTTTCTTTAACAATTCACTCATTTTAATTTAAATTATTCAATTTCACATATATACATTTCCATTTAGAATCAGTGTAATTATCATATTAACTTTCATGATTGTATTTTGTAAAATCTGCATCAACATATTCTTTCGTTTGTTTTTTCACAATTTGTAAACAAACGTTTGACATTTAATTGGGCTCCGTTCGGTTTGCGGTAGTGCATATAGTCGATTCATCTACGGTAGAATTTCGATTGGTATAATAAATTTATTAGTCTATTAGTAATAGCAGATTTACACGTATTCAATTAATTTGATATATTAAACAGATTTCAATTTATTCCAATCAAAATGGTGAATGAGACAGATAAAAATATACGTAAATTGCAACTCATATATGATCGGATATTTGCAATTCGTGAATTGCTCAGTTAGCAATTAGATCATGTTGGAGTCGATGAATTTTAAGCGCGTTTGGAAACAGTCGAAACTCTTTTTCTGGAATCAAAACCGTTAATTAATAAAGTCATTGATAATGTCGATGAAGCTAAGTTACAAGAGGTCCATCAAGCGTTTAAGGATTTCGAAAAACAGTATTATTTCGTAAAATCTAAATTAGGTGAATGTATTAAAAACCATAAAGTAGCTGCTAAGGACATTTATACAACTCCACATAATAGTCGGTCTAATTCAATTGAATCAATGGTAGAGTCACATCAGCAGGTTGATCAACTCGATCTTAAATTACCAGACATCCCAATACCAATTTTTACTGGAATCATTACAGAGTGGTTAACGTTTAAGGAAGTTTTTGAGGCTGTTGTTCACAATAATGAGAGAATTTCCGACGTAGTAAAATTTACTCATTTATTACATCATCTTCAGGGAGAACCGAAAGAAACAATTGGGCATATCACATTATCAGCAGCAGGCTATGGAAAGGCTTGGAATGATTTACACAATAGATATCATATTAAACGGGTCATTTTAAATCTTCATATTGATAAATTATACAACTTACCATACGTCAATAAAGACAACCCATCCGATCTTCGCAAACTTTTAAACACCTGCAACTCACACATTTCCTCACTGAAGGTATGTGAACAATCTTTAGATGGTCTTGCAGAACAGATGGTTATTTATATGGTAGTTACCCGGTTGGATCCCTTCTCTCGTCGAGATTGGGAAAATACTTTAAAAAATGATGAATTGCCCACTTGGGAGCAAATGTTCAATTTCTTAGACAAACGGTGTAGAGTAATCGAATCTGTAGATCTTTCTAATTCCAAACGGAATGTGTCTAATCACCAACAATTTAAACAAAGGTTTACTCAACACAAACCTTCTTCCACCACTAAGAATTTTGTTTCTAATTCAACACCACAGCAGTCAGCATTCGGTAACAAAACTCCATCTCATTCTACTCAACCTAATATAATTCAATGTCTCATGTGTAAAGGGAGCCATCAACTCTGACTTTGTCCTAAATTTCTAGAACTTTCTACCCAAGATCGCTATGCCAAAGTTAAGTCGTTAAATATTTGTCACAATTGTTTTCGTGGCAATCATTACACATACAGTTGTCATGCTCCGCGGTGTAAAATATGCCACCAAAAACATCATTCATTACTCCATCACATTAAAGAGCCAAACGAAGTATCACTTAACCCTGAAACAGCTAAACCAAATCAAACCCAGACAAAGACATACACGATACAAGGTTCAAATTCTGTTAAAAAGGTTCTATTGTCTACAGCGATAGTTCTTATCCGAGATAAAAACAATAAATTCCATGAATGTAGAGCTCTATTGGATAGCGCCAGTCAATCTAATTTAATCACAGAAAGCTTATCTAAAAAACTTGGTTTAGAGTGCACAAACACTACAATGACCATATCTGGTGTAAATTCAATGGCGGCTTCTGTTCAATCCAAATGTACAACCGTTATAAAATCAAAACATATTAAATACTCTGAGTCATTAGAATTTCTTATATTACCAGTCATCTCTTCTTTTATACCTGAAAGCACCGTCAATATTTCAACTTGGTCATTGCCTAACTCAGTTCATTTAGCTGATCCAGAATTTTACATTCCACGTGAAATCGATCTTTTACTAGGAGCGGAAATCTTCTTTAAAATATTATGTTCTGGACAAATTCGATTAAGGGATAACTTACCCATATTACAAAATTCCGTATTTGGTTATATAATTAATGGAACACTTTTAGAACCCATTGTACCTTTATCACAGACGTTCATGCTTCACAATATCAATCATTCAGGACAGACTACTAACGATCAATTAAATCAATCTATTCAAAAATTCTGGGAAGTAGAGTCTGTACCAACTAAACAGTTTATGTCAAAAGAGGAGCAACAGTGTGAGACTGTCTTCGTTAAAACTCATTCCAGAGACCCACAATCAGGTCGATACACAGTTGATTTACCATTTAGAAATTCAGTACACGCTCTTGGTGAGTCTTATAATCAGGCACTTAAACGTTTTAATTATTTAGAATCGAAATTGTCAAAAAATGTCCAGCTCAGAGAAATGTATACAAAATTCATTGATGAATTTCTCGAACTTGGTCATATGCAGTTGGCAGATGATACATCGTTACATTCTACTCAAAGATTTTATATGCCTCATCACGCGATTCTGAAACCAAATAGCACGACCGCTTAGAGTAGTTTTTGACGGGTCCGCTAAATCAAGCAGTGGATTGTCATTAAACGATGTCCTAATGGTTGGACCAACTGTCCAGTCTAATTTATTGTCAATTATTTTACGCTTCCGTCTGTATCCTTATGTTATAACATCAGATATAGCTAAGATGTATAGGCAGGTGTTAGTCAATCCAAACCATCAGTCATATCAAAGAATATTATGGCGACCTGATCAAACAACTAATATACAAACCTACGAACTCTGCACAGTTACTTATGGCACTGCGTGTGCGCCATATTTGGCAACGCGCGTCCTTAATCAACTGGCAGATGATGAATACGTCAATTTTCCAATAGCGTCTAAAATCTTAAAATCTGATACTTACGTTGACGATATAATTACTGGTGGTAATAGTATAGATGAAGTCCTTACTATACAAAATGAATTAATCGAGCTTTTAAGGAAAGGTGGCTTTTCGCTACATAAATGGTGTTCTAACGTTGATCCACTACTCACTCGTATTCCAAATGACGATCGTGAAAATATCTTTAAAACTGATACAAGTTCCAACGAATCAATTAAAACTCTCGGATTAGCTTGGAAACCCCATTCTGATACTTTTATATTTGATATGCAACCACTAGTAAACCAGACAATAATTTCCAAACGGACTATTGTATCTGATATTTCAAGGCTATATGATCCATTGGGCCTATTAGCTCCAGTGGTCATCACCGCAAAGCTATTTATTCAACATCTATGGAAATCACATATCGATTGGGATACACCTATTCCCTTAAATTTGCAAGAGAAATATATCAATTTCAGGAATACCCTTATGGACATAAACTATATGTCTTTTGATCGATATGTGCTCTCCCCAAACAGTACTCATGTAGAACTACATGGATACGCAGATGCATCGGAACTTGCATATGGTGCCTGTGTATATATTCGTTCCAGAAATACAACCAATAAATTCAAAATCAGTTTACTATGTAGTAAGACCAAGGTAGCTCCGATAAAGGCTCTTACAATACCTAGACTCGAACTATGTGCCTGTCTACTCTTAGCTCGTCTTATCAAAATAGTAACTGAATCCATTCAAATTAAATTTCAATCTATCATTCTATGGTCCGATTCGTCAATTGCGCTCTCATGGATCAAAACTCCAACTCATAAACTCGAAGTATTTCAGGCTAACAGAGTGAATGAAATTCAACTTCTGACAGCAAATTGTACTTGGAAACATATATCAAGTGAAAACAACCCTGCGGATATATTATCTCGTGGTATGATACCGTCCGAACTCAAGGTGACAGAACTATGGTGGCAAGGCCCATATTTTTTAAAGTCAGACGAATCATCTTAGCCTACCGAAAAATTTGTTGTTAAGGAGGATGAATCAGTTACACTCGGTGTTAAACCATTTAAGGTCTTATTAGCCACTACTGAAACCGATGATTCAAATAAATTTGCACTTATAGAAAAATATAGTTCATTTACAAAGTTAATTCGAGTAACAGCTTACTGTAAACGGTTTATTACCCACTGTAGAAACAAAACAATACGTAAAAATCGACATTCGCGACTGCTCGATTGTGAAGAAACCGAGGCAGCATTGCGAACTCTAATCGAAATTGTACAACTCGATTCATTTCCAAAAGAATTTTTAAAATTAAAGTCAAACTCCGACATTTCTAACAGCATTAACGTTAAGTCGTTAAACCTTTTTTTAGATCCGAATAATTTAATACGCGTAGGAGGACGTCTTCAGAATTCGGAATTAGATTATGATTCAAAACATCAGTATTTATTGCCGTCCAAACATTATTTCACTAAGCTCCTGGTTCAACATGAACATCAAAAAAATTATCATGCAGGCCCTCAGTTGCTGGTATCGTTAGTTCGTCAACGATTCTGGCCCATTAGAACTAAAGCGTTGGCAAACCAAATCGTTCGAAACTGCGTGACGTGTTCCAAATCAAAACCTAAATTCACAAGTCAAATTATGTCAGATCTCCCACGTGAGAGAATTGCTGTCTCACGACCTTTCACAACAACAGGAGTCGATTTTTGTGGCCCTTTTTATACTCGAAACAAATACCAATGAACTCGACTCATCACAAAACATACGTCGCAATTTTCGTATGCTTCGTGACCAAAGCGGTCCACATAGAGCTGGTGACAGATCAAACGTCAGAAGCTTTTATTGCCTGTTTCAAGAGGTTTATTTCTAGAAGAGGCAAACCAGTATCTGTGTGGTCTGATAATTCGACAACGTTTGTAGGCACGAGAAATGAACTACGAAAATTATACGAATTATTTATTAACGAAGAACATTTTGAAAGTATAAATCAATTTTGTCTAAACGAGCGTATCTCGTGGAAGTTTATTCCACCCCGTTCGCCCAATTTTGGCGGGTTATGGGAATCAGCGGTAAAATCTCTTAAAACCCACCTAAAACGTATTACCTCATCAATAGTTCTCACGTTTGAAGAACTTAATACATTGGTCATCAATATAGAAGGTATCCTAAATTCCCGTCCATTATGGCCCATGTCATACGACCCTAATGATCCGGAACCTCTGACTGCCGGACACTTTCTAATCGGCAGCCCAATAACAGCTTTAAACGAACCTTCCATTGTAGAAATTCCAAGTAACCATCTATCAAAGTGGAAACGCGTCACACAAATGACCCAATCATTTTGGAGGAGATATTCATTGGAATATCTCCATCATTTACAACAGCGTGTAAAGTGGAAATCTGTTAAAACAAATGTCAAAATAGGAGACATCGTGTTAGTTGTAGATGAAAATTTATCAGTGTCTAATTGGTTAATGGGACGTGTTATCGAAATTATACCGGGAAAGGATGGAAAAATTCGCGTCGTCAATGTAAAGACTAAAAATGGCATATTCAAACGTGCTATCTCGAAAATATGCATACTACCAATTCAAACCGATCCATAAATTTAAAAAAAAAAAAATGTTTATTATTATTATACATAATTTATTTAATTCTGTTAAATACATTTATGTTCTATCTAAATGTCAACAGCAGGTATCAGAAAGAATAGTTGATGTTGATTACAGCCTGAAAGGAAATTTTATTAATTTATTATGAATTAAACATGTTACAATGTAATACTTACCATTCTTATTAACTATTCACAATTTTATTTTAATGTAATTCTTATAAACTAATTCAAAAAAAAAAAAAATTATTAATCAATGTTAACTTCGAGTAATAATCAATGTTCATTGTTATATATTTGTATCGTGTCTCTGTTTGAAAGCTTCACTTTCAACGGGGCCGGTGTGTTAGAGTAATTTCTGAATTTAAATTTTATTTTTTGTCAAAAGATGTCACTTTGTCAATTATTAACATGGCAACTCTTTTTATTTGTATAATTGGCCGCTAGAGGCATTAAAGGAAAAGAATTTCCGCCCTTCTGTTTTTTCATGTGCTTGTAATAAGTTGTGCTCTTAAATATAATTTTTATAAATAAATTTAAATCGTGCGTTTTATTAAAATAAATAAATTCTAAAGGGAAAATACAGTCCACATATCAACAAAACACTTGAAGACCCCACATTTTGGTCACCGTGCATGCACCAACTGAAGCTAAGACCGTCGACGAGAAGGATAATTTCTACATAGCACTGGAAGAGGTTATGAAACAAACACCAACACGCGACTTCATTATGGTTCTTGGTGACTTTAATGGACAGGTTGGAAGAGATATCTCTTATGGAAATGTGGTGGGTCCTCAGCCTGCATTTGAATTCGAATGATAATGGTGAGAGAATGACTGAGTTTGCATTATCAAATAATTTGAGAATTGCCAGTACGTTCTTTCCGCATCGATCGATTCATAAGCAGACTTGGGTCTCACCGAATGGAAATACTCGAAATCAAATTGATCACGTTCTAGTAACAACACGTTTCTTTTCGAGCGTTCTGGATGTGCGATCCTTTAGAGGTGCATACATTGGAAGTGACCACTTCCTTGTATGTGCAACAATAAGGTTCCACTTCCCAAATCCAGGCATTCCAAAATTCAATCAACGGAAACGTTTTAACATCTCAACATTAAAGAATGCTGAAACAGAAGAGAGATATCAAATCCATATTGCCGAAACATTGGAGAAATCAGGAACCATTAATGGAGACGTCGATAAGTCATGGTATTTGCTCAAAGATGCTGTTTTAAGCGCTGCTGAGGGAATACTTGGACGACCAGAGAACCACTCCCAGAAGCCATGGATGGATCAAGCATGCCTTGATGCTATTCAATACAAAAGAGATTGCTATCTGAAGTGTCTACAAGGACGCAACACCAGGTCCACGAAGGAGAATTATAAACTGGCAAGACAATCCGTTACAAAGCTATGTAGACGAACGAAGAGAGAATGGTGGAAGAGACAGTGTGAGGAGATTGAAAGCTTCAATAAGGAACATCAATCGCGTAACTTCTTTCAACAGGTTAAAACCTTAAAGAAGGGCCCTCAAACTAGATCGACTGCTATTCAAAACGAAGATGGGGAGCTACAAGTAGACCTTAAAAATATTTTAGATACTTGGGCCGCTTATTTTGAGAATCTTCTCAACTTAAGTGACCAGCAACAAGTCGGGCGACGAGCTAAGCTTATTCGTGCGTCAAAGGTACATGTAGAAGAACCCACCAGAGAGGAATTCGATGCGGCGCTGTCAAAATTAAAATGCAATAAAGCACCTGGTATCGACGATATAACATCCGAAATGATTGTACATGGTGGCGAAACTCTATCCTTAAGATTGTTTGAACTTGTTCAAATGATCTGGAGGACTGAAACCATGCCACAGGACTGGAACACAGCTATGCTGATACCAATCCATAAAAAAGGTAATCGCCTACAATGTGCAAACTACAGAGGAATCGCCCTCCTCTGCACAGCATATAAGATCTTTTCCTACATTTTGCTATCCAAAATCAATCCTTTTGCTGAACAACTGTTTGGAGAATATCAGTGTGGTTTCCGGCGGGGCCGAGGTACCACCGATGCACTTTTCTCGATAAGGATGATTTTGGAAAAGTGTCGAGAGTTCAACATACCTGTGCACCAACTTTTCATTGATTTCAGGCAGGCCTACGACTCTCTCGAACGAGAGACTCTATGGTCTGCTCTGGTGTCGATGGGAATTCCTGGTAAACTGGTATCACTATGCAAAATGACAGTACAGAACTCCCAATGCTGTGTACGAGTAGAGAACGAAATATCAAAGTTTTTTAAAGTCGACTCCGGTTTAAGACAAGGTGATGCTATCTCTCCTATACTTTTTAATTTAGCCTTGGAATATGTGTGCCGTCAAAAGAAACTACCGACTAATAACAATATATTGTCAATAAACTCAGTACAGATGATTGCTTACGCTGATGATGTTGTCATCCTCGGCCGAAGTGAAGCTGTTATGAGTGAGACTTTCAAGTCGCTTGAGAGTGGTGCTAGGAAAATTGGTCTGCAAATTAACTACAATAAAACCAAGCATATGAATGTTTCAAGAGAGGCTGAGAAGAAAGATTTGATGTGCGGCGATGAACGAATTGAGGGAGTTGAATCTTTTAAATATTTAGGATCAATGCTTGACTCAAACAACAGCATACTTACAGACATTAAAGCTCGAATCGCTGCAGGTAATCGAACTTTCTACTCAATTAAACCTCTCCTTGGATCACCGTATGTATCAACTAACACCAAGCTCAAGTTATACAAGACATTGATTAGACCGGTTGTGATGTATGGGTCACAAACGTGGACCCTTACACAGAATGACGAATCGCATTTATCTGTATTTGAGCGTAAGATATTACGCTACATTTTTGGTCCACTTAAGACAGACGATGGAGAGTATAGAACCCGATATAACTTTGAGATCAGAGACCTTCTTGAGGGTCCTGATATAATAGGTTGTATCCGTTCTAATAGGATTGCTTGGTTTGGGCATGTTCTACGAGCCAATTCACAGTCTGGAATGATTAGAAAAATGTACGTTAGTACCCCAGGGAGTGGTAGACCGCGAGGTAGACCACGACTACAATGGGAGACTGACGTAATAAACGACCTTAAAAAAATCGGCTGCCACGGTAATTATGTCGCTGTTGCGAATGACCGTGGTGAATATTGAAAGCTGATTAACCTGGCAACGCTCCTACATGGAGCATGAAGCATATATTTTTATAATTTATTACTTGTAACCTCTTTTTCCTCCCTAGGTAAATAAAGTGAATTTGTGGGCCTCGTATTCGTGATCAGCGACTTCAAAAATTCCACGCTAACATTTTTTGATGCATATAAAAAAATAAATATGTGAAAACCCAGGAGAAGGTGCACGATATGAACATAGTAATATCCGGGTGCATCCTGGCACCTTTTAAACGTCGTAGTCGTGATCAGCGACTTCAAAAACCTCTCGGAAACATTTTCTGGTGCATTTCATAAAAAAATAAGTGAAAACCCAGGAGAAGGTGCACGATATGGACATAGTGATGTCCGGGTGCATCCTAGCACCTTTTAAACATCATATTCGTGTTCAGCGACCCCAAAAACATATAGGAACCAAGTTTCAGCCCAATTTCTTTTTTATTTGTTAAATATTAACATTTTTTTATTTCGTTGTAAAAATGCACGATTTTTTATGCGTTTTTTAGATGCACCGGTGCAACTAAACTCGTAAACAATTAAAAATTGACGGACATTTTTTTCAAATAACTTTCTGAATCGAATGCAAAAAACCGCATTACAATCCGTCTTCCTCCCGTTTTTTTCGAAGTGGATTTCTTTAATGCCGCGGCTATAACGAAATATAAATATTGGAAATAATGTAAAAAACAAATTATGAACTAAATTTATTGTTACGTTTCGAAACATTTTGTAAAATGTTTATTTTCTTATATTATGAAACATTTCATAAAAATGTTTTATAGATTTTTCATTAGATGATTAATTTGATGTTTTGATGTTTTTAGTATGAATGAGAAACAGGAAGATATTTTAGGTAAGAAAATTGTAATATATATATGGTAAGATATAGTTTTAAGAACAGTAGTATAAGATTACTTTTAGAGTATCACTAAGATAAACTTAGTTTTACTTCTAGAATTATAGAATGTAAGATCATTTATTCTGAAAAAAGTCAAAATAAAAATTATATAGAAAGACATAAATGGATAACTGTTTCAATTTGGAATCATCACGGCATCATCATCGACATCTTATTTCGTGGGTAAGATTTTAATAAGTAAGATCAAAAGGCCTCTTTGTCTATGATCAGGAATGACCCTCACTTGGTCATCCGCTGTACTTATTAACTTCGAAACTCAGTATTAACCCACAACCAGTTTAGACTTGTGAGAATATTGATAACATTGTAAGTTTATTTTCAATTAATATTTATTATTCATAACCACATATTTTATATTGCCAGGGGACTTTTCCATTTGGCTCTACAAAAAATTCTGTAAATTCCTGGAGAATCTGTTTGCCATGTACCCGGTGTCAATATTCCATTAATTTCTGTATAAATGCAAGCAGCAAGGACATACAACTACCTTGAACTGTAATGTTTGTCTGTTTCCAAATGTAAACATTTCAATCATTTATTCTAACATTTCAAACATTTCAATGATTTATTCTTAAGTCAA
The DNA here is from genome assembly GCA_963693315.1 of Diogma glabrata. Classification (NCBI taxonomy): domain Eukaryota; kingdom Metazoa; phylum Arthropoda; class Insecta; order Diptera; family Cylindrotomidae; genus Diogma; species Diogma glabrata. The sequence continues at coordinate 310,028,376 of OY856186.1, forward strand.
AGTTTAAATTCGAATTCAACAACGGAAAAAAACCAATTCAGCAACGGTTCTCAATAACATCATAAAAATAATTAAACACACTCACAAAAACAAAACCGAACGAAGAAACGAAAAAGATTAAAGTTCGTAGCTTTGTGACTTTCACACAAAAAAAATATTATAAATGCCATCATGGCCGTATTTTTAAAGTCAATTCTATGTTTAACATTCAAATGGTGTAGATCACCCTAAACCCGGTGTTTAACATTCAAATGAAGTGATCCGTTCAATTAACTTTGGTCGTTCACGACCGACACATCACTAATGTGGACAGCCATATTTGGTGTTTCAGAATCGTAAAAATACGATACGTGTAAATAGTCAACAGCTTTACGCTGTGCGGGTAAAAAGTACGCTTACGGGTTTACGATTCACGTGTCTGAGCATTTTGTGTGAAGCATCTAAATTTTAGTATTGGTGAAGTTTGAGAGTGTTTGCATTCTAGCTTGGTGGTACTGTTTACAATTTGCATACTTTCAAAACAAATAAAAGAAATAATAAATGTTTGACAACGATGGAATAAGCAAAATTACATTTATGTAGGGTAATAAAATATAAAATTAAACTAGAAAATTAGTATATTACATATCTAGAGTTGTAAATAGCATTTTACATGCGAGGGAAAATATTGCAGAATCTTCACGAGCATGGAAAACGCTTTACAACTCGAGATTTGTTATATACTTTTTCTACGACTTTGTTTTAATGCCCAAACGCATATAATTACTTGAAAAAATGAACTACTATTTATAAATTAAATGCAAATAGTTTACAAATTGTGGTAGGCTTTGCATTAGTCTGTGTCAAAATGAATTGAAATATTTAATTTTCTTTAAATAAAAATTTTTCTTTTTACTAAAAGTGTGTGGTAATATACATATGAAAATCCATTACCGCACGCTTTTTTTTACTTACCGCACACTTTTTGAAATAATCAATTTACATGTCATGGATAGTGTGATGTAATTTATAATTTACTGTGATAAGAGTAGAAAAAAACAATTTTTGTAAAGTAAATACTTTATGTTCTTGTTAAAACATCATTCTGAATCTAAACCCTTTTTATGCGTAGTATAAGTAAAAATATTCTAATGATTGATATGAAATTTCAGTGTATTTAAGATTAATTGTACATATTTTAATGCAACACTTCATTTTTATGAATAAACTACTGCACAAAAACTAATAATTGTTTTTAATTTGTTTATTACATATGTAACGTCGACTATATTCGCAATAATAATATTAGAACCAATTTCTATTCTCTTTTCCATTCATCAAAAGTGTTTCCATATTCCATTTCAATTTTACAATCAAAATAGTTGAACAATTTTTCAAATCATACCGAACAGCCTCAAATTCAAATATCCCAAAAAAATTAAATAAAAGACCTCATTGTTTACTCAGCGCTGTTTCATTTTTGTTTTTTTTGCTAAAAAAACACATTTTTTTATAGTCATTCGCTTTTTAACAATTAGGCTTGTAATATCTAGCAAATATATCGAATTATTGAATTTAATTTTTATTTATGCCTAAGTTAATATTAAAAAGTTGTAAATAATTAAAAGGGATTACATAAATAATTGAAAACCAAAAATAACATAAAATAAAAGAAAAGACTAAGATATGTAGATATATGCTAAACAAATTCGTTTATTTGGTTTGTGAAATAAAACTATAAGTTTTTATAATTGGTGTTTATTTAATTACCAAACCAAAAAAAATTAACATAAAATAAAAAAATCATGGTTGTGTACGCATTACAACAAAAGTTATATTGCCGAGTATGGAAAGGATGAGAGAAATTCGGAATCATTGCAGCAGAATATAAAAACAAAAGTTATATTGCCGAGTATGGAAAGGATGAGAGAAATTTGGGATCATTGTAGCATAGTATATTGAAAAAGAAAATAGCAACCATACATTCAAATAAGAAGACGAAGACAAATAAGACATCAATCAACTCATAACTTGTAAGTTTTTTTTCCTATTATATTATTTGTTTGAAATTTTTTTTGGTTCTTGATGTTACGCTAAAGTAATAAATAAGAGATTTCTCAGGTTTAGATTCGTGATGGGGACAGCCGCTATTCGTATTATTTGTTGATATATTTTGAATTAAAGTCCTTACAACCCTTACTCATATCTAGACTTGTAAATAGCATTTTCTATGCTCGTGAGACTTGTAAATAGTAGACTTGTAAATAGCATTTTCTATGCTCGACGCTACGCGTCTCGTGCGCAATATTTTCCTCGCATGTAAAATGCTATTTACAACTCTAGATATGTAATATACTATGTAACGTAGACTAATAACTAATGAGCTATATGTCATCGAACATAATATCACCTGTTGGTATTATATATTGCCAACTTCATTGTACACTATGCAAATCAATAAATGTCACTTGTCACCTATCATCCGAAGTGTTATCATTTACATTACATTGTGTCAGAAGTCAGAAGTCAGCAAGATACGCGTGATGAAAATCTTGAAGAACCCCAGCAAGTTGATCAAAATACAACGCCAAATCAAGAATCTACACCTGAAACACGTGATCACCCACAACTAATGAACATAGATAGTTCAGATAGAGTCTCTAGATTTGGTAGAACAATAAAACCAGTGCAAGAACTAAATTTATAAAACATTTTTTTTTAATCATGACATTTTGTTTAAAATAAATAAATAATTATTTCTACCATAATTAATGAACTAAAAGTAAAGTAGAAATACTAGTGTTTTGCACACGTAGGTTGTCATTATCATTAAAAAAAAAAAGAGAGGATTAGATATAGCTGTTAGAAAAATATTGACATTGTAATTAAGTTTATTCCATTGCACATGTTCGATGCCAATTAAGAAATTAGGAAATAGCTTTAATTGATTGAATTGAATATAAAAAGGGAGATGTAACGTAGACTAATAACTAATGAGCTATATGTCATCGAACATAATATCACCTGTTGGAATTATATATTGCCAACTTTGTAACGATTGTCTAAATTCCTCTTAATAGATAATTAAAACCGCATATATCCCATTTCAGAATGTATTTTTTTTAATTCATCTCTTCTATCGTAAATGAAAACTCCTAAATTCATTTCCTTAACAAAACAAAGAAAACTTAATTTTCAAGTTTAAATTTCCAAAACGGCTAAACATCGAAAAATAAAAACATTTAAACTTACTCATTTCCCTTAAACTGAACGAAGGAATGTTTTTGCTATTTCAAAGTTGGTAGTTTGTTTTTTTTGAAAAAGATTCATACAAAATGTCAAAAAAAATCACATTTTTTTTTTATTTTGGTTTTTGATTCAATTTGAATAATTCAATTCGTTTAGATGTAAAGCCTAAAACATAAAAATTAAAAAGATTGATAATTATTGTTTCGATGTTTCATTTTGAAACATAAAACATTCTATTTTCTAAAATTTAAATGTTGAACATTTTAATTGTGTTGAGTAATTATTTTAATCAAAATAAAAGAAGATATAATAAATCAGAAAGATAGTAAAAATAATAAAACCAAGAAAAAGTTCTTTCTATTGTGTAAATTTAATGGAAAAGGAAATAACATTTATCAAATGGAATTGTTCTATATATGGTGGCTTTCTGCTACTTATTTTTTGCCGACCTTGTGGGTAATGTTGTGAAGGATAAAGAAAGGGAAAAATTAAACATTCTGCCCAGAAGATATTCGACCAAGATTAGATTGTGGATTGTGATATTGGCAGTATTTTGGTTACTTTTCGTATCGGCGTACAGAAAAGAGTTAACGTCATAAAGGAATTTGGGTATACCAGCAACCATAATAATAATACAGAGGAAGGTGCAGACAAGGAAAACAAGAGGATTAAGCTAGCAGTTTCCAACAAACCAAAAACTAGGTTAGATTCTTTATTTGTTTATATATATATATATATACATATATATATATATATATATATATATATATATGTATATATATATATATATATATATATATATATATATATATATATATATATATATATATATATATATATATATATATATATATATATATATATATATATATATATATATATATATTCATATATTTTCTTTTTATTAAACAACTGATATGAATTTAATGATGTTACTGTCATGTTAGGCTAATTTATAAAAATAGATAGGAGATTTCTAGAGTGAGATTCGTTCTGAGGGAGGCACTATCCCGTATAATTTATTGTATATTGAACAAAATTGTAAATGTTCGTAACAAAGTCATAATTAATCGTATAAAAGTCCAAGGCGCGATACAGTGGCAATCTAATAACTTCACACTGTACACTCTGCAAATCAATAAATATCACTTGTCACCTATCATCCGATTGTTATCATTTACATTACATACTAGTGTAAAACATTAATTTAAACTATACTGTCCTTGTAGTGTTTTTGTAATGTTCACGAATCAAGAAACAAGAAACAAAAAACTACCAAGCCTTAGGCCAATAATTGCTTAATTATTTAATTTATTAACATTAATTTATTAACAAATATTTCGAGGTAATTTTTGACCTCCTCATCAGTGCAAACTATGAAAAAACAAAACCGGATGTTATTACAAAATAAATAGAAAATTTCTTATATAATACATAAATTAGAATTATTTTAAACTTTAATTTTTATAAATTTTGTTTAATTTGAATATCTTAAAGTAGAATTTCGGATTAAAGCTATCATTTTATTTTAAAATACTTAAACGCTTGTCCACGACGAACATAAACAACAATCTTTAACACAATTGGTACTCCATGCACCATTATTCTTTTTTATATGGAAAGAGGTCGGCATAAAAAAAATGTCATTCTTATTTTGAATTTCGTTGTCATACCAAAGAGATAGGTGTAAATTCAATTATTTGAAAGGAAAAATTTTAAGAGAAGATGTCACTACAATCGAATGGTGGATGTTTTTGACGTTTGAGAATTTGAGTAAGGAGTATGATGGATGAGAGTTGGATTTGTTTTTTTGGTTGTGCTAGAATGGGAGGTGAGGGAGGAGAACACAAAAAAGTTTAGCTGATAAGATGGATGGCATGTTGATGGCAGAAAGTAATTATGTGTGGTGAGTTAAACACCTTGTGCTCTATAACAGATAAAAATATTGGTTCGCAACGTTGAGGAGAGTTTGATTTTTGGTGTGTTTGTTGAATGGTAGATGAAGTGTAAAAAATAAGTTAATGGTGATAGTTGTTTTTTATCCTTGGTGATATATGTGCGTTGTTTGGGAACGAGCGGGTAGTATAGTGGCAGGCGGTAGTAACTAAATTGGAGATATTATTTCTATTAACGTGGACATGCCGAGTCCGCCATATCTTTTTATTTACTTTTAGATATGATATATTTCGGGATAATGGGTGTGGCGTGTGTTAGTAACTTCACGCAGTCTGACCACCATTCACGACCTACGTAAAGGTCATTCTAGTAAATTAATTGATAATCTTCCCTGAAGCATAACTACATATGATACAACTGAAATATCATTCAACTTACCTACCGATTATAGTAATTGTTCCTGTTATACACATATTATACCACGATATTGATCGAGAATCTTCCATGAAGCACAACTGTTGCAGTCTCCAATATTGGCAGTGGACTGTATGTAAATTTCGATGAACGATGAAAACTTAATATTGTGACTGCAGCATGCTTTGTATTATTAATGACCTCAGCTTCGCATGGCATTAGACAATATTCATAAAATAGCAAAAATCTGACATTGATTATCAATACATCAGCCTAGCACGACATTCGACAATATCCACAAATAATTTGACTATATATAATGTCATCAAGTACAACAGAATATTAGACAGTATCCATAAAATAGACAGCAAAATCTGACATTGATTATTAGTAACATCAGCCTAGCACGGCATTTGAACATATCCACTTAATATTTTGACTATACATAATGTCATCAATTAAACTGCAGAATCTGATATAGAAAGTCAGATTAAAATAGTTGAATTCAAAATAATGCGATGTCAGGGTGAATAGCAAACACTGACATATAATATTATTGACATCAGCCTAGCAAGGCATTAACCACTATCCAAAAAGTAACTTGATCATATGTGATGTCATCAATTAAACAGCAAAATACATATATAACGACATTGGCCTAGCACGGCGTTAAACACTATCCATGAAAGTAATTTTGATTATATGTGATGTCATCAATTAGACAGCACATTGTATAATATAAATAACAACAGCCTAGCACAGTTGTAGACAGTATCCAATAAAGTAATTTTGATTATATGTGATGTCATCAATTAAACCGCAAAATATATACATATAATGACATCATCCTAGCACAGTTGTAGACAATATCCAATAAAGTAATTTTGATTATATGTGATGTCATCAATTAAACCGCAAAATATACATATAATGACATCATCCTAGCACAGTTGTAGACAATATCCAATAAAGTAACTTTGATTAAATGTACTGTCATCAATTAAACAATAAAGTAATTTTGATTATATGTGATGTCATCAATTAGACAGCAAAATATAATATAAATAACAACAGCCTAGCACAGTTAAATAATATCCACAAAAAATACTTAGACCATATATACTGCTATCAGTTAAAACAGCAAACCATTCCATCCACCAATATGGATTCACAGTGACTTGTAACGTCACGTCCGCCCAGCATGGAATTATATTAACACACGACGAGAACCATCAGATCAATTGTATTGAGTAAAAACAATTCCATCAGCAATAATACACCATCCTTTATTTTCGAAGTTGTTATAAAAATTTTAATTAAATACAATCAATTTTCACTTTATTTCATTAATTTTAGTATAAATAATAAAAAAAACACTGAATAATAATCACCCGATGGTAGACGACCATCATACAAAACAAAATGACAAAGAAGAAGTGAAATTCACAATATTAAGAATTATATATAATCGGTCACAACTCTTTTCCCCGTCAGCAGAGACACTGATCTTAAAAACCATGAACCAACACATTGTTTTGCTCAATATTAACAAAATGAGAAATACTGTTTTGCTTTATGTTAACCCTCTTGCCGATAATGCAGTTAATATTTAAAAATATATATCAACAAACAACAAAACAGGTAAAATAAAATGGTATAAATATACGTTTATATAATTAATTCAACAATGTGTTTCTTTTCAAAGTGTTGTGACCGCTCATATAATCATATGTACATAACTACATATGTTGTACATGGAATCTGGACATCAAATACAGCCCGCTAATATACGTAAGTTAAGTTATTCAAATTCCATATACATTGTTTTTATCTAATTAATATTATTTCTTTTCTTTTCATATTCTGGAGTATGTAATTCTCATTGACGCGGTTACAACAACTACACATAATTCAACTTAAATATTATTCAACTTACCTACCGATTGTAGTAATTTTTCCTGTTATCAACATTTTATACCATGATATTGATTGAGAATCTTCCATGAAGCATAACTAAATATGATACAACTGAATTATCTTTCAACTTACCTACCGATTATAGTAATTTTTCCTGTTATCAACATTTTATACTACGATATTGATCGAGAATCTTCCATGAAGCACAACTACACATAATTCAACTTAAATATTATTCAATTTACCTACCGATTATAGTAATTTTTCCTGTTATCAACATTTTATACTACGATATTGATTGAGAATCTTCCATGAAGCACAACTACACATAATACAACTGAAATATCATTCAACTTACTTACCGATTATATATTCGTTTCAGTCATACACTTGGTATCATTGAGGGACTCGGAGGAAGGAGCACAAGTTCCAGAATAAAGACTCAAACAGGGTTCGTAATATTAAACAACCATTAATTTTTTTATTATTTAGCATTATGTTAGGTTTTTTTATGAATCTATTGTAAATATATGTTGATTGCATTTAATTTGCTGTGTACTTATTTTTGATGCTCGTGGTGAACGTGATGTGATAGTGTGTGTGACAGTATAGAAGCGGTGAGGGATTGCAACGTCTGGTTCCTAACAAATTAAATAATAACAAACATTTTCAATATGTAACGGTTGTCCAATTTTTCTCATTAATTAATTGAAGCACATTTATTACATTTCAGAATGTATTTATAAACATCTTAACATTTCTGAAATTCCAATTTTCTCGTCTAAATAAAAAGTTCATAATTCATTTTCTAAAACAACTTAATTTTCAAATTCAAATATCCAAACAGCTAAATAATACGAGAGCAAATTACAGAACGCATCCACATTAATGAAAATACTGAACGAAGAATGTTTTATTTTCTCAAAGTTGCAAGATTTTTTTTTTGGTACACAAATTATATTATAAATGTCACATGGCATTCATTTCTTTGGATGATTCCAAGTTTAATTTTTGTATAAAAATAGTCATTCTCTTGTTATGTAGACTGGAGCATGAAACCGTAGAGCAGTAAGGTTTCAGATTTTTATAATGTCTGTTTTCTCATAGTTCACAATTTTGCTTACCACACGTAGTTTATAATAGTTTCTCATTCATCCATAATCTGTAGCTTATCGTTCTATATAGAACGAACATTTTGGAACATTTTTGAACATTTTTGCTGTTACTACTGGATATTTTGCTTATTTCAACTGATAGTCAATTTTGGTGTGATTACTACTGAGGTTCAACTCAACATTTATATTCAATTTGCTTGATACTTTACCTCTTGGATTATTCATCGCTGATAGTAGGTAAGGCACCACCGTGCGGTGAGAACCAAAGCCCCTATATTTCATGAATATATAATTGGTCTAGACTTAAATTGCAATAATTGTTTTAATCTTTTGTAATTGTTGTTGTAATTTGATTATTAGCATTGAATAAGAGTTAGCTTTGGTAATGATATGATTTTTGATTTTTTTTTGACCTGGAAAATGTTGTACTTGAGCTAGATGATTGACCCAGAGACAGAGACATTAAATCAAGTGGTTGTAAATCAAAAAATTACTCAACTTGACATTGAAAATATTTAAACTGCTTCAAAAATTGAACCTTTGAATAATTCTTCCTCTCCAATTAAAATGGTTCTTTATAGGGCAATTAAAATAAAATAATTAACATAGTTTACCTATGTCGGTATTCTCAACACTAAATTTTATTTCGTTTATTTTCGTTTTCATTTGATTGACAAATTGATTGAAGGTCTGTAGCTTGCTTTTTTTGATTCTTTAAAGAAAAATATTATTCTTTCTTTTTAACAAAATATTTTTAAAAAATTAAAATGATGAATCCACAATTGAGAAAAATAAAATACAAGGGTTAAGTTAATATAAAAAAACTTTATTACACATTTGTGAATTTTTTTGACTGTACAAATACATCAAACAAACAAAATCTCTATTTCGAATTAATATTAATATGAAATGCAATTGGCCAATACCTCATACGACTTATGAGGGTAAGATAATATATTCTTTATTTCAAATTTGGAAATTTTTTCGATGTAATAAGTATTTAACTGACACACCTTGTTTTCATAAAAAAATTCTATGATTATTACAAAAAAGTTTTATTTAATTTGTGCATATTAACAATATTATTACTTTTGAAGCGTGTTGTTGTCCAGTTTTTACTCGCTACACCATTCGTCCAGTTGGTTGATCGAAGATGGTTGTGAAGGATTATTTTCAAAATAATCCAACACATCCTTCCAAACCACTCAATCTGGGCAACTAAGAAGATGAATCTGTAAGTAAAAAAATTTTAAATTGAAATATAAATTTGTTTGAATTTAAATTAAACATAATACCTCATACTGTTCTTGTGGAATCGCGTGGTAAAAGTTGTACTTGCACATGACTACCTGAATTCCTGACTGCTGCTTGTCTTCACAGCTTTTAACATGACGCCAGAAATTTCTGTAGGTTGCCTTATGATTGTCATTATAAGGACATGTGTACTTATTTAACCCGACTAAACTGGACATCTAAATAAAAAATAAACCAATTAATGAAATAAAATTAAAATATTATATTTTGACTTACCATGAATATTGTTATTTTGCTTATGTTAATAATTTCAATCATATAAAGTTCTTAAATACTAGATTTTAAAGTTCGAATCCCACATAATTCTAGTTAAATAAAAAATAATCACACAAAAAAATTTTGAATTAAAGTTAAATGCAATTGTTTGTGTCAAAGATATCTCTTAATTCTGCTTGAATAAATATGTATAATTTTTTGCATTTGAAAATAAAATGATAAAATTTTCAATTATGTATATTTTTTTTTTGCAATTGAAAATAATAAGATAAATTTCCAATTATGAGGGTAAATTTTAATACAAAATTCATGTTAGATATTTAATCAACTTTTTGTATTCTTGAATTTATGCATTGATACAACTTTTTTAAGCAAGTTTTGTAGCAAAAAAAAAAATTCGATTGATAATCTATGTGTTCTTTTTCCTGTCATTTTTCAAAAAGGTGAAAATTAATATTTATTATTTTAATTATTGAATGTTATTTTTTGTTTTTACATTGTATTAATTTTCCTATAAAATATGCAGGCGATAATTTTGAATGATTTAATTTTTTGATCTAGAAAATGTTGTACTTGCCCTGCATAACTGGTGTTTTAAGTAGCTTTTATTTCTGTATTCCTTAATTATTAAGGTTTCTTTGAACGAATTTCTTCTTTAAATAAATCTTTAAATGTAAGTATAGAGTTTGTATTTGTTTCTAAAGGAAATGAATAATGATTTTGATTTTCGTTACCAGAAAAACAAACAAACAAACTCTCAATTTCGAATTAATATTTTTGTCTAATTTATATACAAAATAATAATAATAAACAAATTAACACAAATATCAACACAAACCATGATTTTTAACAAAATATTTTTAAAAAATTAAAATGATGAATCCACAATTGAGAAAAATAAAATACGAGGGTTAAGTTAATATAAAAACTTTATTACACATTTGTGAATTTTTTAACGGTACAAATACATATCAATTACACCTTGTATTCAAAAAAAATTACGAATAAAAATTGATAGATATTATTTATACTTCAGAAAAAATTGATTTACACCAGAAAAACAGACAAACAAAATCTCTATTTCGAGCTAATATCAATATGAAATGCAATTGTAAGTATTTAACTGATACACCTTGTTTTCGTAAAAAAAAAATTATCAACAATTGAGAAAAATAAAATATGAGGGTTAAGTTAATATAAACTTTATTACACATTTGTGAATTTTTTGACGGTACAAATACATATCAATTACACCTTGTATTCAGAAAAATTACGAATAAAAATAGTTAGATTTTATTTATGCTTTTGTAATGTTGTACAAAAATAGTCTATTTTGACATATCAATTTCACCTTGTATTCAGAAAAATTACGAATAAAAATAGTTAGATTTTATTTATGCTTTTGTAATGTTGTACAAAAATAGTCTATTTTATGATAGACTAAAGGTACAATTAGACGATATCATTTAAGTGAAATCTCACTCCAAAAATTATGAGGCTCACTCGATGATAACGTCTAAACTAACATCTCATTCATAAAATGAGACATAACTTTTACGTCATCTTATAATTTCAAAGTGATGTATCACTTACCAAGTGATAACGTGTAAACAGAATCAAAAGGTAAATTGCATCTCACTTTACTTTTTAAATTTGTTTAACTTTCATCTCATTTAATGGTGTCTTGTTTGATTTTTATGTATATTACCGATGCAGTTACTACAGTTCATTGTGTAATTTAATTATGTATATTTGTTATTTTGAATCAGTATCCTATCCGTTGTTTAAAGCTATTGATTGCAGTTAATTTTATATAAATATTTTTTAATAAAAAATGGATAATACCAAACATTTGTGGGCGAGAGATGAGATTATCCTACTTATCCAATTATATGAGAAACACAACTGCTTATGGCAGATTGGAATCTCGGACTACAGCAACAAAATTAAAAGAAACTCAGCGATAGAATCAATTGCGGTAGAATTAAAACTAAGCACGCCAGAAGTAAAGGCAAAAATTAATCGGGTACGTTCTCAGTTCTGGAACGAAAAAAATCAAATTAAAAAAAAAATCGGGTAACGGACCAAACGAAAATTATATAACTAAATGGGAATTCTTTAACAGTTTACGATTTCTGGATTCGCATAGTAGTGAGATGATGGAAACAAACGATACGTTGCCTTATGTAAGTTTAAACATTTTTTGAATACAAAATTTATTTCGGTTATTATCTGTCGATATTACATTAAATTCATTGATTTTTATTAAATATTTGACTTATATAACTTATTTATATAAATTCACCTTGCCACGGGTCCTGATCTTCCTCAGAAAAATAGTTCTTAAGCTCGTTCTTTATTTTCTTTGCAGCATCCGTAGAATTTTTTGTTTGAGAAGGCTGCATTAGTTTTTCTTTTATTTTACACCACACGATTTTATGGAACATGCCCCATGTCCCGTGGTGTCTAGCTTAATTGGAGTTAAAATTAAAAAGAATTAAAATGAGAAATGTGTACTAAACTAAACTCTAGCTGAAAGTCGTTAATTTTAAATAGTTTTAAAACTGTGTTCAATTATAGTTGACTATGACGGTTTAGAATTTAGAATTTGTTTAAAATGCGATAACCTATGGAAAAAAATGTTGATAATCGGTCGAACAATCTAAAAAATATGCCAATACTGATTAATCGGCAACTTGGGCGATATGGTCGATTACACTACATGTCGAAAAAAAATAAAATTTATAAAATTTTTTTTGCAAGTTTTGAGTTTTAGCTTGTTTTGGGAAAACTTCAATAAGCTCAAAAGAAAGAGAATAAATTTTTCTATATAGGATCGAATAAATTAACAATTTTTATTGTTTGTTAAAAATTTAAGGCTTTGAATATCGACAAATTTAAATTAAACGTGAATTTTTCTTTTCTAATTAAAATTTTTCAGGTGTAACTTTCAGAATCCTTGGCCAATTTTTACAAAATTTGCTCAAAGTGTTTGTTACCATATTTCCTATGAACTTCTTTCATAATTATTCATACTGAATTTGTTTGTTTTGTAAAATATGTGATCCAAAAACCGGCATTAAATTTTTCTTCACAGAAAAAATGGGTTTTTCACAAATATCTCAAAACAAGAGCTAACTTGGTAGAAATTTTTTTTTTAAATTTCTGATAGCAGCATGTCATAGTGAATTAAATTTCCTACAAATGGGGTCCTAGGTACTAAATCCATGATTTCATTATTTTCAAAGATAGGCTCGTAAATTTTCAAAAATGTTTATAAAATCGGTTTTAAGGATGTTTAAATAGCTAGTTTAGCTGGTTTAAATTTCTACCAGTTATTCATTATTGATTAAAAATTTCGTTTTTCGTATGTTAATTACATGGGAAACAAACTTGGGTTGCGTCGTTCACAGCTTTGATGTAGAAAGCTGTAATTTTGGGAGAATTTTTTTTAGATCCGATGCTAAAACATAAGCCAATACATAAAAAAATTTGTGTAACTTTTTTTATCACATTCCTGCAATTCCTTTAAGATGTTATCAACCACCCCGTAATGTTTTCGTTTTTGAATCCATTCCTTTACCCAGATCATTTTAGTAACTTTATTTCGCCTTCTTTTACGTTTTTGTATAAGTAATAGGGCGAGACAAGCTGCAGTTTGTGCTTGATCCATATTATAATCAAATGAAAATTTTTGGAGTGAAACTTCTTTATCGGCGTATGAGAGAAATTTTAAAGCAGTATAAAATTTAAAAAACTCGTCACGATTTTCGGTTACGTTGTTTTTTTACAAATTTTAATTTTGTTTTAATAATTTTATTTTTATTAATTTATTTAGTATTGTACTAAATGTTATATGAGTTGGATGTGTCGATTGTAGATGGTGGTTATGGTGGTCATGGTGGTCATTGTAGTCATGGTGGCCATGGTGGTCATGGTGGTCATGGTAGTAATAGTGGTTATGGTGGTCATGGTGGTAATGGTGTTCACGGTGGTCACGGTGGTCATGGTGGTCATGGTGGTCATGGTGGTCATGATGGTCATGGTGGTCACGGTGGTCATGGTGGTCATGCTGGTCATGGTAGTCATGGTGTTCACGGTGGTCATGATAGTCATGTTGGTCATGGCGGTCATAGTGGTCAAAGTGGTCAAGGTGGTCATGGTGGTCATGGTGGTCATGGTGGTCATGGTGGTCATGGTGGTCATGGTGGTCATAGTTGTTATGGTGGTTATGGTGGTCACGGTGGTCATGGTGGTCATGGTGTTCACGGTGGTCATGGTGGTCATGGTGGTCATGGTGTTCATAGTGGTAATAGTGGTTATGGTGGTCATGGTGGTAATGGTGTTCACGGTGGTCATGATAGTCATGTTGGTCATGGCGGTCATAGTGGTCAAAGTGGTCAAGGTGGTCATGGTGGTCATGGTGGTCATGGTGGTCATGGTGGTCATGGTGGTCATAGTAGTTATGGTGGTCATGGTAGTCATGGTTGTCATATTGGTTATGGTGTTCATGGTGGTAGTGGTGGTCACGGTGGTCACGGTGGTCATGGTGGTCATGGTGTTCACGGTGGTCATGGTGGTTATGCTGGTCACGGTGGTCATGGTGGTCATGGTGGTCATGGTAGTCATGGTGTTCACGGTGGTCATGGTGGTCATGGTTGTCATGGTGGTCATGGTGGTCATATTGGTCATGGTGGTTATGGTGGTCACGGTGGTCATGTTGGTCATGGTGGTTATGGTGGTCACGGTGGTTATGGTGGTCACGGTGGTCATGATGGTCATGGTGTTCACGGTGGTCATGATGGTCATGTTGGTCATGGCGGTCATGGTGGTCGTGGTGGTCAAAGGGTCATGCTGGTCATGGTGGTAATGTGGTCACGGTAGTCATGGTGAATTGGAGTGTATCAGAGATATATACGAAGATATATACTCACCAAACAATTGGTTATCAATAATCGGCGTTTTTATTTCTAAGCCTTATCTACCCAATTTCTGTGAAGTTCCAAATAGTAGAAAAATGATATGTAATAAAGAAGTTTCACTTCTTACCTGTGTACTCTGGTACACACACTACTTTTTTTAATAGTGCTATTAATTCGTCTACAACCAAATACTAAATTATTAACACTGAATTAGATCTTAATAAAAAATTTCTTTATCACAAAAGTTTGAACGTTTAATCATGTTTTTCACTTTAGCAAGTGATGCGAAATTTTACAAATGATATATCACTTTTATTTTTATATTTGACCTCACTTTTGTCCTGGTCTAAACATGCATCTCATTTACGTGAGATCTCACTCAAAATGATACCTCACTTAAATGATATCGTCTAATTGTACCTTTATAGTCTATTTTATGATCAAAATTTTTTGAATAATTTGCGAATTCTCCTGTTACAAATTAAGTCAAAAACTTAATGTGCAAACTCAAAAAACTTTTTCAGATCTTACCTAAATATTTTTGTCTAATTTATATACAAAATAATAATAATAAACAAATTAACACAAATATCAACACAAACCATGATTTTTAACAAAATATTTTTAAAAAATTAAAATGATGAATCCACATTTGAGAAAAATAAAATACGAGGGTTAAGTTATTATAAAAACTTTATTACACATTTGTGAATTTTTTTGACGATACAAATACATATCAATTACACCTAGTATTCAAAAAAATTACGAATAAAAATTGATAGATATTATTTATACTTCACAAAATTGATTTACACCAGAAAAACAAACAAACAAAATCTCTATTTCGAATTAATATCGATATGAAATGCAATTGTAAGTATTTAACTGTTACACCTTGTTTTCGTAAAAAAAAGTTAAGGTGGGCGCTCCACCGTTGAAAATGAAACTTGAGTTTATAAAACTCAAGTTCCTTGAAGGCGTTTTTTCAGTTGTTGTTGTAGTAAGGGGAAAAACTGGAGGAAGTGGCGGTGTCCAAACTTCTGCAGACCCCGAGCCCTCGTGCGAAATTTCGCGTTTCACCTGTTTTGAAAAAAGGATCTAAAGGAGAGTAAAAGAAAAAAAATTGTTAAAAAATTAAAAAAAAAAAAAAGGTTTTCAGAATATGATACCATGAAATTTTCGTCTTCTGGTTCAAACGAGAGTTCGGAAATTGGTTTACCCAATGTTCCTACCATGGTTAACATCAGAATCTGTGAAAATAATTAAAAAATTAAAATTTTAAAAAACTTTTCAATACTATATATAACAGTTACTCACCATTATTTGAATTTTGTAATTCATTTTTTTTTTTTTTTTTTTTACGTTTTTAGCTAAAATTTTCAAAAAAGTTGTAGTTAGAAATGTTAAATCAAATCAAAAGTTTCACAGTTTTATAAGAAATTTTTGCTGACATTAACATTTTATTTGCTTTGAATTTAATTTTTATGATAAGAAATTGTTGAAATTTTTACGCAAAATTGCAAAACAACTCGAAACAAAGTAAAAACTTGCAAATTCTTTGTTACGAATAGCTTTTGTCTAGTTACTGAATATTTTTTGCAATAAAATTATTTCTTATCAGTTTTTAAATAATTTTCCGAATTACGTAAAGATTCTTGTATATTCATCATTTAAATTTTTTAAAAATATTTTGTTTAGAAGAAAGAATAATATTTTTTCTTTAAAGAATCAAATAGAGATTTTGTTTGTTTGTTTTTCTGGTGTATATCCAGGGTTACCAACTCATACTTTTTACTCCGAAGACTTCGGGTTTGAAGGTACGTCTTCGGAGCTTCGGAGTTCGAACTATTTCTTCGGGTTTTTATGTATATAAGTTAATTAAAGTGGTAAACATAAATTAAAAGTAAAAATATAATAATATGCGTAATCGAATTATAAAATGTACCATTTTGCAAATCAAATACAATCGCTATATCTACATACGACATTCGGCACTGACATTTTATTGTTTGTTGGGAAAATAAAACATATTTAATGAAACTACTGTCGGGAATGTGTACCATTATTCATTATTTGTTTATTGGGGGATGTTGACAGTTAGCATTAATAAAAAATAGTACATAAAAAATCCAATCAAGTGTCACATATTTGTAAAAGTAAGTTAAAATTTTAAAAATATTAAACTATATATAATTATTATAAACAAAAATAATATTTTTTAATAATTTGAACTAAATGCGATTATATTTACAAATATACATACATAATACATTTTAGATGTCGCAGAAACGCCAACATAAAAACAAAATTGAGCCTCCGATAACTAAAAAAAAGTACTACTTTGCCAAATTTCAGGACCTATGGTTGAAACAGGAGAAATATAAAAATTGGCTTTTAAAAGAAAATGAATTTACTGCCAAATGTCGCGTTTGTAGCAAACCGTTTATGGTGAAACACGACGGAGAGAAGGCTATAAAAGCTCACCAAAACAGTGATAGCCACCGCAGACTAATGCAGGCTCAGAACACCAGTCAGCTGCTAACTAACTTTACAACACCGTCAAACTCAATTGAAAGTTTTAAATCTGCAATTGCAGAACTGTCAGCTGTATATCATTCAGTTCGTCACCAACAGAGTTACCTCAGCACAGATTGCGGCATAAAACTGTTTTGCAAAATATTTAGTGACTCGTGTATTTCGAATAAAATTCACTGTGGGCGTACAAAAGCCTGCAGTTTAACAGAAAATATTCTCGGTCCTATGTCTATTGAACTAGTTATCGACACTCAAACTTCGAACAATTTTATTCAATTTCATCTGATGCATCTAATAAAGGAAACGTTAAATTATTTCCGTTAGTAGTGACCTATTTTGTTCCAGAATTTGGTATCAAAAATAAAATATTAGATTTTTATAGTGATGACTATGAAGATTCAGTGTCAGTTTCAAAAAAAATTTTGGATTGTCTGGAAAAACATGAGTTATCAATAGAAAAAGTATCGTCTTATTCAGCCGATAATGCACCCGTAAATTACGGAAAATTTAACTCAATTTATCAAAAGCTATGTTTAAAAAACAAATTTATCGTTAAAGCAAATTGTAACTGCCACGTAATTCATAACGCAGCAAGATTTGGTTGTAAAATTTTACCATATGAAGTCGATACACTAATTAATAAGATTTATGCTGAATTTTCATCTAGTACGGTTTGTGCGCGAGAATTAAAAACTTGTTTTGAGTATTTTAATTTGGAATATGCGGAAATAATGAAAAGTGTACCGACGAGGTGGTTAAGTTTAAGTAAAGCCGTAGACCGTATTTTGGCGACTTGGCCAGCAATTAAATTATATTTCTTGCAACAAGGGCAAGAAAAATGTGATAAGTATATATGGAAATTTATAAAATCACAGGAGCATGGATTAGAAGACGACATGAATGCTGCGTCTATTCCAGAGATGTACCTCTATTTTGTTTCTCATTTCTTAAACTTCATGCAAAATTCACTGTTAACGCTAGAGAGTGAACAAATTTCAGCAACTGAACTACACGATGTTATGATTTCTCTAAAGTCAAAATTAGAGATAAGAATACGGGATGGGTTTTTTGGAGCCAAAGTAAAAGAGTCTTTGCCTAAACAAACGCCGAACGACCAAAGAAAGTTCATAGAATCTGCCACACATGCATATACTCGAGCGTTAGAATATATTACAAAATATTATAACGTAGAAGATAGCCCGTTTAAATATTTTTCATGTTTAAATCTTAAAACCGAACTTCAATTTGAATCCGTTTTAAAGGTATCGGAGATATTAAATGTGAAAATTGACGAAGATGAAGCTTACGATGAAGTTATCGCAATTAACAAAATTTCACCACATATGAGCAATGCTTCTTACAGTGTTCCAGAATTATGGGTGAAAATTTTCCAATCGAGTACCGAAATAAGGCAAATGAAAACATTAGTTTCTAAAGTTTTAAGTATTCCTATCAGTAATGCTTTTATAGAAAGAGTGTTTTCTATAATGGGTAATGTTTGGAGAGATGACCGAAATAGAATGAGGACAGATCTAGTTAAAGCTGAGCTATGCACTAGAATAAATATTAATATGACATGCGAGGAGTTTTTAACATATCTAAAGAATCCAAACCAAAAGAATTTATTGGAATGCTCTTTGAAGCAAACCAAATACAATTTTAAGAAAACTTGAACGATTTAAATTTTTAATATTTTTATTTATCTTATTTTGATTTCGTGAACTGTGAAAAATCAGTTTTAAAGAAATTAAGTGATTTGAAATGTGATTAAAATATTTAAAATCTGAATTGAATTGACTGATTTTATATTAAGTTTAGTTTTTATAAATTTGAAATAAATGCGCTTTTTATTTTGTTTACATGGTATTTGTGTAAATATATGTATATCTTTACAAATTCAATAATTCTTAAAAAACCAAGGTATTACATTCACGATTCACGTCAAAATGTTACTAACACTTTTGTTTGTATTTTTCAACGTTTTTTTAGGTCATAACTACTCTAAATAAGCAAAACAAGGCACTTCTGCCTACCAGCCGTTTTATTAAAATCCAAAAACTTTTGTTTTTGTTTTTGTTTATCGATTTTATGGAAATTTCATGAAATCTTCGGGTTTGCATAAAATTTCTTCGGGTTTATGTTGTGCAATAGTTGGTAACCCTGTGTATATCAATTTTATGAAGTATAAATAATAAATAATAATAAAGTATAATAAAGTTTTTATATTAACTTAACCCTCGTATTTTATTTTTCTCAATTGTGGATTCATCATTTTAATTTTTTAAAAATATTTTGTTAAAAATCATGGTTTGTGTTGATATTTGTGTTAATTTGTTTATTATTATTATTTTGTATATAAATTAGACAAAAATATTTAGGTAAGAATTTGAGTTTGCACATTAAGTTTTTGACTTAATTTGTAACAGTAGAATTTGCAAATTATTCAAAAATTTTGATCATAAAATAGACTATTAGTCTATCATAAAATAGACTATTTTTGTACAACATTACAAAAGCATAAATAAAATCTAACTATTTTTATTCGTAATTTTTCTGAATACAAGGTGAAATTGATATGTCAAAATAGACTATTTTTGTACAACATTACAAAAGCATAAATAAAATCTAACTATTTTTATTCGTAATTTTTCTGAATACAAGGTGTAATTGTTATGTATTTGTACCGTCAAAAAATTCACAAATGTGTAATAAAGTTTATATTAACTTAACCCTCATATTTTATTTTTCTCAATTGTTGATAATTTTTTTTTTACGAAAACAAGGTGTATCAGTTAAATACTTACAATTGCATTTCATATTGATATTAGCTCGAAATAGAGATTTTGTTTGTCTGTTTTTCTGGTGTAAATCAATTTTTTCTGAAGTATAAATAATATCTATCAATTTTTATTCGTAATTTTTTTTGAATACAAGGTGTAATTGATATGTATTTGTACCGTCAAAAAATTCACAAATGTGTAATAAAGTTTTTATAATAACTTAACCCTCGTATTTTATTTTTCTCAATTGTGGATTCATCATTTTAATTTTTTTTAAATATTTTGTTAAAAATCATGGTTTGTGTTGATATTTGTGTTAAATTGTTTATTATTATTATTTTGTATATAAATTAGACAAAAATATTTAGGTAAGAGTTTGAGTTTGCACATTAAGTTTTTGACTTAATTTGTAACAGTAGAATTTGCAAATTATTCAAAAAATTTTGATCATAAAATAGACTATTAGTCTATCATAAAATAGACTATTTTTGTACAACATTACAAAAGCATAAATAAAATCTAACTATTTTTATTCGTAATTTTTCTGAATACAAGGTGAAATTGATATGTCAAAATAGACTATTTTTGTACAACATTACAAAAGCATAAATAAAATCTAACTATTTTTATTCGTAATTTTTCTGAATACAAGGTGTAATTGATATGTATTTGTACCGTCAAAAAATTCACAAATGTGTAACAAAGTTTTTATATTAACTTAACCCTCGTATTTTATTTTTCTCAAATAAAATGGCCGTAATACATGGAATTCGGGAGGATTTAAACATGGGGTGAGCGAACTTGAATTATTTTATTTATATTTTTTCATAGAAGTGTGAATGTGTGAGAAAAAGGGTGCAACAGTGATTGAATGGGGGCTTGCTTGTCGTTGCGTGGGTGTGTGAACTGGCGGTGCGTGTAGCGGGACACATGAAGTCTGAATTGGAAATGATTCTTATTTAAATATTTTTACTCCGAGGTAATAATTTACATACCAAATACCTTTTCTTTTATTATATTACCTAAATTGATGAATTTATATTTTTAAGTAAATCAAAAATCATTCTCAAATAACCTGTATTACAAAAAAAAAAAAAAACATATTCTTGTCATGTTTTAGGTTTATTAATTCTCTACTACAGTAACCAACTGTAAACTACAAGTATTGAACTAGACTGGTTTGGACATGTTTGTTTAACTTACAAATACAACTATAACTTTTTTTTGAGTTGTAAATATTTTTTTTGAACTACGTACTAGCTACGAACTACTACGGCTTTATAAATTTTTGAAAATGGTGTTAATAAAGAAAAAGGGAAAATGATCAATAAAGACTTACAATATAGCGTGTGACGTTCTCCCGTGCTTTAGGACCTGATTCACGGTGTACCAGCGATGGCAGTGGTTTACGAGCTGTATCATATGGATCAGATGACAGCCATACAACGAAATAGTGAAAACTACCACTTGCGATACTTGCGGCGGGTCTTAGAACTTAAGTGTCTTGCTTCGCAGTCTGAATGTGTGGGTGAATGTTAGCATGAATGAAGTGTGAGTGTGTGAGCGTCTGGCAGTGATTGTGAGGGTTGGACGCGCTGATCGTAGGTCTTTCGCAATAGGGGTCGCCAGAGTCTCCATTTTCCACTTGTATTTTTTTCCATTTCTGTAACTTTTCGTAAATTGCGTACATTTCTGCATTTGTGTTGAAGCAGCAGGTATTACTCCATCAAATCCACGAGGACTGAGCTTTAGTCGTTAAGGCGTAAAATTACTCTAGGTACGCATCCTGCTATGCCATTCTCATTGGTTCGCCAATGAGAAAGCTCTTCATTACACTCTTTGAATAACAAAAAAAAATTAACAAACTAAAACATAAATTCGGGCTAACAAGTGCTCATAAATCAAATAATTGTGAATATTATAAATAAATTTGTAATTTGTTTTCTTCAGGACACAATAAATTATTCATATTAACAAAAATAAATATCGCAATAAGCTTTGCTGAATACATTAAATAGCTGGTGTTTTATAATAATTGAGCAGTGGGATATTAACAATAAAATAATACCTTGGTGACCGATGTTTCACGTCTTGTTCTTTGGAAAACCTAGTACAAGAAGTACCAGGTTAAAAGGTACGTAATAAAAAACAATACAGCAGATTTGTGTATAGTGCAAGTTTAACATAATCAACAATTTTCTTTTCTCTCTGCGAAAATTCTTTTCTTGGATGTATATAATAAATGGCTGTAAGAGAACGGAGCGGGCTCGACCTTTATTAACAGTTAATATTTTTGGCAAGTGCAACCTGTATCAAAATAATTTCGATTGTTAGATCGGAATTGGAAATTCATGAATAGAATTCTCAAATAATCAAGACATAAATTGAAACAACAAAGAAGAAAACTACTGTGGATTATATCACACTACGTAGGAAGGAAAGAAAAGCAACACTGTTAGTTGTAAGTCATAACTTATTTTTATTAATTTTATATATGCACATATTTTTCATAATTGTTTTCATATTGGTATATATATATATATTACATTTAGTTGCTTTGAAATAAGATGTTAGGCTAAAATCCCAGAATAAGAGATTTCCAAAATTTCAGGGGTCGTCAAGGGGGTTGTTAAAAATCCGGTGAACTATTTTTCTTGTGTCTATAATTTCTTTTTATTATTATTTACTAAATTTTTCTTATCAAAAGTCCAAATGTAACAAATATTTCATTTTTTTCTTCTGAATAAAAAATTCATAATTCTATTCCTCAAAGAACTAAAATTTTCAAATTCAATTATAACATTCAAACAACTAAATAAAACGAAAACGAATTATTAAACTCACTCATAACGAAAAACAAATTAAACGAGAAATGTATTTTTTTTAATGTTGCTGAACTTGTTCTTTTGTACACAAATTATTATAAATGCCACAATGGCGAGAGATATGGTTAATTGGTGTTTAACCTTTAAAGTAAAAACATTGTACTCTGATTAATATAAGAAAAAATATATTTCTATTTTTTAATGCTAAACTAAAAACAAATGTGTACATAAAAAACTAAATTTGTGATGGAAGTGATGAGAAGATTTTTTTAAATTAAAAGAAAAAATTGAAAATATAAACAAAAAAACTCTTTGTTTGCCGAAATGTTTTACAATCTTTGTTTGAAACGCAACCTCCATATTGTCTGACAATTGTAGTTCGCGTTTTTTTCATGTGTTAAATCGAAGTGAACAACTAGCTTTGAAATCAAACTTCATTACTCTATTATAACCCATTTTGTTACAATAAACGTCATTGGATGTGAATAATATTAATCAAAAATATATTTTTTTTACATTAATTTAGTTGTGGTGCAAGAAATATACCATCGCAAAGAATCAAAAATTGTATATATAGAGAATACACCAGATAAATCCAAACTCCAATTATTTTTGTGAAATTAGACAATGAATATGAACTGTAATAAGATTGATTTGGAGGAAATTGTGAGCCTATATTTAAGGCTCAGTAACGTCTACACCAACTCGTTCACGTTGTTTTTTCATATCTACGACAACCTCATCAGATATAAGGAAATTAAGCAATATTCATCAATCAACGGTGCCACCAATATCAAGATAGGTGAATTTTCATTTTATTATACTAAATACTGGAATTTTCTTTCTTTTTTTTGCTATATATACATGTTGTGCCGGATGGAAAATCTTTCCAATCAATCGTCTTTCCATTCGTCACATTTCCCTATTCTTTTAATTGGGCTTCATTTCAAAATTAGAAAAAACCATTTTCAAAATTTAGTCCAAATCTTTTTAACTTCCCGATATGGGAAGTTATTGTTTTTGGGTCGATTTTCGAAATCGGAATTTTTTTGATATCTTTACATTTCATGACCTCCTGAAGCTGTTTAGACTATTTTTAGCTGGCAGTCTGTATGTGTGTGTGTGTGTGTGTGTATGTATGTGTATATCGCTGTGGAGAATTTTTGCCCAACGCTTTCTCAACAACGGATGGGTCGATTTTAACGAAAATGGTCGCAATCGATGTATCTTGTCGTAACATAGAGCCCAGTCCTTTTCTAGCGAAATTAAATCATTTGTTTTTTAGTGGTTTCCAAAAAACTGAAAATCATCTCTTGCAAATATCATGAGATTAATAAATAATGCTATCAAGGTCATGAAGCTTCCATATTGTTTGTCATCATATCAGACATTTATAATGACATTTGTATAAACAATTGCTATCTTAGTTTTTGAGATTTTTAACAAAATGTGAAAAAACTACGTGTTATTTTCTTAATGCAAACGAATGATATCTGGATGAAACTTTTGTATGTAAATGAGCTGTAACCGCATCCGGGTTTACTTGAATATCAAAAACCTGAGCTATTTTCTTATTTTGACAAAAAGGTCAGAGGTTCGAGAGTAGATTGCCTGGTCAACTGTTTATTAAGTTCCCGATATGAGAAGTTATTGTTTTTGGGTCGATTTTCGAAATCGAAATTTTTATAATATCTTTACGTTTCAAGACCTCCTGAAGCTGTTTAGTCTATTTTTAGCTGGCAGTATATATGTGTGTGTGAGTATGTGCGTGTGTATCATCGTATGTGGACAAACATTTGTCCAACGCTCTCTCAACAACGGATGATCCGATTTCAACTTCAATGGTCACAATCGATATATCTTGGCATAACCTACAGCCCAGTCCTTTTCTAATGAAATCAGTTCATTTATTTTTTAGGGGTTTCCAAAAAACTGAATATCATCTCTTGCAAGTATTACTAGAATAAATAATGCTATCAAGATCATTTACCTCCCATTTTGTTTGTCATCATGTAAGCCATTTATAACGACATTTGTATAAACAATTGCTATCTTTCTTTTTGAATTTTTTAAGAAAATTTGAAAAATAGGCGTTATTTTCATTACGCAAACGCATGAGAACTTGATGAAACTTTTGAATTAAAATGAGCCGCAAACGCATCTGGTTTTATTTGAATATGGAAAATGTGCTATTTTGAATCAGCTATTTTCAAAATTTGGCAAAGGAGTCGGGGAGGATGACTGTGGTTCGTTGAACAACTGTTTTTTTAGACTTCTCAGTCTTGACATTTAATTTTGTTGAAACTTAGAGCATAAGGTTTTTGTAATGTTTATAGTAGTTTTGCAACCTGT
The DNA here is from genome assembly GCA_963693315.1 of Diogma glabrata. Lineage (NCBI taxonomy): Eukaryota > Metazoa > Arthropoda > Insecta > Diptera > Cylindrotomidae > Diogma > Diogma glabrata. The sequence goes on from OY856186.1 coordinate 310,053,890, forward strand.
TCGAAATTTCTTCTCTCAACCCCCTCTAAGGAACATCTGAAATAATGAGCTAACCGCTATAGTTTTCGTTCAATTTTTACAACATTGCCTGTAACCGTGAATTTTTTCAATTTTTCGCGTCTGTAATGTTCGAAGATAAAGAGTGGGAGAGAAACAAATTTTCACATTTTTATAAATAAGTCAGAAACCGTGTTTTCGAAAAATATAAAAAAATTATTTTGAACTACAAAAAAATCACCTTCCATATGACACTTGTCCAAGTCAAAAATATGTTTTTTTCAAAATTTCTACTCGCAACCCCCTCCAAAGAACAATTGAAATTATAACGACCAAAAAAATGTTTCATTTTTTTTGCCAAGTGAACCAACAACCGTGAATTTTTTTAAATTTTTTCTTTTGTAATGTTCGAAGATAAGTGTGGGGGACAAAACTAAAATTTCACTTTTTCTAAAATAAGTCCATTATTGTGCTTTCGAAAATTAGAAAAAAAACTGTTTTAGACTAGAAAAAAAATAACCTTTCATATGATACCCCCACTTGTCATGACCAAAAATATTTTTTGTTTTCGTAATTTTTACTCTCAACCCCCTCCAATAAACATTTGAAATTATAACAACCAAAACAAAAAACGGAATTTTGTACGCTTAATTCCTACAACCTTGAATTTTTTCAATTTTTTGCTTTTGTAATGTTCGAAGTTAAGGTGGGGGACAAAAAAAGAAAAATGGAAATAACTTAAAAACTAAGCAGTCGATAATTCATTGAAATGTTTTTTTGAAATATTTGGATTTTTTTTTGATTTTTTTAAACCAAACTCGATTCCTTAAAACAAACTTTTGTTTTACTATCTCCTTATCAATGTCCATAAAATATTGATAAAAAATAATATTCATAATTTTCTTGTTGGCGTGGACAAATACATTGTATAACTGTAAAAAATTTCAAGTTGATAGCACTTATAGTTTTTGAGAAAATCGATTATGTAGAAATTCGGACGGACACCGAAGTCTCACCAATAGGGTACCGTTTTTACTTTTTTAAAGTACGGAACCCTAAAAATGGTGATATTGTTTGAGAAAAATGGAAAAAACTTTAGCAACGTTGACAAAGTAGACTTTAAGTAGACGCCACCGCTAGTTTTTTTTAAATATATGGTGCAATGAAAATCTTCTTTCCAGTGTAACCAAAAGGTGAAAAAATGACGATTAATTGCAAGTCTTAGAAAGAGAATTTCAATTTATTAAAGTTTTAAGAAAAAATCTTTATGTTACCTATTTAACTTAACGGGAAGTTCTTGGCGTGGTCGCTATGGTCACACCCTACCCTACTAGTTGTTTATTAAAATTGGTTAACATTCTACGATCTATAAAATTTGATGGAAGTAAAAATTTGCATTGTATTACATTGCAAATTTATTACAGAAAACTAAGGTAAATGAACTAGTTGACGACACATAAATTATTGTAAACAAATTAATGTGTCGATATTAAGTTTCATTAACCTTGGTGTGTAAGTAAATTGAATTTTATTTGATTGTAATTTGAAAACCAATCAAATTACAAATTTTATTATATGTTTTAATTAATTGGCAAAAATTTTCCAACACTATTTTGTTTTTACTAATGGAATAAAAATTTATTGGTTTAATCGGGGAGTCGAGTTAAAAATTTAAGAGTGAACGGTTCACTTAAGCTCGTTGTGGAGGAAAAAATCAAACGGTGGATTCTGAAATGGACAGATGTTCCATTTGAATCTCATCAGTTTTTTTTGGTTTCGTTAATTGTGTTGGTACGCTTTGTGTGGTTTGGTGTTGTTACAGTGTTGGTACGCTTTGTGTGATTTAGTGAATTTAGTGGAAAAATTTCCAACAAAACCGAAACAAACAATAAATTAATTAAATTGTGTTCCAATTAAATTTTATGTAAACAAAAAGTTGAGAAAACAATTATAAAGTGAAAGACATGGTTTAGTATATAATTTACATAAATTTGTTAGAGTTTTTGTTGAATTAATAAATTTAATAATTGATCAATAAATTGAAAGAATAGTGGTTTTTGTAGAACACTATTGAAGCTATAATTTAAAGACTAGTTCAAAATAATAAATTTACTAAATTTACTTTATTTAACCAAAATAATAAATTAGTATATATGAAATCATTGTGTTTTTGTTAAGTTGATTGTGGTTAACATACTATTTGAAATTAAATAAAAGAAAAGTTTTGTAGATAAAAAAAGAAAAGGGAAAATATACATAAGAGAAAAGTTGTTTTTATTGATCGAAAGAGGACTCTTGTGTGGATTTTAAGCGGATAGCAACTCAAGATGCTGTATGTAAGGTATGAGTTTCTATATTATTTAGTTTTGTAGCATTAAGTTAAAAAAAAATTAAGGTTTAGTATACTGGTCTGTTTGTTTTTTTTTGTAAATGTATAACTTGAATATGTGTTAATTTCAAATCCTATGGTGTGAGATGAGGTTCGTCAAACCTCTGGGTTTCCTTCCCATTACCCCCCCCCCCTCCCCCGTGTACATGCCCTGTTAAAATGAATTGCGTTCCCATTTTTGTTTTCTTAACGTCGTGGTTTTGTTGCATTATTTTTAGTATGGCAGTCCTTTACATCGAGATGCGTGTAGCCAAACCCCACCCCCAGTCTGAGCAAAAGTCGTGGAATGACTGCCTGTGGCTACACAAAAACGCATCCCGATATTTGTTATATTTCCGGCGGGTTATTTTCAGATATTCAGTTGGGTGAAAGACTTAGCTGTAGACGCTTCAATGTCCCATTTAACTTTAATTTCATGGACAATCTCTTGTCTTTCGATGTTCGGAGGCTATGTCAATCACCCAGCATCTTTAATCCCAGCCTGCCGGTTATAGCTGGCGCCCAAGCAATGGCTCATTATAGGCCAATCTAATTGGTTTCTGTAATTTTAATAGTTATGTATCGTTTCGCATGAGATTTCATGTAATCTTAGTTTATCTCCATTTAAAAATTTTCAAGTTTTTTCTAAGCAATTCATTTTTAAACAGGTTTATAATATGTGACTTCGCATCATGAATTCCATAGATTGTAGACTTAACGATGTTAGGTAATCATAAATTCCGGTAGTACATTATTGTTCGTTTTTACATTCTAGTGTAGCATCGCATTGTGTTATCCGTCGCGTGAATACATAATGTTTGTCGGGCTTCACTTATCGTTCGATTGCAGTGAGTGTGACACCACGATATCTCAGAATTGATTGATTAGGTGTGTCAATACAACTGTATGGTATTTATTGAAGGCTTTTACTGTGTGATGAAGATCACTTTTTTCGCGCACTTACTTTGTCGACTTCGGTGTTTTGATCGGTAGTGTCAGTTCGGACAGAGTTCTCCAGTCACCTTATGTTGTAATGTGTTTGTACCTACGCGCACTTACTTTGTCCACTTTCAGTGTTATGATCTGTAGTGTTAGTTGTAGTACATTCGTTTCTCAACAACTTTTTATCCGCCTCAAACCAAAAATTTTGTTTGTTGTGAATGATGTTTTCAGCGCACCAAACTTGTCCGCATTAGTGTTTGATCATTGGTGTTAGTCATGAAATCATCCTTCTGAACAACTCAAATTTTTGCGTTTCTCTAACGAAATCTTAATAAATATCGGTTCTACCAAAGCCCACCCTTATCCTTTCCTTATATACCCAGAATTTGTCAATCTTACCTCACACCTATTTTCTATAAAATTTAAATCTCAATTTTTAATAATTAACTAAAATAAATTCGTTGATATAAAAAAATGCTGATGTATGTTCTGTTAAATTTAATATAAATATTATTGCTGGTAGTATTGTTATTGTTTTTTTGTTTAGTTATTATTTTTAATATAGTGTATGGATTATTTTGCGTATTTGTTAAGTCAATTTGAGGTAATTTTTTTTTGGAGTTAATTTTACTGTTCTTAGGTAATTGTAGTGTATCATTTTGTTTAGGTTAAGAGATTAATTATTCAATCAGCCCATTTACATTAAAATATCATATCATGCCTATTTACTATGTAAATTTAAATTCAAATCTAATTTTCGTTTTATTTAAATAATCAAATATATAAATTTAAAACTGTTTAGAGTATAATTTTAATTTTTATCGTGTTTCTGTATTGTTTAAAATCATCTTGTTTGTATCAATTATCTGTCTATTATTAAGTTAGATTTGTATTCAAAAAGTTCAAGAAGTTCATTGATTTTATAAGGTTTTGATAGGTTAAGAGAAAACTCTTGTAAATTACATCAAATATTGAAATAATATAGAAAAATTTTTATAGATTAAGAAAATAGTTAAGTAGCTGCAGCATAAATAAGGTACATATATAAAAATAATTGTACACCTAAACTTCAATTATTCATTGTATGTAGTTCTATTAATTAATGATTACGTTACAATCATATGGCAATTTAGTTTTAATTTTTTTTTTGTGTTTTGATGAAATTCAATCTTAGTTTAAATAGAAATTTAAATTGTAGTTCTATTTTTTTATTTTCTTTATGATAATAATTAAATAATAATAAGTTCAAGGTTAGTTTTGTTATATATTGTATAAAAATAATTTTATGAATTGTTCGTTTGCATTAAATTTTATTGCAATATGTTTTGTATGTAGTTATAATTGAAAATTTTTAATTAACTGTTAAGGTAATTTTGTTATGTAATTGGATGTTCCTTACATAATTGATATAAAAATATATTGTTCTACGAAAATATATTATCTTTTTAGGCAAGTCATAAATTTGTCACACATAAATTTGTCATACATAAAAACAATTAGAACATTATAGAGATATTTAGTGTAGGTCGTGTTACCATTTAGTATTTGTTTGTTGTTGCTAGTAATTACGTAAAGTCATTGAGTAGTTTTGTAATTTAATACTATTCTTTTTATGATTGTTATTTGTTTTGCTTTATTTTAGGTTTTTATAGGAATTATTCATTAGGACAAATATTGTTCGTTTCGTTGAAGTGAAATTTTTGTTGTTTGAATTTTATTTGTTATTGGTTAATTTCATCCGGTATAAATTATTTTAGGTAATTGTAATTTAATTGAATTTAAAATTTAAAATAATTTTCGCGAAAATTTTTTGTTATTCTCGTTAATTTTTCGTAAAACAACACTCACACGCTAACTCACAACAAGATCAGAAAAGCGAAAATGGCTATGAAAGTAATCCCCGAGCACTTGATGGTGGATGAATTGCAGGTTGAGTGTGAGGTCCGATGTATTGATGGTCACACAATTATCGAAGAAATTAAAAACCTCACCGATAGTCTTTCCAAAGAAGCAGATGGTAGTTTAGCTCCTCCAAATGGGATACATTTAAAAGCTTTAGAGTGTCCAGAAGAAGAGTTTAGTCTTTGTGCTTCTAAACTTGCTACTCTTACACGTGCGCTGAAAAATACTGTCACGTTGAGTCATGAGATCAAAATTAATACGTTGGATATTGCAATTTCTCGTGTTTGGCATATTCGAGGACGATTAGTTCGTATGAAAAGGTTCACTGAAACTAAAACTTGCTCATTGTTAGAATGGTGTGACATGTTGTTAAATGGTTTACAAGAAGCTCTTCTCCAAACAGGTTTCCTGGGAAACCAAGATGTCATGGTATCAACACAAAACAACAAAGTATTGGAGAAATGTCAATCAAAAGATGAAACCATTGAACCTGGCCGGAATATGCTAGTTGAAGATTACCCGTATAATAACCATACCGCAAATGGTTCCGCCACAGATAAAGTGACCCGCCTCTCTTTATGTTCTACCTCAGAGGTAGTGATTACTACAATACCAAGTGTTTTGTCGACGAGCGAAAATGCCTGCTTGCAAGAATCTTATTGTATTTCGTTCTGCCAACCAGTGAAAAATTGTTCAAGCCCTACGAACATTAGTAATGCTAGCTCTTCAAATCAAGTAACCTTGCGAGAGCCAAATGAGATCTCTCGTAATGTTATTTATAAGTTTGATGTTTTAATTGCCGACGCCGAAAAGCCCACTATGCCAAAGCACCATCAATTAGAATCATCTGTTGGGCCTGATGATCCCCATGCTAAAACTCGAATAACAAATGCCTTGAAACGCCCATCTTTCTTTCTTTTGCATTCTAAAAAAATAAATGCAACTAATTTTCGGAAGAAACACTTTCCAAATAGCAAAAGCCGTTTCTGTTGCTATAAAATATTGAGTAATCGGATTCGATTAAAACAAATTGCAGAGTTAAGTTCGAATAAAATTGAGCGAGCTCAGTATTGTTTATTACGGCTGATGTTTTTAAAACAAAACTGTTCATCTGAAAGCTTCGAACACAAGCAGTCGAAAATACACTTTTCATCGAGAAATAATCGGATGGCAAAGTCTGTAGTCGTGAAAACGTACAAGGAGTGGCGACCGGGGTGGTCGTGTTAATAAATTCTTGTTCTTACTTTTCGTCTTTGTTGTTCACTGTATTTCAAAAATTTTGTTTTTCGTTTTTCTTTTCAACAATTTCACAATCGCTTTTATTATTTAAATTCAATTTTCTCGGCACTTAATTTGGCTTAAGTCGGTCACATTCGTATTCATTTTTTTTTGCGTTTTAATTGTTTCCAAATTTTTAAGTACAAAATTTTATAATGTTAACTACTTACACGCCGCACATTATCTTTCGAATATCGTTCAAATCGAAACTTTATCTATGGAAGACTTCACTTTCTGTTGGTGTTATTGTAATGCCCGGGCTATATGAGAGCTCTTATCTTTCAGGTCGTGTGGTACGTCCCCACGATTGTGCCGGATGGAAAATCTTTCCAATCAATCGTCTTTCCATTCGTCACATTTCCCTATTCTTTTAATTGGGCTTCATTTCAAAATTAGAAAAAACCATTTTCAAAATTTAGTCCAAATTTTTTTGTTTATTAAAATTGGTTAACATTCTACGATCTATAAAATTTGATGGAAGTAAAAATTTGCATTGTATTACATTGCAAATTTATTACAGAAAACTAAGGTAAATGAACTAGTTGACGACACATAAATTATTGTAAACTAATTAATGTGTCGATATTAAGTTTCATTAACCTTGGTGTGTAAGTAAATTGAATTTTATTTGATTGTAATTTGAAAACCAATCAAATTACAAATTTTATTATATGTTTTAATTAATTGGCAAAAATTTTCCAACACTATTTTGTTTTTACTAATGGAATAAAAATTTATTGGTTTAATCGGGGAGTCGAGTTAAAAATTTAAGAGTGAACGGTTCACTTAAGCTCGTTGAGGAGGAAAAAATCAAACGGTGGATTCTGAAATGGACAGATGTTCCATTTGAATCTCATCAGTTTTTTTTGGTTTCGTTAATTGTGTTGGTACGCTTTGTGTGGTTTGGTGTTGGTACAGTGTTGGTACGCTTTGTGTGATTTAGTGAATTTAGTGGAAAAATTTCCAACAAAACCGAAACAAACAATAAATTAATTAAATTGTGTTCCAATTAAATTTTATGTAAACAAAAAGTTGAGAAAACAATTATAAAGTGAAAGACATGGTTTAGTATATAATTTACATAAATTTGTTAGAGTTTTTGTTGAATTAATAAATTTAATAATTGATCAATAAATTGAAAGAATAGTGGTTTTTGTAGAACACTATTGAAGCTATAATTTAAAGACTAGTTCAAAATAATAAATTTACTAAATTTACTTTATTTAACCAAAATAATAAATTAGTATATATGAAATCATTGTATTTTTGTTAAATTGATTGTGGTTAACATACTATTTGAAATTAAATAAAAGAAAAGTTTTGGAGATAAAAAAAGAAAAGGGAAAATATACATAAGAGAAAAGTTGTTTTTATTGATCGAAAGAGGACTCTTGTGTGGATTTTAAGCGGATAGCAACTCAAGATGCTGTATGTAAGGTATGAGTTTCTATATTATTTAGTTTTGTAGCATTAAGTTAAAAAAAAATTAAGGTTTAGTATACTGGTCTGTTTGTTTTTTTTTTTGTAAATGTATAACTTGAATATGTGTTAATTTCAAATCCTATGGTGTGAGATGAGGTTCGTCAAACCTCTGGGTTTCCTTCCCTCCCCCCCCCTCCCCCGTGTACATGCCCTGTTAAAATGAATTGCGTTCCCATTTTTGTTTTCTTAACCGTCGTGGTTTTGTTGCATTATTTTTAGTATGGCAGTCCTTTACATCGAGATGCGTGTAGCCAAACCCCACCCCCAGTCTGAGCAAAAGTCGTGGAATGACTGCCTGTGGATACACAAAAACGCATCCCGATATTTGTTATATTTCCGGCGGGTTATTTTCAGATATTCAGTTGGGTGAAAGACTTAGCTGTAGACGCTTCAATGTCCCATTTAACTTTAATTTCATGGACAATCTCTTGTCTTTCGATGTTCGGAGGCTATGTCAATCACCCAGCATCTTTAATCCCAGCCTGCCGGTTATAATGTATAATATTTAGTAAAATTTACACTTCTAAGTTCTTTGTGAGAATGATGGGCTAGAGCCTTCATTGTGTAAGAGATTTTCAAATCTATGTTAGTGTGGGGGTAACCCAGCATTTCGTGTAGTGTATTTAGTCTTTTTGAATAAGATATTTTTGGTGATAAAGGTCCAATTGCGACAGGATGTCAGAGTGTCCGTCTCAAGTCTAATTGTTGTGGTTCATGCTGAATAAAGCCGTGAAACATACCTGTACTGAGCCCGAACCTGGTTAACCGACTCGAAACACCCCGGTGTTTGACTCAGACAATGATTGTTAAAACCGATCATTACAATACGAAACGAAATACTAGGGCATTCAATAAGTCCGTAGGATGACACATAGATGGCGTTACTAGAATTTTTTCCATATGATTTTTATTTAGTACTAACCTTCAAACGATACGTGTATAAATTTGACAGCAATCTGACTATTTATTCGTGAGTTATAGCATTTTGTGTGAAGCAACTTTTGTTTTTGAAAAAAAATGGGAAAAAGTGAATTTCGAATTTTAATAAAGCATTGCTTTTTGATGAAAAAAAATACAGTGGAAACCAAACAATGGCTTGATAAACATTATCCAAACTCTGCTCCATCGAGACAAATGGTAGAGAAGTAGATGGCTGAATTTAAATGTGGTCGTACCAGCACAAAAGATGCAGAGCGCAGTGGACGCCAAAATGAGGCTGTTATTCCAGAAAACATAAAAAAACCCACAAATTGGTTATGAACGATCGCAAATTGAAGGTGCACGAAATAGCTGACATTGTAAAGGTAGCAGATGGTAGTGTTTTTACCATTTTACATGAACATTTGGGTATGCGAAAGCTCTGTGCAAATTGGGTGCCGCGTGAGCTCACAGTCGACCAAAAACAACAACGAATCGATGCTTCGGAGGAGTCTTTGGCACTGTTAAACCGCAATAAAAGGGAATTCTATCGTAGATATGTGACAATGGATGAGACATGGCTTCACAATTACACATCAGAATCCAAAAGACAGTCAGCTGAGTGGACAGCAGTCGACGAACGGAATCCAAAGCGAGCAAAGACGCAACAGTCGGCCGGTAAGGTGATGGCGTCTGTATTTTGGGATACGAACGGAATAATATTCATCGACTATCTCCAAAAAGGAACCACCATCAACAGCGAGTATTACTGTGAACTTTTGGATCGATTGAAGGCTGAAATCGCAAAGAAACGGCCACATTTGCAAAAGAAAAAAGTGTTGTTTCACCAAGATAATGCACCGTGTCACAGATCGATGAAAACGATGGCAAAATTGAATGAATTGGGCTTTGAATTGCTTACCCACCCACCATATTCTCCAGATTTAGCCCCCAGCGACTTTTTCCTGTTTTCAGATCTCAAGAGAATGCTTGCTGGAAAGAAATTTAAGTCCAATGATGAAGTAATCGCTGAAACTGAGGCCTATTTTAACGAGAAAGATAAATCGTACTATAAAAGTGGTATAGAAAAGTTGGAAAATCGCTACACTCGTTGTATCGCCCTCGAAGGCAACTATGTTGAATAAAAAAATCGAGTTTTGTCAAAATGTTGTTTTTTTCTTACTTATCCTACGGACTTATTGAACGACCTGTTATGTCAAATATCATGGATGAAGAACGCAAGATATACAAATAACATACTTCAAAAAATATTCGTGTAGCCAAACGTAATTATTCTTCCTTATATATTTATTCAATGGCTATTTACTAAAATTTTGGGAAGAGAAAATTTTGATTGTAAAAAATTTCGTAAATGAGTATGCATAATATTTTTTTGATAAACATTAGTTTTTTTAAAGTGTAATAAAAAGTTCTTATCGGTTCAAAAGATCGATCGACAATTTTGTGGATAGCAAAAAAATTTCATAAATTGCACACCACATTTTGTTAGATTCCTTATTATTCTTGATGGGATAACTTCCATCGGAATGATGTAATATCATAAATAATTCATTGAATTAATTGTTAACATTAGTTATATTTGGTTAATTAATATATACTTTCATTCATAATTTTGAAAACAGTTGTACAAAAAGTACAATTCTTTTCAAAATGAAAAACTCAACCTTTAAAACCTATCGGGTGCACAGTATATATACTAGTAGTGCCTTTCAAAACATGGCGCGCGAGACACTACCGCGTCTCTTGATACACCTGATGATAATTTTTAAATTTGTAATGAAATTATTATTGAAAATGCTCTAAGAAATGATATTTGTGTACTTAATGTATTTATAAAAAGATCTAATTAAAGATGCAATGTTAAAACAATTCCTAATGATTTGCAAATATACAAAATTAATAATAATAAATTTTTGTATGTGGTTAATGAAAATACAAAATATAAATGTTCTAATAAGTTAGAAGAAGGATATTTGTTAAATGTTGGTAACATTAAATTAAATGAAAATTGTAAATTTATTACTGTAGATTTTGAAATAGAAACAAAAAATAATGTAACTGAAAAATTTTCAAATAATGATATTTATCATTTTGGTTTAGAAGATTGGTGTCTTAGAGTGCTATCCAAACGACGACTTATTTGTGGAACGTAACTTATTCTAAACTTATTCGAATAAGTATGTTGGCGCGGTGACTTATTTTGTATCTCTTTTTCCATAAAAATCTAATAGATGCCGATTATGGAAAGCGATTTTGCTTAATATTTTGTGTATGTGTATTAGTAACGATTTTGATCTAAAATCCATTACTTTTTTGTAAAACTACTACGTTTTTATAAATTATTTTTAAACAAAAATTCGTTTGACGTTTCAACAGAATTGTTTGTCATTATTTGTTTAACTTTTATAAAAATCGTCGTGTAATCTTTATATTGGGAATGAGAAGGCAGTTTGGTGATAAATTAGAGAAATTAAGAGAAGGTTGGCGTACATTGAAGTTAGGACTATTAGTTTGAAGTGCAAATGATTTGTGCGAATGAAATATTGGTGATTTGTTGATATGTATTTGTTGTAGTTTCTGGAGAGGTCATCATTCTTTTCGAGTCAACGAAGTTTTGATACATCGTTTTATTTAAGGACTGGCAGAATTCGCCTATATAGGAATTAGGGAATTATTTATTTTATAGATTACAATTTATTTTATAGTTTGTTTTTTGTGTCTTGCAGTTTTTGTTCTTTGGTGTTAAATCTTTAAGCTCAGTAAACATGTTTTGGTAACATAGGTTTCCTGTAAGAATGTAATTTTGATTTTGTCTGCAGGAGTCAATCAAATATTTGATAGGTTATCCACGAAGATTAGGGAGGTATATAATAAGGGGTTATTTGACGTTAGTAGATTGAAACTGGATATGGTAATGGGGAGACGATGGATTTGGGACGCTTTTGGGAGTTAGGACAAAAGATTTTGTTCCCCCATTGTATTTGTTGGTAGATGAGACCTGTATCTTTAAATTTTATAAATAATGGCACAAAATATAAACAAACAAAACTCATTCAAAAATTATTATATATAAATTGTATTTATTAATGTTCAAATAAAATGTTCAAACCCTGGATTTAAAATTGTCCTTAAGTATTTTATTAATTTTAACAAAAAAAAAAATATTGCATAAATTATTACTACAATATATGGTTAACTTTTTTTTAACACTTCCGATAAATTAATTAAAGATTAATTAAACTTCATAACTTGGTAAACTTGGTAAGATAAGATTTAATTTGGTAATAACATCAATCACGGTAAGATTGTAAGTGACCGATCTTTTTTTCCAAAATTAGTCATTGCAATTTTCGCGGTGAAAAAAACACAAGGTTTCCAATTTAATATAAGGTAAGGTTTACAACAAAAAACCTCGAAATGAATTCCACTGAACTTAATGAATTTCAATAAATTTTAATCTTGCAACACCATATTAAATGGTATAAAATATAAATTGATCAGCTGTGGATATCATTTTGACGTTTGTTTGTTTTATACAATATTATATACTATATTGTATAATATACAATATTAGATTAATCTATTCTTTTTTTTATATTTTAGGTTGTATTAATTGTTGAACATCCTGGCTAGATGAACTTGGAACACCCATGGTAAATTTGTTGATGTATTTGTCAATATGGTGTGCTGGGTAGTAATTTTTGGTCCTTGTAGTAATTCTTACTAAGAAATACTGTTTCAGACTTGCTTTCCAGTTTTTGGGAAACAATAACGGTGTTAAAGTAAATACTTGATAAAACCTCGTATTGGCGTTTACTGATCAGTGAATACAAAAAGAGATTTATGAATTATGTTCCTTGAATTGAGAATGGGACCAATTCGATGGATGATAGAAAAATGTGACAGCATTGCAATTTGGCGTAAATGCATCGATAAGGTAGTTTAATTTAGCACTTGTGTTTGAAACGTGTGGCGCTGCGATGGCTTAAGGGCTTATTATAATAGCTATTTAAGTTAATACTTCTAGAAGTTTGGTCTCTTTCTTGTTTTTCGCCACTTCAATATAAGAAGTCACATATATTTTGTGAAAATTTTGGAATAGTTATTATTTAAATAAAGTGGTATTGAGTGTAGATGAAAAATAAAGTATTTTAATACAGTGAATAAGCTGCTCAAGTGTATCAATTATATTTTACCAGTCCTTGCCTGTTTTAGCTATTATTTATTTCAGGCGTGGTCATATATATCATATATTCATGCAACGTGGTCAATCATACTGTATATGTATACAGTTAAGCATATATATATCCTGATCCTGTTAGGCATACATATTAAATGTTCATGCTGTCGTCATATTGTATTGTAGTGATCTTCAGATTCACTACAATATCTTAAGCCTTCTCATTCATACAACCCAAGTTCCAGAACCTTAATCTCATTCATACATTATAACCAAAAATCCAATTAAAGAACCTTAATTTTATTTCAAGAAATATTCATACAAGGTTGCCAACTGTGGTGTTTTCACCCGGAGTTTCAGGTTTGTTATGCTGTTCTCCGGTTACCGGGTTTTGGCATAAAAATCTCCGGTTCTTTTCAAAATATTTCAAATTTGCATCGTAAACGCATTGAAATTTTTTTGCTCTGTTTTAAGAACAAACGAACGCACCCCATAAATTGTGACTTATGCTTTATGACATAATAGATGCAATTAACCAATTAATTATAAAACGTCAAATTATATCCATATGTTTTTAATTAGTTTTCATGAAGTATGGTGGTGCGTATAGGTTAATTTTAATAGCGATTTAATTCTACTAATACCTCTTTGTGCTGACTGTATTGTAATTGTAAGTAATTATATTATATTAATATCAAAATATTTAATATTAAAGTCAAATTTTATTAAAGTGAAAATCTTTATACTTAAATCATTTCAAATTTTAGTCAACAATGCCAAAATCAAAAAGAAATGAAAACATAAGAAGCAAAGAATATTTTACATAATTCCAGTCCAGTTGGTTGCTAAACGAAAACTATAGGAAATGGACATTATGTTTTAATTATTATGTTTATTTGTTTTATTAAAATAAAATAAGGAACTGAATTTAATAAAAAATTGGGAATATGACTTTTACTTAGGCGCCAAGATTTTTTTTATTTGATGAAGAATCACTCACTGAAGCGAATAAAACCAAAACGAAATGTATCGGAGCCCGGGGGTCCCAGATACAGGCCTTTGAAAAAAGCAAAATCCATACAAAATTACACTGTTTTGACAAGAATTTTTTCTGTTTTTTGAATTTTTGCTTTATTTCCTATGTGCTTATAAGATAAACAGATTAAAACTGTCCCTTTTACTAAATTTTCTTAATTACTTCGGTCTGAAAGACCTAAGTATTACATTCATGAGCTCAAAGTGAAATTCTTACCCCAACTTTTTTTGGCATTTCTCGACGTTTTAGGACCTACTGATTCTAAAAAATCAGAAAAAAAAATGTGTCTCTGTCTCCGTCCGTCTGGCCGTCACAACCGACGAAATCTAGAAAACCGCAGGACGGATTTCAAATTTTTTTTTCTAAAAATAGGTTTACTCAATGGGAAGAGCCGAAAGGACGATGTGTTCGATAACTGTACCGGAAGTGTGTCAAAAAAATCGTCAAGTGTGTCAAAACAAGGAAATTTGCATATTTTTTGCTTAAAAAACGTTCATTTTAAGTGATTACGAGTAGGAACATTGAATTTGGAGAAATTTTGATGGTCGGGATTGGTATGTGAGACCAAAATCTAGATTATTGCATTATAAGTTTGTCAAAAAAATGTTGTCAAGTGTGTCGAAAAAAAGATTTTTATTTATTTTTTACCTAATTTTTTGAAAAAAAAAATATAATTTATTGTTTGTTTGAAATGAAGTTTTATTATTATTATAGAGAATTATGGCATTATAAGTTTGTCAAAAAATAATGTCAAGTGTGTCAAAAAATGATTTCATTTATTTTTAGCCATTTTTTTTGAAAAAAAATGTTGCTGTTTTTATGACGTAAATGTAATTGAAAATGAAATTGGACATGGAAATTTTTGAATTTGTTATAGTTTTTGAAATATTTTTGGAATTTTGAAAAAGTTTGTATTTTTGATTTTGTAATAATTTTTGCAATATTTTTAGAATTTTGGAAAAAGTTTGAATATTTAGGAATTTTTGAAATATTATTGGAATTTAGAAAAAATTTAAATTTTTGATTTTATTCTAATTTTTGGAATATTTTTGGAATTTTGAAAAAGTTTAACTTTATTTAATTTTTACAATATTTTTGGAATTTTGACTATAATTTTCCGGGCAACGCATTGATGTTTCGTGTTAGTTTTGTAATAAATTTTTAAACAGAGATAAAAACTACTTGTACTTTAACAAAGAGTTGTGTTTAATATACATCGCTGCCCAAAACTAAAAACCATGTCCTCATAAAAGTTTTTTGCCGAAAACTATATCAAAATCCTTAACCCAGACCGAAGTTTTGATATCTCAGAGCTGTGAGATTTCAGCCTCTCCATATTTTTTACGATAAAAATAATAAAAAAAAAATCCACTTGCGCCTTAGTTCAAGTAATCTTGCCATAACGTGGGCCCTAAGGTTATAATTATTTTTTTTTAAGTTATTCATGTTGATTCTTTGAAATTGTATATCAAAAATAACATTAAACGTCATTTAAATTGCAACATTTGGTAAAAAAAAGTGTATTTTTATACGATATTTTTTTTTCAAGCGGCTATATCGTGGTCCCCGGGACAGATTTTCAAAAAAAATGTTTGTTATATGCTTATAAAAGTACCCTAAAAACAAACAAAAAATTGGCTGGCGCTTAAGTTAAAGTCATCTTGCCAAAAAATTTTTTTTTTTATTAAATATATTTTTTTTAAAACTTCAAAATAAAGTTGACCTTTTCCGGTGAGTTTTTAAAATACATGGGGGTATAGTCTCTATTATGTTTTTTCTCCGGTTGAAGTAGGTTGAAGAGTTGGCATCCCTGTATTCATATTTCCCTTTAGACAAAACAAATTCCATTCAAAATAAAACAGTTTCAATAATTTCACTTCTCAAAACAAATTCCATTTGAAACAAATTAGCTTCAATAAATTCACTTCTCAAAACAATCTTTGAAAATTATGTCTTCAAGCAAAAGCATAAGACAAAATTTTTATCAACAATAAAATCCAGAAAAATATTATTAGCAACATTGTATAAACAATGATCTAATTCATATTACTTTAGGATGCAACCCAATCTCTTAATAATAACTTTCCCACAGAAAAAGATTCGTTCTCAAAATTTTGCAAACGCAAAATATTTCCAAGCAATATCATAGCATGATGCATATGAATAAATATATTTCCAATATACAACGGAAATAAATAAATAATAAAAAATAATTTCTTATATTCCATATAAAGAAAATCAAAGAAAAGAAATTCAAATCGAATTCAATGAATGCAATCTTTTGTTATGCGTTTAGTTTTTTGCAACAAAGATTATGCATAAATAGATGGAAATCCCAAAGAGTTAGTGAATCTGTATCGCGATCTTAACGAAATAATAAATCCTCGAAAAGGTTGTACGGGAAGAAAAAAAAACCGAGTGAAAAAAAAAACCAAGTGAAATTATAAAATTAAGTGTTCACTGTTCATAATTCGTTATTTGTGAAGAAAATATATGAAACAAAAATTAGTTATATTTTTGTTGTTAAAAAATTAGAAATTATTATTTCCTAAATTTTTATTTGTGAAAAAAATTTAAAAAATAAAAATTAGTTGGTGGAAATCAAAACAAAATTATATTGAGTGTAAAAATTTAAATTTAACACACAAAAAATAAAATAAAAAACATTTTAATAATTTGTTTCCTTAAAAAATATTTTAGAGTGAGAACTGAAGTACACGACAAAGTAAGTTTGTTTTATTATTTATAAATTTAAATTGAACCCCAAGCGAGGTTACGACAGTATAATCATGCAGTCATCATAACATACTTTCATGCAGTCATACTCAATTACATTCATGCAGTCATCATAGTATATATTTTAATTACCTTCATGCAGTCATCATAGTATATATTTTAATTACATTCATGCAGTCATCATAGTATATATTCACGCATCTCAGTGTATACATATCCTGATATAGCCTGTTGGGTATACATATTACATATTCATGCTGTCATCATATTATAGTTTCATGCAGTCGTCATAGTATTTATTCACGCAGTTCTGTGTGTACATATCCTGATATAGCCTGCTAGGCATAAACATTACATGTTCATGCTATCGTCATATTGTATAGTCATGCAGTCATCATAACATATACATTCATGCAGTCATCATAGTATATATTTTAATTACATTCATGCAGTCGTCATAGTATATATTCACGCAGTTCAGTGTATACATATCCTGATATAGCCTGTTGGGAAAACATATTACATATTCATGCTGTCGTCAATTACATTCATGCAATCATCATAGTATATATTCACGCAATTCAGCGTATACTTATCCTGATGTAGCCTGTTAGGCAAACACATTATAAATTCATGCTGTCGTCATATTATATGTAATATATGCAATCAATTACATACGTATCCTGATATAGCCTGTTAGGCATACTTATTATATATTCATGCCGTCATCATATTATATCTTAATGCAGTCATCAGATTAAATTGTCATGCAGTCATACTCAATTAAATTCATGCAGTCAGATCGTGTTTGAGCATATCCAGTTAATTAAGGGTATGTGTTGAGAAGCATCCAAGAATACAGTCCACTAATATTCGTGGAGGCCGATCCAGTCTATTCCAATCATCAAAGCCATTGTTCTATTCGAAGTCTATCCGAAGTCTTTGGCAAATATGCTATCCACTACACCCACCGAGGCATTGTATGTGTGGTATAGAGCTGTTTGGTGTATAACTGTATAACTCCAATGAGGTATATGCTATCAATGAATGCACGCATATAATAACTAGCTGTAAAGAAAAAAAAATGGCATCTGTTTGGATACCCAGCGACTACTTCCAACTTCTACAATGAGTATTGGAAAAATCTTTGTAAGATAGCGCAACTCAACAACATCACACTGCGGTGGGTATCATTTCAGGCAAAATAAAAGCGGATTAACTTGCTAAGGCTGGAGTGGTATGAAATATTCAGGCTCAGAGAACCCGCCTTGGGGTTATCTAAAACTTTAACCTTGTCATATATGCAGGGAGAGTCGGGAGGAACGGACCAAATTTCAGGAATGCAATATACACGCGAAAACAATGTAAAAAAACCCATATGTTCTTATTCGATAATCATTTGTTTTCAAGTTATAGCGTAATATCAAATAAAGAAAAGTTCATATATTAACCGTTTCCTAATCATAGCGTTCTTTTAATAAATGTTCAAAAATACCGCCATTGACTTCTAAACATTTTCTGCTTCGTCTACGAAGATGACCCGTTGCCCTTCTAATTGTTTCATGTCTTTCTTCTTTAAAATTGGCTGCAGTATTCCTAATACGTCGAATTAGTGCATCCCGAGTGTCCCCACTCTTACTTTGTACACTTCATTTTTAAACCAGCCCCATAAACAATAATCTAGTACTGTGAGATCTGGAGATCTTGGGGGCCAATTAATAGGACCACCGCGACCAATCCAACGCCTTGGAAATATTTCGATTTGTTGGAAATGTTTTTTATTTTAATCAAACTTGAAAATAAACGTTTAATTACTATCACAATACACAGACACATTGTCAAGACAACAAAGATGTCAAATAGTTTAGAGTCTTGAGCATGGCGTACTCTAATTACGTGAAAATTTTGATAAAATTGGAAAGAAGAAAAAAATTTGATATTGCGCTATAACTTGAAAACAAATGAAAATCGGATAAGAACATATGAGTTTTTTTACATTGTTTTCGCGTGTATAATACACTCCTGAAATTTGGTCCGTTCCTCTCGACTCACCCTGTATATGGGTAGTTCTACAAACATAGGAATTTTGGACGGCTCTGCTTATTTCGTATATTAATATGAAAAAAAAATTTTTTTTTTTCACATGAAATTTGTAAACCTTAACTATGTCTAGCTGGTCACCCAAAATAAACCCGTTTCGAAATATAAGGTCGTTCAATAAGTCCGTAGGATAAGTAAGAAAAAAACAACATTTTGACAAAACTCGATTTTTTTATTCAACATAGTTGCCTTCGAGGGCGATACAACGAGTATAGCGATTTTCCAACTTTTCTATACCACTTTTATAGTACGATTTCTCTTTCTCGTCAAAATAGGCCTCAGTTTCAGCGATTACTTCATCATTGGACTTAAATTTCTTTCCAGCAAGCATTCTCTTGAGATCTGAAAACAGGAAAAAGTCGCTGGGGGCTAAATCTGGAGAATATGGTGGGTGGGTAAGCAATTCAAAGCCCAATTCATTCAATTTTGCCATCGTTTTCATCGATCTGTGACACGGTGCATTATCTTGGTGAAACAACACTTTTTTCTTTTGCAAATGTGGCCGTTTCTTTGCGATTTCAGCCTTCAATCGATCCAAAAGTTCACAGTAATACTCGCTGTTGATGGTGGTTCCTTTTTGGAGATAGTCGATGAATATTATTCCGTTCGTATCCCAAAATACAGACGCCATCACCTTACCGGCCGACTGTTGCGTCTTTGCTCGCTTTGGATTCGGTTCGTCGACTGCTGTCCACTCAGCTGACTGTCTTTTGGATTCTGGTGTGTAATTGTGAAGCCATGTCTCATCCATTGTCACATATCTACGATAGAATTCCCTTTTATTGCGGTTTAACAGTGCCAAAGACTCCTCCGAAGCATCGATTCGTTGTTGTTTTTGGTCGACTGTGAGCTCACGCGGCAACAAATTTGCACAGAGCTTTCGCATACCCAAATGTTCATGTAAAATGGTAAAAACACTACCATCTGCTACCTTTACAATGTCAGCTATTTCGTGCACCTTCAATTTGCGATCGTTCATAACCAATTTGTGGATTTTTTTTATGTTTTCTGGAATAACAGCCTCATTTTGGCGTCCACTGCGCTCTGCATCTTTTGTGCTGGTACGACCACATTTAAATTCAGCCATCCACTTCTCTACCATTTGTCTCGATGGAGCAGAGTTTGGATAATGTTTATCAAGCCATTGTTTGGTTTCCACTGTATTTTTTTTCATCAAAAAGCAATGCTTTATTAAAATTCGAAATTTACTTTTTTCCATTTTTTTTCAAAAACAAAAGTTGCTTCACACAAAATGCTATAACTCACGAATAAATAGTCAGATTGCTGTCAAATTTATACACGTATCGTTTGAAGGTTAGTACTAAATAAAAATCATATGGAAAAAATTCTAGTAACGCCATCTATGTGTCATCCTACGGACTTATTGAATGACCTAGTATGTCTTAGAAAAAAAATTATTCAAAATGTCAAATTATCAGTCCCCTGGCGTGTCCCACCTTGAAATTCAAAGCTGGTAAACTAAATAATCAATGATTCTAAGTGTGTGGAGACAAATTTACTCTGTAGTAATAATTTTGAATAATGATGCTTTAATAATGTGTAAATAATTAAACATTACTCTATATTTCATATAAGATATATTCTATTAAAGTTTGTCCCACCAATTTGTTATTATTTTCCTGCCCAATGAAAACACATTGAAAATATTGGAAATTCATATTTTTATCAAGTTATCGCTCGTCACAGGAATTAATTAAAGCTCAATAAATATAATATTGCAAGTGTTTTACTTAGTCCGTTATCATTCAAAACAGTCATCATCAGTAGCAAGATCGTGTGTTGTCCAGTCAAATTATCAGTCCCCTGGCAAGCATTTTCGTAAAAAGTATTTTAATTACAGGTAATTTTGTAATTTTATACGTCGTGAATATGTATTGCCTGGGTATAGAATCCAAAAAAAAAATGTCGTGCTGTAATTAGCTCCATTTTCTTCCTTCGTGTGTAGAACTACCCATATATATTATAGATTTTTTTTTAATAAATTTTGTAAGGTGAATTTTGTTTTAAATTTCTCTGCTTTTTCAAAAAATTGCCATAGTCCCCAATTATTTGGCATTATGTGGAAAAATAATGATATTATAAAACTATGGGGGCAAATATAGAAAACAAGGGGAATATCAACTATCCAAATCCTTATTTTATTTTTATAATAAATTATCAAAAGATATTATTTTACCAAATTACTATTTTTGCCAAAAACGACCTGCGTTTACCTTTAAACACAAAAAAAATTAAAAATCTGTCAAGTAGTTCATAAGACACATTGAATTGAACCGCAACCAGTGAAACGGTAAAGATCCCGCGCTGTCATACTGGCATGTCGCAGAAAGACTTCTTTGTCCGAACTGCATACCAATGGAATAGTTTCTGGTAGCTTCAATCCGCAGAGTTTTAAAAAAAGCGTTCATCAATACCTTGAAGCGCAAGTTGTTGTGGGACCTTGGTCTAGACCTAGGTCTTAAAAGGTATTTATATGTTGTTGTGACACATATTCTAACCCTATAACCCAACACTTTTTATTTAAAAAAAAAAAATATACGAAACCCGTGGGTTTTCAAAACTGCTCCGAGATATAAAGAGAGAACCACTCGCGACAAAAAACTGCCAAACTAAATCATGTATTTAATATAGAAAAACTTTAAATATTTTGCAGAGTAACACACTTAGCAGTAAATCAGCAGAAGGCTGAAAAATCTAGCGAATTATTTTTTAATCGTTCGTTTAAACGAAGCAGTCAAGCACGACCCCTTTCTTTTTTTATCTAACAAGATGAATTGGTTGTTGAATTGGTTGATTATTAATTCTATTATTTTGGTTTGTTTGAAAAACAATACATTTTGTAAAAAAAAACTGATTTCACAATATATATTGTTAAATAACTAAAAATAAAATGAAATTATTAATATGATGCTGCGTTATAGTTATAACGTTTTGATTTTACGTTTGTAGTGTATACTTTTTGTCATAGTATGAGTAAAACTCAAAAATAACTGAAAATAAAACTAGATAGTTCTTCAAAAGGGGAAAAATGCACAACTAGTTCAGAACTAGTTTTTTTATTTTGCTTCAATCGAACATGATTTGGAGGGGAAATAATTTTTTTGTATTGAAAAAAAACTAGTTCTTTTTTTATGAACTGGTTCTCAACCGAAAATGCTATAATTAAAAAATTCTGAATTTGAATCCCAACCGCAACACGTTCAGAAATAAAAGTAGTTTTTATTAACAAATAAGTACAAGGTTGATTCAGATAAACCGAAAAACTGATTTCGAATTTAAAAATTCATATGATTCGCTAGTTTACTTTGACAGTTATGTCGCAAAATTGATTGGAAACAGTCAATAATAACTGCACACGTGATTTAGGATAGTACGGGATAAAATATACCTACTAACGTTCGAAAATCACAAATAGTGAGGTTAAAAGAAATTATTTCCTACAAAATAATACATCATATTTTAATAACATATTATTTTTAATATTAGTAGCAAATGGCTGAAGCTGGAATCATCCATTCAACTATAACACGAACACGTTTTTATAACCCACCTAAAATATCATACCTCATTTAAATTTTTAACAAAACCAAGAATAAGTGGCCCACATAAAGATTTAGCAACTAATTTTGGAAAAATTTGGCCCGTGAACCGAAATGAGTTTGACTTGCCAGATCTAAAGTTTTCTAACCCAACTAAATAATTGAAACTTTTAATAAAAACCGATCTTTGATCTAAATAATCTACACCTGATATCACAATACATCATATAAAATATATTACATACATCATATTTTAATAACATATTTTTCTAAATATTAGTATAATGGCTGAAGTTGGAATCAACCTCACCTAAGTTGAAAGTCTTCATTTAATATCAAGTTGAAGTATGAAGAACGGTTAAAATAATTTGTTTTTATTGAAAACTAGGAATCGCCCAGTGGCCGAAATTCGGCCATTGTATCTAGAAATTGCAAAAAGACCTCTAAACAAAATAGCTACAACACATTATATCAGAGTTTAATTAATTGATATGCTTGATTTTGAATTGCCTACTTATCTACTACTCAAGACCTTTCCAACAATATACATATTGCCAAACTTTTGATGGAAAAAATATTTTAAAATTGTACCGCAAAAATATTGCTTACGTATTTATATATAGATATATAAATAACGCATGCAAAGCTTACCTGAATTTTGAAAGGTTACAACGCTGGCCGCGTGCATGTTTTTTTAAACCATATTTTATAAATTTTCTTAATTTTCCCATTTCAATGTTATCTGCTTTACTTTTTATGTCAATTATATTGACATAATATTGTGAAGTGCGGAATTAAGCGCTGAGCGGTAAAGTGACCTAAGTGTTAAAATCTACTTACGCTAGAAATACGCTATATAAAACAATAACAATAAACTCAACGACTAAAATATAATTTCATATAGCATAAGTAACAATTCATTCACATTACAATTGTTTCATTCAAAGCGTGAAAAGAAATAATCAAAATTTTTTACGGGAATAAAAATGTAACAACTAACAACATATAATTGTTACATTTTTATTCATGTCAAAACAAAATTTTATTTTCCGTCCCTTTAAAAGAGGTAAACATGGTATTTAAAACGAAACAGCTGATTTATTTATCTAAATTTTCCCTTCCCCGAAACAACAAAAACAAAATTCGCTGGTCAATGCCCTATTCTACTTTTAAATAAATTAGTATAATTACTTATGTACCTACATGTAAATCTGACAACATCTGACAAAAAACGACAACCTTGTACATACATACATACTGTAAAATAAAACAATAATTGTTCATGTGTGCATGTGTAGATTTATTTGAAATACATTTTACATAATATTGCATCTGAAAATACATTTGGAATACATAAAAATTGAAATATATATTTTCATATGTTCTATTTATTTTATTATATCCCTTAAAAACAAAACAAAGGGATATTAAAAACAAATAAAAATCATAATAAACAAAAGAATTTTGTGACACTTTCAAAATGAAAGTAAATAATTTTAAAAAATTTAACGATAAAAAAATAAATAAAACTGCCATCTATCAACATTTTCTGAAACCAAAAATTTTATTGTCAAATTTTTCGCTTGATTTTGACATTTTTTGTGCAAATTTTACTTTGTTAAAATTGTAATTTGATATATAAAAATTATAATTTTCAGTGAAATAATTGTTAAAATTAGATTACAGTGAAATTATAGTGTGTGATACTAAGCTCAATAAGTTTTTTTACTATAAGGTTAGTCTAAATTACTTGTTCAAAATATTGTGAAAAATATGCATATCAGACTAGTTTTCAAATTGATTTTTTTAAGTGAAAATTAATTAAAATTAAAAATTTGAATACTACGTTTGTTTCATAATAGTTCAAAGATTAATTTTTTGTCGGAGCCGCAGGAGGGATCGATTTTGATCGATTATGATCAATGTTGATCTACGGGTCTGACTACCCTGCGTACTCTAGTCCCTGCCATTGACATATGAGTTAGCGTGAGATATCACATACCACTGGCAATGGCAGGAGATGTCATTAGCCAAGATGATATCTTAGGGTGCTGGCGGATGAACTTTAATTAGTCAACGGCAGCACTTCCAGTCTTAGCTGGGCAGCGTTCCGTAGCGGTACCGCTCATTAGCTCTTCCGAGGAATCGAACCAACACGTAGTTATGTGTGGGCTTTGTGCCTCGATTAAGGTGGTGGGCGGTGCGTCTGGGGTGCGCTGCATCAGCTGGATTATTGGCATTTAGTTTTGTTTTGTTTTCTGCAAATTTCTCACAATTTGTTTTTCACTTATTATTTTGTTATTATTTCTTCATCTTATCATGAAATATTGGCATATGTCATATTTTGTAGTATGATAGGATTTTTTACTTAGTTATGCATTTTAAAATAAAACATAAAAAAATAAAATAAACATTTTGATATATATATGGCAGTACAACCGAAAAAAAATAAGTCTGCAAGTGGTAAAGCAAATTTGCGCAATCCACCCGCCCATAAAGCGGCATGTCCACGGAATTTGCAGGGACAAAACATATATGAATCAATAAAAAATTTTAAAATACATGTTCAAAACATCTGCGGATTGAACGCTAACCATGACCACGTGCAACATCATCTTGAGCACGACAAACCGAACATTCTATTCCTTACAGAAACACAAGTTTCTGAAAATTTTCTCTTTATAGAATCGCTTAATTCCAAATATAGGCTCGAATCAGCTTTCAAACTCCATCAGGGCGTATGCGCATTCATTCATGAGAGTGTTGCGTACACGCGCTTTCCGAATTTTGAACTACACGGTGACGGCTTCAATACAATGGTTTTAAAGATTTGTCTTCCAGAAATGACTTTTTTTACAATAGCTTTATACCGGTCCCCCAACAAACGTAACCCAAACTTTTTTAATATACTGACAAAAATTATGGACGAGATTAGAGCAAAGTCCCCTAATTGTGAAGTTATCGTTACCGGTGACTTCAACGTTCACAACAAATCATGGTTGGAATTCTCCAAATCGACCGACGATGTTGACAATAGTGGAAAACTGGCAGAAATTTTTGCCGCGTCTCAGGGCCTATTCCAAATTGTTAAAAGCCCGACTTTCACTCCCCGTAATGGCGGTGATAATAGTTTTCTACTAGATCTCTATCTTACCACAATACCAGATATTACGAGTGTCGATGTTGCGAAAAGTAGTATTGGAAATTCTGATCATTATTTAATCTCATCAGTTATCAAAACTGATTTACTTAAAACTACAGCTCCCAAACCCCGTAAAATATTTCACTACTCAAAAATGGATAAGAGTGGTCTTCAAAATTTTTTCCATGGTTTCCCTTTCGACCGTCATTGTTTTTACACTGACAATGTAAATGTTTCTGCTCAAAACTTTACAGAAACCATCCAATTTGCTATCAATAAATTTGTCCCTTTCTCCATAGTAAAACCCAAACAAAAATACTTGTATTCAAAAGCTGCCCAAACGGCACTTAGAAACAAACGTAGATCATTTAATATTTGGATTCATAACAAAACTCCCACTAATCGATCCCAATATCTAAAGGCCAACAAAATATCTAATCAGATTATCTCAAACGAAAAGTCCGAAATTGACAGAGCGAAAGCCTCAAAACTTACGTCTATGTCTGTTTCTGACAAGAGTTTCTACAGTGCCATTAATTCTTTAAATTCTGGTACAAAATTTTCTATTCCGCCTATTATTGATGGTGATTTAATCGTCAATGATCCCGCAAGAAAAGCTAACTTGTTCGCTGAACGCTTTGCTCTGAACTCCACTGTTTTGGAAACTCCTAAAGAAATACCCCAAATCCAGTCTTCAGGAGTTAATATGAATGAACTTCACTTCAAACCCAAAATAGTCGCTAAACTTTTAAAGGGGTTAAACATCAACAAAGCATCAGGAATGGACAATATTCCACCCATTATTTTAAAAACCTTTTCCAAAGAACTTGCACCAACTTTAACTAAAATATTCTACCAATCCTACAAATCTGGTATATTTCCCTCGTGCTGGAAGTTGGCAAATGTCCAGCCCATCCCAAAAAGGGACCAAAATCCGATATCTCAAATTATAGGCCAATAGCTTTACTATCGGTCCTATCCAAAGTCTATGAGCATTATATTAATACACATATTTCAAAATTTCTGGAAGAAAATCATTTAATATCCGACAGCCAATACGGTTTTCGAAACAAAAGATCAACTACCGATCTATTAAACTATGTAGCGCATTGTTGGAACAGCATACTTGATAAAGGTGGTGAAACATACGTTATCGCTTTAGACATCTCCAAGGCATTCGATCGAGTCTGGCATGCCAACTTAATCAACAAGCTCGTTGCGTACGGTTTTCATCCCAATGTTGTGAAGCTGATTCAAAATTTTCTATCCGACCGATACATTTCGGTAACCTTAGACGGATATTCTTCTGAGTCTAAACTAATTAACGCTGGTGTACCCCAAAACTCAGTATTGTCCCAAACCCTATTTTTGATTTATATCAACGAATTGTTGAAAATCACCAGCAACCCAATAAATAGTTTTGCAGATGATAGTACTCTGCACAAGTCGTTCGAGCCCCTTCCTTCAAAAGGTAAAATGCACGAACAAATTAATCCTGCCCGGAGAGACGCTGCCATAAACGTGAACAAAGACCTGAATAAAGTCGCCGACTGGGGTGACCAAAACCTTGTCAATTTCAACTCCACCAAAACACAGCTGTTGATTGTTTCCAGATTAAAGACCGAGTTCCCCAAAGATATTTTATTTAGTATGTGTGATGAACCAATAGGTGAATGTAAAAACATTCGTTTATTGGGTGTCACAGTTTCAAATGACCTACTCTGGAACGATCATGTAATGGCGATGGCAAAACGCGCGTCTAAAAAACTCGGCCTCCTAAATAGATGCAAAAAATTTTTCACTCCATACCAATTGCTCCATGTTTATAAGTCCTATATTCGTCCCTGTATGGAGTACTGCTGTCAAGTTTGGGGTGCTGCCTCTGTTTCCATCTTGGCCCTCTTGGACTCTGTTCAAAAGCGAGCTATACGAATTGTAGGTGATCGAACTTTGACATCAAAACTTGATTCCCTACAACATCGTCGCACTGTTGCTGACCTCGTTGTTTTTTACAAATATCGTCATCAGCAGTGCTCAGATGAAATCAGCGGCATCATGCCTCAAACTTATTCTTACCCCCGTTCCACTCGGCAATCGGCTGCCGCAACCAGTGAAACGGTAAAGATCCCGCGCTGTCATACTGGCAGATCGCAGAGAGACTTCTTTGTCCGAACTGCGTACAAATGGAATAGTTTGCCGGAACACTTAGTCTCAGGTAGCTTCAACCCATAGATGTTTAAAAAAAGCGTTAATCTACACCTCAGAACGCCAGTTGTTGTGGGACCCAGGTCTAGACCTAGGTCTTAAAAGGTATTTATGTGTTGTTGTGACACATATTCTAAACCCTATTACACAACACATTTTATTAAAAAAAAAAAAAAAAATTGTCGAGTTATTACTTGCTCCTAATAGCTTTTTATTGGTGCCGCGAGTGAAAAAACTTTGCCAAAATTGAAAAATCATAAAGTTTATTTTGCAAATAAAATTAATTTAAAGCTAGAACTCAAAAATCTGAACACTTCATTTGTTTTAATTTTTAAAAACCTATCAAACGTAAGTTTCCATTTTAAATAAAAATGGCTTGTTGAGCTTAAAAAGTGTCCCTTAAAAAGCCTTCGTTCCCATATTTATTTTATTTAGCTGTCAAAAACGAATAACTCCTCTTAATATTAAATTAGAAGAAATTAAACCTGTTGAAAATATTGCTATGTTTAAAAGTAATAATTTGGAAAATTTAAAAGATTTAAATATCGAATTAAGTAACCAAGAAAGTTATATTACTATAAACTGACCATACGTACAGCATTGTGCTGTATTATACAGCATTTTTACTGCTTGTACAGCATCAGTATCCGTCCAGCAAAATGCACAGCATTTATAAAATTTGTCCAGCCAACCTCAATTTGTCGTTTTGATTGTTGTGCATTTTTTTTCTGAGATAATTAGATGCGTTCAGAAAATAGATCATAATGTTTAGTGGGTACAGCAAGTAATAAGTCGTCAGTGTCATTTAGAAGTATTAATATCAGTTCTCATTTTTACAAAGTAATGCGGTCTGTTTTGTTGTGGATTTATATAATTAGTATAATTAATAATAAAATAAGATTTCGATGAGCGTTTTGTAAGTAATTATATATATATATGAGGCATTCCACGTGAACGGGAACAACTAAAAATTTGTTTTTGCCCAAATTTTGGGTATTGGTAGTACTCCTTTGCCGTCTGTGACAATCACAAATTTGAAATTTTTTCTTGAACGACAAACGTCTCCATTTTGTAGGGAGTTTAATGCGTATAAACCTTTTTTTTTAAACTATTAGTTCGTTAGCATTTTTTCGTAGAATACGATAAAAATATTTAAAAAAACTTTTGAGGGTAGTTTTCTCCCTTATTTTGAGGTTTTAAAATTTAAAATCATTTTTTCGGATTGTATGACACGTTTTTTTTTTGATTTTTGTTTTTTAAATTCAGTTTAAAATATGCACTTTCAAATAATTTTTATCGCGTGATGGTAGTTGTATCGATGTGAGCGCTAGAGGGCGCCGAATGTAAAAAAAAACAATGTTTTCACGTAGTTCTAAAACTTTATGAGTTTTTTTCTCGGAAATAGCTCCATGTAGGAAAACTTTGGACATAACAATTTTGTCTTAAAACTATACGTAGATTACGAATACATATTTTGATTTTAAAAAATCTTCAATTTAAAAAACATTTGCCGCCATATTGGTGCCGCCATTTTGAATTTTACTAATTTGACACTGAATTTGAATTTAGTGACCATGACTTTCTTATAATACATTCTTTGAATTTTAATTTTCATTTAACAGCACAAGATATATCGTGAAAACTGGTTTTGAGATCGATACAACTTCCATCACGCGATAAAAATTATTTGAAAGTGCATATTTTGAACTAGATTAAAAAAAATTAAAAAAAAACTTGTCATACATTCCGAAAAAAATGATGGGGTAAAGGGGTTGGCCAAAAAATCTAAATAAATTACGAAATCGTTTTCTAATGGAGTAATATGAATCCCCAAATTTGGGCAAAAACAAATTTTTGGTTGTTCCCGTTCACGTGGAATGCCCCATCATATACATAATTAATTTTAAATTTTAAAGTATTTATTTATGCCTTCAGAAGAAAAGAACTTACAATGACGACAATACCACCCAATGACGACAATACCACCAAAAAGAAAACGACGTGATTGTAAATTTATTGAAGAACAGGAAAAAGGACTTTTCCTTTTATAAAAAATGTATTTCTAATTCTACAGATGAAGGAAATGTCCATTGCACAATTTGTAACGGAATTTTCTCCATAACTTCTGGTGGAAGGCGTGATATATCACGACACATAATTTCAGACAATCATAAAAGACCGGTGCAGGCCTCTGCTTCATCCTGTAAACTGGGCACATTTTTTCGACAACAGGATTTTGGTATGAAAGAAAAAGAATTGGTCATGGCGCAAGGAATTTTTGCATTTCATGCAGTTCTCCATAATCACAGTAAAATATATTTTGAGTTTTATTCCTAAATATATAATAAATTAGCGGCTATTTCAGTTACTGCAATAATCTTTTGCAAAATCAATACAAGGTAGCCTAGTATATTTTTATTTTTAAATAAATATGTTTTTTAATTTGTCCAGCATTGCAGCTTCTGACATCTGGTCAGTTTATATTACTAGATCTTTTAAAA